>CM052883.1:0-17176 GCA_028534135.1 Potos flavus
GAGTTTCAGGACCAGCCGGGCCCGGGTCTCCCAAACCCCCCCAAGCAGCCCTCAGCACCCCCAGGCCAAGCCCATCCTGGGGGACAGGGCCGCAGGCTCCCCCCTTCGCGCTTCTACTGCAGATGTGCGAGCTCTCCGTCTGGCCCGGCAGCCTTTCCGAAGAGCGGGCACTGGGCACCGCTCGCTGTGCCCGACCCCGGGCCCCCATGCCCTCCCCTGCCCCTTCTGCCCCGGCGTCTGGGGGTGCTCTGGCTGCAGCCCCGGAACCCCAAGTACCGGCTCGCCTCTGACCCGCGGGTCCCACTCAGAGCCCGTAACAGGGTGAGGCCCCGGGGAAGCGAGTCAGGCGGACTTCCGGGTTCCCAGGGAGCACACGGTCAGGTCACCGCGTGCCGGAGTCCCCTGAGCGCGCCGCGGCACTTGGTCCAAAGAACCGCGCACGGGCCTCAGTGAAGCAATCTGTACCGCTGACCACCCGCGGGGTCCGCGCGAGCTGGGACGCTGGTCAGACCACCATAGCCGATGGACGATCACGACCAAGTTTGCGATACCGTGAGAATCCGCAAGTGGGACCGACAGACGCGAGTGAGCCAGGCTGTCGGAGAAATGGCGTCCCCGGACTCGCTCGAGGCAGGGTGGCCGCCGTCGTCCACGGGGAGAAATGCAGGTCTCTCTGAAGCACAAAGAGGGGCCGTGCCTGGGCCCCGACCCGATGCCCGGTGTTCCGTGTGTACCGAGCCTGACGGGCCCGGCGAGCAGGGCGCGGTGGCCCGCCGTGGCTCCCGGTCTCTCGGCCCGCAGGAGGCGTGGATCCCACCCGAGAGGCACTGTGCCGTGCGGTTTTAGGAGAGGCGAATCTGCGTGCGGTGGGGGCCCACGGCCGGGGTTTGCCCGAGCGGCGGCGGCCCGGGCTGCAGAGGGCACAGGGCGCCTTGGGCTCCTTGCCGGGCTCCCTGCTGACTGTCCAGGCCCGACACCCCGTCACGGACAATGGGGTTCTCCGGAAAAGCGGACTCAGAATCAGGCACCAGGTGGAGGGCGGAGGTGACCAGTGGAGGTGATGGCGGAGGTGATGGGCGGAGGTGACTGGTCACCTCCCCCTTCAACTCCGCCCGCCACGTCCCCCATCATCTCTGTCACCTCCCCCATCACCTCCGCCCTCCATCTCCCCTGTCATCTCTGTCATCTCCCTCATCACCTCCCCAGTCATCTCTGTCACCTCCCCCATCATCTCTGTCACCTCCCCATCACCTCCCCTGTCACCTCCACCCCACCTCCCCTGTCATCTCTGTCACCTCCCTCATCACCTCCCCAGACATCTCTGTCACCTCCCCGTCATCTCCGTCTCCTCCCGATCACTTCCCCCGTCACCTCCTCCATCACCTCCCCCGTCATCTCTGTCACCTCCCCATCACCTCCCTGTCACCTCCACCCCACCTCCCCATCATCTATGTCACCTCCCCCATCACCTCCCCATCATCTGTCACCTCCCGCATCACCTCCTCCATCACCTCTGTGCACCACCTCCCCCGTCATCTCTGTCACCTCCCCCATCCCCTCCCCCGTCGTCTCCTCCATCCCCTCCCCCGTCACCTCCACCCGGCGTCTTCCCGGCACGGCCGTCCGTGGGCTGGGCGGGCTTCACGTGACGTGGCGCGTCCCGCGCTGCAGGTGGAGAACAAGGAGCTCAAGCAGAGGGTGCTCTGCGAGGCCGTCAAGTACCCGGACAAGTTCAGCCCGGCCAGCAAGGACCTGTGCGAGGCGCTGCTGGAGAAGGACCCCGAGAAGCGACTGGGCTTCAGAGACGGGTCGTGTGACGGGCTCCGCGCCTGCCCCCTCTTCAAGGACATTAACTGGAGGCAGCTCGAGGCTGGTACGTCCGCGCGTCTTTGGACCCGGGGGGCCGTGGGGGGCGGGTCCGCCGGGGGGTCCTTGCTGGCCGGGCCCGTCTCCTGGCGCCTCCTGGGCTCCGCGGCGTGGCCGGTAGAGCTCCCCGGCCGCCCTCCTGCCGCGGTGCCCCGTCTCCTCGTCCCGTCACCCCGCGCCCCGGGCCTGGGCGCTAACACGCAGGCTTCTTGGGCTGGGGACGGCTGCTGGGGTGCGCTGGGGACATGCTGCTTACCTCTGAACCGAGGGTCCAAACCTGCGGTCGTGAATTTCTATGCCCCGCACTTTTAAGGAGCCCCTGACCCGAGACCGTGTGTTGGGGAGAAACGCGTCCCTCCGGCCAGTGTGTGCTGTGGGGCATGGGGGGGTGCGTGTGGGGGCGAGGCCCCGCCCCCGGAGCCTCCAGGAGGCATGTGAGCACGGCCCGAGGGGAGAAGTTACTTCTTCTGGGGGGAAGCTGGGAGCCAGGAGAGGCTGGGCCGGGGGGGGGGGGGTGTCCCGCGGCCGCTGCTCGGGTCTGGCAGGATGCTTAGCCCAGGGCCACGCGCACGGGAGGGGCGGGGGGGCCCACCGGGGTCACGTGGCTGGCGTTCTGTATCTGGCGACTAGGGCACCACGGCCCCTGAGCGGGTGGGGGAGAAGCTTCGGGAAGAAGACGGGAGCTCCGGCCTGAGGTTGCTGGCGTCGGGGTGTCCCGGCTGCAGATGACGACACCCCGGGGAGGCTGGCGTGAGGACGTGGCCGGAGCCCTCGGTCTCAGAGCACCTCGCTCAGCAGGCCGCGCGGCACCCGGAGACGTTTCCCGAGCCCCGGGCGCCTGGGGCCGGGCGGCTCTCTGAGCGCACGGCTGCTCCCTCGCACTTACATGTGGCTCATCGCGTGCTCGCCCTCCTCACAGGGATGCTGACGCCCCCCTTCGTCCCGGACTCCAGGACCGTCTACGCCAAGAACATCCAGGACGTGGGCGCCTTCTCCACCGTCAAGGGCGTGGCCTTCGACAAAGCCGATGCCGAGTTCTTCCAGGAATTTGCGACGGGCAGCTGCCCCATCCCCTGGCAGGAGGAGATGATCGAGACGGGTGTGTTCGCGGAGCTGAACGTGTGGCGCTCTGACGGGCAGATGCCCGACGACATGAAGGGGGTGGCTGTGGGGGACGCAGCCCCGGCGTCCAAGTCAGGGATGTGTCTGGTCTCCTGAATGTGCGGGACAGGGAGCTCTGCAGCCCGCAGGGGCGAGAACGCCTGTGTGTGCCGCTGGGCACCCGCGGCGCCGTCGGGGGGCAGGCTCGGCGCCGACGGACGTCCAGCCCGCACACAGTCACTCCCCTGCCCCATGTCACTCAGAGAGACACCGCCGTGGTCCCCAGATGGACCAGACCACCAGGCCTCACTCAAGGACGCCCGTGGACGCCCAGCCCGCCTCCGGGCCTGCCACTGGGCAGAGGGCAGCTCGTGCTGGGGATGTGGGGCCCGTGTTTCCTGACGCCTCGCCTGCAGCTTCCCAGAGCCCGGCCCTCGGGGGGAGGCCTTCTCCCGCTTGGCTCAGGGACCGGCGAACCGTGGCTGTGGGCTCCTGAACCCCCCGGGCGCCGGTCACCCTCTGCCTGTCGGTGACGCCAGCATCTGCCGGGAGCTGGACGGTGCAGGCTCCAGGGGGCGGCCCCGCCCAGGCTGGGCCCCCGGGTCCCGGGGGCGGGGAGGGCAGGGGGCTGGGGCGTGAGAGTGACTGCAGCAGCCTCCCCCCGGCTTCCCTTTGTCCCGAGAGCGCCTCTAGCTGATGGCCCCCGGGAGACAGGTGTGCGGAATCTTCTCTGCGGCCCGAACCCCTGCTTACCTGCCGGCAAAGCCGCTTCTCCGGCTCGTCTCCTGGGCGGGTGGGGGCGGGCTGGCTGCTGGCCGGGGACAGGCTGTCTCTGTCCCCGCGGGGAGCAGCACGGGCAGCTGGGGCCCTAACCCTTCGGAGCCCAGACGTGCCCTCCGTCTGGCCTGTAGCCCCGGGCACCGTCCTCACCGGCTGCGCGTTTCCAGCCTCACCTTCAGCCTCAGCGTCCCCCGAAGGCTGCACGCGTGTGAGTGGGAAGAACGCGGTTGTTGTGGCGGCCTCCAAGAGCCCACGCTCGCTCCTAATCAGGCTTCGCTGGCATTGGGCTGGGAACCCCACGCTGCTCGGGGGCTCCGGCGGGGCCGACCCCTGGGGAGGTGCTGTGGCTTAGGGCCGGCGGAGCCCTTTCCAGAAGGGTCTCTTCCTCTCCTGGGGAAGAGCTTCTGAGCCCCTCGGCTCCCCCTCCGCGTCCCGGGCCGGTCCAGGCAGAGAGCCGCGTGCCGTGGCTGTGAGATGCGGGGGTGCGGGCGGGGCTCACGGGGAACACGGCCCCATGGGCGCCAGAGGGTACCCTGGCATTTAACTCTTGGGGGCTGGTGTGGGGGCCTGTGAGTCTGTGCAGGACGCGGGGTCCTACCAGTGTTGGCGCCTGTGCGGGGCGCCCTGCCTCCTTTCCCAGCCGCCGCAGGACAGCCAGCCCGAGTGTTGGGGCGTCCCCGTCCTCAGGCTGTCGGCACTGAGTGTTGGGGGGGCCGCTGCCCTCAGACTCGTCCCCACGTGTTCGGGGGTCTGAGGCCCGCCGACGTCCGCGTGCCGTCTGCTCTCCCCACCCTCGGGGGAAGCGGGGGTCTGCAGCCCACAGCTCTGCAGGGTCTCTGCTCGGCGCAGGGCGCTGCCGTGTCCCCAGCACTCGCGTGTGGCGCACGGTTGTCCGGACTGCAGAGGCCAGCCGGTGGTGGAGAAAATCACGCGTGTTCCTCAGAAGACATTATGCACATAGAGCCTCCGAGCGTGCCCTTGGACCAGAGCCTTGTCCCCTGAGCATGCGCGTGGCCTGCCAGAGGCAAAGAATGCTCCGGGTGGGCCTGCAGGGGTGCCCAGGGCCAGGGACGAGCCGCTGTGCCCTCCCCAGACCAGGACGGAGCTCACCGACTGGGTCACGGCCGATGGGTCACTTCTCTGCCTTTCGGGGCAAGAAAGACTCGTTTCTGGCTTCTCTAACCGCCCGAATTGTCCTAGGTCCCACAGCCCTGAATGAAGAGCGATTCTGCGGCCGCGTGGGAGGAGGCCTGGGTCTGGGCCCCCCGTAGCACCGGCGGCCGTCTGCCTGGGCTGCCCGGCCAAACGCGGGGCAGTGGCTGCGTCTGAATTTCAGGGGGACAGCACATTCTGTTCTCAGGGTGCGTGGGGCTGGCCTGCCGCTCCGGTCCCCAGCATGGGTCAGTCAGCTGCCAGTCACTGCACTAGGCTGGCCGGTCTGGTGGGCCAGTCAGTGCACTGAGCTAGCAGGTCTGGTGGGTGTGGCCATGACTTCGGTTGTCTCGCTGTCTGTCCGGAAGGGGGCTTGGCCGCAGCGCCCCCACTCCTGCTCCCCCATCTAGAGGCGAGCCTGTGCACACTAATAGCGGTCTCGAGGTGCTCCTGTGCAAAGCCCAGGGCATGTGGACACGGCGCTCTTGTGGGACACACCCCCGCCCCCCACCCTGAGCACTCCAGCGGGTCCCGTGGGGGGGCCGGTGCCTGGGGCTTTCTTCACTGTCTCAGGAGATCCGTGCTGTGGGTGGTCTTCCCATCCCAGGGGTCTGGCTGTCCCACACGTATGAGGTCCTCCCCTCAACTGTGGCCCGGGTCTAGGGGACACGCCGCCCATCCTGGACGCTCAGCCTCGGTGGCCGTCAGGGCCTCTGGGTCACCTGCAGGCTTGTCTCTGGCTTGGGGGCAGCCCCCACCAGGCCTAAGGGGGGATCCCCTGCAGAGGAGCCGCCATCTCAGAGCCTAGCCTCAACTCCCCCTCGGGGTGGCCTCAGCGGCTTGGGCGGCTACAGCCCGGGCCACAGCTGGCAAGAGTCACCTCCGTATGTGGGCGGTTCCCAGACATGCACCGCGGTGGGGACAGCACCCACGGGATTTCTCCCCAGGGGAGGCCGGGCTGCAGAGGGACCCTGGAAATACTGGGGTCCAAAGGACTCATGCAACTTCTTGTTTGTGAAAAACAAATGCAGTTTCTATTCAAGCAGAAAAAGGCAAAAATAAAAGGTAATACAGAGAACGGATTCTGGATGGTGAATGAATGCCAGTTATGTTCTTTCTTTCAAAGTCACACACACGACTGTGCACATACACGCACACACAGCTATGTAGACACGCACGTGGGCACACATGCATAGACACACGCACACACACAGAGATGAACACGTGCGCATATACATGCACACATGCAGATATACACGTAGATACACTTGCACACATGCGGGCACACGCATATATACTCGCATGCACACACATACGCTTGCACACGCATGCATATACACTCACGCACACACAGACATGAACACACGCATACACACTTGCACACACACACAGACACACGCACACACACAATATGCCTCACATCTCTTCAGGACTGTCAGATTTTTAAAACTGCTTGCAGTGCCCCTCTTTGTGAGACTCGGAATCCCGAGGCACCTGGATTTGCACACCTCCACCTGGGTCCCCACCACGGTGCCTCGTGTGCCTTTATTCCGCCACTCGCGGTAGTTAGAGGTGTTTGCAGGTGTGGCTCCCTTTCTGTCCACACAGCTGTTGGAGACACTGCTTAAGTGAGTAGCCCTGTGGCCGCGTGGACAGAGGGGCACCAGAGGCCATGCGGGGCAGTGCTGACGGGCGGGACGAGCTGCTGCGCGTGCAGGAAAGCACGGGGGCCGCGTGTGTCTCCTGTGGGTGCTCTGCTGTCCCCTGCCGCACGCCCCTCCCACGCCCCGCTGTGCCCGCGTGGAAGCCAGGTACTGAGACGCCCATCTGCCTGGGTGCACAGACACTTCCTCCGTGGCCGGGGCCGTGGCCGTGGATGGCCCGGCACCCATCGTGAGCTGGATTAGACCCTTCCTCCGCTCGTCCCCACGCAGGACCCCAGGAGCCCGGATGAACAGGGCCTCGATCAGTGCGGAGGACATGGGGGGGGTGGCTTTCGCGGGGGCTCACGGCGGCAGGTCCGGCTGTCCTTCCTCCCGCGGGTCCCACAGGCAACGGTGTTCTTGACGGTCCTTCTCCCCAAGCCATTGCAGGCCAGCCCGCGGTGGGGCTGCGTCACCCAGAGGGCTGGGGGCATAAGCCTCCTCCCCATTTCAGGACCGCATGCAGCCGGCTCTGGCTCTGGGCACGACGGGCTCTCCTGTGCCCCCTGCCCCGCCTGTGAGGGCAGCTGAGGGCCCGCGCAGCGCACGGGACACACCTAGGAAGGCCGAAGGCGGGGACGAGGAAGCGGCTGGCTGGGCCCGGGCTGAGGAGGACATTTGTGCCTCCCGTGACCCAGGTCACACACTGGCAGGGCCGTCACAGGCACAAAGGAAAGCAGCCCCGTGGGGAGCGAGGGCCGTGAGGGAACCAGCCCAGCGAGGCCGGGCCCATCAGCAGCAGGGACGCGCACAGCCCAGCCCCGCACGCCAGCACGGTGAGTGGGCCCCGGACCCCCACCCTCCCTCGGCTGTGACGGGGCTCTGAGTCCCGCACACAGTGGTGCTGAGCTTCCGTCCCCGCCCCGCGGGGTCCCTGCCCATCCCTTCTCCCTGCGTCCCCCCGGCGTGGACAGTGAGGGCAGTCGTGAGCTGCTGCCCTCCCCGTGGGCGCTGTGTGGGGGACCGCTGCCCAGGCACGTTCCCCCAAGGAGACCCAATGTCGCTAACGTGGCCCCGGAGGCCCAGGGCGCGGTGGGCAGTCACTTGGAAGGACCTCTGGAGCCGGCGGCACATGGCACGGAGGCTGGGACGACCCAGCAGGGCTTGGAGCGCCCCGCGGAGAGCGCCCGTGGGCCAGCGGGGGGCCGTCGGACGCCACCCCACACGGTCCGTCAACGCCCGCGTGCGGCTCCCCGGGCTCCCGGCCCAGCCAGCGGGTGGCCCCTTGTGGACCGTCTTCCCAGAGTAGCTCCCTCGATCTCCGAGGAACCCAGCCTCCCGGGCTCCCTCCTCGCCGCCAGGGGCGCGTTCAGGCCGCCTTGCCCGGGAGAGCCGGCCCGAGCACCGGCCGGGCCAGCGGGCGGCAGAGCGGTTCACCGGGCAGACCTCCGTTTGAAAACGGGGCATTAAACACAAGCCCGAGTGAGGCTCGCAGGCACTACCCACACGACGTAAAATGCAGACAAGGGGCTTGCTCTGAGTTCGTGAAAACCAAACCTCCAGGGACCCATGGGTGGGCTTCGCGCTTCCGGGGTGGGCGGTGTGTGAGCACAAGGACCTGGAAACGGGAGCTACGGGGACGCAGCGGGGCCTTCCTGCCCAGGCTCGTTAGAGATGTCATGCGTACAAGCCCCTCTGGCAAAGCCAGTGTTTTTAATTTAAAAAATTCATGTCTCTGAGAGTGTCTCGTGTCCCGTCCCAGCTCTCCCGCGAGGACAGACAGGGCAGGGGCCGCCGCCTGCTGTCTCTCGGGTCTCCTATCTGCATTATTCATTCCCCGAGCCTCATTTCAGGGGCATTCGGTTACAGGCGGGAGTCGGGTTTGCTGTTCACACTCCACCCCCGGAGATGAGAGCCAGGCCGTGTGCACACGCGTGCCCTCCGCCCGGGCCCGTGCTTTCGGATCAAACCGGAGGAAACGGGCTGTGTCTGTGGATGAGCAAGGTGGCTCCTGGCCAATTTTTATGTTTCTTCTAATCCTGCTCTTTTTAGAGCCGGAAGTGCCCACATCCTCAGCCTCGCGTCTGCCCTGCCCGCCGGCCCCCGCGGGGACCCCCGTCCTCCCCGCCCGCCAGCCCCTATCTGCTTAAATAAACTAGTTTTCCTGCCGGTCAGACTCATGCGAGGGTCTCCGGCAAGTCCTGCTGCGGAAGACGGGGCCCGGAGGGTGAGGCGCGGTGAGGGGAGGGATGATGCGGCGAGCATGCACCCCGACCCGGCAGGAGGCACGGGCTAACTCCTGTTTGGAAGTCAGGTTCATGCGGCCTTCCCTCAACGGGTGTGTATGGAGCACCTGCCTCGGGATGGATGCTGCTCGGGGCCAACGCCTGTCCCGCGAGAACGTGCTGCGGTCACCCCACCCCCCACGGCGGCACACCCGGCTTTTGTCCAAAAGAATCGCAGCTTTTGGTTCTTGGCGCCTTCGGAAGGCTGGCTCCCTGGCTTCGGGGCCCTGACTGCCTGGCCAGGCTCCACTGCCATGCGGGGCCCCGGGCTTCTCCTCCTCAGGTGGCCTGCTCATGTATTTTTAACTCACCGGGACCGTAATTCAAGATACTAAATTCTGTTCTTCTTCTACTTCCTTCTTCGATCAGGATCAGTGGCTTCAGGGAGGGGCAGCAGGAGGGAGGGGCAGAAAATCCTGTCTTTTCCACCTTGGTTCCTCCAGAGCCTCACCTGGAAAACGGAGAGGCAGTAAGAGAGGGACAGGGGGAGGTGGGCCCGTCCCCGCAGCAGGACCCGCACGGCCCCAGCCAGCGTCCACCCAACACCGGGCAGGGAGGAGGTGGGCGTCCAGGACGGTCGTGAGGGGGGTGGCCAGATGCGCCCCCGCTGCATGCTCTCATCTGCACGTGTGTGTGTGTGTGCTTATGCGTGCCCGTAGCCCGTGTGTGTCCATGTGTGCGTGCACATGTGTGTTCGTATGTGTGTACATGTGTGCCCGTGCCTGTGTGCGTGTGCATGTGTGTCCGTGTGTGTCTGTGTGTGTGCACGTGTGCGTTCGTATGTGTGTACATGTGTGCCCGTGCATGTGTGCGTGTGCATGTGTGTCCGTGTCTGTGTGTGTGCACGTGTGCGTTCGTATGTGTGTACATGTGTGCCCGTGCATGTGTGCGTGTGCATGTGTGTCCGTGTGTGTCTGTGTGTGTGCACGTGTGCGTTCGTATGTGTGTACATGTGCGCCCATGCGCGTGTGCATGTGTGCACGTGTGCGTTCGTATGTGTGTACATGTGTGCCTGTGCATGTGTGTGTGCGTGTCCATGTGCGTGCATGTGCCTGTGTGCGTGTGCACGCGGCGGCGGGGGCCCAGGACGAGGGCTCCTGCTGGGAAGTCGGGGGATGGCAGGGAGGCGTCATGTGGTCCAGAGTCGTGGCGACCCCGGACTCCCACCCTCCGGCACGGCCTCACCCCAGAGCCTCCGCTGGGTCCTCAGGCCTGACACACAGACGGCCCCTCCCGGCACCCCGTGGACCCTGCAACCACCGGCCTCCTGTCTGTCTTGGAGGCAGGCCTGCCCAGGAAGCTCCGTGTCCCCGGCCCGGGGGCCCGTGGGGGCTGGGCTGTCCCCCGGCTGGATCCGTCCACGGGTCCCCTGTTAGTGCTGCAGACCGGCGAGCGCTCGGACCGCTTTCCGGGCTGCCGGCCTGCTTTAGTCCTGCTTCTCCCGTGCGGCCGTCCGTCTGCTCGGCCCGCCCACGCGGCTCCCCTCCTGTCTAGTGCACAGACGGACTCCGAGAAACATTTGCTGGTTGCGGGAATGAAAGATAAACGTCCCCAGTCAGGCCAATACGTGCGTTCCCTCGTGGAAGGGGAAATTGGGCTGACCTGCCTAGATCTGGTTTCTGCCACTGAACAGATACTTGACTTTGGAAAAGTTACTTAAATTCTTGGGGCCCGTTTCCTCATCCGTGAAGTGATATCGTAGAGGTTAAATACGGTCGCGGGTGAGAAGCAGTGACCGCGGGGGCGTGTGGCCGGGGCTCGGCTTGCTCACCGCCGGAAGGGATGCGGGCACGGGGGGCACAGCGGCTGCGGGCGAGGCACTCAAGTGGGGGGACTCGGTTGTTTGCGAGGGAGACGCTGGCACCGTGCTCGTGCGGGGGAGGCCGGGGTGGGCGAGCCGCGGGCGTGTCCCCCGCAGCCGGGGCGGCAGCCGCTGTCACAGGTGCCCTCGTACACGGTCTGTTTTCCCTCACGACAGCGACCTTATTGAATCAGGTGCTTTCTAAACACTGCAGGCGTCACAATCATGAACGTAACAATTCGCCAAACCATGGCCAGCTGAGCTTGGCCGAGGAAGGGAAATGCCAAACAGCCCAGAGCGCCAAGGAGACCCCTCCTCGGGGTCAGGCCCCCCCACGGTGCTTCCCTGACCGTGGGCAGGTCCATCTGTGCGCCCACCGGAGCCCACACTGCGGCCGCCGCCCCGCAGGGGCGCCCCCTCCCCAGCCGCCGCGTCCCAGGGGCCGGTCCCTTCACCATCAAACCCCGGGCTCGTGCTTCCCGCCGCCGGACCTTCCACACGGGGTCCTTCTCGCCCGAGGGTCGAACGTCCTCACGCGACCGCGGGACAAAGTGGTCCCCACACGGGGTGCGCACCCCGGCCCTTGACGACCGCGCGGTGAGGGACGACCGTCTGTGCCATGTGCGACCTCGTTCCAACCCAGCGCCAACAGCCACGTGAGCAGCTTTGAGCCCCGAAACTCCGACTGACTAGCGATGGTGGTTCCTGGGCTTTTTTGTTTTTGTTTTTGAAGATTTTGTTTACTTATTTGTCAGAGAGACAGAGAGAGATCGAGCACAAGCAGGGGGAGGGCAGAGGGAGAGGGAGAAGCAGACTCCCCACTGAGCAGGGAGCCCAACGCAGGACTCGATCCCAGGACCCTGGGATCATGACCCGAGCTGAAGGCAGAGGCCTTAACCGACTGAGTTCCCTGCCCCCCCCGGCGCCCCGAGAGGTTCCCGTCTTAACCTAAGTTCCCTCATTCACACGCTAGCAGCTCAGTGTCAGGCTTTGGTCCCACACGAGGACACTGAAATGACAGGGAAGGACGTTGTGCCACCTGTCCTAGGAGCGTGGGCAGCAGAGAAGACACCAGAAGATAGAATGCACTTTAGGGTCCCCATGCGACCCCCCATGAGCCCCCTGGGAACCCTGCATTCCCCCGTGACTGCCCCCGGGACCCCACGTGCCCGCCATGCACACCCCTGGGACCCTGTGCGTCCCTGGGAACATTCCCCAGACCCTGCGTGCCCCCATGGACTGCCGGGGACTCCGCACACCCCTCGCGCCCCCACGCTCCCCTCCCTGGGACCCCGCGCGCGGCCACGAACCCCCCCACGGGGACCCCACCTTCCTTCTTTGGGTTTTGCTCTGCTGCCGTGCTCCTGTCAGTGAAGGCCGTCTGTCCCGTCCTCCACTGCCAGTGAAATCCACGCATCTGGGACCACAGAGGCCAAACCCGGAGCGCCTTTCCCGTGGTGTTTTACCTTCCAGTGACTTTCCAGACTGTGCATTGTCCCCGGGACACGTCCCAGCGTCTCTCCTGGAAACGGTACTGTCGACAGCACACGTGTCTGCTGATTCGAGGCCCAGCTCTCTGTTCCTTCTTTAGCAGCTCACGCCTGTTACCTTCCTGTCACGGCCATCGTCACCCAGCTGCCCTGGACGTCCCGGCAGGTCTTCTGCGGAGGCTGCGCCCGCGTCCCAGGACTCCGACCCCGCGGGCTGACTGTGTGTCTGTATGAGCTTCGTAACATCAATACGGATTTGTCCAGTCCCTCTGATTATCTTCAGACTGGAAGAGGGCCGATTTCCTCGTAATGGTCTTAGCGAGAGCTAAATTTAATGACATTTAAAAAAACCCTGAAAAAAAAAAAAACCCTGACCCCAGGCCATTGCTCTTTGCAGAGGTTGGCTTGCTGTGGGCTGCCAGGTCCGGTCAAGGCGGGCACACCTGTGGTCGGCGGGCACACCCGTGGTCGGCGGGCACCTTCGGCACGAGAGCTGAGCACCTGTCACGCCGGGCGGGGAGGAGGTCCAAGCAGGATCCCAACCTGCAGTGACACGTGCAGGCTTTGGAAGAATTCTGGATCTGCTCTTGGTCACACACAACCTCCTGGGGCCTCGGTCTCCCCATCTGGGCCAGGGGCCCGCACTGGGATTGCCGAGGCCACCATGATGTGGATGGGTGGGCCGTCGAGGGCTGCTGCCGCCCCTCTAGCCGCCCGGGGGGCCCCCCCGGCACCCTCGCTGGCTCCCCAGGCCGGGTCTGCTTCCCCGAATGGCAGCCTGCCTCACAGCCCTCACCTTCTCGGGGAGACCCTCATGGTGACCCCTCCTGCCGCCACTCTGTCCCTATTTTGTCGGAGCCCCCGTGCTGACGGGAGCGTTCAGCTGTGCCCGCCGCGCTGTGGCCATAGGCAGGACCTCGAGCCACGCGCCCGGGCCAGCGGCGGGCACAGCGTCGGCCCCTGGAGAGTGGCGGCCTTCGTCACAAGCCCTGCACCCACAGAGTCGGAGTCTGGTGCCGAGGTCGAACTCACGGTCTCGGTTCCCTAAAACACAGGTTTTCGATGATGGTAGCAGACAGCCTGGGCTCTGGGGCGCGTCCTTGGGGAGGGAGGGCGGGGTCCTCGACGTCCAAGTCCCTGCCTCACCGCTACCGACTGGCCAACAGCGTGGGGGCACAGTGCTGTTTCCCACGACATTCTCCTAATTCCCAGGGAGGCCGGGTGCTCTGCCGTCGGGCGCTGCTCAGACAGTTTAGAAATGCCATTAACGGTCTTCGTGAGACCCTCTCCTTGCCACCATGCGAGGCAACGGGTCCTGGGACCCTTCCTCCGGCCACTCCCATCCTGACGGGGGGGGGTGGTTTTACTCAAGGCCAGTGTGATGGGGGCGACGGTGAGCGGGGGTGTGTGTTAGTGTGTGACGGGGTGAAGGTGAAGGGGGTGCGATGGGGGCGAAGGTGAGCAGGTGTGTGTGTTAGTGTGTGATGCGGTGAAGGTGAGCGGGGGTGTGTGTGGTGGGGGTGAAGGTGAGGGGGTGGGGGTGTGTGACGGAGTGAAGGTGAAGGGGGTGCAATGGGGCGAAGGTGAGCGGGGGTGTGTGTTAGTGTGTGATGCGGTGAAGGTGAGCAGGGGTGTGTGTTAGTGTGTGATGCGGTGAAGGTGAGTGGGAGTGTGTGTGGTGGGGGTGAAGGTGAGGGGGTGGGGGTGTGTGTGACGGGGCCTTCATTCATGCGTCCGTTCATTCAAGGGGAACCGCGGTGCAGTGTGTGCCCACCCCCCGGACACGAGCAGAAGCAGCTGCAGCAGCCCCGTGGGGGCAGAGGGCCGACCCACACGCATCTGCCCCCCAACCCCCAGCCTGCGGCCTGTGTGCACGGACCAGAAATCCTGGAGGACTTCCCAGCTGGGCTGCCTCCAGGCCCTCCACTTCCCGCAGCGGGGGCAGGGGGAGGGAGGGAGTGCAGGTGGGAAGGAGGCGGTCCCTTCAGAGAAGGGGCGGGGCTTGGGGCCCGGGATCCTCGAGGATCCCCGCCAGCACTGACATCCTCCCCCGGGATGCAGCCGGGATGCAGCCCCCGGTGCCTGGGCCCCTGGCCCTTCGGGACACAACAGGTGAGGGGGGCGTCGGCATCCTGGCCGTGCCGGGGCAGGCGGGGGGGGGGGGCGGGGGGAGCTGGAGTCCCGGGCGGGGTCGAGGGCAGGGTCCGCAGCTCCTTCCTGCCGCTGGATTCGGGACCCTTTGTCCTGACACGGGTCTCTGACTCCCTGTCTCCCCGTCTGTTACCAGGGACCCCGCCCTCCCCTCCCCTCCCCTGCCCCAGCTCAGACATTTCTAGACCTCGTTTCAAGGGACGGTGGGTGGCTGCTTCCCCTAGTTTGGGTGCCGCTCGCTTCCGTTGGCCCCACGAGTTCCCGGAACCCGGGGTTCCGGCTGCAGCTGGAGGGGGCGCAGGGGCCCAGTGACCAGGGTGCGTTTTCCTCGGCGGGTTAGGGAAGACTCTGAACGGAGCAGCGAGGCTCGCTTCCCAGTGGGAGACCTCAGCCGCAGGGACGGGCACCAGCGTCGCCTCCTGGGCTCCCTGCGGGGTGGGGGGCAGGAGGTCCCACCGAACGTGAGCGCGGGCCTCTCGGCTGTCTGCAGCATCTTCCCAACGTCTCTTATTAAAAAGCAGAGGAGTTAATGTTGTTTGATTTTTAAATAATGACCAAAGAATCTGGCTTCTTCGTTGAAAGAAACAGCTGCGCACCCCGCACCCTCTACGGGAGCTCCCCCTCCGGACACGGGGCACTCCGCAGGCTTCGGCGGGGATGAGGTCTGTCACTAAGCCGCAGCTATCGGGCCATCGCGCCGCAGTGACTGCTGCCTTAAAGAGCTCTTGGTTTTCCTTCTGATGAGGAATTACACCGGGAGCGGGGCTCCTACGTTAGTGGAGCCGGGTGGCCTTCCGCGTACTGTCTACTCTACGTTTCTGCGGTCAACACCTTGCCCGTGTCACCTATAAAATCAGGAAACAGGAAGCGGATGGCGGAGTCGCATCGTTCTGCCCGGGTCTCTTTACTGGGGGCCATCACTCTGCCTCTGGGGCCAGGTGTCCCCACGTGATGAAGTGAGTGCCTTCTTCTCTCCGGGAGGCCAAGGCCCTGCTGGCAGGGAGGCCGTGACCCGGGACGCCTGCGAGCCGCAGCGCCCGGTCTCGGGGACGGGATCTGCTCGGCCTGGATGTGGCCAGGCTTCCCCAGGAGCTGTGGCAGGGAGAGGGCTGGGGCTGGGGCTGGGGCTCAGGGGTAACGGGGAGATGCCTCTGGGGGCCTTCAGCGTCGCCCCTCACACTCCTCTCCCAGGGGGAACAAAGCCGGTTAAGAGCATCGGTGACTGTCTAATGTCCACAGTGAATAGGGTCCCGACCTCACTGCGCCCAGAACTCTCTCGTGCTCTCTGGCTGGACACTCCCAGCGTTGACGGGTGGGCAAAGCTGTTGGCTCTCACCGCCTCCCCTGTCCAGGGCGGAAAACCGAGGTCGCGCCTCCAGGCCACACTCGGAAAGCTGCCTGTCGGTCTGAGCCGGGCGTGGGGTCCCGCGGCAAACAGGGCAGACGGACCCCGCTCCACGGGCCCCTCCTCGGGCGGCTGGAGGCCACACGGCTGGTCTGGGCCGCCCGTGGGGTATGAAGCTGACGGTAGAGATCTTGGCTAACAGTCAGGACCACCGTTTGTAAGAGCACCCACGCTAGTCCCGTGTCGGGTAGGAGGACTAGGGGGCCGGTCCGGGGGCCCGGGGCCTTCCTCCAGCGCGGGACGCTTTGTCTCCAAAACCTGATCGAAAAACGCATGTCTTAGGGTAATTATAAAGATGTCCTACCTTCCTTCCTTGAGTTTCTTTCTCGCTCCCTTATCTTTATTCCGTGACCTGTGTTTAGACAGAGTATTTAAGGTCAGGAGACTTCTCGTTGTTACCTGCGTTGTGCTGGGGCTCAGGACACTGCCGCTGGCTGGCACCGTGGTTCCCGCATCCCGTTGGGCACCGCCACGGTCCTTCTGGGCCTCCGGTTGACCTCGGGACCGGTCATGGAAATGCTGACAGAGCGGCGGCGTCTCCTTGAGCCGGAGCCTCGGAGGGAAGGCCAGACCCGGGAGGAAGGGAGAGAATGGGACACGGGAAGATTTACGTGACCCCAGGAGAGATGTGCTTAGTTTCTGGCTCTGTGAGCAGCTGTGAGAGCGTCTCTAAGGGCTCCGAGGAGGACTTGCCGCCAGGCGGGTGCCCGAGGGGCTGCGAGACAGGCCCGCGGCACGCTGTGCGCCAGAGGAAGCAGACGCTGGACGTCTGGCTGGTGGTTTGGGCCTAACATGTGCGATGCACTAAATGAGGAAAAAGCAACAGAAAGTCCTTTGAGGAGGAGGGCATTTGTGTGAGCTGGCGGCATGACTTGCTTCTGCGTGTGTAAGGATCCCAGTCGTGGGGGCTGGAACTTGACTCGCCCTTGAGCTTTGCTGACACGCCCGAAAAAGTGCACATTCAGACCCAAACCGTCGGGAGCAGGAACGTGCGTGCAGCAGCAGCCGGGCCCGGAGGTTGCCCTCAGGTGCGCGGGCCTCTACCCCGCCAAACACACGTGATGTTGACTGAAGAACTTGGGTGCACGATGAAATGCCCTGTTTTTCTTTTTTTTTTTAAATTAACATATAATGTATTATTTGCCCCAGGGTACATGTCTGTGAATCATCAGGCTCACACATTTCACAGCACTCACCACAGCACATACCCTCCCCAATGTCCATAACCCAGCCACCCTATCCCTACCCCCCTACCCCCCAGCGACCCTCAGTTTGTTTCGTGAGATTAAGAGTCTCTTATGGTTTGTCTCCCTCTCCGGTCCCATCTTGTTTCATTTCTCCCCCCCACCCCCCACGATCCCCCCGCCCTGCCTCTCAAATTCTTCATATCAGAGAGATCATATGATAATTGTCTTTCTCTGATTGACTTACTTCGCTTAGCATAATACCCTCCAGTTCCATCCACATCGTTGCAAATGGCAAGATTTCGTTTCTCTTGATGG
>CM052883.1:17676-42373 GCA_028534135.1 Potos flavus
CTGTGAAATGAAGGTGTTGACCGATGGCCCGTCTGGACCATCCAACACAAATGTCCTAGGTGTCCTCCATTTCTCAGCTGTAGTGGGCAGCCATCTCTGGAAGTGTTTCGAAGTTCTATCTGGGAAATTTAAGCTCCTGCCTGGGGACTGTCCTTTTCCAGATTGCACCTCCTGTCTCTTTGCCCTCAGAACATGTGGTCCAGTGAAGAAGGCTGGCTATTAACCCCTCACAAGACTACCTCAGGGGCACCACAGGTTTTAAGGGCTCAAGGAGGGCCATCCAGGGGCAGAGCTGGGATTACAGTCCAGAGGCCACAGTGGCCCACGTCAAGGGCAAAGTTCCTTGGTCAGGGTCCCCTAATTGGAAGTTTCCTTTCTCTCTCCCTCCCTCCCTCCCTTCCTTTCTTGGGCGTCGGAGACCTGGTCTCCCCATCTAACTCTGCCAGGAAATACTCAAGTCGCCATGCCTCTCAGTGCCTCTGCTGTTTCCTTCCTTCGTTCCTTCCCTTCTTTGTTTTAGAGAGAGACACATGGGATGAGAGAGAATGGGGCAGAGGGAGTGAGAGAGAGAATCTTAAGCAGGCTCTACTCTCAGCACGTGAGCCCAACGCAGGGCTGAAATCAGGAGTCAGACACTTAACTGAATGAGCCACCCAGGTGCCCCCCTTTTTTCCTTTGGAAATTTTCACTTGACGGTGGCCCAACTCATGGCAAGAGGCTCGGCGCCCGCACACCCTTCCATGCCCCCGTCCCATCCTTGGGCCGGTCTAGCAGGTCTGGCCTGGTGGCTGTGGTCGATGGGCCGATCCCTAAACTGCTCCTGCCACTTTCCACAGGTGGTCGCAGGTGCCACGAGAGAAGAGAAACGGTCCCAGATGGACACGGGGGATTTGTCAGAAGACGAGTGAGTGATGCTTGTGGGGCTATCCATAGAGATGTGGGGGTTCTCCTCTACCACGGTGTCCGGCGGGCCCACTGTGCCTCATGCGGAATGGGCAGGACCCCACTGCTTGCCTTCCTTCCTCTCCCGGGTGTGCGGAGACCCAAGCTTGGATGAGCCTGGACGGGCTGAGAGGCCAGCAGTGGGACTCAGGGACGACCCTTAGCTTGGGTCCCCCTCGTCCCACAGCCAGACCCTTTCTCCCCATCCCATCAGCCGACACATCGGCCAGACTATGAGGTGGGAGAGGTGGGAGGAAGCAGCGAAGGTGAGAGGGAAGTGTTTCCGTAGTGGCGATTCCAGCTTCTCAGTTTGGGGTTTTGCCGGGAGGGAGGACCCATCACCGGCCAGAGACTCTGCAAGGTGGGCCAGGCCCCCGCGCGGGGGTGGGAGGCACATCGGTCCTGACCACCTACCCCCTCCTAGGGTGGGGACCGGGCAGGGCCGGCCAAGTCCCACAAAGTCCTGAGGCCGTAAAGGGCGCTGGGGGCAGGCCGCTATGTCACCCAAGGGCCCATGGATCTGCTTTTATTTTAAGCATAGAGAAACACTAAGAAGAAAATAGCAATTCATCCAATTTCCCGCTGCTCAGAATGAACAACTATATTAATACCTTGGCTTATTCGCTCAAATATTTTTTAAAAGAAAAATAGCTCTAACAGAGATACTTAGATACGAAGTAAATTACTTTGTAAAACGGACACGGGGTGCTTTTAAGTAGGAATCACACAAGCGTCTAAGTCCCCCAGGCGCCCTCCCGGCTACGGCGAGGCCGGCGCAGGGCCACGTGGGCGCGCAGGCTGGACCTGGGGCGTCCCCGCGCCCCCGGGAGAGGAGGCGGGGGTCTCCGCGCGGTCCGCTCTGCGCGCCTGCAGCTCGGGGGCCTCGGCCCACGGGGTGGTGCTCTCGGTACCCCTGCGTCCCCCAGCTCTGCGGGCAGCGCGGGATAGCTCGGGGAGGAAGGGTCGCCCCCTCCAGCTCCCGCGGCCCCCCTCACGCCGGCTGTCGTCTGCCCCGCTTCCACTGAGACGCCGGCATCGCCCGGTCACACCGCCAAAGCTGGGCTGGAAATGGGTCTTTTTTCTCGCGGTTTCTTACTGGATGTGGCCATGGATTTAGCCACAGCGGACGCAGCTCGGTGGCTTTGTTCTCTGCCCCAAGGGCCGCGCGGTCCCGAGTCCGCCCCCTTGGCCTCATGGTCTCAGCCCCCCGCCCGACGACTCTGCTGCCCCCGGCAAGGGGCCAGCGCACAGGTCCGAGCCTGGGCTGCTGGAGGCCGCTCGGCCAGTGGGCAGGGGGGCTCTGGAGGGAGGGCCCTCCACACGGGCCTGGCCCTCTCGCCTGCTGGGCAGTACCAGGGTCACCTTTCTGTCCCGCGGCCCTGCTCCCCTGCCACCTCCATTCTCCTCCGAGCTGAGGGTTCTGTGCGGGCTCTCCCTAGGCCCGCTCAGACGGTGGGGCACCCATGGCTCGCGGCTGCTTGCTGCCCAGTGGATGCTTGCACATCGAGCCGTGGGGGCCCTGCAAAGGGAAGGGGCACAGCTGACTCGTCCCAGAGGCAGCTTTGGCGGGAAGTGGAGACCCCAGAGATCCCCCCACGAGGGAAAAGCACAGGCCGCGGTGTTCCGGAAATGGACAGGGCTGGGTGTGGGGCCGGCTGGAGCCGCGTGGCTTTGGGGCCAAGGGGAGGGGTTTGTTAGCTGGTCCGGGAGGTCTCTCCCGTTCGAGGGCCCCCTTCTGGTTGGGCCTCCCAGCGCAGAGGACCAAGGCACGGGGCGGGCCGCTGGGGGGAAGGCACGCACAGCTCTGCACCAGAGTCCGAGTGTGTGTGCAGGGCCCTGTCACCCTCGGACTGACGAGCCCTGGGCCCCCTGGGCTTGATGAGGGGGCAGGCCGCCGGGGGGGAGGGGTGCTGCCTGCGGCCCCGGGCCCTGAGCTGGGGCGGGGGTGCCTGTCTCCCACCGGCTCTAGGACCAGGACCAGCTGGGTGTGCTGCATCCCGTACTCCACCCGACGGAAGGCGAAGGAGAGCGTGTAGCCGCCGCGGACAAGGTAGTTCGCGCGGGGCCGGGGCTGGAGGCCAAGGGGGCATCGGGAGGGGACGGAAGGCTGCTCTCCTGACCTGCCGGCCTCCTCGGTCCTGCAGTGAGCTGGCGGGGAGGGACAGGGGCTGCAGACAAGCAGCCTTGACAAACGCCACTGACAGCATTTCAGGGCACCGAGGACCATCCAGGGGTGACCCGCGGATCCGCTGGCTAAGCGACAAGGCCATCTTTTAAAAAGACACAATAAAGTGTGACCTGAAGGTGTTCTTCCTCTCTGGTCCCTCTTGAGGGATCCCCATCTCTTCCTTCCATGCACCTCGTTCCCTGAAGTGTAACTGGGGGAAGGGAGGGGGGCTCGGGGACAGAAGGCAGAGCCTCCCAGGTCTCATGTGCAAGACGGCGGCCGGGACCACTCAGCCCTGCCCTTTGGAGCCTATGAACGCGGGAAACAGAGTCAGCTCCCCCCGGGGCCCCTCCAGGGCTCTGCTCTCAGCAACGGCCCACAAACTGGGCCCGCAGTGCACCTGGGGGGGTCCCAGGGAGAGGAGCCCTAGGGAGGCCGAGCGCGTTCCCTGAGGCCCTGGGAGGCGAGCCTGGCCCGGAGCGCACCAGCCCTGCAGCCGTGTGCAGGAGCTCCCGGGGACCCTGCGTCGCACATCGGGGCCCCGGGACACGGGGCTCGCGGGGTGACGGGGTGGGGGCAGAGGGCCACGCAAAGGGAGGCTTGACAGGGGTTCACAGTGTCTTTGTTCAAACAGCCGGGTCTCCGCCAACCGCCACAGGCCAAGCTGGGGTCCAACCGAAGACCGAGAACGCAGCACACGCACGCGCTCTCATCCCACGAGCATGTGAATGTGTACACTCACACATACACACGTGCGTGCACACACACGGCGCACACTGGGCATGGATGCACCGCCCACACACCACGCACGCACACATGTGTGCACACGTGATGCACGAGCGGGCCAATACCCCCGTGTGCACACGTACGCTTGCACACAGAGCACACACATAGCCTCACGCACGCACACACGTACGGCACACACAGGCGCGCGGGGGGACGTGAGCCCGTGAGAAGCAGCATCTCAGGGTGAAGCGTGTCTGGGCCCAGAGCTCAGAGGAGTCGGGCCGGCCAAACCCTCAAGCGCCCGCCGTCCTCCGCAGCAACGCTGTCCGTGTGAGAGCAGGGAGGCTCAGAGGCAGCTGGAAACGCCGCTGAGCTCCCACCGCGGGAGCTGGCGTCCCCGGCCAGGCATGGGGCCACGCTGTCACACGACCAGATCCCAGGCCGGGCCACTCGCTGAGTGCTCCCAGTACGCCAGGGGCTCAGAGGTGCTGTGCACGGAGGCTGGGGCCGCGGCTCGAGCCCTGTCCCAGCCCTGGACAGGCAGCCCCTGGGAGCGGGAGCTGGGGACCGGGCCCTCGGGGACTGGGAGCGGGAGCTGGGGACCGGGCCCTCGGGGACTGGGAGCGGGAGCTGGGGACTGGGGACCGGGCCCTCGGTGCGGCAGGGTCGACGGCTTCCGCTCGGACAGAGCACTGAGACCAGGAGGGGGTGGGCGACCGCGTTCCACAGATGAGAAAACTAAGGCGCACGGGTTCCAAGGGGGCTGAGTCTCATTTCTCATTCTGCCCCCACAGCCAGGAACGCTGGCCCCTGTCACCCAGTGTCCCATCTCAGTGGGGACCCGGCCCAGGCAGGCTCCTCACGATGCTCTGCCGGGGTCCTTCAAACACCCCGACACTCCCGCTGCGTCCTCTGACCCCTCAGCCGCTGGATGCCCGGGGAGCCAGCCTTGTCCGTCCCTGGTGGGCGTGCACCCCGCTTCTGGATTCGCCCGCTGGGGGGCTGTTTGCCGGCTGCTCCCCGCCCCGCTCACTCTGAACGCCCTCCTGGGCTCGCTCGGGTCACCGTCTTATCTGCTCCCAAACAACCTCACTGCCGTCCACCAGGAGACAGTTTTCCGTCTGCAGCCAAGTGGCCCTGAGGCCCGGGAGACACCCCGGGTCCTGCCGCCCGCCCGCTGGGGGCAGAGTCTTGGGAGGGAGGGAGGCGTGTGCATTCCTGCCTTGAGTCACTCCCCACGCCGTGACCTTGAAAAGCATGTTTCCCAATCGCGGTCCCAAGAGTCTGGGCAGGCTGAGAGCAGAATTCCAGCCTGGAGGACCCCCCACCCTGCGCATATCTGTGGGGGGGGAACTGCTCGAGCCAACCCCACACGAGGCCCTTGGAGGGCGCCTTCCGGAACTTCCCGGGGCCGGCCTGACGCCCGCGGGCGGTCAGAGCGCGGCCTGCTCCCGGGGGTGCGGGCCTGTCCCCTCCCTTCGGGCTTCGGAGGGCCGACATGGGGACGTCTACACGCTGTCCTGCTGCTGTGCCCTTCCCGGTGTGGAGTGGGAATGCCCACCCCGCAAACAGGTGTGGAGGACAGGCTCGCACGCCCCGGCCTGCTCTGTTCTCCGCAGCCTGCGGTTTCGAGTCTGGGCTGAGGGACGCAGTCTCCCAGCTGCTGGGCCTGCCTCCCGGCACCTGATTCCTCCGACACGGTCTGGGCTCCAGGCTCTGGCATGGTTTGCTTTTCTTGTCTTTTTTTAAAGATTTTATTTATTTTCGAGACCGAGCACGAGCAGAGGGGAGGGGCAGAGGGAGAGGGAGAAGCAGGCTCCACGCGGCGCAGGGAGCCCGACACGGGGCTCGATCCCAGGACCCCGGGATCCCAATCCAAACCGAAGACAGACGCCTCACCGACTGAGCCCCCCAGGCGCCCCTCGGGCTGGGTTTTCTAAACAAACAGCTGGGAAATGTGATTTCCCTGGTTCCTCTGATACCCACACGTCTGTTTCAGCAACTGAACAAAATTGCCCAGTGCAAACCAACGTCCCGCTCGGAGACACCAGGTGGTGTCGGGGCCGCTCGCCGCCCCGCCCCCGTGAGGGCCTCACCGCTCCCTGGCCCCGGGCGGTCAGTGCAGTGAGGGCTGGGGGGAGGGGGCGGAGGGGAAGCCCAGAGACGTGGTAGGTGTTGTCTGCGGGGGGGAAAGCGGATCAAGGTGGGGTGGGTGCGGGTGAGCAGGGTCACCAGCCAGCCCGTGACTGTGACGGCCTCCCCAGGTCCCAAAGCCTGAGGGGCCGTCCCCTCACCCAGCCCAAGCCCTCTGCTGGAGCAGGAGTCGGGGGCGGGGGGGAGGCCCAGCGCTGCTCACATCTGTCCTCTGCACAGAGGACTGGGCCCCCCGGTCAGAGGTCAGAACGAGTGTCCCCTCCCCTTGCGGAGACCCCTCCTTCCCACGCACCCCTGCCCGGGTGGGAGATGGCAGCACCAACACCGCGCCCCGACTCTCTGGCACCCGGCGGCGCTCCGGCAATCCCACTCCGGCCCTGCCGCCTGGAGTCAGGGTCCCCCTGCAGGCCACGGGCTCCATCCCCTGCCTCCCCCCGCGGAGCCGGCTACAGGGGGGACCCCAGGGTCTTCGCTCACGCAGAGCAGAGCTCGATGAACTTCACTGTCCACAAGTTTCTCTCTTCGTTGTGTAGGTGCGACGGACCCGGTCATTGGCCATTGGTGATTGGCTCAACCACCAGCCTCCCCAGAGGCCCAAGGCCAGAGGTCACACTCAGCTGGCTAGGAGCCAGGAGCCCGAGGCTGGTAGAAAGGGGTCCTTGTGAACAGTGAGTGACGCCTCTGTCCCTCGGGAAACTGCGCGGGTCCGAGACTGTGCTGGG
The DNA here is from genome assembly GCA_028534135.1 of Potos flavus. Lineage (NCBI taxonomy): Eukaryota > Metazoa > Chordata > Mammalia > Carnivora > Procyonidae > Potos > Potos flavus. The sequence continues at coordinate 24,388 of CM052883.1, forward strand.
GTCGAGACGGACCCCTCAGCGTGCCCGGGTCGCCCATGTCCCTCAGCAACGCTCCGCGGTTCGCGGCGTGCGAGCCTCACACCGGCATCGCGTTCATCCCTAAGTATTCGACGATTTGTGATGCCCCAAACAGTAACTTCTCAGTTCTTCCTCGCCCTCGCCATCAGGGGCCCCTCCCCCACGGCAGGTGCACCGCCGTCCCCCGCCAGCGCCGCTCGTTCGCGAGCAAAGCAGGGGGTGGTCTCAGCCGCGTGGTGTCCGGGCCGTTCACCGGGCAGGGGTTTCCCTGAACCACCGCGCGGCGCTCCGGCTCTGGATGTGCATTGGGGCGGGTTCTCGAGAACTTCACCCCGGCTCCCAGGAGGGATGAGAAGAGCCCCCAGGCCCCCCAGGGGGACGTCTGAAGCCAGCCCGAGCCCTGCCCCATGGCTGGTTTGGTTCTCCGGGGTTGCCGGCCTGCCACGGCTTGACGCGGGTTCCTGGAAAAGGCAGGACGAGCAGTCTGGGCTGACGGTCCAGAATTACGGGGGAGGAAGGCACAAACTATGCCCTCAACCCCTGGGTCCTGCACAACCCATCTGCCCGGGCAGGAGGGGACCTCCTGCTGGGGGAGGAGGGGACGCGGGGTCCTCCCCAAGCTGACCGTGGCTGGCGGCGCTGAAGTGGCCTTGCTCTGGGTGTCTCGTACGCCCACCCCCCGCCCGCTCACGCACGTGACAGTGTGTCCAGGGACCGGCCCCTGACACCCGGACAACCTCCGCGGGCCCACGCATTGCAAGTTGAAGACTCGACCGACGACGCCCAGGACCACAGTCAGCCGGGGAGCCCAACAAGTGTGCCGGGGCACCTGCTGGGGACCCCTGGCCCGTTGGCCAAGTCTCCCCCGGTCCCGGCCCCTGGTCCCTGTGCACATGCTCTCCAGGCCCTCTCAGAACCCCCACCGGCTACTTCTCGAATCCGGACAAGCCCTCACTCGTCCTGGGTCTCATCGCCTTGGATGAATGAACAGGCCTATTAGACTCTGAGCCCCCTGCTTCCCAGGGAGTCACCTGCCCACGCCTTGGTGACCACACGAGGCAGGAAAAACTCCCGCACCCTCGCTCCTGCTTCTGCGGATGGCAACCGATGGCGGCAACCGATGGCGGCAACCGATGGCAGCAGCCGCCGTCTTAGACGCCTGGGGCGTGGGCTTCTCGGGGCCCCAGGGGCTGCCCCCCTGACCTGCCCCCGCAGGAGTCCAGGCCCAGGGTCACCCCCCAGTGACTTCCATTTCTTGGCTCCTAAACCTTTTCTGACTCGGGCCTTTTGGAAAAGGCTTTGAACTGGTTGAAGATGCGCTGGAGTGCAGTCGGCAGCAGCCGCGGACCTGAGGGACCCTGCCTCCCCCCGGCCGCCGGGGCCCGCAGGAAGGCCGGGAGTTAACAGTGCTTGGTTTGGGGGGTGTCACACGCACGAGGCTTGTCGGCTGTGAGCGCGGCTTAGGAGGCCGGTGCTTGTCCCGGACACGCGGGGCAGGGAGGCGCCGGGCAGGGAGGCGCCGCGGGGGTCACCGCCCGGCTCAGCGGCGCTGCGGCCCCCGCTCCGTGCCCGGCGCTTTGCCAGGCTCTGCCGGCCGCGGGCAGAGAGGGAGGAGGCCGGCCGAGCCAGCACTCCCGGGCCGTGGCGGCTGACCGGGAACCCCGGCGGCCCTCACAGTTTACCCCCAAACAGCGGTTGCCCCGGGGACGGGAGAGCTGGCAGCGGCCGTCGGGGACCCACTCGGCCAGGCCTTCCTCGCTGAGGAGGAGGAGCTTAGTTTCCTGAGAGGCCCGTAGAGGACGACTGGAAATCCAACACGAGCAAGGGCTGGTGGGATCGGGGCGGCGGCCGGGCCGGGAGGCCGGCCAGCCCCGGGCACTGCTCGTTCCGGGCGGCTGGGGCCCTGTTTCCCAGCAGGCAGGCCTCGGCCAAAGGGCCGCTGGTTAAACGCACACGCTGGCCAAGTCGGCCGGGCTGAGGGAGACTTCCAGAGCCGTTCTCCTCTTTCCAGCCAAGTGGCTGACGGCCCCCGGGGCCTGACGGGAGGGGAGCCCGCAGGGAGGCCCGCTCTCCACGGCCAGGATCTCGGGCATGGCTGGGAGGTTGTAAGGTCGCGTGTGAGGTCAGCCTGGAAGGGGCGGGCTCTGGCAGAGGGGGAGAGGGGCCTGGTTCCTTGGCCTTGCCGGGAAGGACGAGCTGGAAGCCGGTTCCCTTCAAAGATGTCCCCCCAGCCCCGGGACCATGCCCTGTGCCGCTCTGGCGGGCCGTGGACGCGCAGGTCCCATCCCGGGATGTGGGCTCTCTTCCTATTACGGCCCCTCCCAGCTGGGCTCTAGAGAGCTCCACCACATCACCAGTTACTTAGCTCGGAGTTAGTGCGTGCGTGAATCTGCTGGGACCCACGAGCCTGACGGGGTCACCTGAGGTAGGGGTGCTGTGCAGCGCGGGGGGTCCCACACGAGGGCCTCCTGGAAGGCTGAGCCCGGGCTGCACCCGGGGCCGGCCAGGGAGCACAGAGATGAGGTGGAAACGTCAGGTTAGCACCAGGCGGCCAAGGGCCTTGAGGGCCACGTGGGAAGGAGGAGCTGTCCCCTGAGCTGCCAGCCGGGCCGGTTTTGGCGGAAGGTGGTTGTGAGGGAATCTGTGGCAGAGCCCATGGGACAGCCGGCACTGAACAGCAGCAGGAGGGACGCTGGACTTCCCCCACGGACCACGGGGGATCCGAGGGATGGCTGGGGGGAGGTGACCCTGGGCCCTACAGTCACGGTTTTTAAAGCATTTTTCCTAAATAAAGTAACTTTATTGTATTAAAGTACAAGAAGCTGCACCAACCTAGGGTGTGTAGTTCGACTGTTTCTGGACAGGCGTCGGCTCAGGAAACCGTCATCACAAGACGACGAACGTCCCCGTCACCCCCGAGGGCTCCGCGTGGCTCCCGCATCTCCAGCCGTTCCCGGAAACCTGCCATCTGCCCCCGGCCAGCAGAGATCAGCGTGGCTGTTACCGTGTTTGTACGACCGCGACGACACGGTACAGACTCACGTCTGAGGGTCATCCTGCACTTACCCGTGCTCACTTCCTGTTTGCTGCGGGCGGCGGGCGCGGGCGCTGTCCTGGTGGCCCCTGTCACTAAGACAGCCTCCTGCGCCCACCCGGGTCCTCACGTCTATCCATGGGACGGTCGTACTTTCCGTGATTGGCCGTCTCTTTTCCTCGTGCTGTCTCTCCAAGAGGTTTTAACTTCAGTGAAGGCAAATTTATCCATTTACATTTTTGTTTCATGTTTTTTGTGCTCTAAGAAATGGTTGCCTACCCCAAGCAAAAGATGATGCCTGTTCACTTGCGGAAGTTTTACAGTTTCAGAATTTACGTAGACCACGATCCCTGTTCCATTAGTTGTGCGCGTGTATCGCGTGAGACCAGCCTGCCTCCCCCACCGACACGCCCCGTGGGTCCAACGCCTGGGGGATGAAACTGTTTTCCCCACTGAGTTGTCTTCACATCAATATTGGAAATTAACCTAACCCTAACCATATTTACGTAGGTCTCCCTCTTTTTTCAAAAGTGATTTTTCAACTGAAAATTACAGAATTTTGCTTCCACTCTTTGTCCAGGTTCCTCTCCACGCTGCCCCCCTCCGCGCCGCCCCCCTCTGAGGCTTAGTCAACCACACTGCTTCTTTCACGTGTCCTGAAAAGTTAAATGTGTGCCCACGAGATGACGCAGCCATTGCGCTCCTGGGCATTTATCCTGGAGAAATGAAAATCTATATTCACACAACACCATACACAAAACAGCTTTATTCGTGTAGCAAAATCGTGGAAACATCCCAGGCGTCCTGCAGTGGCTACACAAATTGTTGCCCCCCAGAGAGGGGAACATCGCTCGGAAATAAAAAGGAACTAACTACCGATAAATACACGGCCTGCATGAGCTCAAGGGCCTCTCTCTGGCTGAACAGTCCGACCTCAAAGATCGCATACAAAATCCCCTTTACACAGTGTTCCCGAAACGACGAGTTAGAGAGATGGAGAAGACACTGGGGGTTGCCAGGGGTTAGGGAAGAGGCAGCACGCCAGAGTCCTTTGTGGGACCAGATGGTTTTGTGTCCTGAATGTGGTTGTGCTTTCAGGAATCCGCACATCACAGAATCACTACACAGCAACACACCCGAATAAAGGTGTACATCTCAAATCATGCAAACACCGTAGGCTAGTTGATTGTGTTGTACCAACATCGAGTCATCGGCTTTGATAATTTACTCTTATTATGCGATTCTCCACCATTGAGGGTTATGTGCAAACTTTTGTAATGTTTTGTAACTTCTTGTGAAGTTATAGTTCGTTCAAAATTCAGAGCTAAAAATACAAATACTCACAAATAAGTTCAACAAAAGATACAAAACTTATATACTGAAATTTAAGAACATTGCTGAGAGAAATTAAGGAAGACCTACCTAAATGAGGAAATATGGTATTCATGGCAAGAAAGATTCAATATTGTTAAAATTGTTAAAATGCCAATCTCCCCAGATTAATCTCTGGAATCGACACAATCCCTATCAGAATCCTTGCAGGTTTTTAGTAGAAATTGACAAGCTAATTCTAAGGTTTATACAGAAATGCAAAGGATTTAAAGTTACCCAACCGAACATGAAAAAGAACAAAGTTGGAGAATTTATATAACTTGATTTCGAGGCTTATTAGTAAGGCAGCAGGCTGGGTGCCCTTTCGTGATGGGCAAGCAGATCAGAGGTCCCAGAAGAGACCAGCTCTGTTAGGCTCGACTGACTCTTGACAAAGGTGCGAAGGCAATTCACTGGGAAAGAATACTCTTCCAACAAACGATGCTATGTCCCTTAGACATTCCTATGCAACAAGACAAAACAAAGAAAAATCCCTAAAACTCTTGCCTCACACCAAATAGAAAAACTGACTTGAAACAGATCATAAATCTAAATGTATGAACTCTAACAATAAAACTTATAGGAGAAATATAAGACAAAGTCATAGTTATCTTTAGTTTGGGAAAGATATCTTAAATACAACACAAAAGTTCGAACTATGTGATAACCATCAATAAATTAAATTTCTTTGATCTGAAATTTTTGCCATTCAGAAGACACCAAAGAAAATGAAAAGGCAAGCAACAGAGTGGGAGGAAACATTTGCAAACTTTATCCAACACAAAACTTTTACCTAGAATTTATAAAGAATCCTTACAACTGAACAATAAGAAGACAATTCAATTTAAAAATAGGCAGAAGATTTGAATGGATACTTCATCAAAGAAGATAGGAGGAGAATGCAAAGTACACCCACAACGAGACACTCAGCACAGCCACGAGAGAGGCTAAGATTCAATACGCCGGCCGGCCAGGGCTGGCAAGCACGCGGCGCACCTGGGACTCTTGTAGACAGCCGGCAGGACTGCCAAATAATAAAAGCACTTTGGAAAATACTTTGGTAGTTTCTTTAAAAATTAAACCTATGACCATATGATGCAGACATTCCTGGTACATGAATGTTCGCAACTGCGTTACTTTTAATAGCCAAATTCTAGAAGGAACCCGAATATCCCCCAGCAGGTGAGCAGATAAATGAATCGTGACATATTCATGCAGCAGAACTCTACTCGCCACTAAGAAGAAATGAATCGTCGGGTTCCTCTGAAAATAGTCACACAGCATAAACAAGGTGAGGCAAGAGAAGCGTGCCTAATGTATTATTCCATTTATAAAAACTCCCAGAACATACAAACCCAACTCTAGCACCAGAAACGTCAGTGATGCCTGGGCCAGAGGAGCCAGGAAGGGGCGGGCGGACGTATGGGGGGTGGCGGGCGGGTTCACGATGGTTCGATTATAGTAATGATTTTGTGGGCGTGTGTGTACGTCAGAAATTACTAACAGTACATCCTAACTATGCATTTTCTTTTTGTCAAATACATCTCAATAAAGCTGAAAGATGCATTTAAATAACCTACAAAATCTACAGCAAATCATACCCAACTGTAACAAGAGGAATTTAGGGCAGGAGGATAAATTCCTTACGGGAAGACGCAGTCTCTGGGAGACTGATGCCGACTCGCGAGTTGAGCTCTGTTGTGCAAGTGGACGCTGACTGTGCCAGGGACGCACGAGTCACTTTGTGTCACTGCTGGGAGGTGGCGTCGAGGCGACTGTAGGACGGTCAGGCTCCTAGTGTCCTGGCACCCGCAGACCCGCTCTGGCATTCCCCCACCGAAGGGGCGGGCGTCTCCCGTCGGGGCGGCTGTGTGTCTTGGCTCCGTGGCCTCTCGCGCCTGGACAACGCCGAGAGTCCGCAAACGGGGGCAGGGCCGCTCCGGTGCCGCCCCCCCTGCCCAGCACGACGCCATCCGCCGCGACAGCGAGTGCGCGTCCCGGAGGGAGCGGTAAAGGGAAGGGGCCGGGCCCGAGGAGTGCACGGCTGGGCAGTCGGCGTGAAGGCTCAGGACGGGTGAAAGGAGACTTGCCAAGAGCGGCCCTGGGGCGAGTCTCCGGCGGCCTCGCAGGCACGCGTGCTGCGTGCTCCCACAGACACGTTCAGTCCATCGACACACAGCTAACCCTGTCTAAATCTGCCCCTCCCCCGGATGACTTCTTGGGTCCCTCCCGCTGCACACGATCGCCTAGCGTGTCCCAGAGTGGGGGGACCTCCCTCCCACCCCCTCCCGGTCTGGTCGGCACTTCGGGGCATCCGCTCTTTCTGGCCCCTTGCCAGCCCTCAAGCCCCCCGCCCCGGGCTTCGCCTCCCCGGGATCATCCCAGGTACGGCCAGGCCAGCCCCTTCCCCACCTTGGTGCTGGGCCGCAGCTCAGGAGCCTTCATCCTGGTCTGGGGCTCTGAGGCTCAGGCCCCCCGGTAACGAGGAACTGGGGGGACTTACCCTGGAGAGAGGCACGGCCATCCAGTACAAGAACGGAGGCTGCAGGGTGTGGGGTTCGGGAGCCCTGGGACCCCAGCCCCAGGAGAGCCCGGGATCCCTTAGTCCTCGGGCACCACGGGGACCCAGCAGAGCATCTCCAGAAGGAGACAGGTGCGTGTGGCCAGCCGCCGTGTCCGGCGCACGCGGAGTGCTCCTCGAGAGCACAAGGAAGCGACCAACATCTGGGAAGAGACAGTACGGCCTTGGTGGCTCGTGTGGTCCGGTGAGTGAAAAACAAGCCTATTCGTCAATAAATATTGGCTGCACACGAGCTGCCATTCCTTCTGTGCAACAGGGACCAGCCGAGACGCGCGCCCAAGACGGCCAGGACGCGCAGACCCTGCTCCGAAGGGCCGACCCGTGGGAGGAGGGCCGGTGGGCTCCCCTCGGCAGCCCCGCCCTGCCTGCGGCGCCCGGGCCCTTGGCGAGCTTCCCGGTGGACGAGGGAGGCGTGGGGGGCGGTGGTGCGGGGCTCGGGGGCCGGGCGGGAGCAGCGAGCAGACTGCCGCAGCCGCTGGGTGTTCTTACTCCCGCTCTGCGGGTGAGGACCAGGCTCAGAGCGGTTGGGTGACCCGCCCAGGTCCAGGGCGCAGTCAACAAACGGGAGTCTCGTGCAGAGCGGACGTTCTGACGGCGGAGTTCCCAGACCAGCAGCGTCCTGGGACGGGCTGAGACATGCAAGTTCTCGGGCCCTTCCCAGACCTCCTGAATTGGGTAGTCCGGGGATTCCAGACCCCGGGAAAAGCGTGGGGGTCCCGACTCAGAGCAGAGAGCCCCACGCACACGGCACGCCTGGGGGCCACCCTGCGGAAGGTTGGCAGGAAACCGCTGAGCTCTGGGCCGTGGTTACTCTGTGCTGCAGGGATGACCATGCATCTGTGAGCCACTGTAGATGCGCCGCCCCAGGACGCGCGCAGGGACCTTCTTCCCAGGCGAGGCCAGCTTGCCCGGGGAGCTTTCCGGGGGCTCCCAGAGAAAGGACGCAGCTGCCTGCCTGGTGGGGGGAGGGGGGGCACACAGCCCAACACGAGGCTGCCGGTGGGAAATCCGCATACACGGACAGGAGGAAAAACCACCAGAAAAGCCCCTTTGGGGTCAGGATTCCTTTTTGGCTGGACGTTCTGCCTCCTAACTCCATTTTGCGGGTGCTGCCCCCAACCTAGCTCTGGGCGGCCCCTCCAGGAGGAGGAAGCTTGGCTCCCCTTTGGAGGGACCTGAGCCAGATCCGCGAGGGGCCGTCAGCCGCTCCTGCCCTTGCCGGGAGCGGGGCCGCCCGGGGCTGTGTGGGACGAGGGCGGAGGTGGAGAGCCGGAGGGACGGAGGGACGGAGGGACGGAGGGACGGAGGGACGGAGGCGGAGCCGACGCCTCTCCCAGGGACTTCATGGAGCCTGTCGATTCTGTTGAGTGTGTCCTGGGTTCAGCTTCCTCTGACCTTGGCCTAAATCCCAGTCCCCCGAAGGGACAGCCCTGGACCTCTCCTTAACCAAATGCTGGCTTTCTCGTCGGCACCCGGCCCTTCCCCGTCCGGGACAGAGCGGCCGGCACAGCGGCCCAGAGCACATGACACTCAGTGTCAGCAGAGACCACTCAGGGCAGAGGCCCGAGGACAGCCCGGGGGAGGCCGAGGCTCGGGGTCCCTCGAGAGCGGTGCTGTCCCATCTTGGGATGTTGTCTGTGGTAGGAATGTGCAACCCCACCGAGTGTCCCCCGTGGCCAGTGGGCGTCCCGTGGCCCCTGCACTGATAAGGAACAGGAGCCGACAGGTGCCCGGGGGCCCGTGTGGCCTCCTTGCTCCTACGGAGAGCCGGGCCCCTGAGACTGGCGACCGTCCCCGTTGGTCACTCCGTCCGCAGCTCAGCCCCTCTAATGAGGCGTAGGAACAGCGATCCCCAGGCTCACGGGCTGGGAACACGACCGCCGGGTCCGCCTCTGCCGGGTGCAGGCCAGACGCCCTCGGGCCTTGCGGGCGCCGGGGTGCTTGCGGCTGGAAAGATGTGACGAGCAGTCAGCGCGCCGAAGAATAACCAAGAGTTCCACGTCCCTCTGAGCTACTCTGAGCCATGTTTAGCGCTCACGTTTCAAAACATCTGGAGGAACACGGCCGTTTTTCTTCCAAGGGCCCCCGCAGAGCTTCTGTGGGTCCCTGCGCCGTGTCCCACGAGCTTTTATCGGGACACAGATCGAGGTGACCATGGCCTCTTCTCAGGGGCCTTCTCGTGGGCCACGTGCACGCGTTTCCCAGAGACTTGCTGGAGGGCTGTGCTGGGATGGTGACAGCGGGGCGCGGAAAGTGACCCGGCCGTGCAAGGCCGGCGGAGCCTGCAGTGAGCCGTGGGCTCGGGAGCCAGGCGTCCCCGGGGGCCCGTGGGGCTGACGCCCGCGTGCGCTGCTGCCCGCGGCCTCAGGAACGGGAAGCTCCGGCGGACTCAGGCGCCACGGACCCTGCCGACTGAGTCATCGCCCCGATGACTTGGGTGTCCCTGGTGCAGGCAGGGCTGCCGCTCCTCACCGCGGAAGGGTGGCCTGGGGGGCGGGGTGGGGGCGAGGGGGCGCGCGGGTCTCCCTCCCAAGCAAGCATCTCGAGGCCTTCAGCGGGGCGCGAGGAGGAGGGGAGGGAAGGCCCGGTCCTTGTCCTTCGGAGCCTGAGACCCGGCGGGCCTGGGAAGGGGCCGTGTGGCGGGGCCGCTCTGTGCAGGACTGTGCTGTCCGCACGGGCGTTAGGGTCTGGGTCAGGGTCGGGAACCCCCACCCCTGCCGCAGAGGCCTCTCGGGGCCGCTCGCCCGCCCATCCTTGGCCCTTGCTACGGGGTTTCCTCGGCCAGAAGCCCTCCCGCCTCCGTGGGCTCCGGTTGTCAGCTCTGTGCGGGACTTCCCGAGAAAGCACCAAACCGCGGACCCAGCGTTCCCACCAGTGATGTGTGAGGGCTCCGGGCCCGCACGTGGTTGCTTTTCCCACCGAAAATAACGATAACTGTCCTCAAGGGTGGGAAGCAGTACCTTGCGGGGATTTGATTCTATTTCCTTAATGACTGATGATGTTAAATTTCTTTTTATGTGCTTGTTGGCCATTTATGTATCTTCTTTGGAGAAATGTCTTTTGGGGTCCTCTGCCCATTTTAAAAATCAAATTGTCTGCTGATGAATTGTCAGAGCTCTTTATATGCTCTGAACACTAGACCTTGACCAAATCTACAATTTGCAGCTATTTTCCACTCTTCTGTAGGTTGTCTACTTTCATAGTAATGCATCTTGATGCACAAAAGTGTTTAATTTTTAGGAAGGGTGTGTATCTATTTTTTCCTTTGTTGCCTGTGCTTTGGTGTCAAATATAAGAATCCACAGACAAATTTGAGGTTACGAAGATCGACTTCTGCTTCTTTCTAATAGTTTTGTAAGCTTTAGCTCTTATATTTAAGTCATTGATCCATTTCAAGTTACTTTATTTTTTATAGCGAGTGAGCCAGGGGCCCAAATTCATTCTTCTGCATGTGACGGTCCAGGTGTCCCCGCGCCGTTGCCTGAAGAGCCTGTTCCACCCCAGTTGAATGGTCTTAGCATCCTCCCTGTAAATCGCTTGGTCCCCAGGATTCGGGCTTCTCTCTGGGCTCCCGGTCCCACACCCTTGGGCTGCAGGTCCACTCTTCTGCTAGTACCACACTGTTGGAATGACCGCAGCTTTGTATCCGGTTTGGTATTGGGAAGCGTAAGTGCCCCAACATTGTGCTGCTTTTTCAGTACTGTTTGGGATATTTGGGACACCTTACCATTCCATATGAATTTGAGGATTAGCTTTTCCATTTCTGCAGAAAAGGACATTGAAATGTTTGTAATCTGTGTGTGTCATGGGGATTGTATTGAGCCCGTAAATCACTTTGGGAAATATTCCTTCTTTACGATATTTTCTTCCAATCCATTGACATGATATCTTCTTTAATTATTTCAGCAATATATTTTAGTTTTGAGCCTGCAAATCTTTCAATTCCTGGGTTAAATTTATTCCTAGGTATTTTATTCTTTTGGGAGATACTACAAGTGGTATCATTTTCTTAATTTTCATTTTGGGTTATTCATTGATGGTATATAGAGACACAACTCATTTTTCAGTTGATCCTATACCCTAAAAGTTTGCTGAATCTGTTTGTTAGTTCTAGTAGCTTTTTGTGGATTATTTTGGGATTTTCTATGTATGGAATCGTGTCATCTGAAAGAAATAGTTTTACTTCTTCCTTCCCAATTTTGATAACTTTATTTCTTTTTCTTGCTTAATTGCTCTGGCTGAGACTTCTAGTACTTCTATTCAGCAGTAGTGGAAGTGGGCATGCGTGTCTTATTCCTGATCTTTGGGGGAAAGCTTTCAATCTTTTACCATAGAATATGATGTTAGCTGTGGGGTTTTTTGCTAAATACCCTCATCCTGCCTTCTATTTTTTAACTTGAGTGGTGTTGGTTTTTTTAAAATCATGACAGAGTGTTGAATTTTGCTAAATGCCTTTTCTGTATGGAGATGACCCTGGGTCTTTCCCCTTTATTCTGCTAATGAGGTGTATTCCACTGGTTGTTTTTCTTATGTTGCACTTCCTTATGTTCCTGATAAATTCCACTCAGTCATGGAGTTTAATCCTTTTTATGTACTGTTGGATTTGGTTTGCTAAAATTTTGTTGAGGAGTTTTACCAATATATTCATAAGGGATATTGAACTGTAGTTTTCTTTGGTATCTTTGTCTGGCCTTGTGTCCAGGGTAATATCGGCCTCATGAAATGTGTTAAGAAGTGTCCCCTCTTCCATTTTTGGGAAGGATTCAGGAAGAATCAGTTTTAATCCCTCTTTGCACTGTAGGCACGGTGCAAGCATGCTTTGTGGAGAGAACATCCATCTATTTGGAGTTACTTGAGAAAGCCTGGAGATGTGAAAGCAGTCAACCGAGAGGCAGGTGAACTTGGCAAGTGGATGGGATTGCCATGGGAGGGTGCCGGAGAGGAGAGCAGGACAAGGGGCAGAGCCCGAGTGTATCCCAGCCAGGGCGTGGGGGCAAGAGGTGACTTCAGGGAGACAGAGGGATGCTGGGCAGAGTGGGCTACTCATGAATCAGGGGACAAAACATTTCAGCCTAGACAGGGAGATCACTTATCCAGTGGGGTACGGTATCGGGCTGCGAGGACTCCCACGGCTGAGGCTGAGGTCCACACTAGTGTCTGAGGACAGTGTTCATGCTGGTGTCGGGGGCCAGGCTGTGAGATGTGATGTGGGGACCTCCCTCCTAGCTGCACAGGTGAAGAAGAGCAGGTATGAGGACAGGAAGCTTTCCAAGGCCCTTTACCACCCCCCCCCCCCATTTGCCGGTGGCTGATTAGTCCACAGGCCATGCACTGGAGATTTCCTGGGGCAAAAGGAAAAGAAAACCTTGGAAGCACTGCCAGCAGCTCTGCCTGCGGCGTGGTGGTCTGCTCTGGACCCCGGGCAGCTGGGGGCACCGGCAGGAGGGGCGGCTCAGCCAGCCAGCAGCTCGGCCTGCAAACGTGCGCCTGGCACACAGGGGTGGGCTGGCGGATTCTCGGCCGGTCCTCAGGTCCTCTCTGCCATCCCGAGGATGCACCACCTCCCCCCTACTTCCTTTGCTCCCCGCGCTCTCCCTGCTTCAAGGCGGGGCCGGTGGTGGGTTCTCTAGCGGCCCCCCAGGTAGGGGGAGGGCAGCCAGCCTCGTGTCTCGGAGTCCTGGCCCTCGGACCCTGGAGAACATCTGCATGGCGGGAAGGGCAACGCGCTCTTTGGCCCACGGCAGGTGTGCACTGCAGAGCCGTCTAGAGCCGGAGGAGGGGGTGGGGGACAACACAAGACACAACCACGGCAACAAAGGACCCAGTGTCCGTGAGGAATCAGGTGAGTTAATCTCCAGGAGATTAGTCCTTTCACTGCAGGAAGGAGTGAACCCCGGGAGGCCATGAAAGGATGTATTTGTTTCTCAAAGAGTCATAGCTTATCTTGAAGAACTCTGTCACTGACCACGAGAGCAAGGTCAATGGCATGTTCTGAACTTGACTGCGGAACGTGGGCTGAAGTTACATACTCACTTTGTGAAGAGCCTTAAGAAAAATCTCGAGCCCGCGTTACGTCTTCTGCTGCTAGAAGGACGCGTACCGACCTCGTGTCTGAACAGCACGGCCAGGGGCTGGCTCGAGAGGCCGGATCTCCACAGGGCCCCGGGGCCTGCGGGCTCAGCGCTCAGCGTGAGCTCCGTGAGTGCCTGCTCCGCTCTTGTCACTAGCTGTCCCCAGCCCAGAGCCATGCCGGCCCCTGGCAGACGTGGGACAGTGTGAGCCCTGGCAGCCATCACACGGGCACGGAGTGACTAGGAGCGAATGAGAGAAACACCAGCCCCGCTTTGGAGAGCTTGCTGCTGGGGACCGAACTGTGTTCTCCGAGTTCGCACGCTGGAGCCCTCACCCTGCGGGCTGCTGCTGGGCCGTGGGGCCTCAGGGATGCCATTAGATGAGGCCGCGGGCATGGAGCCCCAGGGGGGGCCAGTGTCCTTACAGGAAGCAGGGTGACCAGCATTCACTCGCTGTCCCATGAGGACACAGTCTTCCCTGGTGGGAGCACTGCCAGCACCTTTGATGTGAAACGTGGGATCTGGGAGTGAATGGCCAAGAAAGAACGCTTGAGACGTCTTTGGTGCAAACAAGGTGGTCTTATTAAAGCAGGAGAACAGGATCCGGGGGCGGAAAGAGCTGCACCGGGGTCGTGAGGAGCGGCCCATTATGTCCTTTCAAGTTGGGAGGGGGTTAGGGAGAGCGTAAGGCTCTAAGGAATTTGGGAAGCAGGGTTTCCAGGACCCCGAGGGGGTGAGCCGTTGTTGGGAAAGGTCGTTTACTACTGTTTAGCAAACGTTCAGCCTTGCGATGACTATCGGTGGGCCACAGGGTGATTGCTGACATATATCTTGTGGGGTGGAGATAAAGGAAGTTTCCAAAAGAATTTCCATATGTTAAAGAAGACTCACAGGGTCAGGCTAAGGTTACCTTTGGCCCTTAGCAAAGCATTAACATTGAGACGGTTGAGATCCTGGAGGAAGCTCGCGCTGCCTGTCCCAAGCACGTGTCAGCGCGCTGTAAGTTATAAGGAAGTTTAAATTTTTTTCTATATTTCTTTTGTCCTTGTTCCCCACATCACCTTGATATTGGTCTCCAGCCTCCAGGACCCTGAGAAATAAATCCCTACAGTTTAAGGCCCAGAGTGTGGCGTTTTGTCACCGGGGCCAACTGAGCCGGAACAGGGCTGTCTGTGAGGACCCTGGCCGTACCCAGCTGGGGACCCTCAGCCACACTGCCCAGTAGCCCTCCCCAGAGGCAGACCAGAGGCAAAGCGAACAGTCGGAAGAGGGGCTCCATTTCACAAAGGGAAATTGAGGTTCTCATAAGAGGAAGAAATTTGTTAGTAGAAGGAGGAGGAGGAGGAGGAGAAAAAAAAAAGAAAACACTATTTTGACTGCGAATCAAAGACTACATTTCAAAGGATTCCTGTCAAGTTAATTGTTGGTGATGGTAATGCCCCTGCGCTTGCTTTCTCAGCCAGAGAGTATACCAGCAAAAAGGACTCCCCTTTTTCTATGAGGCAGACTGGGTTCAATTCACAACTCTTGAGGAATTATTTTCAACTTTGAAATCGATTTCAAAAAAATTATGGGTCAAATGTGATGATAGAACAATGTGTTCTGACACGTACACTTTTTAAAGAAAGTTACTGGAGGACGTGCTCCAGATAAATGAAGGAGAAAATAAAGAAAGAGGAAGACTGGGTTCCAAAAATTGTGGCTCCAACTCAGAAAAACTGTGGCAGGAAGTGCAAAGAGGACAGCAGCACGGGGTCTGGAGTAGTGGTCCTGATGGGGACGGGACGGGGAGCCAAGAAGGGCTTGTCCTCGTGGAAAACCGGTCAGTGGGCTGCCCGGCAGAGTGGGGAAGGGAAATAGAGGCTGTATTAAGAACACACAAACAAATATGAGAACATATCAAGGGAAAATTTAAAACTATCAGAGGGACGAAGCAGGGGGACTGTGTTCACAGAAGGAAAAATAACCCCAGTGCTTCCCTCGCTCAGCAGGAAACGGTATCTTATGAAAACATAACACACCTTACGGACTTAACTAAAGAGAGAGCTATTGTAGTGACAATGGGGACACGGGAGCAGGCGCAATGGAGCTAAAACATCTATCACAGCAGGGAGTCAGCAGGTATTGTCTGAAATCGATAAAGAAATAAAAACAGAAGCCTAGGATTCACTGGTATACAAGTAATTCCAGAAGAAAGTCTCTCAAAGTGCAGAGTTGTGTTGCACAAGGAGAACTAGGACATGCCTAGGAGGGGACACCTGACCGTCAGTTCCAGGTGCGCTTTTTGATCCCGTTTCATTTTACAGTGTGATTTGTGTTATGTACGTACAATTGTATTAATTAAAATGTAGTATGACAAGATAATCAAAGTATTCAAAATAAAATGAAGCGTCCAGGTCCAGCAGGAGAACGGGGAGGGGACAAGAGGCTGGGGGAGTGTCTGGCTCGTGGCGGGTGGTCAGAGTAGCTCTCATTGCCACCGTGCATAAGCCCCGAATGTAGAGTCAACCCCAAATCACAACACAGAACCAGAAAGCAGAGCAGGGAAGATATTTGCAGTAAATGTGACACAAAATGTTGGTAGTTATAGATTTCGCATCTGTCCAGGTGTTTACGTGCAAAGTCACCGTGTGAGGGTTTTGAGCGTAAAGAATCACACACCCCAATAGGGGCCACCTAAGTGGGGAGCGGAGGTCTGGGAAACACGCCACACGGGGAACGGAAGCCTAGCACTAATAACGGAGGAAATGCAAATAAAGCCGGTTCTGCCCCATTCCCACGGCACTCTGACTGCGGGCTTGGGGCCGGGGGCCACAGTAAGGGTAAATGCAGAAGACATAACCCCGGGATGCAAACGAAAGTTTCTTTTCTGAAAAAACCAGAACGCTGTTCTACTCTATCTTATCTTATTTTATTTTCTAGAGAGAGAGAGAAAGAGACAGAGAGAGAGAGAGTGGGGAAGGGGCAGAGGGAAAATCTCAAGCAGACACCCCGATGAGCACAAAGCCAGGCTCGGGGCTCGATCTCACAACCCTGAGATCATGACCTGATCCAAAACCAAGAGTTGGATGCCTCAACGACTGAGCCACGCAGGCACCCTGTTCTTCCAATATTTTAAGAGTAAAATCAAATTGTCCTGTTGACTTAACTATAAACGTTAAAGCTAACATGTCACATAGTAACTCCATTCGTTAGAAGAGGAAACTTGTGATCGCAACTGAATTAACCAGAGTAAAAACTCAAAGTCGTACTTCTACTCCTGCCCAACTCACCAAGCACAGAAAATTCTAACCATCTCCAGATGCCCTGGTTTTTATTTTTTAAGATTTTATTTATCTATTTGAGAGAGAGAGTTCGAACAAGACAGCACAAGCGGGGGGAGCAGCAGAGGGAGAGGGAGAAGCAGACTTCCTCCTGAGCAGAGAGCCTGATGCGGGGCTCGATCCCAGGACCCTGAGATCATGACCTGAGCTGAAGGCAGATGTTTAACCGGCTGAGTCACCTGGGCGTCCCAGGTTTTTTATTCGATTTATTTAAGCACAAACAGTTGACCCACTTCTCCCACCCCAACACCTGCCTCTCCCTGTGCCTCTGAGCCCGGGGTTTGCCTGTGGACATATTTAGGTCCCACGGGAGAGAGCCGGTGGCGTCTGCCTCTGGTCTGACTTACCTCACTGAGCATCACGCCCTTGACACTTATCCACGGCATCACCAAGGACGAGGCCTCATGCTTTGCGAAGACGAGGTCTCTGCCTCCAGAGTTTTATGCCCCCCCCCACTAACGCCTCCTTCACCCCTGCCGTCACCCCTGCAGCAGATGCTGCTTGTAACTGAGCCGCCCCGTGGGGAGGGAGCAGGCCAGAATAAGACGGGCAGTGGTGAGGCAGGGCCCTGCTCAGCCTCAGTTTGGGGGCTCCTTCTAACCACTGGTGTCCCTGCCCCTGCCCGTGCTCTATGGTGGAGTCACAAGGGATGGACGGGGGCGGACAGTTAGGGGGACTGGGGTGAACGGGCGGATGAGCTTGCGAGCTCCAGCTGGGGGCGTCTGCTCCTTCCCCTGTGTAGGTGGAGCCTCATCCCTGCGTCTCCCTGGATCTCCCTTGCAGGAGGATTAACCCCAGCACCTTCCTATGGGGTCTGGCAGTCAGTTAGTAACTATCTCTCAGGTTAAATCCCACAGCCACCCAGGAATAAAGACACCAACAAAATTTCAAGTGGATTTTCTGTCCTAAGCCTATCCTCTCTTGGTGGGCTCCTCCTGCAGGCTGGCTGACGGGCGGGCCCTGAGCGGTGACAGGCACGTAAAGGTGGTCACACAGGGACCTTAACACTGGTGGCCTGAGCGGCAGGCTGTCCAGGGCAGGGCTGCAGAAGAGGGATTGGCGGGCTTCCCAGAGGAGGTGAGGGGGAAGCACTCACATTCCATTTAGGAAATGATGTGTTTTTCACAAAGCGGTAAAAACTAAAGGACGAAACCTCTCATGTATGCATTTTAAAGTTTAATTAGATATAGGCTTTTCCTAAGCTGCCCTGCTGGGTAGCTTTGCCCTCTTGGAGCTTGGGGCGAGGCACTGAGGCAGGGTAGGCCCTGGAGAATTGGGGGTTCTAATGAAGAAGAGGGAATAGAGGGGGTAGGACTCTACCAGGAGGGTCACATTTCACAATGAGCAAAAACAGAAGCCTCAATTGGAGCATATGACTATTTACTTGAAACTGAGGGGAGGAGGGTAGATGGGGGGAAAGCAGTAAAAGTGCGGAGGCACATTGCGACATACTGTATTTAAAATGGATTTTCCTGGCATAGGAACAGTCATGCCTGCTTTTTGGCACCAGGATCGCCTTCGTGCAGAGTCTTGGATGTCGACATTCCCTCGCGCTGCGGCTTCCGTCCGGGCACCCACCGGGCCACTT
>CM052883.1:42873-54107 GCA_028534135.1 Potos flavus
CCGCTCCGAAGGTGGTGCGGCGGCCTCGGACCCAGGCCCTCGAGTCCACGCAGCCTGAGCTGGGTTGTGCTCGGTGACTGACTGTGCTGGGATCAGCTGGGGCTCTGTCCCCACCTGCTTGCTTTCTGAGACTCAGGCCGAAGGGGCCTCCAGCTGCGGGGAAATGGGGACCCCTGAGAGAGGAAGGGCCCCTGGCGGGGCACACCGGGGGCCACAAGGCACCTGCTCAGATGCAACTCGTTTCGTCGGCTTAAACCGTCATGCAGCCAACCCGACCTGAGTGCGGAGGCAGGAGAAGCGGGAGGTCCTTGGAAGGACAGTCGCGGCAGCCGTCTGTCTGTGCAGCTGTGCGGGTAGCTGTCCCCGGGCAGCGACGGCGAGCTCGCCTCATGGGTCGGTGGTTGTTGGGGACGCTGAGGCTGTATTTATTGGAGGGCAGCCTGGACCCTCACCCAGCGTTTCCTGTCGGACATTGTCACCGCGGGCGCCGCGTGGCCCGGCCGTTCCTTCCAGACACCGGGCTTCTTGTCACTGTGGCTTTGGAACTCCCGCCTCCACAGAGCCCTCTCTCCGCTTGAACTTCTCCAATCGGCCCCGTCCCCAGCTCCACGCAGACCTCAGACGCGTGAGGACATTACGCTCCGCAGTGCCTTCCAAGGTGGGCTCTGCTGAGAAGGCTGGCAGCTGCCTCCTCCCCGGCCCGTGGGACCCCCGGCCCCGGCCGTGGATGCCACTCCCCTCCTCCAGGTGGCAGGTGGAGGCCGGGCCACACAGGAGCCCTGGACCTGGGGACTGTGTCCCTTCTGCCTCTAGGCTCCGTGGTGCCTGCTTTTCTTCCCTTTTCTCCTCATTCCCACGCTTCTTCATTCGCACACTTCAAACCCACAGTGTGAGGTTTCTTTTTACCATGGGGAGGAGAAACTGAAAAAATAGCAACCCCCTGGTCCATGGCGTGTCTGGAAATAGCAAAATTAAGGAGTTGTCTCTCTTTTCCTGCAGTGGAGGCTAGTAGCGTTTTTGTAACCCCTCTCGGAAATGACAAGGTCCTCAGGCCACTGTGTAAACGTAAGTGCGAGTTGAAACAGTTTTCAGCTACTGGATCCAGAGAAAAAGAAAGGCAGAGACAGGCTATAAAACCTCGGCCTGTATAATTCACGGAGCGCAGTTGTCCCTCTGGTGTAACTGTCCTGAAATCCTCCGCTGGGTAATCGAACCCTGCTGTGAGCCAGGGCTTTGCTCAGCAGAGACGTCTGAGTGTTACCAAGACTTTTGTAAGCTCTGCTGTGAAGTTTCCAGATTTTACGAGCACTTTCTCCGTACGATAAATAAGATGCTGAAGGAGCTGGCATTCTCCAAAGGCCTGTTGTTACCGTAGCCGCTCCAGTAAGTCCCATCAGGGAGGATGGCTTGACACCGTGCCGCAGACATCAGACCGTGTGGTGACCCTCCCCGCTGCGGCTGTCCCCCCCCATCAGCCCGCCGATGGGCCCCCGTGTTCTTCTCCTCCTCGCTGCTCGTTTCCTAGGAAACCGCTCTACAGTTTGCAACCACAAGTGCAAAGAAGAAAGTCACGGAAACACAGCGGGATTATCTAACTTGTTTGTCAAGGACATGCTGGTCTTCCAAGATCCTCTTGTAGTTTTCTACAACCCTGTCACGGGCCAAAAATACATAAGCCATCCAGACAGTCTGGGAGAGATAAAGTCAGCAAGGGACTTCATTAGTGGTTCCTCTGAGCCACCGGCATTGGCTGCGATGCCAGGAAAGACATCTGACTGGAAGTGTGATTAGGACATGCTTGATGCCCTGTGAGCCAGAGATGTTCTGAACTGTGCTCTCGACGAGCAGAGACTATGACCAAGGAGGAACACTTAGGTGGCTCCTTAAGTGCAGACATAAAAAGTAACTGGTTTATGATCAGCCGGGAAGTAAATGCCCTTCATGGTGTGTCCGAAGAAGGCTCGGCAGATACCGCGAGGCCCGCCGAGCACCCAAACAGCAAGTCTGTGCTGGTCGACACCGGTGGTGCGCCAGCCTGTCCGCCCCCCCGCACCCCGGGCTGCCCGGCTCCCCAAACGCTCACTGTGCATTCTTGGCCACCACAGGAGAGAACATTCTTTCCAAGTTAAGGATTTGTTTGAACCGAGCATGAGTTCTGCTTCCATTAAACACAATTAGCACATAAATGCCATGTACAGACATGGAGAAAGGGATTAAGAAAATATGCTGTGTTTACTTTGTGGATCCAAAAGCAGACACCTTTAACCCTTTGATGTGCCAAGAGTCCAAATGCTGGGCAGGAGAGGGAGAAACCACATTGCTCACAAGCTGCTGGAAGGTCAACAGCAGCCCGAAGGCCTTCATTCTGGCAGGGATTGGCCATCCTGCCGAGGCCGGTGCCGTGTGTAGGTCCCACACCTGAGCTCCTTCGAGGCGTTGGACTGGTCAGCACGGGGCGTGGTGGCTGCAAGTCTGGGACCCTGCGCCTCACACCGAGGCACCGTTTCAGGTGAGGCACCTGCCCTTGCCGTCTATGGAAACAACTTCACAGGGCACTTGAGCAGAGTAATGGGCAGGTGCGTCTAAGATACAGGACGTGCGTCAGCAGAATACAAGGTAGTAATCGCTGCTATTGTGTGTTATGACCGGTACACAAAACGAAGATCCTTTATCCGAAAATAGAACATAAGGAGAAAATGTTCTTGTGAGCCTGAGAGAGTTAAGATCACACGGCCTAACGGCGACGTGCAACCCTAACCCAGGTGGCTCGTGTACATGTCAGGGAGCGGCCCGTTGGGAAGGGAGGTGGGGCAGCCAGGCGGGTTCCTGGGGCAGCACGACACATCTGAGGCCTGTATGGGATGCTGCAGCCACGAGTGGTAACCAAGGACCCGAAAAAAGAAGGGACAACCAGAATGTTCTTCAAGTTCGCATTTCTCCAGTTCTGTCTGAACATTTAGCTGGTTCTGGAGCTGAAGATAGCTTTGCCAGACTCTGGCCTGCACTGAGCCAGCCAGAACCTAGTCCTGCCCTTCTGACATCTAACCCCACAACCATGGTTCCCGCGTCCTATTCCGGCTGCACGAGCTGAACTCCAGATTGTGCCCAGACAGGTGACACTCAGCAGGCCATACGACCAGCCAGGCAGGTAGCCGTACTGACAAGAGGAATGGAAATACAGAATCTTAATGGATGGGCTCAACGGAGAAAAGGAAGGAGGGGACAGAGGAAAGCATCAGTGAACTAAGAGGAAACAAAGCCATCCCATCTGAACAATATAGAGAAAACAGACTTAAAAAAAAAAAAGTTAGAGACCTATGGGACTCAAACAAAAGATCTAACGTTCATGACATCAGAGTCCTGGAAGAAGAGGAGAGAGAGGATGAGGCTGAAAAAAATACAAGTAAACGAATATATAATGAATTAAAACTCCCCAAATTTGCAAATGACATAAACCTACAAAATTAAGAAGCTGAAAAAGTTCCCAAACAGGATAAACACTAAGGAATCCACACCGAAGAATCAGCATTGTCAAACTTCTGAAAACTAAAGACAAAATGAACCAATTATTTTACCTATAGGGGAAAAACAATTCAAATGACAACATATCTCTTATCAGAAAGCATAGAGATTGGAAAGAAGTAGCCCAGTATTTTTCAAACACGAAAAGAACTGTCAACGTAGAAGCTTGTATCCAGCAAAAATAACCTTCAGGCTTGAAGGGGAAAATCAAGTCATTCTCATCAGAAGAAAAACTGAGAAAATTTGTCACCAACATACTTACCCTGAAAGGATGTTTAATTTCCCTAAACCAAGAGGAAATGATCTAAGGAGGAAACTTGAACATCAAGGAGGAAGAAAGAACATGGAAAACAAAAATATGTGTAAATACAATAGGCCTTTCTTGTCCTCTTGTGTTTTCTAAATTGTGTTTGATAAGGGAGGCAAAAATTACACCACTGTCTGATGTGGAGGAAATAAGACAATGACGTTGTAGACAGAAGAGGGTAAAAATACACAGAGGGAGGTAAGATTCCTATGCTTCACCTGAACTGGTAAAACGGTGATACTAATATGTTGTGATAAGCTAATCATGTATAAAGTAGCCTCTAGAGGAACCACCAAATAGCTATACAAAGAAATATGCTAAAAATCATTACCGATAAATCAAAATAGAATTCTAGAAGTTGTTCAAGTAATCCACAGGCAGGAAAATGAAAACAGAAGCGAAAAATAGAACGAACAGAAAATAAAATAAAATATCAGATGGGAGCGATAACATATCAATAATTACACTAAATGTAAATGGCCTAAGGAATGAAATACACTGAAAGACTGGCAGAATGGATAAAGAACTGGGACCTATGTGCCATCCAACAAAAGCCTCACTTCAAACATAACAATATCGGCAGGTTGAAAGTTAAACGTGGAATAAGATGTATCATACAAACAGTATCCAAAAGAAAGCAGAAGTGACTATGTTATATCAGATAAAAGAGACTTCAGAGCAAAGGAAATTGCTGGAGAAAGAGATAGTGTATAATGATAAAAATCTCAATCCACCAAAAAGTCATAGGAATCCTACATGTGTGTGCACAAAACAACAGAACTACACAATAAGTGAAGGAAAAACTGATGGAATAAAGGAAACACAAGGCAAAATCCACAATTCCAATTGGAGACTTCAACATGCCTCTCTCAGCAACTGATGAAACAATTAGACAGAAAATCACAAGAACACAGAACTCAACAACATTATGGACAAACAGAATCAACATTTATCAAACATCCTGCCAACAACACCAAATACACTTTCTTTCCAAGTGTCCTTGGAACATACATCAAGGTAGGCCACATCCTGGGCCATAAAACAAATCCCAACAAATTTTTAAAAATTGAAATTAAACAGAATGTGTTCTCTGACCAAATGGAATCATTAACAGAAATCAATAATAGAAAGATAACAGGAAAACCTCCAAACACTTGAGAACTAAACATTGAATTTCTAGATAATCCCTGGGTCACAAAGTCTCAAGAGAAATTTTTAAAAAATACATCAAATTGAATGACAACATGTCAAAATTTGAGTAATACAATTAAAGCAGTGTTGAGAGAAGTTAGTACTTAATACATCCATTAGGAAAGAAGTGTCTCACAACAATAGTTGAAGCTCCTTTCCCAAAGGCCCAGAATAGGAAGAGCAAAATAAACCCAAAGAAGCAGAAGGAAAGAAATGATAAAGGTAAGAGCAGAAATTAATGAAATTAAAAACAGGAAAACAAGAGAAAAGCAATGAAACAGAACTAGTTCTTTGAAAAGATAAAAAACAAATAGACAAATCTCTAGCAAGACTGACAAAGAAAGAAAAGGGAGAAGACACGGATTACCGAGATCAAAAATAACGAGGGCTTTCCTCACAGACCGTGCGGACAGCAGCAGGAGACTAAAGGAGGACAAACAACTCTACATAAATATGACCACTTGGATGAAATGGACCAACTCATAAAAAAACACAAACTACCACAACTCACCCAATATGAAATTAGATAATTGGAATAGCTTTATAACTATTAAGGAAATTGAATTTGTAACTTAAAAACTGCCAAAAAAAATAATAAATCTCCAGACCCAGATGGTTTCACTGGGGACTTGTACCAAATGTTTAAAGAATTAACACCACTTTTACACAATGTCTTCTGGAAAATAGAAGAGGAGGAAAAACTTGCCAACTCATTTTATGAAGCTCATATTAACCCTACATGAACACCAGACAGACAGTACAAAAAATAAAACTGCAGACCAGTGTTTCTTATGAATCTAGATGCACGAATCCTTAAAACATTAATACATAGAATTCAGCAATACATAAAAAAGAATTCTATGCTATGAATAAATGGGGTTTATTCCAGGGATGCAAGACTGGTTCAGTATTTGAAAATTATACAGTGTAATCCATCCACTAATGGACCAAAGAAGAAAAATCACATAATCAGATCAATTGAGAAGGAAAAAAATTTGAAATCAACACCTATTCATGCTTGATCAGACAACTGAACTATACGCGAATTTGGCCGTGTTGCAGGATTCAAGCATAAAATAAAAACGATAACTGCAACTTATCAGTAGAAATGCTCCTACGTATTTATGGCCAATTCATTTTCAACAGAAGTGCCAAGATAACTCAATGAAGAAAACAATGTCTTTTCAACAAATGGTGCTAAGACAACTGATATTCATATGGAGGGGAAAAAAGGCAACACTGAGCTTTAAATCACACTATACATGAAAATTAACTCAAAATGGGTTATAGCCCTAAATGTAAAATTAAAAACTTTAGAACTTGTAGGAGAAAAACCTTTGAAGCTTTGGAGTGGGCAAATATTTCTTAGCACACAAAAGGCATGACCCATAAAAGGAAAACGTAACAAATTGTACTTTTTGGAAAGACACCATCAAGGAAACAAAAAAGAAGTAGACCAAAAGGAAATTCTTTGTTTATTTTTTCACCTATGCTGAAATTACACTGATATAATTTAACAAACTTATCTGATACAAATATTGATAAATAGGGACACCCTGGGTGGCTCAGTCAGTTGAGCCACTGCCTTCGGCTCAGGTTGCGATTTTGGAGTCCTGGGATCAAACCCTGCATCGGGCTCCCTGCTTCTCCCTCTGCCTCTGCTGCTCGTGTTCTCTCTCTCCCTCCCTGTCTCTCAAATAAACAAATGGGGTCTTTAAAAATAAATATTGCTAAACAGAAAGAGAAGGAAACATCATGTTTTTGCTCTTCTAAGTTGGTGGGGACCTTTCTTGAATATGTTCTACATGCCAGTGTTTATTCTCCTTTCCTGGCTGTACATTTAAAGTCATAAATCCTCTCCATGAAGACAGGCCTGCCTCTACCTGGAAGCTGCCCAGATGTGTTTGCTCAACACATTTCAACATCTCTTCAGACTCTGAGATAAGCGAGGGGAAAAGGTGGGAGAGGAGGAGGTAACTCATACTGTGTCATTAGGCCAACTGTCCAGAGCAGACCCTCCTCCTGGGAGGATGGGGAGGGAGGGTGAGCACCAGCAGGGGCAGCTTGCACTGTTGGAACCAGACAGGAGTCTTGGACCCTGGGCCCAGCTGGTCTGGAGACTACCCTGGACTTCCGCCAAACAAGATCATTATAAGGTGCTTAAAACTGAACATCTGAACCATGCAACATCGAAAGACTCCCTGACTTTCCCTTAATAGTGCTCCTAGACCGTGTCGGTCGTGGGAGCCTTTCAGGCTCCCAAAATCTGGGAGGAGGCAGCCAGGGATTTTATACTTGGCAGAACTCCTGACAAGAACCATAAAAGAGCAGCAAGTGCCAGCAAGCCGGGTGGTGAAGCACTGAGCTTTCCCAGTGTCACTGGGTGATGGCGGTAAGACCCTCTGTCTCTACTGTTCCAGAAGATCCACCCAAGGTAGTAAGGCCAAAAAAAGAAATGAAAGATACAACATCCAAAAACGAAAATGAATGGAACTACCACATTTGCACATGGCGTGTCTGAGAATACATATTTACATATATGATATATATGCATATATGTGCATATATAATACATTTTTAAACACATTATCTCATTTCACTGTGACACCATTTCAATGAGGTAGGTCTTACCATGCACATTTTACAAAAATGAAACCTGAGGCTTTTAGAAGACAGTGACTAGCATTGGAAAAACTGAATGTCCATGCAAAGAAATGAATTTGGACCCCTATCTTACACCACTCACAAAAATTAACCCCAAATGAGTTACGTATATGTATGTATATACATAATGGACATAGATATACAACATACATATACATAATGTGTGTTTGTGCATGTACATATACATAATGGATATACACATATCCATACATATAGTGGATATACACATATACATATATAATGGATAACTATCCAGCCATAAAAAAACAGAAGGAAATCCTGCATTTGCAACAACATGGATGAACCTCGAGGAGATTATGCTACGTGAAGTAAGCCAGACAAATACTGCATGACCTCACTTATATGTGGAATCTAAAAAAGTCCAGCTCACTGGGACAGACTGTAGATTGGGGGGTTGCCAGGGGCTGGGGGTAGGGGGAAATGGGGAGATGCTGATCAAACAATGCAAATTTCTAGTTATTAGGTGAGTAAGTTCTAGGGATCTAACACAGCATGGTGACTGTGGTTGATGACACTATATTACATACTTGAAATTTGCTGAGAGTAGATCTTAAATGTTCTCACCACACACACGCACACACGGTAACTCTGTGATGTGATATGTGCTGACTAACCTTAATGTAGCCATTTCACAATATATATACACAGTCATCAAGTTGTACACCTTAAACTTACACAGTGTTGTCAATTATATCTCAATACAACTGAGGAAAAGAGAATATAATGATTTGTTCAAGACCCAGATCTAGCAAATGGTGGATCTAGAATGCAAGCACAGGTCTGGTCGACTTCAGGATCACAGCTTGGAGACAAAAAACTTCCCTAAAACACCCAAAGAAAGGACTCAAATTAGTAAAACTAGGAGAGGAAGTTACAATGACAGACGATAAAATTAATACAGGAAGCCAGTGGTGCTTCCAGATGCTAGCAATAACCAGTTGGCAACAGAGCTGAGGATGGAAGATCCATTTAAAGTAGCAATGCTAACTGAACCAGGAAGAAATAGAAAACCTGAACAGACCTATAACCAGTAAGGAGATTGAAGCAGTAATCAAAAATCTCCCAACACACAAGAGCCCAGGGCCAGACGGCTTCTGAGGGGAATTCTACCAAACATGTTTTTTTCTTTTTTTTTTAAGATCTTCTTTATTTATTTGACGGAGAGAGAAATCACAAGCAGGCAGAGAGGCAGGCAGAGAGGGGGAAGCAGGCTCCCTGCCGAGCAGAGAGCCCGATGCGGGGCTCGATCCCAGAACCCTGAGATCATGACCGGAGCTGAAGGCAGGGGCTTTAACCCACTGAGCCACCCAGGCGCCCCTCTACCAAACATTTAAAGAAGAATTAATACCCATTCTCCTAAAACTGTTCCAAAAAATAGAAATGGAAGGAAAACGTCCGAACTCATTTTATGAGGCCAGCATTACAAAACCAGACAAAGACCCCATCAAAAAGAATTACAGAGCAATATCCCTGATGAACATGGATGCAAAAATTCTCACCAAAACACTAACCAATAGGATCCAACAGTATATTAAAAGGATTATTCACCACGACCAAATGGGATTTATTCCTGGGCTGCAAGGTTGGTTCAACATCTGCAAATCAATCAATGTGATACAATACATTAATAAAAGAAAGAACAAGAACCATATGATACTCTCAGTAGATGCAGAAAAAGCATTTGTCAAAGTACAGCATCCTTCTTGATCAAAACTCTTCACAGTGTAGGCATAGAGGGTACATTCCTCAATATCATCAAAGCCATCTATGAAAAACCCACAGCAAATATCATTCTCAATGGGGAAAAACTGAGAGCTTTTCCCCTAAGATCAGGAACACGACAGGGATGTCCACTATCTCCACTGCTATTCAACATAGTACTAGAAGCCCTAGCCTCAGCAATGAGACAACAAAGAGAAAAGGCATCCGAGTCGGCAAAGAAGTCAAACTCTCACTCTTTGCAGATGATATGATACTTTATGCGGAAAACCCAAAGACTCCACTACAAAACTGCTAGAACTCATACAGGAATTCAGTAAAGTGTCAGGATATAAAATCCATGCACGGAAATCAGTTGCATATCTATACACCAACAGCAAGACAGAAGAAAGAGAAATTAAGGAGTTGATCCCATTTACAATTGCACCCAAAACCATAAGATACCTAGGAATAAACCTAATCGAAGAAGTAAAGAATCTGTACTCAGAAAACTATAAAGTGCTCATAAAAGAAATTGAGGAAGACACAAAGAAATGGAAAAACGTTCCATGCCCATGGATTGGAAGAACAAATATTGTGAAAATGTCTATGCTACCTAGAGCAATCTACACATTTAATGCAATCCCTATCAAAATACTATCAACTTTAAAAAAAAAAAATACCATCAACTTTTTTCAAACAAATGAACAAATTTATATGGAACCAGAAAAGACCCCGAATAGCCAGAGGAATGTTGAAAAAGAAAACCAAAGCCAGTGGCATCACAATTCCAGACTTTAAGCTCTATTACAAAGCTGTAATCATCAAGACAGAATGGTACTGGCACAAAAATAGACCAGTGGAACAGAATAGAGAGCCCAGAAGTGGACCCTCAACTCTGTGGTCAACTAATCTTTGACGAAGCAGGAAAGAATGTCCAATGGAAAAAAGACAGTCTCTTCAACAAATGATGTTGGGAAAATTGGACGGCCACATGCAGAAGAATGAAATTGGACCATTTCCTTACACCACGCACAAAAATAGACTCAAAATGGATGAAAGACCTCAATGTGAGATAGGAATCCATCTAAATCCTTGAGGAGAACACAGGCAGCAACTTCTTTGAGCTCAGCCGCATCAACTTCTTGCTAGACATGTCTCAAAGGCAAGGGAAGCAAGGGCAAAAACGAACTATTGGGACTTCACTTCCTTGCACAGCAAAGGAAACAGTCAACAAAACCAAAAGACAACGAACAGAATGGGAGAAGATATTTGCAAATGACAGATCAGATAAAGGGCTAGTATCCAAAATCCATAAAGAACTTAACAAACTCAACACCCAAAGAACAAATAATCCGATCAAGAAATGGGCAGAAGACATGAACAGATATTTCTGCAAAGAAGACATCCAAATGGACAACAGACACATGAAAAAGTGCTCAACATCACTCGGCATCAGGGAAATCCAAATCAAAACCACAGTGAGATACCGCCTCACGCCAGTGAGAATGGCTAAAATTAACAAGTCAGGAAACAACAGATGGCGAGGATGCGGAGAAAGGGGAACCCTCCTACACTGTTGGTGGGAATGCAAGCTGGTGCAGCCACTCTGGAAAACAGTATGGAGGTTCCTCAAAAAGTGAAAATAGAGCTACCCTATGACCCAGCAATTGCACTACTGGGTTTTTACCCTAAAGATACAAATGTAGTGATCCGAAGGGGCATGTGCACCCAAATGTTTATAGCAGCAATGTCCACAATAGCCAAACTATGGAAAGACCTAGATGTCCATCAACAGATGAATGGATAAAGAAGATGTGGTATATATATA
>CM052883.1:62835-78042 GCA_028534135.1 Potos flavus
GGGGTCGCGGGGGTCGCGGGGACGCGGGGCGCGAGGGGCGCGGGGGGGCCCGGGGGCGCGGGTCGCGGGGGTCGCGGGGGCGCGGGGCGCGGGGCGCGGGGGTCGCGGGGTCGCGGGGGTCGCAGGGCGCGGGGACGCGGGGCGCGAGGGGCGCGGGGGGCCCGGGGGCGCGGGGGGCCGGCTCCGGCGCTCCCCTGGCACCTGGGGGGAAGGGGCGACTCCCGGTGCGGCCCGCAGCGCGGCCCCGCTGGGTACTCACCGTGCGCGGACTCGGAGGCCAGCAGCAGCAGCAGCAGCGCGGTGCCCAGGGCGGCGGCGGGCCCGGGCGGCGGCGGCATGGCGGGGCCCGGCCGGGGCGAGCGCGGGGCGAGGGCCGGGGAGGGGGGACGAGGACCGGGCCGGGGGCGCGCGCGCTCAGAGCACCCGGGAGGCCGTGGCGAGCCGCGGGGCGGTGGCTCCGGTCATCCCGTGCAGGCGGCTCTGAAGGTCACATCCCGGCGGCGGCGGCACCTCGGCGCTCGCGGCCGGGGCCGGGGCGGGGCGCGCGGGCAGGACCGGCCTCGGGGCCGCGCGGGGGCGGGGCGCGCCGGTTCCCAGCCGCGCCCGGCGCGGGAGCAGGTTTTCGCGGCGGAGACGTGAGACCCCGGGGGAACCGGCCCCCCGGACGTGGCTGCTTCGAGCCGGGCGTCCGGGGTCGGAGCTGCTCCCAGATCGGCGGCCGGGGTTCTCTGATCGGGGCGGGGGCCCTCGGAGAGAAGGAGGAGTAGGAGCGAGGTGCTGGGGGGCCCGCCGTGCTCGCCCCTCCCGCCCATCGCCGCCCCCAACCCGAGTGTCCCGCGTCGGTTCTGGAGTCTTCATCCTCGAGCACGTCTTTCTCAAGACTTAAAACCACAGAAGAAAAGAGAAACTGAGGTCACAGCGAATCCCAGCGAGGTCCAGGGCGTGAGATGGAATGATTTCCTTCTGTCATGTTTCCCATAATGATGACATTGAAAACCTGGAGGCTTCCCAGCAGATACTTAAGCCGAAAGGCTGTGCTTGTGCTCGGAGACCAAGACTTTCTGTCTCTCCGCGAGATATTTCGCAAAGTCACGGGCAAAACACACACACACACACACACACACACACACACAAAACCAAAGCACAGCAGCTGGTTCCCGAGGAGGGGGAGTGTAGGGGGCGAAGCAGGCAGGCAGCCCAGCGCCGGGGGAGCAGGGCCCTGGACGCGGCCCTCCCAGGGCCCTGCTGGGGACCTGCCGCCCCCCCAGCCCCCCCAGTGCGCCCTCCTTGTACTTGAGGGCTCCAGCTGAGAGTCCAGACTTCAGTTTCTCCTCACCTTCTGTAATGGGGAATGAAAGGTCATTGCTGCGGATGGTTTGAGGTCAAGGTCGGAAGGTGACGTTAATGAGCATTAATACGTTAAATTCGGGGAGACTAACTTGGATGAGAGTGCTCTTCAAAGCGCACTAACAATTTAAGAGGTGGGAGGCCGCACCTGTGATCCGCAGCTACAGAGCTCTGCTCCTCGGCCAGCAGGTGATGCAAGCCCCGCCGCAAGGCCGTGGGCTTGCAAAGAGCGATACCTTAATTTTCCTGCTGCTTGTTCTCAAGGAGAAGCGCTGGTTGCAAAAATCTGGGTGGGGCGATGCTTTCTCGAGTGTGTATTTACACAGGTCTTAATTAGTTAATTGCACTTCTGTTATTTCCTAGGGTTCCAGACCCCCGGCCCAGGGATGGATTTCAGGAAGTGTGTGCAGGTATTTCTTGCTTGTGTGTGTTTGGTGAAGAGAGTTTGGAGAGTTCTTGCAATTCTCCGAGTCTGATCCCAATAAGAGTGAGTGTCACGGCCTCTCTGTGTCCCTCTGGGAGGGACACTGGGCGCAGACTCGCGGCTTCAGGTGACCACACGTTGGCCTGATACGTACGGGCAGGGGCCTCGACCTGTCGGCCGGGACCTCAAGCCCCTCGTGCCTCTTCCCATTCACCCCTTGTACCGAGTCAGCACCTCCCGTTATGCAGAGACTTGGTTCGATAAAATGCCTTCACACTCGCTCGCCCATTTTGATCACAGCAGAAAGCAAATGCAGGGAACAGGGGAAGAGGGACCCAGGGAACTCTGTTACTGAGGCAGAAATAGAATTCGGATAATGATTTCCCAAACTGGAAAGAGCCGCCGGGCACTGTGTCACATACCCTGAAATGCCGATGATGAACTAGCCGCTCACCTCCCCGAGGGGCAGGCTAGACGCAGGGCCGTAGTTGCTCCGTCCGGACCACCAGCCTTCTGTGGTCAGAGATGGAAAGCCAGCGGCTCCCCTGGCCACGGATAAAGTGGGATGGAAGTGTGGCGGCGGGGTCAAAGTGGGGGTTTCGGAAACGACGTGTTTGTAGGGAAATGAAAGTTCTGCCTTCCCCTTTCCACCGTCACATCTGTGGGTGATGAGGATTTCAAGGCCCCGAGACCATCCACTTACGTATCCACTCAATAAATTGAGCACTTGCCATTTCGTCTTAAAAGGCAGCATGCTGGCTGCTGACCAAATCAATCATATTGGGTTTTCTTTGATTTTAAATCAGCTTTATTGAGGCACACAGAAATATAATAAACTGCGTAATCAGTTTTGGCATATCTGCGATGAACGTGGATACCTGTAAAACCACCCACCATCAAGATAAGAACAGAGCCATCATTAAAAACATTTCCTAATTCCTCCCTCCTGAGTGTCCCCGCCCCACCTCGCCTGCGTAGCTGGGCAGAATCACCGGCCACTTTCTGTCACTGTGCGAGTTCGCCATCTCCGGAACCTCACGACAGGAATCATACAGCGCGCTGTTTTGTCTGGCTTCTTCCACTAGGCACGTGCGTTCTCAGATTCACCTACATCGGTGCCGCTATCAATAGTGCCGTCCTTTTTCCCGGGCAGTGGTATTCCGTCGTATGGATGCGCCACAATCTGTTCAGCCCCCGCCTGCTGGTGGCCATCGGCTCATTTGCAGTTATCGATTATTACGGACAAAGCGGCTATGAGCATTTGTGTGTGAGCTGTATGTATGTATGCACATAAGCTGTTATTTCTCTTGCAGAAATATCGAGGATGTAACATCGGGCTATATGGTAGGTACTTAACTTTTTAAGAAACTGACAAACTTTTTCAAAGTGAGTTAATTACCGTTTTGTGTTCCCACCAGCAGTCTATGGGGTTTTGGGACGTCAGGGCCACACCTGGCCGTGGCTGGTCTTTTTAATTTTAGCTGTCCTAGCAGGTCTGCCGCGGTTTCCCTTGTGACGTGCAATTTTCTAATAACTAATGATGTTGAGCAAATTCTAACATGCTTACTGCCATCCAAATACATTCTTCGGTGAAATGTCCATTTTTATTTCATGATCTTTTGTCTTTTACTTGGGCTTTTTGCTTTTCCAATTATTGACTTATTTTTTTGAGTTTTAAGAGTTCTTTAAATCTTCCGAACACAAGTCCTGGGTCAGATTGTGATTTGCAAATATTTATTCCAGCCTGTGATGGTTTTTCATTCTATTAAACAATCAAGTTCTGCTCTTTCTCTTCTTAATTTTGAAGTACAGTTTATTATTATTATTTTTAATGAGTTCTGCTCTTCAAATTATATTTGCCTAACCCAAGGTCACAAATATTTTTCTTCCGGCAGTTTTATAGATTTACACTTTACATTTGGAACTATGATCCACTTTGAATTTATTCCCACATATTTCATGTTTTTCCATCCTATTATAAATGGAATTTTACAATTTCCATTTCTGATTGTTTAAATATTTGCCTTTTTAATGTTTATCTTTTATCCTACAACTTTGCTTAATTAAACTATTAGTTTCAATTTTTTTGGTAGATTCAATAGAATTTTTTACATAGATGATCATGTTGTCTGTAAATATAGCAAATCTTTCAAATCTGGGTGCTTTTTACTTCTTATTGGCTGTCTGTCAACCTCCACTACAATGTCGACTAGAAATGGTGACAGAAGACCCCGAGGCTAGCTAGAAACAATTCAGTCTTTCACCATTAAGTATCATGTTAGCTGTAGATTTTCATAGATGCTTTTCATCAAGATGAGGTTCTAATTGTAATTTTCTGAGTTTTTTCATTAGGAATAGATATTGGATTTTGTCAAATGCTTTTTCTGCATCTGTTGAAACAATCATATTTTTTTTCTCTTTCCACTCATTAGTCTGTGAATTACCTTGATTGATTTTCGAATGTTAAGTCAACCTTGCATCACTGGGAAGAACCTCACCTCAGTCATGACATATTGTTTTGCTAATATTTGAGCGAGCGTTTACGAGAGTATTTTCTTTTCCTGTATTGTCTTTATCTGGTTTGGCAGCCAAGGAATGCTGGCCTCATAGGGCGAGTTGTTAAGTGCTTCCTCCTCTTCAGTTTAAGGGGAAGAGTTTGTGTAGAATTTGTGTTATTTATTCCTTAAATGACTGACAAAATTTATCAGTAATGCCATGCATACCTGGAATTTTCTTCGTGGAAAGGTACAAATTCAATTTCTTTCACAGACATAAGGTTATTTGGGTTGCCTGTTTCCTCACGAGGGAGTTTTGGTAGTTTGTGCCTTTGAAGATATTTGCTCTTTCATCTAAGTTGTTGAATATATTGGCATAAAGTTACTCATAATAGTCTTGTGAAATTTGTAGATCTGCAGTGGTGATACCTCTCTCCTTCTCAATATGGATAATTTGTGTCTTTTCTCTTTTTGTCTGCATCATTCTGGCTAGAGATTCAACAATGGTATTGATCTTAAATAACCAGCTTTTGGTTTAATGTTATTTCTCTATAATTTTTCTGTTTTCTATTTTATTATCCAATCTCATTTTCATAATTTTCTTTCTTCTGTTTCCATTGCATTTCACTTTCTTTTCTTTATCTAGTTTCTTAAGATAGAGGCTGAGGTTGGGGTGCCTGGGTGGCTCCGTGGGTTAAAGCCTCTGCCTTCGGCTCAGGTCATGATCTCAGGGTCCTGGGATCGAGCCCCCGCATCGGGCTCTCTGCTCATCGGGGAGCCTGCTTCCCCCTCTCTCTCTGCCTGCCTCTCTGCCTACTTGTGATCACTCTCTCTGTCAAATAAATAAATAAAATCTTTAAAAAAAAAAAAGATAGAAGCTGAGGTCATCGATTTGAAACCCTACCTCTTTTTCTAATACAAATCTCCCTCAATTTACAATGGGGTTATATCCTCATAAACCCATCATACACTGAAATATCGTAAGTTAAAAATGCGTGTAATTCACCTAAGCCATTGGACAGCAAGAGCTGAGTCTGGCCCACCTTCCTCTCCTTGCAATGATCGCTGAAGCCCTAGGGGGTCTCTGTAGGGCCCTCCCCTTGTCTGCAGGTCTCTGCACGGCCCTCTCCTTCTCAGGCAGTTGACCACTGCGCATGGGCGGCCTCGCCATCCCCAGCCCCATCACCTCTCTGGTCAGTGACCTTGGCAATCGCAGGGCCCACCTCATTTACTTCCTGTCCCCCAGGGTTACCTCCTTTGTTCTCTAATTTTCAGTGTATGGAAAACTGTTATTTCATATATTTGTCTGGTGGTTCAGTTGTCCCAGGCACGAGGGTAAATCTGGTCTCTGTCACTCTATCTTGTCCAGAAGCAAAAGTCCCCAGTCATATTTTAATGGAGGTTTTTTTTAAAGCATGTTTTGCAACCCACTGGTTTAGTGGTCCTTTTTTTTTTTTAAGATGTTATTTATTTATTTATGGAGAGAGCAAGGGCAGGAGGAGGGGCAGAGAGCGGGAGACTCCCTCCCCAAGCGTGGAGCCCAGTGTGGGGCTCGATCCTATGACCCTGAGACCACAGCCCAAGCTGAAATAAAGAGCTGGATGCCCGGCTGACGAAGCCACCCAGGCACCCCCAGTGGGTTTTTACTTTAACAGAATTTAGTGTTTTGTTAACCAGTGGTTTTTAATGAGGCAGAATAGCATAGAGGCTCTCTGACTTTTATTGGCTATGAGTTCTTTATTTCTATAATACCTATTTTTGTGAGTGTGGACTGGATCACGATGTAAAATATATTTATTACTGTGGACTGAGGTCAAAAAGTTTGGAAACACTCGTGACCGAGGTGGATGAAGGTGGTCCGCCGGGATGAAAGTCCTTTCGTGGCTCGGTCCTCGGGGGTCTTCCTTGACGGGGACCGACTTGTTCCAGTTTTTCAGGAGTGTTCCCGGTTTTAAGATCAAAAGTCCCAGGTCCCAGACCCCGTCAGCTCGGGGCATCCCAAGACGGTTACTGCCCCTTGGGGGTCCCTTTGCGGCCCGTGACTTAAGAGGGGTTTTGTGCCAAACCTTCCCGCGTACGTGGTTTTCTGGGATGCCGTGGGAACAACATCTGTTTCGGGTGAGGGTGTCGCTTGCGGCCGGTCAGCTCCTTCGTCCGAAACATGGAGCCTCAGACTCTCCCGAGACCCGGGCCTGGTCCCGGAGAGTGTGAGGCAAGGACGGGCAGGGAGGATGTGCGCGGGGGGAACACGGGGACCTCGAGCCGAATAGATCCGCTTACCTCCTCCGCGTAGAGAAACCTTGGGCAAGCCTCTTTTCTTCTCCACCCCGAATCTCCTTCCCTGGGGCGCCCGGACGGCTCAGTCTGTACAGCACGTGACTCGACCTCAAGGGCAGGAGTTTGAGCCCCACGTTGGGCGCAGAGCTTACTCAGAAGGCTTCGTGACTCCTGCTGCTGCGTGTGGCAATTCAGCGATGGTGCGGGGGGCTCCCCGTCCGGGCCCCCTGGCCCGGCTGCAGCCGCGCGGCTCCCGCTCCTGCCTCCCTGCTGGTCTCGGGAGAAGAACGGAGCGACAGCAGCCCGGCCGGCCTGTCCCCCAGCGGAGAGGGGAGCTGGAGGGGCTTCTGCTCACCAGTCCCCAGACGTTCCTGTCTTCGGGCCAGCACAGAACTGCTGCAAGAAGCAGCCTGGACAGGGGCGCCTCGTGCAGGCTGAAGACACGGCGTCACTGTCCCGCCGCAGTCCCCCTGACGCGCTGCCCTCTCTCGTCACTGCCCAGGGCAGCTGCCCGGAGACCGCGCCTTCAGGGACATG
The DNA here is from genome assembly GCA_028534135.1 of Potos flavus. NCBI lineage: Eukaryota > Metazoa > Chordata > Mammalia > Carnivora > Procyonidae > Potos > Potos flavus. Next base: position 69,916 of record CM052883.1, read on the forward strand.
TGTGCGAGGGCCTGTTCCGCCCGTGCACGGACCCAGCACCGTCAAGCTCGTGCCGTCAGCCAGCCCGGGCCTGCGCTGACCTCAGGGCTCTGGTGACCCCAGGCCCCAGCCTCTCTCGGTCCTGCAGTTCACGTCGCCTGTGGGAGCAGTAGGGACGGTGCAGCAGCCAAGGCCGGCCGCGTCCTCGTGCCCAGAGGCTCCTCGGGCAGGCCTCCTGCTGCACTGGCGGCCGTGTCCCCGCTCCCGGCCCCGTGCGCCCAGCTCCGGGCAGAGCCCCTAAAAGGGAAAGTGCGAGGCAGGCGAAATGCAGTGGGCGCCCCTCATCTGGAAGAGCGTTGGTGTTGGAGGTGTGCACGAGTGCACCGGAATATGAAAGTTTAGGTTTTTAGAGCTTCCAGAGTAATGACTTTTTCAGGAAAATTTCTCCCCTCCGGCTGATGAAAATATTTCTTGGAGAAGTGCAGAATTTGACTCCAATGTGTGTTTTAATGACCAGAAATGCAGGCATGATTTTGTGGGGCTCCTGCTGCCCTTTCCTGCGGGGACCGTCTCACGGAATGCCCGTTTATGCGAGCCTCCCATCCGGCTTCTGCCCCCTTCTGCCCCCCACGCCTGCGCGCGCCCTTCCCACTTCCCCGTTGTGACGAGGACACACATCTGCAAAGCCCGCTCCAGACCGTTCATCTTTTCCTACTCAGTTAGCATCTCCAAAAACTACATTAGCGAAGTCACCGGATACACTTCAAGGGGACCTTAGATTCAGGTAAAGGAGCTTGAAATAGCTCGGTCCCTGCTCTGGGGGGTCCTTCTTGGGGCTCAGTCCCTGCTGCTGAGGGTCCTTCTCCGTCCGGCTCGGTCCCTGCTGCTGGGGGTCCCTTACAAGTCTGACTGTGCGAAGGGTCCAGGAGGGATTTGCTCTTGTCTCCTCGGGGATCAAGGCGACTTGGCCCACAGAAGAGCAGGGAGGGCCGGTGGCAGATCGCGGTGGGGGGCCTGCGAAATCGGGGTGCAGGAAAGCGGGGAAGGCAGTTGGGAGGCTCCCGGTGGCCGAGAGCTGCTGTTCCCTATGAGCTGGTGCGGGAGAGAGGCGCGAGCAGGGCTGGGGCCCCCGCCCGTGGGGCAAGCTTGCACCCCAGTCTGCACCCCTGTCGGTCCCCTGCCCCCTCCCTGTGGCTCCCAGGGTCGTGGTGTGACATCCGTGCCATTGCTGTGTGTTTCCCGGGCTCTCCAGGGCGCTGGAGTTAGTCCTGCCCCAGAATGACCGAGACGGGGCTGTTCCTCTCGGCTTCCTGCATGCGGCCGGGCCCCCTAGTCGGCCCGGGGCAGACGCCAGGCCGCAGCGTGGGCAGGGGGCCGCAGCCCCGGGAGTGGTTGGCTCCTCAGCAGAGAAGGGATGGCTTACATTTGCTCAGATGTCCACGTTCCCCCGGATTTACGTATCCTGCCGAGACCACGTGGACGGGAGGCAGGAAGATGTGGGATTCTCCCCAGCGGGACGATGAGAGACCCTGGGGCCCGGGGCCACACGCACACACACTTCCCTGTGTCATTAGCAACCCGCCTGCTCTGGGGCCAGCTGGCTGCTTGCCCGCCGGCGACCCCGCTCTTTGCGTGGTGCCCGGGACGGCTTTCTCTCGCGTGTTGTCTTACCCCATGGTCCCGCGATGCTCGGCCAACGTCGTCTGCCTTATCAAAGGCCCGCGGGCCTGTCTGTGGGCGCCCGCCTCTCCCCGCCTCAGTGTCTCCGTCTGTAGAGGGGCCAACGGCGCTGTCCTGAGCAGGGGGACAGTGAGTGCTGACGGAGCCCTCGCTGGGGTGCTTGGGTTCAGCCTTCAGCCACGTTCCCCGTTTCAGGGACCAGCGTTCTTCCCGTTACCGTCACGCTGGCCTGCCGGGCGGGCTGGTCAAAAGTGAGACTTTTAGGGATTCTGGCTGCTGTGATCATTAAGTAAATAATGGGGAAGGTCATCGAATGGTGGGTTTCCGGAGTGAACCTCAGTCCCTGGCTCCAAAAGAAAGCCTTTTTGTTTTGTTTCGGTTTGGTTTTGGTTTTGTTTAGAGAAGAGGAAGGCGAGCCGGGAGAGCCGGGAGGCAGAGGGGGAGGGAGAGAATCCCAAGCAGGCTCCCGGCTCAGCGCCCAGCTGAGGGCCGGATCCCACGACCCCGAGATCAGCACCGCGGCCGAAATCAGGAGCCGGGTGTCTCCCCGATGGAGCCCCCGGGCGCCCGGAACCCTTCCTGCCTCACAGCGTGGGTCCCACGGGGCGGCAGTGCCCTCTCGCCCCTGTCCCCTCATCCCCGCAGTGTTGGTGCAGGGAGCTTGGTGGGGGAGCCCGGGGGCCACACGAGGGTGTCTGCGGGGGCTTTGGGTGTCATGCCTGGGGGTGCTTGAGTGCCGGATGGGGGGCAGGGTGCTGCTCCACACCCTCCAGGACCCGGGACGGCCCGGCCTCAGGCGGGGTGTAGGGGTGGGGGTGAGCGGTCTGGCCCCCAGCCCCAGAAGCCCCTCCACACAGTTCCGGGGCCAACGTCTGCCGCTGGCCCACCGGGGACACAGAGGCGCTCATTACCTGTGTGGCCGTGTCCTGAGAGGCTGGGACAGGATTCCTCCCTGTGGAGGAGGACGACCCTGTGGGGCAGGGCTTGGACTGTGGCGTCGGGGACGCATCCCAGCTGGGCTCACAGCGGAACGTCGGGGAATCAGGGGCCGTGTGTCAGGACAGGAAGCCCAGAGCGCTGCCAGCCACCCTCCTGGGTGACCCGGTGACCCGGAGACTGTGCCCGTGGGTGGGCGCAGGACGAGTCCTCCTGGCCTAGGTGCCGGGAGGAGGACAGCGCTTGTCCCCGTCAGGAGCCCCACGCCATCCTTCTGGGGGGTAGGACAGCACAAGGGGGGCCTCCTGGTAATGTCCTGAGGACCCGATGCCCCGCTCCTGTGGCTTCTGGAGAGGACGACCTCGGGACGCCCCAGACGAAAGTCAGAGCACTGCTCACCGGAGTCTGCCCCCCAGGGGCTGGACTCTGAACCCGGTGCTCGCGGCTGCCCGTCAGTGCTCGGGCGATGGCCTGGGACCAGGGCCTCCCAGGCTGGGCAAACAGGAACACTCACGTGCACACACGCACACGCGTGCACACGCACACGCACGCACACACATGCGCACGCACACTCACACACGAGCTGGATTTGTCTTAAGCCGGAGATCTGCTGGACCTGCTGCCCCCAACCCTTGAAGCCCCCTCCTTGCCGGCCCTCTGACCACCGGCCCTCCCCTCACACCTGGCCTCCCTCCTCTGCTCCCCCTTCCCGTCCCACAGGGTTTTCCTCTGGGGGTCGGGAAGATCAGGGGGAGAGCAGGAGGCAGGGCGTGTGTGCGGGCGGAGTCCTCGTGGAGGCGCCCAGAGGGGACCCCAGGAGTGTCGCTCCCCCGTGGCGGTGAGTCGACACCCTGAGGGCAGAGGCAGGGTGCCCGACACCCCGCCCGACACGGACGAGCCCACTCACGCGCCGTCCCGCGGACAGCGGCCTGGGTGCGTCTGCAGCGACCTCTGACCAGGAGAAGTAGGGACAGAGCGCGGAGGGGCCGTGGTCCCCGTGGGGGCGTTTGGACCTTCTTTGGTGGCATGCAGGGCCCCTCCGGCCCACCATGGGGACCGTTTGGTTTGGACGGGAAGTCCCTTCCAGCCCCAAGCTGGCGGTGACGGAGTTCTCCGCGTGCAAAACACAGGTTTTGTCCCCACGGGAATTTACAGGTCAAGCTTCTTCGAGGCCCCCACAAGGAAGGAGACAGACAGCCCGCTGGTGGGACAGCCCGTGGGAAGTGCTGGAAACCAAGGCCCGAGGGGCAGCGAAGGGCCGTGCCGTCCACCAAGACGGGCCAGGGCAGGGCACGCCCGGACGCTTGGGGGGACTTGGGCGCCCAGGCCTGAACCGCTGTATTGCAGAGAAAGGCCCTCCTGGCGGGGAGCCCTGAGCAGGTGTCTCTGGGGGGCGGAGTCCGACCCGGGGTCTCAGAACGCAGGGCTGGGGCAGGGCAGCAAGAGCCGGCGCCTCGGGAGCACGCGCGGGCCCCCTGCGCGCGGGGACCCCGGCCCCGGGCCTGCTCGCGGGCTGCACACGGCCCGGGACGTGCCGCGGTGTGTGCAGCCGCTGCGGCGTGTACCATGCGTGCACGGCACGCTCACCACGAGCGCGGCGTACGAGGGTCAGCCAGCCCTCGGGGGCGAGCACCGGCTGACGAGGGGCTTGTGGAGACGGGGGCAGGGCACGGCCGTGAGGGGGCCCTGTCCCCTGAGCGCTGCGCTCGCTCCGAGCCCCGGGCGGTCCCTCCTGAGGTCGCGGGAGGGTAAGCTGGGTGCCGGTCCCGTGTGTGGCACGTGTGACGTGGCGGGCGTCTCAGGCTAAAAAGGCCTGATTGCCAAGGTGATCGGGAAGGTTTTCTTTTCGGGAGAGTCACTGACCCCTTTTCCGATTGTTGTCTTCGGTCTGCAACAGCCGTCAGGGTCTTTGAAAGTCACGTGACTTAGCGGATTCCTCTAGAAAATCATGCCAGTAAGCGGCCGGCCTCTGAAGACACAGATGGTCCATTTACTGCCACAAAATCGGGGGTGATTTCGGATTTTTCTGCAGAAAGCACAGCAGTGAGTTCTGAGCCCAAGCCCAGGGTGGGCGGTGGCCGGAGTGATGCCCTCTGGCGTCTCTGGGAGGGTGAACTCGCATAAGGGGGCCGGCCGCTAACCCTGGGGCGTCAGGGGCCAGGAAGCGCTCTCTCCCAGTTTCCCCGATAGAAATGAGGGAGAGCAGCAATCACCAGAGACTTACCAAGTCCCTGAAACTCTCAAAGGCCGCCTTTTTTTTTTTTTTTAAGATTTTATTTATTTGACAGAGAGAGAGATCACAAGTAGGCAGAGAGGCAGGCAGAGGGAGAGGGGGAAGCAGGCTCCCTGCTGAGCAGAGAGCCCGATGCGGGGCTCGATCCCAGGACCCCGAGATCATGACCTGAGCCGAAGGCAGAGGCTTAACCCACTGAGCCAAAAGCTCAGTTGGTTAACCCAGGCGCCCCAAAAGCTTTCTTTCTTTGATGAGGGAGGGGAACCAAGGAGGCGGGCCTGCGGCGGGTTGGGGTCCGAGCCCGTCTGGGAAGGGGATGCAGGCGTCCGGTGGGATGAAATGAGCTCGGGCCATCCTTCCAGGGGGAAGAGCCTGGCACAGCTCTGCAGGGGCAGCAGCCTTCCCCACCAGCTTCAGACCAGTGCACGGTGGTGAGCAGGCCGTCGGGAGGGTCAGAGCAGTGTCGTGACCTCAGTTTCGAGGACACTTGCGATGGAAGCTGGTCACTTAGCTCCCACAGAGACCAAGCGTACGGAGGCGCGTGTCCCCACAAGGGCTGACACTCCAGAGCCTGATGAGCTTGGCTTTAATTCAAAAACTGCTCTGACATCGAGCTCGAAAAGATCTGAAAGTTTTACTTTAGAAGCATCCGAACGTGTACCGCAGCTGTAGGAGCCTTTGACGTGGGCCCAGCTGTCCCCCCTCAGTCTCTGAGGCCGGCCACCCAGCGGCGACGTTCCAGGCTGCTCGGCGACCCGCACCCCTTCCACGCAGCCAGCCGGGCTCCGGAAGGCCGTGCACGCTGACCTGCCGGCATCTCGGGGCCGCCCGGCCCAGGACCGCGGCCGGGGGCGGCAGGCGGGGCGCCTGCAGTGGCGGGGACGTGTGTTCTGGTTCTGGAGGCCGCCGGTCCAGAATCAAGGCGTCGCAGGGCCGTCCTGTCCCCGGAGCCTCCGCGGCCCTTCCTGACGCTTACAGCTGGAGTCCGAGGCTCGGAGGCGCATAACTTCAGTCTCCCTCTGGTGTTTCTTCCCTTGTTTCGGGACCCCGTCCTGTGGGACTCGAGCCCACCGCACCCCTGCTCCCGTGAGCGAACCCCCCTGCCCCTGAGCCACGAGTAGTCAGGACTTCAGCACGTCCCGTGGGGGCACCTGCCGCCGGTGCAGCGGCGGGCGGGGTACAGAGCGGGGACAGTCTGTGCCTTTCCCGAGGACAGCAGAGCGCAGAGCGGAGCCCTCTCTGGGAGCTCCTGCTCAGGCTGCCTTCGGGTCCTGGTCTGTCCTTCTGTCTCATGGGTCTATGACAAAGTATAGCTTTTCAAGTGTCCCAACCTGACGGTCACACAAATATAGAGCAAAAAGTGTCAAAGATCTATGAACCCATTAATGAGGGAACCAGGAAGCGGATACAGCTGGTTCGAATGTGAGCGTGGAGATGCCCAGGGACCCCTCATTTTCACAGAGGGTCTGTTTGCTGGACGGTTCTTTATTTGAGGCTTAGCAGAAAATAAGGGGGTTCTTGAAATTTCTGTTTGGCAGCCGAGAATGGACACGTGGACTGTGGTGCCTGGGAAACAACTCCCGATGCGACCAAAGAGTCTGGTCCCGTTCTTAGAATTTACCGTGAGAACCGTCCCCGCGACTCGCTGTGACCCGTGACTCTGTCACGGACGAAGGGGACACGGCCAGTGAGTCGGGGTCGGGCAGAGCCGCCAAGCCCTGAGCGGCCAGGGGACAGAGCTGGGCGGGACTGGGGGCCGCACCGGCCAATCAGCTGACGACGTCCAGGGACCTCACCCGACAAACGACCCGTCGAAGTTGGAGCCACCACAGCCGAGTGCGAGGCCGATGTGGGACTCTGGAGCGGCTCCGTGCGTGTGGGGACGGCACGCCGAGGGGACAAACGCCAGCTCTCTCCTCCTCCGGGCGCCGCGTGGCCGCTGCCCTCGGGCAGCCCCAGGGCTCCGTGGGGCCGGACGCGCCTCTGGGCTGCACGCTAATCAAGAGCCTGGAGTGGAGACGGGGGTCCTGCAGGAAACGGTGCTTCGCGCGGCTGAGGCCGAGGGCGGCGTGTCGCGGCTGCTGTCGCGCTCACTGCCCCCAGTTCTGCGTGAAGCTCTGGGAAGCCGTGTCTCTCGGCAGCGGAAAGTCGCGAGGGGACCTCGGGCCGAGTGTTGGGCGGGGCACTGGGCATGGGAACCGTGGGGTCGGGGCCGCAGGGGGGGCCCCACGGCCGTGTTTGTGATCCCGCCACCCACTGTGCGTCCAGTGTGTGCGGTCATGCTGTGCTTCCGTTGATTTCACGGCCACGCGTGGGTCAGACGCCCGACCTCGGCCGGAAGTCGGGGAACAGAATGGGGACCCGGTTCCGTGGGGTCTGCCGTCTCCAGTCCTTCCTGCGGCCGGCGGTGGGGTGGGGGCAACGCCACCTTGTGCGCGGAGACGCATCTTCCCCCCGGGACGTGTCCCGTCCCCGCCAGTCCTGCCGCGGGCCCCCGCTCGTGTGTGAGACACCCGAAGAAAATAACTCAGGTGCTGGTCCCATAAAATCGGTCATTTCATCGCGAACGGCTCAGGGGCATTTAGTGAATTCGCGATGCACCTCTCCCTCGTCCCGGAACGTTCCCTCACGAGCAGCCCTCCCCGCCCCCTGCCCCGCCCCTGCAGCCAGGCGTCCGTGTCCCGTGTGTGGAACGGCGGCCGCGGCGGGTATCTGTCGGGTGGCTTCTCGCACGCGTCGGTGATGCCGCCTGCTCCCGCGGGGCGGACGGAGGCAGAGCTGAGCTCCCTCCGGGACTGAACCGTACGGCGTCACGTGCAGGGGGCACAGCTGCTCTGCTCGGAGCCACCCGCCCACGGGGTGCTTGCCGCCGTCGGGCTCTGGCGGACGGTGCCGCGCGTCTTCCCACGCGAGCCACACATCTGCCGGTCCTTCCACGTGCCCGCCCACGTGCTCGTTTTCGTGTCTTGTTTTCAGTCGATGGCTAATTTTTTTCCAGAAGCCCATTTTGAAAATATTATTGATGCCTTTATTTGCACTCCATTAAATCTGATAAAGTTGAATGATAATAAATTTTTTTTGGATATAAATAAAATATTTAAACTTAACATGGTGAGTTTTAACATACCTCCTTGTAAGTTGTTCAGTATCTTTCTCAAATACTTCAATGTTCCAGAGAAACGATTAAAAATGTGCATAAAAGCGTCCATACAGGGTGCACATTTTTCCTTTTGTCTCAGGTCCCAGCATGACCCAGCCGGCACCGGTCAGAGCCAGGTGTCGGGGCCCCGGGGGGGGGG
>CM052883.1:78542-96607 GCA_028534135.1 Potos flavus
CCTCCGGGTTGCACAGTCAGATCACCCCGCCCCACCCGCGGGGCACACAGTCAGATCACCCCGTCCCCACCCCCGGGGCACACAGTCAGATCACCCCGGCCCCACTCCCGGGGCGCACAGTCAGATCACCCCGGCCCCACCCCCGGGGCGCACAGTCAGATCACCCCGGCCCCACCCCCGGGGCACACAGTCAGACGGATGGATCGCCGTCTGCCGCGGTCTCCCCTGCAGCAGCCCCGCCTGGCTGGACAGTGGTGAGGGTGCCAACCTGCTGGCACCGTGTGGCACGTACGCTGCATTCTGCCCCTTACAGGGTCTGAGGCTTTTCTTGGCAGTAGTTGCAATACCCCCGGCCCCCTCGGAAGTCTACAGAAACCGCAGCCGGAAACAGATTTGTGCCTAGCTTCCCTGGACGGAAGATGAACCCGTGGTGGTCAGAAGGCCCCCGAGCCATGGCCTTGTGCGCCCCCGGGGTCCCCGAGCTCCGTGTGTGTGCTCTCGGCTGGCCTTCTGAGAGCCTGGGGCTGGCCAGGGGAACATTCCACAGGAACATTCCAGAGCTGCCTCCACAGTGAGGGAAAGCAGACAACACCACGGGGAACGGAACGGTGCTGCTACAAGCTGGGAAACGGATCAGGCCCGAAAGCGTCTTTGGGTCCTGACGTTCATGAGGCCAGCGGGTTTCGGGGGTGCTCCCCGGGGGCCACAGGCCGGCCTCGCCTCCCACACTTCTTAGAGCTGTGCTCAGGGGTGCTGGAGGCGGTCTGGTCGTCACCAAAGCCCCGGGAACCGAGCGTTCGCTCCCCCGATGCACAGCCGAGGCCGTGCCCTGCAGCTCCCAGTGCCGGCTGCCTGCCTGTCCACAGCCAGCAGAGGGGGCCTGGGCTCGGGGTCCCCTGACGCGACAAGCAGACACACATCCGCCCCGGCTGCAGACCGAGAGCGGGGAAGCGCACGGGACCTTGGCTGGAGATGGACGGTTCACGAGGACGGGGGTTGGTCGGAGCCGCCCAGGGACAGCCCAACACGCTGTCTCCGAGGACACGGCTTCCCTGCATCCCCGGCTTCTCACGCACCAGCCGGGAAAAGCACCCGAAGAACCTCTTGGACTAGTTTTTCTCAAGTCCCTGGTCAACAGAACTTCCATCCAGATGCTGCCAAATGTTTGGGAAAACAATAGGAAGGACACGGCCAGGCAGGCGGCGGCGGTGCCCCTGGGCAGGCCAGGGAGAGCCGAGGGCCTGCTGAATGGGCCGGGGACCCCTGGTCGGCCTCAGTGGCCAGGCCCACCAGAGCCCGTGGGCCTTCCGGGGTCCCTGCCCCATCATCTGCCGCCTGCTGCCGTCATCCGCGAGGTGAGCAGGCCGGGGCGGGGTCGCTCTGGTGGGTGTCTGCGGTGCGCGGCCCCTCCAGAGTGCCGGAGACCCCTTCGAGGGCGGGCCGGCCGCGGCTGAGGAGGGATGCCCAGCTGCTCCCACCAGGGCACATCCGGGGCCAGTCTGGCCCGGCAGGGACCGTCCTCGTGCCGTCCTCGGCTTCGTGCCGTCCTCGAAGCCACACCCTGCTTTCTAGAGTCCTGGAAGGGAGTCTCCCCTCCTCCGTGCTGCCCGGCTCGCTTCGATTCTTGCGGGCGCGCCCTATAGCTGTGGCGGGCTCCTCGGGCTTCTGTCCTTCCTCCGCACCTGCTCGTCTCCGGGTCAGGTTGTGACTTCCAGACTCGCGTTCTGCTGTCAGCCACCAAAGTCCAGGCTGCTCCATGCCTGGCTGATGCTGCTCTCAGCGCCACTCTGCACTGAGGAAGGACAGGGCTGGGGGACACTTTGCCGCCACCCGCGGGGCAAGCCAGACCTGCCCCGTAGCCTCAGAGCGCTCCCCGGGGTTTGGAACCTAAACAAAGTCTCAGTCTGGGAGGAGCCGTTCAGTCACCGAGCACAGTCCCCGGTGGGTGCTGGAGACTTCTCTGGTGCGTCGTGCATGGATACCTGCCGCGACGGCGACTGTGGACCATCCCGTGACCGTCACCCATCGCGACGGTGACCACGGGCCATCCTGTGACCACTGGCCATCCCGCAACTGTCACCCGCCGTGATGGTGACCCCGGGGCATCCTGTGACTGTCACATCAGGCAGACAGACCTGCCCTGCCAGAGCTCCAACCTGACACTGGTCCCCCCACCCCTGCCCCCGGGCCTCTGTGACCTGCATGTGGCTGGTGGCCCCAGGCCCCACGTGCATTTCCCTGCGGTGATCCTCCTGGGGTCCGAGGGCCGTCTGCCCCCCCACCTCGCGGAGCAGCAGGTGGACCCCATGAGCGGACTGCAGCCGCTCCAGCCGGAGGTGCCTCTGTGAGGAGAGAAAACGGGGGACTGAGAGGGGAATGGGTTTGCGTAGGAGAAAGCAGCGGGGGCCGGCCTGCCTGGTGTCAGGAGGGGTGACCAGGGCTCCCGCCTCCGTCGGAGTCGTGTCCGCGGCACGGAGAGCAGGGCAGCGCGGCCCAGAGCCGGGAGCTGGGAGGGGTGCGGGGGAGGGGGCCGGGCCCGAACAAGCAAGGAACAGAGGCTGCAGCTCCGTTAGAAAGGGTTCTCTAAATATTTTATTTTTCCATATTTTTAGGCCAGAAAGAAGCATTCGGTAATAAAAATAACAGAATTATTTTCCTGGGTCTGCTCTGGTGTGTGGCGGCCGCGGCCTCGCGTGCTGGGGCCGGGGCTCCGGGCGGCCGACCTCGGTCCCTCGGGTCCACGTATGTACACGTATGTACACGTATGCGGAAGAGTCTCGGGGAGCTCGGCCCGCGGGGGCGCAGCGTCCGAGCTGCTCGCGCGGGCGGGCGGGCGGGGGGCCCGGCCGTCCCTCCCCCGCAGGCCTAGGGGGCGGCCCGCGCGACCGGGGGGCAGGAGTGGGACGTGATGTCACTGTGCTTGTAGGCGGCCTCGTCCAGGTCCAGCGCCTTCCGGTTGACCTCCAGGGTCATGCAGCCGCGGTAGAAGGCTGTGACGGGTGCCGCGGTCACGGGCACGTCTGGGCCGGCGGGGAGAGAGCAAACACTGACTCTCAGGCAGGCCGCCCGTCCGTCTGGAGCCCGGGCTCCCCGTCCTGCCCGGCCTTTCTCCTCAGGGACACGGGCCCCTCGGTGCCCGGACCAGCGGCAGCTCGGCCGCGGGCCCGCCCCACGAAGTGCACGCGGAGAGTCCCGTTGCTTAAGTCGCCCTGACCTCCGTCTTAGCCCAGACAGGTCACTCGCGCTGCAGGGCTCCCCGCCCCCAGCCCCTCCTCCTCAAGGTTGGTCTATGGAAACTATCCGGGCCTGTGTCTGCTGGCCGAGGCGGCAAGGGCACGCCTGCGCTGAGCCCTGGGGGCCGTGGGGTCGTGGGGGCTCACATCAGCAGCTGCCCCGGGCCCCCCTCGGCCACTCTGCCCTGATCACTCACGGCCACGGTCAGACATGGGTCCCCGGTCTGTCGGTGCCGGCTGTCCACTGCCCCTTCCTGGGGAGCACGGGGGCGGGAGGGGGCTCTGGCCTCAGGCTGAGCATCGGGACCAGGGCACCCGGCCTCCGGCGCGGCCCCCCACTCAGCAGAGCCTCTGTCTGAGGCACGCTCGGGGGGGCTCTTGGAGGACGTGGAGACAGCAGTTCGGGCCGAGGCCCGTCCCCGGCACGCACGGTCTCAGCCTTGAGCCCGGAACCACGAGGCGGGCACGAAGGACACTAAGGCCGCATGAGGCCAGCCAAGAAGCGCACCTGTGTTTTCTCTTCCGCTAAAACAAAAGTTCAGCCTACGCGGAGACACCCATGCTCTGGCTGGAGCGCGCGCACGGGGACGGCCGGAGCCGTGGACACCCCCACCCCGAGGGTGACACCGCGGGCGCCCTACCTGGCAGTCCGCCCACGAAGGTGAGCACGGAGCCCCGCAGGTGCCTCGCGAGCACGGCCAGGCGCTCCTGCAGGCCCACCGCGCTCACCTCGCTCCGGCCCTGGGCGCCGTCGACCTCCAAGGTGGCCTCGTCCTTCCGCACGGCCACGGCCACGCGGTGCTCTTGGCCGTCACAGACCTCAATCTCCGTCAGGGCCAGGGTGACGCTCTCCACGGCCAGGATGACCAGCTGTGGGGACACACGCACCTGAGCACGGGGGCCTCCTGCCTTGGCTCCCTGCCCCCGAGCCCGCCGTGGGGCCGGGGGCTCCTGCGGCCGGGGCTCTGCACTCGCTGGCGCACTGCGGTGGGACTCAGTCTCCCCGCATGGAGGGTGGACCGGGGACAGCGGGGACAGCAACATCATCCCAGGCCACGCATCGGGGGCACCACACTCTGCAGTCATCTTGGTGCACGTGCGGCCCGCCTGTCCGTGATCCCCAACACAGGACACGGCCACTGTTTCCACGTGAAAAGGCCACCTAAGCCACAACACAGGGGCCGGAACACAGGGCCAGAAAGGCCAGCGTCCCAGGAGACAGCTGGCCACGCGCACGGGACGTTCCTGCCAGACAGACTCGCCTGCGACACCGTGGGACACACGGCCCAAGGGGACGGACACGCAGACCGAGGGGAGGGACACGCAGACCGAGGGGACAGACACACGGCCCAAGAGGACGGACCTGCAGACCGAGGGGAGGGACACGTGGCCCGAGGGAACAGACATGCAGACCGAGGGGAGGGACATGCAGACCGAGGGGAGGGACACGTGGCCCGAGGGAACAGACATGCAGACCGAGGGGAGGGACAGACACAGCAGGGCAGCCGGCCCAGCGCCGTCCACTCTCTGTGTCCTGGGAGGGTGGGCAGCACCCTGGGGGAGCGCCCGCCGTCTGTCCGCAGGTGCACACGGTGTGTGGACCGGGGCTCGGTGGGGGGGGATGTGTCTGCCCTGGGGACCAGACCAGTCCGGGGAGCCTTGTGCCGCACTGGCCGGGCGTAGGCTGGCCTGGTGTCCACACACCCTCCCGGCCGGCCAGGCCCGCCCCGTATGCGCAGAGGTGAGTGGATACAAGCTCCTTCCTCGGCCCCTTGGCTGTACCCTGGGAAACCGTGGGTCCCCCACCGCGGGGGTCGGCTTGGCTGGGCGTGCGGGGCCGGGGCTCGGCATCCCCAGGGGCACAGGCCAGGCGGGCACGTCTGGGCGCAGGAGAGCCCGGAAACGTGACACTCGTCGTCCCGAACTGTCCGGCGGGATGTTGGCCCACCCCCCGCAGAACGGCTGCCAGGCCGCCGCTCCCCCGCCGCCCACACGGCTCTGCCCCCAGCTGTCGGGCGAGCTCAGGCCAACAGCGTCCTCAGCCACGTGGCTGTGGGACCCATGAGGGCCGCATGATGCAGGCGGAGAGCTTCCCGAGGTAGGACCAGAGACCTGCCGGGGGCGGGGGGGTACCTGCTTTTTGAGCTTCTTGGTGGAGTGGTAGTCGACCAGGGCCACGGACAGGGCCACCTCGCGGTCGCCGCCCACCAGCGCGAGCAGCACACCCGTGTCGGTGGCGGGGCGGATCCGAGCCACGACCTCTATCTGCCAGGCTGCGTCCGGGCCGGCGTCCGCGGGTGTCCGAGCTGCAGTGAGGGCGGCACATCAGAAGGGCAGCCGGGCGGGGCCGGCCACAGGGAGTGGGGGGGGTAGCCCCCGGCCCTGCCTAGCCGTGGAGGCCACGGGAGGACCAGGCCTGAGCACGAGGGGCCTGTCCCCGGGGAGGTGGCTGCGGGGGAGCACGTGGGCCCCGGGGACGGCGGCCCCCCCACGAGGACACACGGGCCTGCCGGGACCGAGGGCAGGTGTACGCCGTGGGCCACAGGCGCCCCTCCCCGGCATCCCCCGTCCTCTCCCACCGGACACGCTGGGGCGCCCGGCCCTCCACCCCGCCGCGTCCCACCGCCCCTCCGGGCGGCTCCTCGTGTCTACGTATGTGCTGTGTGTGTTTAGGACGCGTGGGCATCCGGGGGACAGACGCGCAGGCTTTTCCTGCGGATCTCGCGTGGACAGTTCTGGAAAACACTCTGTGGTAGAAACGGCTGGATGGCGGTTGTTTGGGGGCCGATACAAAGCCCATTTCCTCCTACACGTGACTCGTCTGTGACGGCGATGCCCCGCGGCTCGGGGGCTTTGGTCTCAGAGACCCTCGCGGCCTGACAAAGGCACCGGTTCGGGCCGGTGATGCCGGAGCAGGGGCCGCGTCCGCGGGAGCTCAGACGCCCTTGCCGCCGGGGTCGGCGCCGAGGCGAGCCATGACCCGGGTTCCTGGCGGTTTCCACCGGACTGCGAGCACCCTGAATCAGCCGTGGGTCCCCCGGCCCGGAGAGGACTCTGCTACGGTCCATCCCGAGAGCTGGCCACTGAATCAAATGCACGCAGAACTGGAAAAAGCAGCCAAAAAAACAAAACACCGAAAAAACCATTGCTCTTCCCTGTGGCCAGTGTTGCCTCGAGTGTGTCCTGGCCCGAGTCCTCCCGTGGCGGAACCCGGCGCTCACTCGGTGTGCGCGGCGTGCTGGGCGGCAAGGCCTCTCCCACCTCCAGCTGCGGCTGCGCGCGGACTGCGGGATGTCCCAAGGACGCTCTTCTGAGTTAGGAAACGGTATCGCTGGAGCTTTATTAAAAATGCATAGACTTCCAAATACCCCCGGCCTTTATTGGCCACGCCGGGCCGCAGAACCCTCCGCAGACCGAGGAGTGTGCGGTAAGGGACGCGGCCACCGCGGGTTCTGCCCAGGCCAGTGTCCCGGCACAGGGCGTATGGATGGTGCTTTGAGGAAAGGTCGGGAAGGGTTTTACAGGACGAGATTTTATACTGAACATCATGACGATGTTCTAGATTTTCCTGGATAATCACGAAGACTAAAGGAATAACACGTGTATTGGACCGGGTGGTTCTTTTCCCAGAAATCCCTTTAATGGCACAAGAATGCTTTTGCCAATTAAAGCAAAGATAGAAGGGGGTGGTGATCCCTGGCCTTGAGAGGACGGCCGCCTGACTAAGGAAGGAGGAGTGGGCCCTGTGCCCTCCGCGCGGGGACGCCCACGGGGGCTGGAGGGGGCGCGGGGCCGTGGGGCCTGTGGCAGGGGGTGCGGTCCCGGCCTTCTCGGCCGACGAGCCCAAGGAGAGGGAGTGCGGGTGCCTAACACGACCAGCTCGCCATCTGGGAAGGAGGGGCTGCGAGCGCCACGTGGAGACAGGCCGAGCCGGGGGTGGTCCCGGGGGGCTGCTGCAGACCCCGGAGCCGCCTGCAGCAGGGTGCTGGCCAGAGGCAGGGAGCACGGGCAGGCTCTGCACGTGGGCCATGTGCCCGGGCGCTGTCCTGGGCCAGGTACCGGCCCTCCGCGGCCTCTAGGCATGGTGGCCAGTAAGGCCCCAGGGCGAGTGCCCAAGAAACAGGGTTCATTTAAACTCACTAAGGGAGAGATTTGGGAAAACGCTGGCGCCCAGAGTCGAACCACAGAACTGCTGAGCCATCGCCGTGGCCCGTGCTCACGCTGGCGCCCCACAGCCAGGCTCCCACAACCCGGCGATTTCGGACATGAATTCGTGTCACGGAGAGTGTGTTTCAGGGACTGCTCCTCGATCAGCGCGTCAGGGTTCTCAGCTTTTACTGGACGGCGAACTTGATAATGAAGGAAAGAGACTTGCGCTTTGTGCTCAGGACGGGCGGGCTCTGCTTTCCGAGGGCGGGAGGGCCTCCCCGCCGGCGCCCCGCGACTCCTCTCGCTCCACTGACGGCCTGACGGCTGCACGGCCAGACGTCTGCTGGGCGTGGGCGCAGGGCCGGGGCCTCGACCGCCCGCCCACCTCCTCTCTGCCGCCCGCGGACGTCACGGGAGCTTCCGGAAGGTCTGTCCCCGCAGGCTTGGCTCCGTTCTCCTGCGCGGGCTCAGCGCTGGCGTGCGCAGCTCTGCTGGGAGCCCCGACTTCCCGGCCCCGCAGCCGGCCGGCCACTGCTCTGCTCCGCTGGGCCTCCCGTTCCTCCAACGCCGGAGCTCCCAGAGCCAGTCGCCTGGACGCTGCCCCCGGGCCCCCCGTCACCAGGCTCTGGGGACCGTGACGTCAAGCACGTTCTCGACAGCTGCTCCGCCGTCTCGCACAAACCTGAGCTCATCTTGTCCGAGGACATTCTGTCGGGTCCTTCCCGTCCCTCCTGCCTGCCCCTCCCCTGCCGCCGTCCCGGCGCAGGTCTGCTCCCATCGGCCGCTTCTTCCTCGCCGCCACCCCGCGCGGCGGCCCCAGGGCTGTGGGGTCGTCAGCTGATCCCGGACACGCCACCCGAGGAAGCTGCCGCCTGCTCTGTTTGCCCCGCGTCCTGCGTGGTGGCGCGACCACAGCCGTGCCCTCGTCGGGGCCGAGACTCACCGTAATCCAGGCTGTAGAAGGCAAACCCGCTCCCGGGGTAGAAGGACCCCTTCTCGGTCACGGAGAAGCACTGCATCTTGGGGTTTGCGCTCACTGTCTCTTGGATGGTGGAGTCTTCGCCGTTCATCCAGTTCCAGCCCCTCATGCAGCCGTCCAGACGGGGGTTTATCTGGAAGGACAGAGAAGTCCCAGCGGCTTCTTGGGACCACACGGCCACGTCACAGGCTCCTAGACACCACGGCGGGAGGCCACGTGGCCGGTGCCACGCTGGTCAGAGGGACGGGATGCATGGCTTGGATGTGCAGAAATCTACTGCAAAATGGACAAGTCCTTGTTGTGGAGACTGTTTGTTTCCCGAAAGGCCTCCTCAGGGACAGACGAGTCCTTGCAGAGTACCCCGCGCTCACATGGGTCCTCGTCCCCCAAGCCACATAAGGGCGCCCCGCATCCTGCATGACACCCACTTCTTCTGGCTGCACTGGGTTTGCCCGCTCACCCCCAGAGCAGGGCGCGCCGCCCACGGAAGGACGGGGACCAGGGCACACGTGCTGGCCGGCACGCCCCGGAGTGTGAGTCTGGGGGCTGCGCGGCCAACCCCGCACACACACCGGCTACACGGTTGGCAGCAAATCGGGTCTCCCCTGCCTGGATCTGTAAAACGGGGAGGTGTAAACAGCAAGTGTGGGACCCCTGGAAGGGGCTCTGCCAGCCCGGGTCACGTGCAGGACGCCGTGCTCCGCCCCTGCGGGGAGGGCCGGGCCGACACCTCCCGCCGCACGGACTTCCACGTGCGCGGGCCCCGCTCCTCCCGCCGGTGTGGGCGTCCCCACGGGCTGGAGGGCTCCGGCGACGGAGGGACCCTGAGGACGAAGGGGCCGAGGCCGGGCAGGACCCTGACGGAAGACTAGTACTGACCTCCCCGTCAGGCTTTCTCCCCTGTGCCAATCCCGGCAGGGTTCACAACCCAAACGTTCTCGGGAATCGTCCAATACACTTGACTGTTCCTTTTGCTAAAGAATAATTTCACTGTGTTTTATCTCCACTGCAAAACAGGCGTTTTGTTATCTCTGCGGATGAGAACTCGAGCGCGGCTCGCCGACACGGTGCGTCAGGGAAACGGCGGCCGCGGCGCGGGGAGCGCTGGGCACGCGGCGGGCGGCCCGTCCCTGCAGGAGCCCGGGCCCCGACGGTACTCACAGGCTGCACCAGCTCTCTCTCCTTGAAGGGAATGCCGCCCACGGTCAGGTTCAGGTGGTACAGCCCTCTGTCCAGCTGAAACAGGTCCCCGGCCACCGCGATCTTCATGACCGCGTCCTTGTTCACCTTGACGACCAGATTCCGAGCCAGCTCCTCCACAGAGATCTGGGGGAGACCAGAGCCGTAAGGGGGACCCCGACCGCAGGGAACAGCGCTCATGCCCTACACACCCCGCGGTCCCCCTCTGCCGACACGACCGCCCAGGTTCTGATGGGCCCCCCAGCACTGGCGTCTCCCTCCACTCCTCCTCCTCCAAGTGGGGCCACTGGGGGCCACTCCTCTGGCCTCACCCTGCAGCTCCCCTAACCCCCCGGGAGCTGCTTATCCCGCCGACGTCACCGCCCCCACGTGGCACTCCACTTCCCCCGTGCAGCGGCACCCCCGCGAAGGCAGGAGGACACGGTCATCAGGCGCCCGGCACGGACGGGACGCTGGCAGGCCCCCCCCGCCGGAAGTTTGCGTTCTTTCCTCCTCTCTATGCAGGAGAACGAAAAAGCCCATCTCTCCCCCCTCTGCGTGCCCTCCCGGCCCTCCAGAAGTCTATCAGTTTCCCGTCTGGTTAATGTGGGAAACGCGGAGGCACTTGGGTCGGAGTGTGGTCAAGAGGTGGGGCAGGAGGGGTCAGCAGAGGGGGGACGGAGGGGCTGCCTCTGGGCTGACCCTGCCCTGCGTGGCCGGCTCCTGCCTCGGGCGGGGCCGCTGCACCAATGGCAGGTCACGGGTCCCTGGCTTCCTGCCCTGGACGCTGCCCCCAGCCCCACCCGGGACCCCTCCTGCTGCGCGTGCAGAGCGCCTGTCCCCCGACCCCGAGGGCGGCCGTGCGTTCCCGCTGTTCTGGGAATATTCATGCTCCGGGGGCTCAGGAAAGAAGGCAGCGGGCCTGACGTCACAGGAGGTCAGCAAACGTCCACACTGTTCTTATTCAGAATTTCCCATCTTATCCGAACTTCCGAAGGGAAAAAGAACGCTTGTCTCTCTCAAGTGCTTACTTCTGAAAGCCCACTGCCCACCAGGGGCCCCTGAACTTCCGGAGGTTCCTGCGTTCTGGGCACTGGGGTGCAGGTCTGGGCGGTGGTCTCACCAGGACCCACAGGTCAGGCTCGGGGTAGCCAGGCCATTCTCCAGGAGGCGCCCGCGTGCGAGCGAGCCTGGGTGTGTGCGGGCACGGCGCCGGCCGCAGGAGCCGGGTCCCGGGATGGTGCAGAGGCACGGAGACGGGAGCCGTGCCCAGACCCCAGCCCAGGGCCCCGGCCTCAGCGCCACAGGCCATCCTGTGTGCTTCGGAGTGACCAGCGGCCTCTACAGCTCCTGGCAGCTGTGAGCAACAGAACCGTTTCGGGACAGACTGCAGCCCTCGCCCCGTCGGGACATGAGCGTCCCAGGAGCGGGGGCCCGTGCGGGCGGTGGTCACTCACTGCTGGGTGTGCAAGCGCACGGGGAAATGCCGCGGCCCTCCCCCAGGAGCTCCTGGCCCCGCCAGCCTGGGGGTCCGCGGGGGCCACGCTCACCGTCTGCCACATGCCGTGGTTGATAACAGGCCCACTGCTGGTGACGCGGCCGACGCCGTGGTAGCGGAGCTGCAGCTCTAGCCGGCCGGCCCGCAGGCCCAGCACGATCCAGGCGCTGTCCCGATGGCCTCCGGCAAAGAAGAGGACGCCTTCGGGATCAAAGGTCCTGAAGTCGAATTCGGCGAGCAGCCTGAGTGCCAGCACGAGAAACAAACAGGTGACGCACGGGCAAGGGGCTCGAGCCTCCTGCCCCAGGAGCCCCTGGGCAGCAGGGATGCGGGCAGCCGGGGACTCTGTCCTGGGGGCCGGAAGCAGCACCCCGCAGAGGCGGGCACCGCGCAGAGGCCCAGAGCTGGAGCCCTGCTGCCGTCGCCGGGCAGGGACGGGGCCGACCACCGGGACTCTGGGGTGCTGCCCGGTGCAGGGCCCGGGGATCCGCGGCCCCGGGGAGCGTCGGGCCATCGGCCCTCGGGCCCCTAGGCACCGGCTTTGCTCGGCGTGGCTAACCGCCCCTCACCTGGTGGGCTGCAGCCTTTTGAAGCGCAGTCTGATCACGGGCGTCCCGCTGAACATGCGGCCCAGGTACAGGGACTGCATGCTTTTGGCCACAGTGAAAGGCACGCAAGGCAGAATATCCTGTGGAACGGGAGCGAGGGCTGTGAGGCGGGGCACAGCGCCCCAGAACCGCGGGGTCTGTTGGGACGCGGGGGGGCCCCCTCCCGCACTGCGGCCAGGCTCTGACCGAGACCCAAGCCTCTGTTATGGCCGGAGAGGCCGGCAGCAGCGAGCCGAGCCGGGGTCGGGCCGGCGGACGGGGCGGGCGGCGTGTGCTCCAGGCGCAGGCCACTTGCGCGGTTGTGGGTGAGGAGCTGTCCCCGAGACGTCATGCAGGGGACAGACACGCCTCCTGTCCTGCGCTGCCACCGGCCCTGGGGACACCGGGCCCCCCCCCCGCGGCCCCGTCCCCCCGAAGGGGCGGCTGCCCTGCGGTCACTACCTCGCAGGTGTTCATGTCAGGGGACAGCTTGAGGCCTCCGCGCCCGTCACAATGGCAGGTGTAGCCCCCCGGGGCATTGACGCAGGCCTGCTCACAGCGCTCCTCGGCACACTCGTCCACATCTGTCACCACAGGGGAGACGGGCAAAGCTCACCACCCGTGGCGCCCCCGCCATCTCTGATCACGTCCCGGTGCGCGGCCCGTGGAAATGAGCTCCGGGGCACGTGACCCAGGAGGCACCCACCCCAGGCCGCACCCCGTGCTCCCCCAGCTCCCCGCAGGACTGGTCAGCGGTCTCTTCCTCCACGTCTTCCCGGGTTAAAGGAAGAGGCGGGAACAAGCCACCCGCTCAGGGCACGAAGCACGTCTATGAGGGTCTGAAGGGTCTGTGACCGTTGGCAGGTGTCCCTGGGGCTGCTGCAGGGGCCACGGAGGAGGGCGTGGGGGGAGTGCAGGCGGGGGCCATGCCACTTTCCTCGCGGAAGGGCAGGGCAGGAGGGCTGAGAAGAAAACCCACCCTCTCTGTGCCACCCCCCCCCCGACACAGGGCGCATTAGTCAGCTGTCCGCAAGCACAGCAGGCTGACCTGAGGGGGGGCTAGAGGTCCACGCGCCCCAGCGGCACGGGGCCCCTCCTCGAATCTCTGCTGCGTCCGCGGCAGTTTGGGGAAGGGGCCCTGTTGCATGAAGAGGCACCTGGGGACGTGGGTGCGTGTGTGGTATGCATGCACAGGTGCTGTATGTGCACGCGCATGGGCACGCACACACGTGCACTCTTGTATATGTTCACAGGCGTGTGGGCATGCATGTGTCATCCACGTGTGTGATGTGTGCATGGATGCATACACAAGCACATGCACACACACAAGTGCGTGCATGTGCATGTTACCCACGTGTGGGACGTGAGAGGATGCACACATGAGCACACACGTGTTCACAAGTGTAAGTGCATGCACACACGTGTGTTACCCAACGGTGTCACGTGTGCATGGATGTACATGTGTTCACTAGTGTGAGTGCGTGCACACATGTTACCCAAGTGTGTGATGTGTGCATGGATACGCACACGAGCACACACATGTTCAAAATTGTGAGTGTGCACACGTGCATGTGTGTGTTACCCACACGTGTGATTTGTATGTGCTGTGTGCGCGTGGATGCACACACGTGTTCACAGGTGTGAGTGTGGCACACAGTGTGCGTGTGCGTGCCGGTGACTGTGGGCAGCGGGGGCGGGTACCTTGGCAGGCCTTATCCTGGGAGCTGAACGTGTAACCCTCGTCACAGACGCAGGAATAGGAGCCTGGCAGGTTCTGGCAGCGGGCCTCCCCACAGGCACTTCCATTTGCACACTCGTCCACGTCTGCAAGAGAAAGCAGAGCCCTCGACCAGCGCTGTGTCTGCCAGTCGCCGGGCGGGGTCGGTCACGGAGCCGCGGCAGCCTGAGCCACGGCTCTGGGCGGCGCTGAGCGCAGCTCCCGGGCTGCCCGGGCCCTCCCGCCCCCTTCCATGCACCGGGCTCCGAAGCCCCAGGCTCAGGCGTGGGGGGGCAGGGGGCTTTTCCGGCCGGGGTCCCGGGTGACGAGGGTGCTCTCCGAGCACTGCACAGGGCCATGCTGGTCCAGGGGTGAGCGCAGGCACACAGGAAGGTGGAGGAGGAAGCCCCGGGGGCCTTCCCCGGGCTCCGCGTCGCCCCACTCCCACACCGGGCCGCCCGACGGAAACCGGACACCACGGGAAGGACCAACCACCGAGGCCCCAAGCGCTCCGCCACCTCGGCAAACGAGCCCGGACCTCCGCGGTTACAGACCCCTCCCCCAGGGACAGAAGGGGCGTCTGGGACGTGCACGTAGGACTTCCGACACCACGGATCCCTCAGGGAGCCTCACAACTACCCATAACTCATCACGCCGGCCGCCGCCCGACACGCACAGGCCCTCGAACACGAAAACCACGAAGTGCCGCTTGCGACCGCGGGAAAAAGCCAGGGCACCGCCACGCGTCCCCCCAGAGGCAGCGTGAACGGCGCCGGGTTCACTGGGTCCGGCTGCCGCTGCGTGAGCGCTTCCTCCCCGCGGTTCAGCCCGAGAGCCCGGCCGAGCCCGCCCCACGGGCAGGCGCTCGTGCACCTCGCTCCCCTCGGCAGGTGGGGTGCTGGGGGGCCCGGGCCGGCACTGGCCGCAGCTGGGGGGACGCCGCCCTTCTGAGCAGGGGGACACGGGCCGCCTCGCACAGAGGATGCCTCGTTGGCGCAAAGCTGTCTGAACACAGCCTTTGGGCGCTGCCGTGACGCCGGTCACTCTCCACCTCCCGCAGCCTCAGCTGCTCCGCAGAAGCTCATGGAAGCCCCCGCGGTGCCCGTGATGGCCGAGGGGTGGGCGGGGCCAGGGCCGAGAGCCCCCGTCTCCCCAGGTCCCCGGGCCCTGCAGGATGGCCCGCGGCCGCCCCCGGGACGGCCTCCTGTCCTTGCCTGCTTGCGGCACATCAGGGCGTCCCAGGTCATCCCTCCCCACAGGGAACAGCGTGCGGAGCTCTGGACCCCACTCGCCCTCTCGGCCCCACGCCACCCTGCCTCCTTCTCCCACGCCGGCCATCGGCCACGGCCGCAGAGCCACGGAGGGTGGGTCCGGGGGCCCCTACGGCCGAGCGCCATCCGAGGGCCCCGTGACCCCTGCCAGCGCTCCGCCCGTTGAAGATGCTGCTGTCCGACTGTTGGTCACAGAGCACGGTAACCGGGCACCGGCGCGGCAGGCGGGGCGAACACGGGGACCGGGCGGCCCGTGCGGCAGGCGGGGTGTGGTGCTGGCACCAGGCGCGGGGCACAGGGAGTCGAGACGCAATCCTACAGGGTGCACTGCGCCCACGAGGCCCCAGGCCCCACACGGGCCCTGCTCCCTGTCCCCCCCACCCCCTAGGAGAGGGTCCCACGCGGCCCTCCCTCCCTGCAGCCACGCAGAGATGATGGAGGGGCCCGCGCCCCTGGTCTCCAGATGCTGGGGGGTGCAGAAGCGGGGCACGACCCCACTCCCTCCTTCCCAGCAGCTCAGGGGACGGAAAGTCCAGTCCCTTGCATACACAGCGACAAGGCGCCTCATTCCCCACAGCCTCCCTCGGCCAGGTCTGGGGTAACAGGTCCCCAGAGAAGGACGTGACAGTCAAGAGAAGGGACGTGTGTGAGCAGGTTTTGGCAGGCACGCCCTGACTCCCGGCAGCGCAGGAGGGGCACCCCCCACCCCCGAGCTCGCGGTGCATCAGTCACTCCACGGAGGGCAGCGGGTGTAGAGCCCTGCCCCCCCGTGCGGCTCGCGGGGCTGGGGCAAGGGCAGCGGGCCGCGGGGAGCCCTCGGCTCTCCCCGCCTCACAGACTTGGTGGGAGGTGGGCTCCGGCACTCTGGGGCTTTGGGGGCAGCTAGGGCCGACCTTCCCGCACGGCGCGCGGCACCATCGGCCAGGGGCCCCGAGACCCTTCCCGGCAGCCACGGGCGCCCCGCATGCATACCGCGGGCTGCGGAGAACGGGGAGGGGATCCTGACGCCGCTGGGTGCTGCGCTCAGTACTTGCACCCGACACGAGGAGACCTCGGGTGCTCTCGACAGGTCCCTTCCTCAGGCTGTGGCTGCGCAGGGTCTGGGAAAGGGGCCCCTTGTCCTGACCGACTCAGAGGTTCGCCTGGGGCGCCGGCCACCGCGCGACCCGTGCTCCCGAGGCTCCTTCTCCCTCAGCGCCTCTGTCTCCTCCCCAGGCAGGTGGGCAGCACTAAAGAGAGGTCCCCGGTTCCCAGGGACGCGCCAGCAGTGGGTGTCGGCGGGTCTGTGTCGGGGGGAGAGGGCCCCCCAGTGAAGTGGGCCGCCCATCCTCTGCAGCCCGGCCGGCCAGTCTGCAGACTTTCTGGGGAGGCCAGGGCGTGGGGCCCCAGGGAGGGGTGTGCTGCCTCTGCCTGAGGGGAGCGGGTGAGGGGAAGCAAGCCCGGCGGGCATCAGAGGAAGCGTCCGCTCCTTGCCAGCCCCACCGTCCAGGCTCCGGCCCGGGCTGCGGTCACACAGACGCGTGCAGCTGCCCCCCCTCCCTGGGGCGGGGGGAGTCCCCCTCAGCGGGGCTGGCCGGTCCACAGATCCCGGTGAGTCACCCTGGGCTGGGTGCCGGAGCAGCTCCCCGTGGCCGCTGACATGCCCGGACATGTGCTCGGCGCGGCGCCCCCCAGCCCCTCCGGAGGGACAGACGGACTGCCAACTTCAGCAATCTGCCCATCGGGCTGACTCTGGCAATCTGGCAACTGCACAAACAGAAAGGGGGAGCAGGGAGGGGCGGGCGGGCGTTACCTTGGCAGGTCCTGCCGTCGGGGGAGAGCGCGTAGCCGCTGTAGCAGGCGCAGTGGAAGCTGCCCGGCTTGTTGGAGCACATCTGGTTGCAGCCCCCGTTCTGCCGGCTGCACTCGTCCACATCTGGGCACAGGACACAGAGACACCGGGGAGTGCCCGGACCCGACCCAGGACCCCGGCCAGCGCGCGGCACCGTGGGCGGTGACGGTCCGTGGTGCCGGCTCCGTGGCCGCCCGCGCGCCCGGGAGGAGGGTGGGGCTAGAAGGGGTCGGACCTGGGCAGGCGCAGCCCCCCTGCCCCGGGGTGGCTCGGCACCGCAGCGAAGGGGCCGCCCGAGGTAACCGGGTCCTGGGGCATTTTTCATCCACCCCCGGCCCCCCCACTGCAGACAGAGAGGCTGGCCGCGAGACTCTGTCGTCCCCCAGGCCGAGCCTCCAGGGGCGGCCCTTCACTGGCTCCTTCCTTTGTTCCAGTCCTGCGGGAGCCGGGCCAGCAGCCCCCGACGGCTCCCCCCACTATACAGCACCCAGTGCTCGGGGGGCAGAAGCAGGGCCTTCCCACACGGGACTGGAGGGGCCCGGGGGCCTGCCCGCCCCCCCTCTCCCTCCGCCCCTGAGCGACCAGGTCCCCGGACAGCCCCCCTGTGTCCTCGGGGCTGGGGTGGGCTGGACACAGAGGGACGGGTCACGGCCACGCCCCCAGGAGCTCCCCCCCACCCCCCGGTCCCGCAGCAGCAGGGCCCCTCACCTCTGTCACAGAGCCGCCCGCCCCAGCCGGCCCTGCACTGGCAGTAGAAGTTCCCCATGAGGTCCTGGCAGACCTGGGTCCCATCCCTGTCACAGGGGCTCGGGGAGCACTGGTCAGGCAGGTCTGTGTCAAAAGAAGGGAGAAAAGGATCATGTGGGAGGGAGCAGCTCAGGGGTGGGCACGAGGAGGCCGGCCCAGGCTAGGGGCACAGACCCCACCTTCAGGCAGGAGGGAGGTCATGGGACAGGCTGGCCGGACCCTCGGCCGGTGCCAGGAGACCCGGGTTAGCTCAGGGGGAGTGGCCCCCCGCCCGCCGGGCCGACAGACCCCGGGCGGCACCGAGGGGTCGCATGAGCTACATGCCCCCACCTTCCCGGCCGGGCACCCTGTCCCCTCAAACTCGACCATTGACCTTCACCAACACCCTCCCTGCTGCAGGGGCACCCTGTCGCTGGGTGGGGTGCTGCCCTGGCCCTTCCAGAGACGGGCACTCGCTGGTCGGCTGGGACCTCCTTGCTCGGGGGGCAGTCTACCCGGCCCAGAGTGTGGATCACCGGATGATTTGCAACGGCTTTAGGGACGATGGCGGAGCCTGTCGCGTGGAGCATCATCCGGGGGCCCGTGTTCCGGGGCCCCGTGTTCCGGGAGCGTGTTCCGGGCCCGTGTTCCGGGGCCCGTGTTCCGGGGGCGTGTTCTGGGGGCCTGTGTTCCAGGGGCCTGTGTTCCGGGGCCCCGTGTTCTGGGGGCCTGTGTTCCGGGGGCCATGGTCTGGGGGCCCGTGTTTTGGGGGCCTGTGTTCCGGGCCCGTGTTCCAGGGGCCCGTGTTCTGGGGGCCTCTGTTCCAGGGCCCCGTGTTCTGGGGGTGTGTTCCAGGGGCCCCGTGTTCCGGGAGCGTGTTCTGGGCCCGTGTTCC
>CM052883.1:97107-119859 GCA_028534135.1 Potos flavus
CCCCCCACCCTAGACACCGGCCTGCGGAGCACCAGCTGCCGAGAGCTCTCAGCGGAGACCCGCCCGCGGCCGCGCTGGGAAAGGTCTGGAACGACAGCGTGGGCATCCTGCGCCCCGGGAACAACGCCAGCGGGCCCGGCCGCGGGAGCCGGACAGCGCGGAGGGGCTGGACGGCGAGAAGCTCGACCGGCGCGCTCAGGACTGGGCGCCTGGCCCCTGACGTGAGGGGGAGACTGAGGAACGGGGACGAGGCAGTAACACAGCTCTGCCCGTGACCTGGAGGCCCTCCGTCACCGCGTGTGCAAGCAGCCGGGCCCAGAGGCGGGCTGGCCAGGGCTGTGGGGCGGCGAGCAGAGGCGTGCGGGGCCGGTGGGAGTGGGGTCAGCAGGAGCTGGGCCCGCGGCGGCATGCGTCTGGGGGTGGTGGAGGGAGAAAGGAGTGGGACCATGGTCCGAGCCTTGTGGGTTTGATGCCTGGTGACAGCAGGACAGGAAGAGAGGAGGTGAGCAGTTTGGGGGGGGGCAATAAATCCTGTGGTGGGCGACTGTGGAACTATCTAGAAGCAATTAGTTTGGGCTGCAGGTAAAAACTTGAGGCTAATTGTGGTTATTAAAAACACCGCACTAATTTGCCTTATTATAGCACTTACTTTTGACCAGGTCTTTGGAACACACTGTTCTCCCAGCTGCCCCCTCTCGTCTGTTATCCACACGAGACGTGGGGGAAGGGCAGCTGCTCCTCGCAGCTGATAAACGTAGAGGGAGTGAGGACAAGGGGACGTTGCCGTTTGATAGGCATCGTAGTACAGACTGGTTTGGCCACAATCAACAGATGTTCCGTCTTGGGGGAAGGTCTGCTGAGGCCGACAGGGCAGGAGTGACCGAGGTGGGGCCAGAGAATGACAGGGCTCCCCTCAGAGGACCACTGGGTTGCTCAGCGCCGAGAGGCGCCGGGAGCTCCGAGGGCCTGGCGAGGCTGAGAGCAGGGGCCTTGCTGAGTCTTCGTGAGAAGCAGGGTTGCCTGCCGTCGCCAGCTCTGCCTCTGGAGACCAAAAAACCCCCAAAACAGAAGAAAAAAGCCCCAAGCAAACAAAAGCCTCCTCTGCACCTGTTCTTGGAAAGCCACGGCGGGATGTGCTTCATCCCAGGGTGTAAGCAGGACTTCCACCGGAAAAAGCGCTTTCCACACGGGAGACGAGCAACGGGAGCCCGTGCACAGGAGTTGAGCGGGTCCGGAGAGCGCCCCATGGGCCGTCCAGCCGGGAGCAGGGAGAGGGAGGGCCGCAGAAAGGGGGTGGGGGTGGGGGCTGAAAGATTATTTGAAGTTCTTGAGTACTTGAGAATTTATTCATCAGCATTTGATGACTATGGAATATTTGGGAAAAAATAGCTACAAATATATAGAAAACTCAAGTAACATGAAAACGAGGCAATATTAACTCTTACAAGAAATTTTACGAGAAAGGAGATTTAATTACAACTTGACTCAACAGTAAACGGTTTTGCATAGTCACTATAACTATCAATAATCAATATTATTGATTTAATTGATTACTGATTATCGATTTAATAAAAACCGATTCTATCTATATTGAGAAGAAATGGCAAATAAGCATATTATTCTGAGCAATGGAGGTCAAAACCAGGAGAAATTCCTGAAAGGGTTGCTCATGGCTGCCTCGGCACCGGGCTTTGCTGCTTTTTATCAAACTGTTTGGATAGAATTTGGTTTTTTAAAAATGTATTTATATTACTCTGATAAAAATGAAAAGAACTGCAGAATTATCAGATGGAGTGATAACTGGCATGGAGAGAAGCATCACCAACTGTGTAGGCTCCCGAGAAAGCAGGCGGCCTAGCGGCACAGGGAGGCAGCCAAGCCCGACGGTCCAGAGGGCCCCTCCCCATTCCCGCAGCGGCCCCGGGCGCGCAGGGGGCCGTGTGCCTAGCCCCTTCCATATATAACTCACTACTGAAAAACAACCCAGTTAAAAAATGGGCAAGGAATCTGAATAGACATTTTCTCAGAGAAGACATCTGGATCGCCAGCGGACGCACGCAAAGAGGCTCGACGTTCCCCAGTCGGGGCCAAGGGAAACCCGTGAGATACCAGCTCGCAGCCGTCGGAACGGCTAGAATCAGAGCGACAAGAAAGAACGAGCGTTGGAGAGGCTGCGGAGAAGGGGGAAGAAGGGAACCCTCACGCGCTGTTGGCGAGAAGGTAAATGGGTGCAGCCACTGTGGAAAACGGTAGGGCGGTTCCTCAAAAAAAAAACATAATAAAATAAAATAAAACTAGAAATACCGTATGATCCAGTAATTCCACTACGTGTCGCGCACCTGAGACAAACAGCACTGGGCTCAGCTCTACTTCAACAATAAAAAAGAAATACCTAAACCGAAAAGGTACAGACAACTGAAACAGGCCCTTTCACTGTGGTTATGAAACCAACTACACTTCGGTCCATTTTATTTTCAATATTTTGGAAAGCTTCTTAAGTTTAATTTTGTTTTATAATATGTGAAATATTTACCTGCTCCAGAGTCAAATCTGACAAAGAACTCTTCTTCTAAGAGGTCTACGCTCGATCCCTGTCCTCTAGGCCTGTGCCCTGTTGGCAAATCTAATTTTACCATTACTCCTTTAACTTCAGAAAATAAAGGATACACAATATGTATGTGTCAACATATTTATATGTATGCGTATATATATTTTCATCCCCTCTTTTTTAGACAAATGTAGCATATTTTACACATTTTTCTTCACGTTGCCTTTTCCATTTCACAACGCATTCTAGACATAATTCTGTAGTAGTATAGAGAGAGGTTTCTTGTTCCCTTTTGTACCTGCATAGTATGTCATCATGTGAAAGCCTCCAACTTAATCACCCAGCTCGCTTTTTTTTTTTTAAAGATTTTACTTATTTGTCAGTGAGAGAGAGTGAGAGAGAGATCACAAGTAGGCAGAGAGGCAGGCAGAGGCAGAGGGAGAAGCAGGCTCCCCGCCGAGCAAGGAGCCCGATGCGGGACTCGATCCCAGGATCCTGGATCATGACCTGAGCCGAAGGCAGCCGCTTAACCAACTGAGCCACCCAGGCGTCCCTCACCCAGCTCGCTTTTGATGGACATTTGGGTTAGCTCCAATTTTGCTATTACAAATGCTGCTGCAATTAGTATCTTTTGCAATTTCTTCTCAGATCTTTGCCAGGGTGCCTTTGGAATGGGTACTGCTGGGTTAAAGACTAAATGCATGTGCAGTTTCATTGTGGATTGCTAGACCCCCCTTGGGGCCGCGTCTGCTACGTGCCCGCCCACACTGTGGACCGTGCTGCTCCCCGAGCACCGCCAACAATTTGGGGGATTTTTGTCCACCTGCTAGTTGAGAAATGACCTTATGGTGCATGTTTAATTTGCATTTCTCTGTTACAAGTGAAGTGGACCAACTTTTATAGAGCTTTTTTTTTCCCCAACATTTTATAAGTTAAGAGCTATTTGCAACTCTTTTTCTGTGAACTTTCATTTATCCCCCTTGCCCGTCTTTATATGGAGGGGTTTGCATTTTTCCTTTTCGTTTTAGAAGTTCTTTATATATAAGATAATAACTCTTTGTGATTTAAGATGCAATTATTTTTCCCAATTTATATTTGTTTTTCCCTTGATTCTTCTGGGTTCTTTAGATAGTTAATCATTTCATCTACAAATACAAAGGAAAAAAAAACCAATACCTACTTCATTGCATTTTCATGCCTAACAGATTTGTCTTGTCTGTTTGCTAATACCTCCAACACAATTCACAAATGTATACGAGATAGTAGGCATCCTTGTCCTATTTCTAACTTCATAGGGAATACCTTTAGTGTTTCCCTATTAAGTACTGCCTTAGGACTGAGACATTCATATTTTATTATGTTAGGGAAATATCAATAGCAATGTCTACTTTATTAAGGTCATTTTAATTTTGTTTTCAGCATGAATGGGTGTTTAGGCTCTGAGATACAAGGTCCTGTTGAGACGCTGGGCTGGGGACAAGGAGTTTGGTCCCAGAGACACTTTGGACCTGGCACTCTCCTGCAAACCCTTTCGCTCCCTTCTATTGCATCGATGTCCTATATGTTCCCAAGGATTCTCAGCCAAGTAGTAAGAAACTAAGTAACTCTAAAGAGCTGACTCCCCTTACTCTTAATATGGAAGAAGAATTTATGTTCAGCCCAGCGTTAGCGCCCGCTGGTGAGATTTGGAGCTGGTTCTTGCTGCCGCCTCCAGGCAGCACAGTGCGGCCGCCATCCCCAATGCCCTCGCCAACCCCAATGCCCACGCTCCTCCTCTCCCTTCCTTCTGCTGCAGGCCCATGTTGCCCCTCTTTCGCCGGGGCCTCCACCGTCTGGATCACAGTCTTGTCTTCCCACAATGCATTCTACTCCACAGGGACGGGGCTGCCTGCTCCCTGCCCTCCTGCCCTGACCTCTCCTCTCCTCTCCTCAAAAGCCCTGCCAGGACTCCTGGCATTGTCCCCGCCTGGAATGGCCCCTCTGGCCCCAGGGGCCCCATTCCACACCCCCAGTTCCCTTCTTTTCAGCTTTCTTAGTTGACTGTATCTGAGACCTTCTCCCCGCCTTCACGTCATTCCCTTCCAGGTAGGACATGTGGCCTCCCTTTAACACCTGAGGCTGGGATCACGGGTTCCCCGGGCCCATGTCCTCGGCCGCTGGCCGCGTGGTGTTGGGCTGTCTCAGCCCTGCCTGCCCAGACCCAGCCGCCGCGTGTCCCCGAGCCATCTCGGAGGCGCGCGCAGCAGGGCGGTGGGATTGCGTGCGCCACCACCACGCCGGGCTCCCGCGCCGGGTGCCAGCTTCCCCTCGCCAGCAGCGCCCCGCGTCACGCGATGACTGTTTCAAATCTTCCTTATCTCACGGTCTCTTGGGCACAGAGCCTGGTTACTCGCTTACACTGAGGCTGTTTACGGGACACGCGGACGAACGCCAGAGCGCTCGCGGCGGTTCCGTTCTTCTCCACCCTTCCAAGAGGCAATGCCTGTTGCTATCGTACTTCGTGCCGCGAGCGCTCTTCCAGTTTCCCCCTGCTGAGCGTCACCCACTAGGTGCTCCAGGGGCCGCGGACGTCGGGGCAGCTCCCGGCGGCCGCCCCCCGCCCCGCTGGGGGAAGCAAGCAAGACGAGACGAATACGCTACATCAATCGTGCGGTGACAGGAGACAGCAGACGAGGAAGCAGAGGGCCACGGGGGCGTGCTTCCTAAGAGAGGGCACGGAGGAGATCGTAGGAAGCCCAGCGGTCTGAGGAAGTGAGGGTGAGCCCTGGGACGGCTGGCTCCCGGGGAGGACAGCGGGGCCCAGATAGGGGGGCACCAGAGCCGCCTTACGGTAAGTGTGACCGCCCTGAGGCCGCAGCGTCTCTACAGCCCAGGCGTGAGAGTAGAGGCTCGCCTGGATCTTGTACCCTGCAGAAACCTGGGGTCCCCTCCCTGGCGAGATGCCTTCGGAGTGCCACAGAGCCACACCCCCTTCCCAGGTTACTCCCTCCTTAGAGTACTTCTCGACCTTGAGGGACAGACGTGGAGAGAGAGCACCGGCTGAGCCTCGTGCGGGGGGATGGGCCCACTGACGTCTCAGAGGCATAAGACCACCACGGCAGGCCATTCCAAAAAGCACAAGGTGACCTTCTCAAATGATATCCACATTTGCATCAAATAATGGAAATAGTAGCATATCTCCTAGTGGAGATGAAAGGTGGCTTTCAGTTCCCACGGGCATATGCTGTTGTTTTTTTTTTAAGATTTTTTTTTTTTTTTTGACAGAGAGAGAGATCACAAGTGGACAGAGAGGCAGGCAGAGAGAGAGGGGGAAGCAGGCTCCCCGCCGAGCAGAGAGCCCGATGCGGGGCTCGATCCTAGGACCCTGAGATCATGACCTGAGCCGAAGGCAGAGGCTTTAACCCACTGAGCCCCCCAGATGCCCCCGGCATATGCTGTTTTGGTAGGGAACAGGGTCCCTCAGATTTCTGTGTCTTAAGATAGTTTCAAGTCAATTAGGAAAAATTAAGTACTTTATAAATGTGCCACAATTCGGAGTTGTAAAATATGGCACCTGAAGACCACAATCCATTTAATGGAACTTTTATTGTATGGCAACATATATGACCAACCTTCTGAGGAAATACCATTTCAGCCATTCCATCTCTGAAAATAAAATTAGCTTTTGGTTTCCAGGAAAAGCCCTGGCAATCCATGGGGGCTGCTCGGGCGCCTGCTCTGAGCCATCTGGGCTGACACCCAGCTTTCCTACCTTTCTCCTGTGATCCTGGTAGGCTTTCTCCCAGGTGCGCTGCAGGTGCTCGCCGCCACAGGGGAGGGTTGGCCGGGGGGCTCTCCGCATTTCCAGCAGCAAAACCAGCTGCCCCCTTCCACCAGCCGCCTTGGTGCAATCTGCAGAGGGCTGTGTTTGCTGGATCAGCTGACCGTTGTCATGGCGTCCAAGCCACGGAGAAAAGAAAGGGCAAGAGGATATCCTAACATAGGAGAGCTGAAGATCCTTCTGCTCTAAAGGGTATTTTCTCAACAGATCTTAGGTAGCTTAGTGATGCCATTTCGATGCCCGCTGCTTGGCTCCCCTATACTCATGGAAAAGGGCAAAGAGTTTCTTCCCTAGCTGACCTTCCCCTCTTCTCAGCCTCCCTTCTTTTCCTGCTTTCTTCCTTCCCCAACCGTCCGTTCTCTCTTCTCTCATATTCTCTTCCCTCCCCCTTCCTGCCTCCGGTCCTTATCCCCTTTCCCTCCTATCTTACAATAACTTATAATAATTTGGACAACTCCAAATGTTTTTATTTGCAGCTTAGGTGGGAGATATTCTTTTTTTTTCAGTTGTCTTGAGGATTAGGTACAGAAAGTTTTAGTCATTTTAAGCCGTTCCTCTCTCCGTGATTTATCCGGTTGGGATGGGTTTTCTGGGAGGCCGATGGAGGGACAGTGGTGCCAGACCGTCGTTGAGCTGCTCGTCTTTGTCGAAATCACAGGCGTCTTTCAAGACGACATGATTAGAGGAAGTGG
Source organism: Potos flavus (assembly GCA_028534135.1). Classification (NCBI taxonomy): domain Eukaryota; kingdom Metazoa; phylum Chordata; class Mammalia; order Carnivora; family Procyonidae; genus Potos; species Potos flavus. The sequence goes on from CM052883.1 coordinate 104,168, forward strand.
CTAATGACAGAATAGCAACGTTATTCTCGTTTCAGATTCTGGTCGTCATTACATCGCCACAGCCGCCCCAGAAACGTGGTTTGCAGAATCAGTGATTCGGGGCTCGCTGTTTGTGAGCAAACAGCACAACAGGAAAGAGGCATTTGGGGCAGAATTGTGCCGTCAGTCCGAAAGAGAATTAGCTAAGCCTGAACTGAATCAGACTTTGGAAAAATAAGATGTGAATAAAATCGGAAGATGACTTTCTCCTGTCTGGCGTCAGGTGCCTGAGGGCTGCTGGCCTGCGCTCTTCCCGAGTGGGCAGAGGACTTTGTAGCCGCTAAAATTGTTGATGTTCTGACAGTTGAAAAGTTGGGTTTTTCAAAATGAATTTATTTTAGTTCACAAGTAGTAACATTAGGAAATTATGCGTACACAGGAGAAGATAGATATAAGAATTACTGCCTGAAAAATACAGATGGCACCTTGAGACATGAGGCTTCATTAAGATTTCTTAGCGTATAAAATCTACATGTCATGTTTCTCTGAATATATAAAGAAAGAGAATACATAATAATAACAAATAGATACTTTTCTTTACCCAGTACTGTCATTGGTCAGGCCCAATATTCAAGAGATGCTCAAGGAGACTCTGCCATCAGTGAAGCCATGGCATCGATGATGGTGATCGAGTCCCCAGCGGGTCCTCCAAGATCTGTTTGTTCAGACCCTGGGGCCAGTTCTGCGTGACTCTTGTCTTTCTCTTTTCCCAATGCCTGTGTGCCACACATGCTGACACTTCCCGGCCACGCTCCACATCACGGCCAACCAGCCGAGGAGGGGAGGCATCGCTCTGTGCAGCCTGCTCCTGTTCGCGACAGACCACGGGTGGGGGGCAAAGCAGAGCTGGCCAGAATAAATGATATTTCAAGGTTCTTTGGTTTTTTTCCCTGCACTGTCGTGCTCATAGTAGTTACGATACACACGTTGTTATTAATGCCCCTTAGCGAACAAGTGATCTCAAGTTGGAGTCTTGCCGGTGCTTCCCCCTCATTTATGTTTACTCTTTTTTTAACAAAGATTTTATTTAATTATTTGACAGAGAGAGACAAACAGGGGAGCAGCAGGCAGAGGGAGAGGGAGAAACAGGCTCCCCGCTGAACAAGGAGACCCACACGGGGCTCCATCCCAGGACCCCCATCACAACCCGAGCCGAAGGCAGACGCTTCGCCGCCTGAGCCACCAGGCGCCCGTTTGTGTTTACGCTTAACTGACGAACGTTGCTATCTCATTAACGTTTGCCATCTAACTTGATATCTGACTTGATGGTTGGGTCCCACAGCAGAGGGTCTGGGAAAACTAGACGTACTCCACACCAAACCAGAAAGATCACCGTCAGCGGCACGGTACACGCACCGATCCAGGCTCAAACTAAGTTTGGCTCTTTTTTTTTTTTTAAAGATTTATTTATTTATTGGACAGAGAGAGAGACACACACAGAGAGGGAACACAAGCAAGGGGAGTGGGAGAGGGAGAAGCAGGCTCCCCGCTGAGCAGGGAGCTCGATGTGGGGCTCGATCCCAGGACCCCGGGATCATGACCTGAGCCGAAGGCAGATGCTAGGCGCCCCTAAGTTTGGTTCTTAACATATTATTCTTTTTTAAAATATGTATTTATTTTAGAGAGAGGGAGAGAGTGTGCACATGTGCATGGGAGTGGGGGAAGGAGGACAGGGACAGAGGGAGAGAGAGAATCCTGGAGCAGACACCCCACTGAGTGTGGAGCCGATCCCATGACCCCGAGGTCATGACTTGAGCCAAAATCAAGAGCTGAACCACCCAGGCTTCCTGTTTCTTAACATATTCTCAGCAAGATCAGACCAGAAAAATCGGTTACCAGTAACTCCTTGCAATCTGTCCTGAGGAAATAATCTGAAACATTGACAAGGATTTATACACAACGAAAAATTATTCATAAAAGTAGAAAATTGGGAAGTCTGGAGTTTAATTAATAGTGTCAATGTCAGTTTCTACTAAAGTCCTTTTTCTGTTCTGAGATTCAACCCACGACATCACTTTCTATTTTGTGAATTTTTAAGTAGAGAATTTTTTTATACTGAACTAGGTTTGAATGCTTAATATTACACAGTTTCTATTTATACTTTGTACAAAGTAAGCAGCCAAGCCTATTTTGATTTGCTTCTTCGGATGACACCTGCATGCTCAGCTGCAGCCCTAATCAGCCGTTGGCTCAATGTTGCCTCGAACGCTGAGTTTAGTAGGAAGACTGAAATGGTGACCCCTGAATAGGTGAAGGCCGTTAGTACAAACGGCTGTTACAATGTACGGAACATACGCTATAAAGCACTCGTGAAGTAATCTATGTTAATTAAACCCTTAATATTCATAATTCTTTTATGTGTGTTGTGACTGGACCCTGAGGTGCGAGCTCCGGTTTTCTGTCCCCCCCACAAGAGCAGTGAGGCCAACGAACAACAGGCCTCATTCTCATTCCACAGCGCAGGGTCGTTTAAAAACCATCCCAAATTACTTCAGAGTCATGCAGCTGTTGGAGGGCAAATATTGCTTCACAGAGACACAAAGGCATTTCCGGAGCCGTCTGTTGGGTGTGGGTCACTGCGGAACCCCGAACAAAGACCCGGGGTACGTGCTTTCAGGAGGGGTGGCTGGGCTATTCTCCTCCCACTGAAAACAACAGAAAATCCTGGATATTGCCTTAGGAATAAACCTTCCCCCAAAGCAGCTGCCAAGTTACTACAGAGCAGGGAAGAAAGTGGGGGAAAGTTCCTGCAGCCCAAATTCGCATTGCTTCGGCAGCCCAAACACCCTCAAACAGGGAAATTGGCTCATAGTCCTGGGCTGACCATGTCTCAAGGGGCCGAGAAAAACTGATGCCCCCGACCCTCCCAAAGACCCCAAACTCTCCAGGGTCTCGGGCGAGAGCGTCTTGTAGAGCGAATGGCCCACGACTAGACTAGACGGAGCAGAGCCCTCCGAACAGACCCCCGGGATCGCCAGACACGGAAGAGTCGTGAGACACAGATCCCAGGAAAGCTACCCTTACTGTGTTGTAAGGGGGAAAAGACAGAACTGGAAATCTCTGCAGGGTACAGAAACCACAAAAACGCTCAGTACAGGAGGAACATTTACAGAATTTGCAAAATCTGACCATATGCTGAGCTGTAACAAAGTCTCCCAAGTTTCAAAGGGCAACGTTCCCACAGATGATGTGGGCAGCAGGGTGGAGCTAGGAATTAACAACAGAAGGTAACTAGGAATCCCCAGATTTGGAAATTAAGCCGTGCAATTCTAAGGTCAGGGGCAGGACAGGGATGTCCCCGTGACCTCCGAGAGGGGCTTTCCTTGGGGGCTGTGATTAGCATTCGATACCGCGGGGGGCCGCCTGTCGCCTTCCTCACGCCGCGTTGGTCCTGAGAAGGTTCCAGGGGGCTTATGAACCTGCTCTGGGGATGCTCTCGGGGAAGCCGCAGAGGACAAGCGACGCACAGGAACGCCGAGCGTCACAGCGGGGGAGGGCTGCAGCCCCCGAGTCCACACTCGTCCCAACCACACGGCCGGTTGTCAACGGGCGAGGTTGGAAGGGTGACGACCCTGGAACAGCGGAGACGAAACGGCTGCCCTTATGGTTTGCGACAGTCAGGGACGGCCACAGAGCCCGGGGCACATCTCGGAAAAGCTGACTCGTAGGGGGGATATGAAGTGGTTTTTAACTTTTAAAATGGATTTTGTCATATTTGTGTGGCTAATTTTTTAAAAAAAAACAGCTTTTACTTATTCATTTATTTGACAGAGAGAGAGAGAGCACGAGTGGGGGCAGAGGGAGAGGGGAGCCTGCTTCTCCCCGCCGAGCGGGGAGCCCGATGCAGGACTCGATCTCAGGACCCCGGGATCATGACCCGAACCGAAGGCAGACGCTTCACCGACTGAGCCACTCGGGGGCCCCTGTGCGGGTCATCTCGTAAAAACCGATTTGGCGTGCATATGAGGCCTTGCCCACCCCATTCACAGCCCGCCGCCTCCTCCCTGCGGCCACTCTCTCACCCCCTGAACTGCGAGAAATCCCATGCGGGTACCTCGGTCCCCAGCTCCTGAGCCGGCTTCGCCTGGGGGGTGACAAGCCACTCCTTGGCCTCTGGCGGCGGCTGTGCTCCTGGGTTGTCGCGCTCTCGGGGCCCGTGGCCTCACCAGCCCCACGCCGTCCTCATGCTGTTCGGCCCTGCGGTGTGTGGGCCGCGAGGAGGCCACAGAGCGAGAAAATACCGACCCCGGGAACTGTCGGGGGCCACGGAGTGTTCCCGGCCAGAACATCCGGAAAGGATCTTACGGAGCCTTCTTTTGCCTCCCGCCCGCTTCCGAACCGTGCTGAGCTGATGTGAGTTTTCAGTCTGCTTTTGCTCAGAAAGCCAGGCGAAGGGAGCCCGCGGGGCCGTGGTGCCGAGTCCCAGGGCCCAGTGTGGGGAAAGCGAGGACACGGGTCCTGTGTGATCAGATGGGCACAGAGCTGGGAGTCGGGGGCGGGGGTCCTGTGCCCCACAAACTCTGGCGTTTGCAGGAGCGCCCTGTCACCCAGGCTCTCCACCCCAATGCGTTGGTTATCCAGCAGCTCTGTGTTGTCACTTGCTCTGGGTCCTCAAGGCTGTCATCTGCAGGGGAGGGTCACTCCCTGGGGGCGAGGGGGCAGGGGAATGGGTGTGGCCCGAGCAGCACACCCCTGGAAGAGAACCGGCTTGCACCGCCGCCCCCCCCCCCCCCCCCCCCCCGCCGTGGGGAGGCTGCTGGGAGTGCATGGCCTTGCGCGGCTGCCACCATCTCCAGGTCCTTGAAGTCTGGGTTCTGCAGAGTCACAAACTAAACAGGGTACACGATGCTTGGAGCCCAGGAGACCCTGTCCTGGGCACCCTCCAGATGCTCCGAGCACCTCAGGAGCCCTGGGGTGGGGGGGAAAGGCCCCTAGTCTCTCTGGCTGCCATTTTATTGTATTTATATTTATTTAAGAGAGAGAGTGGGGGGGGCAGGGGGACAGAGGGAGAGAGAGAATCCTGAAACAGACCCCTGCTGAGCAAGGAGCCTGAGATCCCAGAGATCCGACCAGAGCCCAAACCACCCACGGAGCCACCGAGGCACTCCTCCTTGCTGCCATTTTAATGCAGATGTGACTCTAAAATAATTAAACCATTTTCTCCGTCATAAAAACCAGGAAGCAGTTCATGTCTCTTTGGCAACACATCCTTCCTCTCAAGAGAAAGGAGAAAACCAGCACACCCTGTCCTCCAATTCCGATTTCGAAGGAAGATGGGCTGTGAGGCAGGGGCGCCCTCCCCTGCTCAGCCAGGGACGGGGGCGGGAGCATTGTCCCTGCGGGGTCCCGCCCTCCTGGCCTGTGTGTCCAGGTGACCAGAAGGAGGCTGTGAACGGGCCTTCGTCTCTCAGGGACTGCAGCGCCTTCCCTCGGCGGCGTGGCTCGTCATGGAGACGGCGGCCCCCACCGGGTGTTTTGGGCGGCGAGCAGGTCGGCGAGGAGGCGTCGGCGAGGCAACACTCCCGGGTTGCTTACTGTTCGGTGGTTGTCCCGAGGCCACCCAGACCCAGTAAGCGGTCATGCCGACCCCTCCGACCTCGCGTGGAAGGCCCAGACGGTGTGGAGGCAGAGCGGGTTCCCAGGTGTCCCAGGTGACTCCTGGTCCGGGAACGCTCCCCTCGGCTTTGGCCTTGTGTTGGCGACGCCCCTGGAGTGGGTCCATGACGAGAATTCACCTTCCTTTACAGCCATCATAATAGATGACTGGCTTCAAGGACAGAAAAGTCAGTAGTGTTGAAAAACAAAATTCAGCTTAACAATTTTGAAGATCTCATTGGCTTTATTCAGTGACTCGCGAATCGGGCAGCTACGGTCCAGCAGATGTAGGGGAAATCCGGGGAGCTGCAGGGTAGGGAAGGCTGGGACAGGCAGAAACAAGTGGACAAGGAAGTCATTAGCGAAGGAAAAGAAAGATTGTTTTGGGTAAGGTCACCTTCCTTTGGGGACTGGGAGGGGTCTTCAGGCAGCCTCACGGGTGGAAGCCATATTTAAATCTTGGTTTGCTGGGGCCTGGGTGGCTCAGAGGGTTGGGTGTCCAGCTCCTGATTTCGGCTCAGGTCCTGACCTCAGGGCTGTGGGATGGATCCCGGCGTCGGGCTCCACACTCAGTGAGGAGTCCGCTGGAGATTCCCTCTCTCTCTCTCCCTCTGCCCCTCCCCCATTCACGCACACGCTCTCTTTCTCTGTCTCTCTCAAATAAACAAATCTTTAAAAAAAAAAAATCTTGGCTTGCTGTCAGTGGGGCAAGTGACTCCATTTTGGACCTGCTGTTCCATTTTTGACAATTCCTCCCTCGTACTCACTCAGTCTGACGGCGGATGTGGTCAGAATTCAGGGCGCTCGTGCCACCCTGAGCTCCCGCTCGGCGGTCCTCAGCATCCCTGACCTCCTGTGACTTTCACGCTCAGGCTCACACGTCTAAGGTGGCCACTCGTTTCATTCTTTTTCTGACCTTCTCGTCTCAGGGAGATCGTTTGCCTGGTGGTTAGCAGCTGTGAACACGCAATTAAAGGTTTTGAGAGAACATGACGTGCCGGGGAGATCGCTGTGACAGCACAGGGTACCTCCCAACATCTGGAGTGCACCCCAGGGTCATGGCTCCCAAGACCCAAACCAATGGAAACTAAAAGTCAGAGAAAGACCCCATAGAAGGGGTCACATGCTAGGACCAGCAGGCTGCTCAGCGATTCTGTGTAACGGCGTCCCCTCCCCCAGAAGTGTCCATCCAGGTGCACAGGTGACGTCGCCGGCAGCAGACACCTCCTTGTTCAGCCGAAAGGTACCAAGAACTACCTGGACCAGAGAGTCTAAGGGTCTTGGGGTGGGGCTGGGAGGCGGCCATTGGCTTAGCAGCAGAGTCTATAACCCTTTCAAGACCTGAGTTCCTGATCGTAGCTTCGTTTGCGTTTACTCCCAACTGGGGAAGGAGGGACCTACCGAGGGAGCGAAGGCTGAACGGCGAAAGTGTCCTCGAAGGTCCTTTCTCACCAACGGTGCAAACTCAGGCGGTCTGACCGCTGAGGCTTCCCTGTGTGTCTCTGGACACTTGGAGGCACCGTCAGATAACCTAAGAGGCGCTGGCGGGGGCGCCCCAGCCGTGTAGGTGTCCGCTGGTCCGAGGAGAACGATTATCACCACAGACAAAGATAAATCCTGTGGGGCACAGACCACTTCTGCGGAGCTGGGGCTGTTCATGGACAGATCAGGGCTCCTAAGGACAAACCCAGCAATCTGAACCGTCCTCGGCACTAGCCCGGGAGAGGTGGGGGACGGCACTACTAGAGTCAAGGAAGAAAGAAAGACTAGAAGGGAGAGTCTCATGCTCAGTTCGGGGGGAGTCTCGAGCCAGTGTCTGCGGCAGGAGTAGTCCCGGCCGAGGTCAGCTCCCCCCCCTCCGCCCACCGTCCGCTCCGAGGCCTCCAGCAGCCGTGCAGGACCAGGAGTCAGGCGGGGTCTGCTTCGGCCACGAGACACGTGCCCACGGCCTGCTGCCCGTGGGGTAGCAGCAGCGTCGGGGGCGGGCGCCGGCGAGAAGACGCGAGGGGCTCAAGGGCAGTGTTCGTTTTCAGCAAGGCCGCGTCAGAAGAGTGGGAGAGAAGTGGAAATGTTAGTGCGTGGATTCGGGCTCACACCCAGTCCCGTTCAGAGGTTACACAACAGAGCCCCAGAGACAATTTTCTCTCTACAGTTATGCTCGCGGTTAAATCACGTTAATTTATTTGTATTAAATTTGTCCTGATTATTTACACTAGTGCACTAAGAATAGTGATTGATCATAAAGCTCTTTTTAAGACTTTTTAAGACTGCTTTGCTGGATCTTTTCATAAGGAACCTCAGACTGAACTCTTACAAACTTCTTGAGGCCAGGAAGCCAAGCCAACGACTTGCCACCAGATTTTGCCTGTAATAACTATAGTTTGGGTGAATTCCTAACAGTCAAAGCCTTGGTAACATAACCAGTATTTCCCACTGTGTCCCATTACAAGGAGGACGGATAGTTATTGAACTTCTGCAAATAACTAATGTATGATAGTAACAATACCGTCACAAAAAGAATATTTACCACTCTCCCCATTCTGGAGTAATCAGGTAGGGAGAGGAAGCAAATGTTTCATCTTTGTTTACAAAGGTGTCCTTTATCAAATTGCTGTATGACATAAATAGCTTACAAGAAAAGATTTTCTTAAATATGGAAAAACGAAACATTAAGGAACCAGCAGTGTTTCCAATACAAATTCATAGAAAGTTGTCACCATCCTCCTCAGTTCATTCAGTCCTATGTGATTAGGATCTCTTCTACTTGAAGCCAGTTTTTCCATCAGTTCAGGAAATTTTTACCCAGTTCAGTTTTATGATCTGAAAGTTTTGTCAGAAGCCTGTGCTTGTCAAAGTCCTTTGCGTTAATCTCCTTGAAGATGAGGTCCTTTTGCAGAGACACTTTTGCAAAGCATTGGAGTAAAACAATAACTCTCTGTAAATGACCAAAGACTCAAAAATGCCCATTATGAAAGATCTGGTGAGGATTCATTATAATGGAATTAACAAGAACATTTTGTTATTTCTGTGCCACACAGCATTTGAAGACAGTAACACAATAATGACTGATAACATTATATCAGGACGTATCACATTTCTAGGAATGTCACTCAATTTCTGGATACTCCTGTATTATTTCTTAGAGTGTTTATTTCAGTTCTTTTTGCATAGCTAAAGTTTAGAAAGTAGATATATACATACAAAATTCAAAACAACTTCCTAAAATGGCTTTAGTATTGGCCAGTTACTGACATCCTTATTTTGAAAGTTTGAATTGTCACATATGTCTAAAGTGCATTCTTGCAAGCTAATCTATAGCAGCATTTGTTTTGTTTATAAAGCCTTAAGTATTCAGACAAGAGCAGGAAGAGTCACAAAAAAAGTATGATTTACATATATTTTTCCTTAATCACCCAGGACAAAAACCCTTGTGTGAATTAGTTACTAAGTATACAAGAAATATACAAAACAATAGCATTATAAAAAAGTTCATATGGCAGAGCATAGAATATAAACAGTGTGCTGAAGCCTAGATATCTCTGGAACCATAGGGGGATCTCTGATCTGCACCAGTGTACGATGTATCTGAGGTCTGCGATATTCAACAAAGCTGCGAGGTGACTCAGAAGACTCCTGGCATGGCTTTGGAGAACTCACCAACACAAATGAAAATGTTCTTTCGTGACTGAGACCGTCAGGTCATGGTTTCTTGCGCTTGGGTTGTGCATGATGCTGATATCCAGGTCCCAGCTGAGATCCTGCTCTCATCCCCACAGCCACAGAACACCTTGTTTCTACATCAGTCCATTCAGACTCTGTACCATCTGGTGGGGCAGGTGCTGCTGTGGAAGATCTTCGTTTTCGACCAGTCGGCGATTCGTTTTAAAGTCTCGATATCCGTAAACTGAACAGATTGCCCACCACCTCTTGTTTTATAAACATCACCAGGTACTGGTGACGGAGACACGGCTCTTTGAGTGACTTTTTCCCGGTCCCGCTCCCGAGAGGGTCTCTCTGGCTTTTCGACTTTGGGTTCAGTAACAATGGCCTTCAGTTGTTTCAGTTTCTCATCTTTGACCCAGAGTTTGTTTTGCATCTCCAGCTGCTTGGCTGCCACCCTGCGCTCGCACTCTTTCTCCCACTTCATGGTCGTTTCTGTCACCATGCCTTGTAGCCTGGCTTCCAGTCTGCGTTTGTCAGAAAACTGCCGCTGAAGTTTCTGGTTCTGAGTCTCAAGTTCCTGTTGCAAAGTACGCTTGTCTTCTTTATAGATCGTAGTTGTCTTCTCTAAAATCTCAATCTTATACTCTAAAGTTTTGTTTTTCTTCTCCAGTCGTTCTATTTCCAATTTCTGTCCTGAGATCACCTTTTCTTTTTCATTTAGTTTTCCTTGAATGTAATTTTCTTGATTTAAAACAGCACTGTCGAACTCTTGCAACAACGCTTTAAACGTAATAGATTATTTGTGAAACTCATGGATCATCATCTGCCGTAGGTGATGTCGTTTCTCTAATGCCTCGATTAGCCGGGAAGAGTCTGCTCGTTGTTGATATCCAGAAGTTCACAGGACGGCAGAGGTGGAAAACTCTAAAACCACTTCTGTAACCAGCGGTTCATCTCCAACTGGACCTCCCCGAGCCTGGGTTCTGCACCTCCTTCCAGGCGTCAAACCCCACATGGCCTTGTCCACGGGTCTTGCCGCTTCAACTTCTTGGGTCACTTCTGCAAATCTCATGACTTGCAAGCTCTCTTCATAATCTTCAGCCTTTGGATTCACACACACGATCATGCGTACTTTACCTTCCCCATCAAAGTAGTTCTTGAACAGATGGGTTCACTTCGAATCTCGGTATGGAGCCATTTTGTTAGTTCCGTACATCTGGTTCTCTCTCAGGACTTCCATGCATGTTCTTAGCGTCATTAGTGACTGATTGATGTTACCAGCTTCACGTAATCTGTTCCCTTCTGCTTTTGTCCGGTTCGTTCTTTCACTTCCAGCAAGATCTACCAGGGACAACTGGCTTATGGTGATTTGTTCCTTTTCCTGTAAGACATTGTCTCCATCCGCATCCAGGGGAGCCTGAACTAATTTAATGTTGAACACGCTATGGGAACGGCTGGACTCACGATTCAAATGTGTGTTAGCAATACGTCTCTTTTTTTTTTTTTACTTGTTCTTTAACATTTTATAGACATGGTAGTTGAAACCTCAGAATGGCTGAAAGCCTCAAGGGCGAGAATGTGGAGTCATAGGACACAAATTTTACATAAAGAAGGGTTACTATGACTTATTCGACAATGTTTCCCATGTAATTTAACATATTAAATAAGCCTAGTTAGCTCAACATCTCTCTTCATAAGAGGAAAGCAAATCTTTTGAGATGTTTCAGGGACCCTTTGGAAAACCCAAAGATAGTTCAAGGTCAAAAAGACTTTATTTAGAATTTGATTTTGGGAAGTTTGTGAAAAACATCAAAAGATTTTAAAACACTTGGTAAAGCAGGATCATAGGTCATTGTGAAATATTTAGTTATTCATTTAACCAAAATGACAATTAAAGACTTCACCTGCAAATACAGAAAGTTAAATAACTGTTCCAAAAAAAACCTTAGCTCTTTTAAACAATAGCTTTAATACTGAATATTGTCCTTGAAAGTCATGCTGGTTAGCTTCTATTACATTTCTGAGAGTTTAATTTATATAAGTATTTAATTTTCTTTAAGCCAATTAAATAGAGATCATTTACAAATTAGTCTTGGCAATGCCATCCAGAAACTGAAAACACTACGCAACTCTGTCACATACAGGCATGAACACACAGAGACCTCACTGTTCTTGTTCTCAAATTACTGCCGTGAATCAAAGTTTCAAATGTCCTCTCCCCCTTTTGTTTTTCTTCTGATGAGAATTACCTCCCTGAAGTTGATATTTTAAAGAACTGACCTCGATGGGACTGTCAGAGTCCCCGGAGAAGGCCAGGTAGAACATCGGCATCTCAAAGGCTCGGGGAAAGATCCTTCTAGCAGGACTTTTGTGCTCTTAAGGCCAGAATGTTTACAATACCTAATAAGCCCTTTGAGATAAATAGGGAAGGTTTTGGGATTGGTAAAAAGGGTTGGTAGACTTTGAATTATTTTGGAGCCACACTTTTGGTTCTGTAAAGCCTGGATTTGTAAAACGAGGACGGTTGGGTTTTGGGCCACCACCTGCGTGATATCAAGTCTGACACACCCACCCATTTATGTCAGAATGTTTTTCTTTCCTTCCAGGTACATCTAGCTTAGGAAAGCAGTCCTTAAAAAATTCCTACCAGGCTCTAAAAATCAGCTTCCAATTTGGCCAAATTTCTGATCAGAGTTATTAAATTCTCTCAAATATCTGTCAGGTTTCGGCGGGGACAAACAGTAAAAATTTCTGGCAGTATTAAACAACCCATGGGACTGGGAGGTGCCCTCGAAGAAGATGCAAAAGTCACCACCTTCCCAAGACCCCAAGTGACCCCTAAAGGTGACAGAAGGAAGAGCTGGCAGCCTGCACACCCCAGATGGATGGCAGGCCGGCCAAGCTCCTAGGACGCGAAACAGGACAAACAAGAAGGGACTAGCTGCCCCTGACGGAAAAAGGGCCAATAACCAGTGGACTTGAAGCCGGCAAGGAAGGGCTATCGTGAAATTTTATTTCCCTAGCTGAGCACTGCAGACAGACACTTGGGACCTCTGACTCTGATAAGAATGGCCACCTTCACCCAGCTTCTGTTTCTCCGGGGTCCCCTCTGTAGACTCCAGTATCAACCAGAATTTGGCAAGGTTTTTCTTTAATTTTAATCTTTACTTTCCCTTGATTAAGAGAATAATGTAGCAGTTTACCAGACAATTCTCGAGAGGCCTGGTGGTGCTGAGTGGGGCCCAAGCTGGAGCTCCCTTTGGATGAAGGTATGAAGGCATCTGAGTGCGGGCTGAAGGATTTACACAAAAGCTTTGAAGACAATCTCTTTTCTCATGTCCCAGTTGATTGCAAATGAGACATCAATTTCTGGGCCAGTTTCGATGATGGTCCCCTAGGAGGGTATAATGGGGAATCCAGGTGTTCTTTAAGGTACTGTTTTGTGTCTTTTATTTTTCATTAGCCTTTTGTAATGACACTTTCTTAAAGCTATTTTGGAATCTTAAAGCCCTGTTCGAAAATTCTAAAATAGATATCCCATTCTGTTTGTTTAATATGTGAATCTTTACTTTCTTTCTTTTTTTTTTTAAGATCTTATTTATTTATTTGACAGAGAGGAGAGAGATCACAAGTAGGCAGAGAGGCAGGCAGAGAGAGAGGGGGAAGCAGGCTCCCCACCGAGCAGAGAGCCCGATGTGGGGCTCGATCCCAGGACCCCGAGATCATGACCTGAGCCGAAGGCAGAGGCTTTAACCCACTGAGCCGCCCAGGTGCCCCATGAATCTTTACTTTCAAGTGCACTTCTTAGTTGATCTTGTCTAATCGGAAAACTCTTCATAATGGCCATTGTAATTCCAGGTTGTTAGTAAGATTTTGCATTTTTGTAGATATTTATAGCTTCCAAGAGCACAGTTTTTAGACATAAAATAAGTAGGTCCGCCAGAAACTACGCTTACCTCTTTTAGAGTTGGAAGACCCTATTTCTTTTAGCTAAGCCCTTGGGCCTCTTGCAGCCAAACACACACACAAAAGGGGCATGCCTCCGGGTTGGGAGTTGTGTAGTATTTTAGTGTACCTTGCTGCATGGACATTTTCTAGGCAGGTGACCTAGTGTCAATCTAGCCTGTTCTGTGACCAACTTAACCTGACATGGGAGTCTTTCAGTTGGTCCACAAATTTTTGTGTCTTTTGACCTCCAAGATCCCTGTTAGCAATAGCCTTTATCTACACAAAATAAGAAAAGCAAATAAGTACACCTTAATGTATTGTCATTAACCAAGAGATGTTCCCGTGTCCTGGCCACAGGAAGGCCCTCCATTGGTTCCTGTGCACCCTTGAGCTGGGGAAGATTTGAACCGGCAAACCTCCACCAATGGGGCTCGCGGACGGAAAAGCTCCACATGAATGGGGAGCCACAACCTGCCACTATGAGTTCTCAGGTGGATCTTGGAAGAGTCACGAGCTGAGAGTTTCCACCAATTGGGAATCGTGGGCTGACAAGCCAATTAGGTCAGGAGTTCTCTGCAAAGACAGTGGAGCTCAGAACTGAGAAGAAATTACCCGCAGCCCTTGGAAATGGCAGGAGAGCCAGAAAACCTAAGAGGAGTTTGTGGGTGCTACATCCACGTTTCTTGCCCCCACGTGTGGTCAGAAGTTTGCTTCAGACTCCACCACTGCCACAAATCTGTTAAACAGCAAAACCACCTGAAAAAAAGTGAAGATCTAATTGGCTCTTTGAATCATGAATCGGCAGGACCCCAACTGGCAAATGGAAAGGGTTTCCAAGATGCTGTACAAAATGGAAGATTTTTATAGGCAGGAGGAAAGGACAAAGGAAGTTTCTAGCAAAGAGTAGATTGTTTCAGGCGAAGTCATCTTCCTTTGGGGAAAGATGGGAGCCTATCAGGCAGCCCCACGAGCACTCACAGAAATTCCAGACCGACAGGCTCAAGGTCACGTTCTGGGGAGAGGTGGAAGCTGCAGCTAAATCTCGGTTTGCAGTCCGTGGGGCAAATGGCTCCGCTTTGGACCTGCCGTTTCTTTTTTTCCGCTGAGGATTCGACCAGGCCTTTAGTTGAGACAAACTGTTGTTTGCCTTGAGGTGCTGAGATGCAGGCGGAGGGTTTTCATTCCTGAAAACACGGTGGGTCTGGGAAAAGGGAGTAAAGGGACGGAGCTCCTTGGGGCTGATGGCGACTTCCGTTCCTCCGTCTGGCTCACCGGCTGCCACGAGACGCTTCCTCCGCTCTGTGACTTTCCTGACAACTAACGTTCACTGGACCCTTTCCAGTCAGGTTCCTGGCCTTCAGTCTTTACGGAGACCACACTAATTGAGATTTCCGTAGTCTTCCTCTCTCCCTGCCAACCCCGAGATTCCTGTTCCCATCCCAGCCCGACCTCTCTGCAGCCTCTCCGGCCTGCACCGCTCTCCCCCGGGCTCCTCTGTGGGAAAATGCAGATTCACCCCAAAGCCACAGAAGAGGAGGTCAGAACCCCAGCACAGGCCCCGAGGCCATAGGAGGACCCTGCTCATTTCCTCTCTGTAATTTTAATTTCTTTTCTTTCCCATCTCGGCCCGCCTCCGGCCCAACACGGCCGAACCGCACCTGCTTCAGGCCAAACCCGAGGGGCCTCTATTCACCCGGAACATGCTTCCTGCTCCCCGGTTCGATTATTACCTCTCTCTGAGTGAGGTCTGCTCGCACACACGTTTGAAAGGAGCTCTCCATCCTTCCCTAGTGTTTTCTCTACCGTTATGTCCTCCGAGGGAGGTTCACGCGCCAGAACGTGAGGCCAGAGGACAGCGCCCTGCACGTGCCTCCCGCACGCAGCCCGAGCAGCCCTCTGGACTACGAGATGTTAGCATGCCGGTGTGGTGCTTCGTCTTCTGGAAGAAAATGTGCTGGAACTCACAGAAATTATGAAAACCAGAGTTCCAAGTAGTCCATGGAGGTATCTTAAATATTAATGTTAATAACATGCTAACATACATGATTTTGCTCATGAGCATGGAATAATAATTTGCTATAGTATCTAATTTTAAAAAATATCAGTGAAGTGGACAATGAATCAGCACAATTCTTCCCAATCTGATGGAGCCTCTGGGTGAAACGTACAGCTAGGAGTGTACGGTCAGAACGAGAGGTTTTGCTTTCCTTCGCCCTGTGACACAGAGATTTGGCAGGTAGCGAAGCCGTGAGGTTTTACTCACGTGACGACGCGTTCTTCTCACTCGAGCCGGGACAGCGCACAGGAAGGGGGAACACAGGGAGCCTGGGCCGCGGAGACGCGCCGCGTCCATGCTGCGTGTCATTGACCCCGAGAAACTGAAAACACGGCCTCAAAGGGCACAGGTGCCCCTATGTTTCTTGTTGCATTATCTACAACAACCCAGT
>CM052883.1:126890-156368 GCA_028534135.1 Potos flavus
TTCTGTTCCTAGAACTGCTGCTCTTCTTCTCTTCCCTCTCCTGTTGAGCTTGTAGCTGTTCAGATTGGTTTGCTAACCATGTAGCTGAACTCCTGGGACCCGAGGATATTAGGTCTCGTGCTCCTCCGCCATCTTGCTCTGTCCTTAAAATTTTTTTTATTGGAGAGGTAAATAATTAAAATAGCCAGAGAAAAAGACTCATGTTGGTAGGGTTATGCTGTCATATGAATGACAAATCAGTGAATCAAAGAAAGCTCTGATATGTACTCACGTTTATACAGGCATTTTGATAAATATGACTTTTCAAATCATGAGGTCAAGAGTGAGTACACAAGGGTCTTATGACAACTAAATAGCCGTCAGAAAAATTAGGTTCACCCTACTTATCAACTCATATTGCAATAAATTCTACATAAATCAAAATTTAACTGGACAGAATAAAAGCATGAAGTTAGTAAATGATGAGTGATTAAAAAAAAAACAAGAGAAGTTCTTTCTAAGTATGAGACAAAACTCCAGAAGGTAAAAGATTAATTAATTTCATTACATAAACATAGAATATATCTTCAATCAAAAAAGCAGTATAAGCACAATCCAATGACAAAATAACCAATCTGGGTAAGTGTTTTAACTTCTAATCATAGACAAAGGTTGGGTACCAGCAAATCAATGCAGAAGACCACAGACCCAATAGAAAAATGAGCAATAAGATGAATAGACATTTCACAGCAAATGAAGTACATACATGGGCCTTAAAGTTGGGAAAGTGCTCATGACGGCAGGAAATGCAAGCTGATGAGGATGGCAATGGGATCTGAGACTTGCACAGAACCCACCCTTCCTCCTCTGTGAGCCCGGGGTCAAAGGCATCTGCGGGTCCCCTCGCAGTGGGTGCAGGAGATGCACTGTTTGCAGGATCAGGCTTTCAGACCACAGCAGTGCCTCCTTTGCCCTTTGCTGGGGTGTGGCCAGGGTTGGTGACACAGCTGTGACCACACAGACTGACAGGCTCAGAGGATGGCAGATGCCTGAGTGACCGTGGAGCAGAGCCCCTAACCAGCATGAACATGTGCACTGCCTGAAAGAAAAAGAAATAAGGTGCACGAGATGGTGTTGGCAGGAGGAGAGAACGCCAGGCCCCTCAACACATCATGGCACATACCTACAATGGATAATGATGCAGACACTTTTTGGGGGAAGGGGAGGTAGCTGTATATTTGGTGACTTAGAAAGATGAAAGCACGTGCTACAGGAAGAAAGCGGCATGGGGGGTCAGTGTGCAGCACACTGTTCACAGATGGAAAGGGTACCAGAAACAAGTCTCCACTCGCACATGCACAGACTGCTCCTTTGCCCCTGGAAGGTGCTCTCCAGCTGGGGCACAGGGTGAGCAGAGGGTCTGCTTGTTATCACTCTTTGAATTTTGTACCAGGCACATGAGCGACCTCTATGGAAAAAGCAAAGCAAGTAATTCTTAGAAACAAAAAACAACTGTGTCTCTGTCTTTTCTTTTCCTGAGACCCTCCTACAATGCTGCAGGGAACTAGAACATGTATCAAACCAGGGCCACGAATGGATCAGGAGACAAGAGGCTGTGGCACTTGCCTGAAGATGGAGGCCCATGGGGGGCAGGAGCACAGGGCGAGGAGGGAGTCAGGGAGCGTGCATACTCCCAGGGTGTGTTGGAAAGAAGACCCTAAAGAAAGAGATTGTTCGGGAACACAAGAAAGCGTAAAAACAATGCAGAACAGAAACCCTCCACACCTCCAATCAGTATCTTCAAGACTAGGATGCTCCTATAGAATAAAAAGGACCTTTCTGAAAGTCGGATAAAAAGTTCAACGGAGGCTGGGACATAAAGCTGAAGAAATTGCAAAGTAAAAAGAATGAAAGATTAAAGAAAAGAATGAAAGATAAAAATTCTGAGATAAAAAAAGAGAGAGAAGATCAGGCTAAGAGTTCCGACTCCCCACTAATAGGCATTCAGGGAAAAGAATCAGATAAAAATCACACAAGGGAAGTTACCCAAGAAACGATATAAGACTATTTCCCAAAGCTGAGGGTGAAGCTCTTTCGAATCGTGGAGAAGGCACGATTCCCACAAGCGGTGTTCCTCCAGCAGGAGGGGGGCCGGCGGCGCCTGCAGGACAACGGTGACGCTGGCAGCAGCCCCAGCAAGAAGAGGAGGAAGGCCCAACTCCAGCACTGGAAGGGAACCCTGGTACTAACCTAGGGTCTAGGCCAAGCGCATGGATAAAGAATAATAAAGCGAAAGATCTTGTGAGAACTGCAGACTCAGAAAGTTTAGAGAAAGGTGGTTGAATTCTCACTGGCCGTGGTGAGAAGTCTATGCTGGCCTCTTCGCTCAAGCTAAGTCGGAGCGGTGTGAACAGGGGGCATGAGGGTGGTGCTGGGACGTGGGAAATGCTGGGCCAGCCGGGGAGGTGGGGCGTGCCCCACACCCGGATGGGGAGACGGGGAAGGGGAGGCAGGCACCGTGGATTCCGGGAGAGGCCCTTGGCACAGCCTGATATTCTTTAAATCAATGCAGATATTTTGACATAGAACAAGCTTTCCAAGCCTTGCCCAGGCGCACTGCAGGATTCTCCGTTTGTTTCTGTAAGGTGTGGAGCCTGGTCTGAGTAAGGAAGAGCTCTCGCTGCTTCGTGCTCTCCTCTTGGAGCTGCTCAGAGCGAGGCTCGGCCCTGCTGATTCTGCTCACACACAGGCCCGAGGCCGAAGGGCGCTGCCCACGCTCCACTGAACTGTCAGATCTCCACCGTCGGAAGACGCGGGGGGACCTGGTGGTCACCTGGTTTTAAACCAACCAATGACAACTTACTCAGCCAAAGGAGGGTGGTTCTTGCAAGTAGTGTAGTGGAAAGACCTTGTGTTTTGGGACTTGGCATCTACTCTGGAACTTTGTGCCTAAATAGAGCGGCCCCTGTGTTGGGGGATCCAGCATGGGCTTGGGCACAGGGACAGATGCCAACCACGGTTCTGCTACCTGTTGGCTACGGAACCGTGGGGGAGGGGCTAGCAGTAATGTCTGTCTGGTGGTTTGGAGAACCCAGCGGCCCCGCCCCGCGGAGACCCGCACGGAGCCCGCACGCAGGGGCAGCGCAGGCTGCCTTGCCGAAGGGCCGGGAGACGGCCGCTGAGACTGCACGCTGCTGGGGAGGAGGCCCGGTGCCGCTGCTCTTGAGAACAGTGATGCGCTCTTGGGAAGGTCCTTCAATACGGCATGTCTTTGTCTTTGAAGGTATATTTGCATTTTATTTTTCAACACAACCAAAGTAATTTGGAATGATTATTTTAAATGAAGCAAATGATTAACAGGGCAATAGTCGCACTCACCCACAGTGCAACGTGCGTCCTAGCTGTGGAAGCCTCGGGGCGGCTGTGTCTCTGAGGTCGCGCTGCCCCGGGTCAAGCCTCAGCTTCGCTGCTCGCTTACAAGAGCATCTGTAAAATGGGCTGACGATCGTTTGCATCCCACGAAGTGATCGGAGAGTGGCCGGCTGTCTCAGTCTGCCCAGGGCTGAGGGGGATCCCCGGTCAGGAGCGCAGAGTAGTCCCCGCGGCTGGCTGCTGGCCCCGGACGACCTGGAATCAGGGAAGGCTGGCCAGCATGACCTTGGAGAGGGCTCTGCTAGTAAGCCTTCCCTATTTCTCACAAGTTATTTATTGATTTATATTTGTTTGTTTATGAAGAACAGCCAATTCTGGGCGTCGAGTGAAATCAAGGGCGGACCGGCCTGAAGCAGGTAGCGCTGGTCCTGGCGCGGCTCCCAGGGAGCAGGAAACTCAGGAGCAGGAGCCGCAGTAGGCGTGGGGCTCAGACACTGGCCCTGCAGGCTGCCTGGGGTTCAGGGTCGCTTGGAGGCCTTTGGGATGGGCTGCTGAAGGGTTTCACTCTGGACCCCTAGTTCCCCTTCCTGCACCGGCTTTCTGTGTGGAGAGCCTCCACCTCCCCACTCCCGCCCCCAGGGACTCAGCAGCACCCTGCTCCCGGGCGGCCTCCACACTGGTGCCCACGCTGCCTGCTTCCTCGGGTCCAGCTTCCCCGCCACAGTCCTGAGAAAGAACAGACGATGGCCCCACTCATCCTTCTAAGCCAGCGCCTGTCGTGCGCCAGCCCAGGGCTGGACTGACTTTCCATGATCCAAGACACCAGAACTCAGCAGGAGAGGGTGGAAGGTCTCACAAGTTACTTTTTAAGATTTTTTTTTTTTTTTTTTGACAGAGAGAGAGATCACAAGCAGGCAGAGAGGCAGGCAGAGAGAGAGGGGGAAGCAGGCTCCCTGCTGAGCAGAGAGCCCGATGCGGGGCTCGATCCCAGGACCCTGAGATCATGACCTGAGCCGAAGGCAGAGGCTTTAACCCACTGAGCCGCCCAGGCGCCCCTCACAAGTTACTTTTAAAGACAATTCGGAGAAGAAGTTTTTGTTAGAAGAAAGGAGATTGTGATGGATGACGCAATCCACTCTGTTATCTTCCTTGGGCACTTACATCTCAAAGGAGGAAGTCTGCAATGAAAATACAATGTTTTGGACAGTAAATATCAGAAGCATCACTCCATCACGGGGGTGCACGCGGCAGGTGTGTGTTCCTAAAATGGGGTCCCCGGGAGAGCAACTTGGCTTGGCTTGCCCCAGGAATGCTCCAGTTTTCAAACTGAAGTCCCATGTCCTGAGAGCCCCCTTAGTCCCTGGCAGATTGGGACTGGTGGTCACCCACTCCTGGAACGTGACAGAAATGCAAACTCGGGGCCTCATCGGACCTGCGGAATCAGAGCCTCAGGGCTGGACCCCGCCTGCTGCTTTTCTCTGGCCCTTCGGGATGTGACAATGCAGTGAAGGGTGGAGAATCTACCCCAGGAGGTGCTGGGGTCCAGGCTCGTCTGGGGAAGGGCCGCCTCTGTAACCCAGCGGCTGGGGAAGATGTGGAACACTGCCCTCAGCAGCGGGTCCGACCCCCGCCCCGGCCGAAGGGAGTGGTTCGCGCTCGGCTGGGACCTGCCGAGACTCAGGAGGCCCGGTGTGCCTGGGCTGCTCTGGGGCCGCCTTCTGAGCTTCTCTGCTCCCTCGGGGACATTGTCATTACTCCCAGCAGGTGCCAGGGGCGGCCTTCCCCGAAATCTGAGTAAACCCAGCGGCCGGGTGCGTGTGTGTCTGCAAACACGATGGTCAGATTCGGCCACCAGCAGTGATGCGGACCAGCTCGTAATGGGCATCCCTGGGACTGGAGCGCGGGGCTGTGTAATTAAAATATTCTCTTTGGCTCCAGTCACACCGACGCGGGCAATCACAGATTTTTTTTGAGGAAAAAAAAATATAGGAGGATATTCTGATGTTCAGCACCTGTTTGCTCAACCACATTTTCAAATTTACTTGTGGGGGGCAGGTGGGTGCTGCCCAGTTTGGTAACAAATCTCTGAAATGCCTTGACTGGGACAGAGAAGAAAATAAGATGCTTTTGTGACGTGTATGTGACCAAAAATGCAATCTCTCTCTTTTTTTCAATTGAAGTACGGTTGCCGTACAAGATTATATTAATTTCAGGTGTCTAATATATTGATTCAACCGTTGTACATTATACGATGCTCATGGTGAGTGTGGCCGCCACACGAGGTTGTTACAGTATTATCGTCTGCGTTCCCTATGCTGTCCATCTCCCCGACTTAGTTATATCTGGAACTTTGTACCCCTTAATGCCTTCCGCCTGTTTCGCGCATCCCCCACCCCTCTCCCCTCTGGCCATCACCAGTCTGTTCTCTGTATTTATGAATGTGTTTCTCTCCTGTTTGTTTGGTTTCTCAGACCCCACATACAGGTGAGATCATAGGCTGTTTGTCTCCATCTGACTTATTTCCCTTTGCCAACACTTGTTATTTCTTGTCTTTTTGACATTAGCCATTCCAACAGGTGTAAGGTGATATATCATTGTGGTTTTAATTTGTCCCTCCCTTATGATGTTTTTATTTCTTTTTTTAAGATTTTATTTATTTATTTGAGAGAGAGAGAGCGCGAGTGCACAGCTGGGGAGCAACAGGCAGAGGGAGAGGGAGAAGCAGGTTCCCTGTGGAGGAAGGAGCCTGATGTGGGACTCGATCCCAGGACCCTGAGATCATGTCCTGAGCCGAAGTCAGATGCTTAGCTAACTGAGCCCCTCAGGCACCCTGATGTTTTTATTTCTTAAGGAGAAAATTTGAGACAAAGTAAAGACACCGGCCCTATACATTTTGTTGTATCCCCATTAGTTCTCAGTGGTCTTGATATAAAATGCACATAGTATAGGTTATTTTCTGCTACCTGAGAAATTGCCCCATGTGATATCGACCTTCTGTGACCTCTGTGTGTGAGTGCAGTGCTGGGTCTCAGTATCTTTTGTGAAGGGATGGAGGGTAGAGGACCGTGATGACAGGGCCTCTGAGCATGAGCCCAGGCAGAGGGCAGCAGAGCGGAGTCACAGCAGACCGCAGAGGCCACAGTGGAAACCATGAGTCCTACCTCAGGACGAACGTGGCCAAGAGACTCAGCTGAGTGGGCGCACCGAGGCTGTTCTGAATAAAGTACAGCAAAGTGAAGAGACGAGAATGAAGGGGGCAGGGAGGCAGTTCCGTGATGTAAAGTAGAGAAATCTCTGGGAGCATTTCAGCAAAATCGCAGAGGGAGAAGGGAGAGCGACCTGTGGCTATGGAGCAGCACGCCAGCAGAGAGAAAAGCAAGTGCAAAGGTCCTGAGGCAGGCAAGTGCTTGGAGGGAAGCAGGGAGGCCACGGGCCTGGAGCCCTGAGAGGCGGCAAACGGCCTGCCAGGAGGTGAGATCAGAGGACGGCAGAACAGGGGCACACAGGCTTTGTTTGTAGGTAGGGTTTGAGATTTGGGACAGGAGGCCAGGCCCGGGTGTGAGCAGAGGAGTGACAGCGTGAACTGAGTTTCCAGAGGATGCCTCTCACTGTGAAGTGGAAAACAGATGTTTGCTCCTGGGCTGGGGGGGTCATGGTGACCATGCTCAATTCACCCCAGATTTCTCGCCTGGCGAACAAAAATGGCGTTTTAAAAAAGCGACCTCCGTGAGCCTGAGACCTCTCCTGGGGTGCTGCGTCTTCGAGGCAAGGGTAGCTTTAGAAGGCGGCAGGGTCAGGGAGCACCCCAGGGTTAGGGAATTCATCACCATAGATGTCCGTTCTGCATGCCCTCAACGGGGCGACCAGAGTTCAGCTTATGGAAGACACCCCGCTGGGCTCCTACGGCTTCCCGCCACCTAACACGGCCTTCCAGCCCAGGAGGCTGGCCCGTCCTGTGGGGCCCGGCAGCTCCCTTTCCTCCTTGCGGCCCGGGCTTCGAGGGGCTGCTGGCTCTAGCAATCCATGGGGGTGGGAGAGGCAAAACAGTGACGGCAAGGAGAGGGGCTTCGAGCCGGCAGTCTCCCTTGAGCACACGGCACTTTGCCCCCCAGAGGCCCTGCTAATTTTGTCTGCTCTTATTTAAAGATGAGATGCGCAGGGAGGGAACGGGGCCGGGTGCGGGCACGGGAGAGGGGCCGAGCCTCAGCGCCTGCCCAGTGAGGAGACGCTGGGCATACGCACCAGCTTCCACGTGGTTGCCAAACAGCTCTCGCAGCTCTTGGTTCTGACTGGGTGGACATACTCGCTTGGGGACGTGAGTGGGGGGACATGGGATGGCTTTCATGCAAGAGGAGTGGGACTGGGATTACATTCCTTTAAATTTCCCTCAGTGATGCTTTTTTAGCAATGAAAACTGGCGATAGGTGAAAACACTTTGGACTAACGCAATGAAACATACTCGTAAGGTAGGTACTGACTGCGTCCAGCATCACGTGTGTGCATTTCCCGTCAGATTTTCTTTCTTTAGGGACAGCCTTGGAGGAAAGTTTGTAAGAGCTCGACATCCCCCCACCTCCTCATAACATGTCTGGGATAAGTATGTGAGCGCAAACGAAGGAGCACGCCGAGAAGTCCACACCAGCAGGCCGGGCTGGAAGCAAAGAGCCCCGCACCGCCCCAGAGCTGGGTGCTGGGTCTCCACAACTGCCCCTCAGGCCCAGCACCCCACCCTGTGCCGAGCACCAGCTGCCTGACCAAGAGGAGCAGCGTCCAGCCGGCCGCGGGTCCTGGGACCTGCCCCCCACCCACCATGCCCACATCTCAGGAAGGGGTGATCAGCCCTGGATGAGAGGGTTCTGCTTCCAGCCCCAGAGTCTCGCCGCCCAAGTGCGTGCAGACAGCCTGGACCTGAGGTGCGGGGCGAGAGGCAGGACTTCCGGGTGACAGCATTAGACCTAGAATGGGACGAGAGGGCACCCCTCCCACTCGGACACTAGCTGGTCCCGGACCCTGGACTCGCCAATGACCCCCCTCTACTGTCTTCACAATCAAGCACAAAGGTGGGTTGGGATGGGGGAAGGAAGTGTCTAGTGGGGGGCATCTCAAACTGAGTCTCACAGCCAGCCCTGCTGGGAAGTGCCTGATATCTGACCAGAAATAAAAAAGGGGGAGTAGTATGTGGCACTTGTCAGTTTCCATGGTGTAAATTCTGCAAAGTGGGAAGAGAAGCAAATGGCCTGTCCTCATGTAGTATTTGCACCACATAATGGGCATCGGCAGCCTCAAGAGCGTGGGTTTATGTGATTTTGTAAGCCTATATAATTTAATTTTTTAAATGGTTTTGTTTAATAATCAGCTGGCAAAACTCCTACAAATTTGTCGGGTGGGTCCTGTGAGCTGGCACCCCAGCACTCCAGTGGCTCCCTACCTAGTTGAGGGTCCTGAAACCAATTCAAGATTAAACAAACAAGATTAGTTTAAGTGAAGCTAGAATAGAATATAAATTTTAGAACACATTATATCTGGTCAGGATAGATATTCTCTCATAAAATTTGTGTGAGTCTCTCAGGTCATGACCTAAAATGTATTTACTTATGTGGGTCTTTTACTAAGAAATGTGAGCAGTTCTTGGAATTGGGACCTCCAGCTGTGTTTCTGCACAATGTGGGTTTGCGAGTGACTTGAGCCACCCCACCCATGGGTATGGCTACAGTCTGACTCGGGGAGCCGAGCTCTGGGGCACGGAGCTCCGGAATGTCTGCTGCCCTCCAGGGGAGGCTCTGCGGGGAAAGGGAGGGACCCTTCCCATGTGCACTGGGTCGGCTGGGGTCAAACCCGATGGCAGTGTTTGCGAGCGAGGACGGTCCTCTCGACACCGAGGGCACCGTTTCCTCAGGTGCGGCTGATAAACATGAGGTCACGCCCTTCCTGTGGGAGCCGGAGATCCGCCGCCCCACAGGAGAGGATGTCGGCCCACGTGGGGCTGCAGCAAGAGCAGGAGGGCACACAGTGAGTTGGTATCTGCTGCCGTATTGTCCTTCCTTCAGTGTTTTCTTTTTATTTCGAGATGACTGTAGATTCACATGCGTTATGGGGAATATTCCAAAGACCCCGGGGGCTGGTCACCATTCCCTCCCCTGGCCACGTCTCGCGGGACTGTGCTGACTGCACCCGAGATCCCAGCCAAGATGGCATGGATCCGATCCTCCCACTGACGCACACGGCCTGTTCTGCGTGCACTCACGTGTGCGCTCAGATCTGTGCGAGTCTGTCACGCGTGGATTCCTAGCCACCAACGCTGCCGAGACACAGACCATTTCCATCCACAGGGTCCCTCCGCCCCCTTCCCTGGCCCCTGACAGCCCCTGTCTGCCGTCCCCTGCACAGTGTGGCATTCCACGACGCTGTGTAACAGGAGTCGTGGGGCCCGTGTCACAGGCTGTCCTCACTCGCATGAGCAGCTTGTTCCTCTTTGTTGGGCCCCCCACCCCCCGCCGTGGAAGGCCAGGTTGGAGGTTGTTTCTGGGTTGTGCAGATCTCCAGCAGGCTCAAGGAGCACTGGTGGCTTTGTCTTTGCAGAGAAGCTTGGGCCCGTGGTCACCGTGGGGCAGCAGAGGCCCCGCTCAGCACTGGCTCCAAGCACAACCCCAGGAGGACAGAGGGGTGGGGGCCGCAGGAGCGAGCGCGGGGGGAGGGGGAGCTCGCATCACCTGGGGCTCAGGGCATTTGCAGCATCCGGAGGTGGAGAGGAAGCAGCCCCACCCTTCCCCCCCCCCCCCCGGGGTGGGGGAGAGATGATGAAAAGCCACCGGGAACGGGGCGGGGGAGGGGGGCTGGTGGAGTCTGGTCTGATCGCCCTGGTCCCAGCCCCACCTGTCCCCACTGTGCAAAGACACTTAGGAATAATCTGGGGGGAACAGTTATGTTCGCATCAGAGCATTTGGAAGAATAGAAAGTACGCGGTACATCACAGCCCATGCGCGGGGTCGAGCCGTGTCAGTCCCTCACTGTCATGCTGGAAGGTACAGGACAGGTACCAACGCCCACACGGACGGTGTTTGCTCGAGGGCCCCCAGCTTTGTGTTTCTTCCTCTCTGTGACCACGGGCCCGTAGCACGCACCCCGGCAGATTTCCTTCTCAGCACCTGCTCCATCCGCTCCCTCTGCTGCACCCACACCCTGAGGCTGCAGCGGGTGAGGGCCGAGCCCTGGGCTCCGGCTCCCAGACGCCCCGTCTTCCCAGGAGGGCTTTCCGGGTTCCCCGCTGAGGAGAGGTGCCTGCTCCCAGGACTTTCTCTTCTGTTTCTCGTGGGCCGGTCCGCACGGTCCGCACGGGGCCGATGCAGGCGCGGGGAACGCCGTGGGTGACCCACGGGCCCTGAGCCGAGGGTGTGTGACGTATTTCTCCGGTATTCCCACGGCGCCTCGCAGGCTCCAGATATGCGCCGGGTGCTCACTAGAGGTTTGCTAAATAAATGAACAGCTAAACAGAGTGACACTTTCAAATTATAGGGCCGCTGTGTGAAATCGTATGTAAATACTAACAAGACCTTGAAGGGAGCAAAGAGAAATAAAAATACTCGTATTATAATGATGGGCACGCACATATATTTTTGCCCTTTTATTTTTTTAAAGATTTTATTTATTTATTTACATTTATTTTTTATTTATTTATTTACTTACTTATCTTAGAGAGACTCCGAAGCAGACTCCTCACTGAGCGCTGAGCCCAATGCGGGCTCGATCTCACGACCGCATGATCACAACCCAGACTGAAAGCAAGAGTCAGATGCCCAATCGACTGGGCCACCAGGTGCCCCCATTTTTGCCCCTTTAAAGTCTTGCCTATTTTGCTGGGTCTGAATCTAATGTCTTACAAAAGGACCAGCTCTTCCCGGGCACGGACACCATCCGTTTGCCTGGCTGCACTGAGTGGAGGGAGGTTGGGACTCGCTCTCACGCTCGCTCTGGGTCTCTAGTGCTG
Source organism: Potos flavus (assembly GCA_028534135.1). Lineage (NCBI taxonomy): Eukaryota > Metazoa > Chordata > Mammalia > Carnivora > Procyonidae > Potos > Potos flavus. The sequence continues at coordinate 138,226 of CM052883.1, forward strand.
GTTCCCTGGAGGACGTGTCTGTGGGTCAGACGAATTTTCCAGAGCCCTGGGCTTTTTCTCCTTTGGAGTTTGTGCCATGATTCTGCTGAGTATTGAGAGTCAGAATAGTCTTGACAGCAAATCCCCATCCCAAATGGTGTGAATCAGGTACCCTTTTCCTTTGAACTTTTTCTGGGATAGGGTTAGGTTAGGGTTAGGGTTTGGCATTGATGGAGATTTTTTTTTCTTAGAAAGAGAGAGAGAGAGAGAGAGAGGGGCAGAAGGAGAGGGAGAGAGAGAATCTTAAGCAGGTTCCACACCCGGCACAGAGCCCAACTCAGGGCTTAATCTCACAACCCTGAGATCATGACCTGAGTCGAAATCAAGAGTTGCACGCTCCACCAGCTAAGCCACCCCGGTGCCCCTTGATGGAGATTTTAAAGGAAAAAAACACATATAATCCTGCCGTAGCTAAGTAGACAAAATTTGGAGTCTAATTAATTGCTAATTTCATGGCTGTCTTCAAGAAGTACCCTGATATTTGGCTAATTCTTGTCAAAAATAGCGAGTTAGATCTTATGTGAAAAAACAGTTATTTTGAGCAAATATTCTTCATAATAAGCAATCAAGACATTATACAAATCTATTCAAAGAGTGAATCTGTCAGACATCTGGGGTTATATTTTACTATTACTCAAATTGACAGATGACTGATATTAACAATGATTAATGATTAATATTACATTGATATTAATCAAATAGCATCCCATATAAACTTTATTTTTTTAGGTTTTATTTTAATTCCACTTAATTAACATACAGTGTTACAATGTAGTGACTGTACACTTCCATCCATCACCTGGTGCTCATCCGGACTCAACCCTGGTGCTCCCCACCTCCCCTCCGGTGACCCCCCATCCCTCCCCACCTCCCCTCCGGTGACCCCCCCATCCCTCCCCACCTCCCCTCCGGTGACCCCCCATCCCTCCCCACCTCCCCTCCGGTGACCATACAGTGTGTTCTCTGTAGTTGAGTCTGTTTCTTGGTTTGTCTCTCTCTCTCTTTTTTCCTCTTTTCTCATTTGTTTTGTGTCTTATATTCCACACATGAGTGAAATTATATGGTATTTATGTTTTTCTGATTGACTTATTTTGCTAAGCATGTTACACTCTACCTCCATCCATGTTGTTGCAAATGGCATGATTTCATTATTTTTTATAGATAAATAATATTCCATTATACATGTACACCACTTCTTCTTTATCCATTCATCTATCGATGGACATTTGGGCTGTTTCCATATCTTGGCTAAGGTAAATAATGCTGCTATAAACATTGGGGTGCATGAGTCCCCTTTAAGTAGAATTTAGTATTCTTTGATAAATACCCAATAGTGCAATTGTTGGATCCCAGGGTAGTTCTAAGTTTACCTTCTTGAGGACCCTCCATACTGTTTCCCACAGTGGCTGCACCCGCTTGCTCTCCCATTTCTCTTTCTCCACATCCTTGACAATTCCTGTTGTTTCTTGCGTTGTTGATTCTACCATATACACTTTATGAAGGATTTTATTAGTCAGGATAGCATAAGGCCTGGGCTATGCTGATTCCTTAATCGTTTCAGCTTTACCCAATAAGAAGTTCATTTCTTACTTTCTTATTTTTCACTTTTTTTTTTAAAGATTTTATTTATTTATTGGACAGAGAGAGAGATCACAAGCAGGCAGAGAGGCAAGCAGAGAGAGAGGGGGAAGCAGGCTTCCCGCTGAGCAGAGAGCCCGATGCGGGGCTCCATCCCAGGACCCTGAGATCATGACCCGAGCCGAAGGCAGAGGCTTGAACCCACTGAGCCACCCAGGCGCCCCTTATTTTTCACTTTCATGGCTGCAGATCCCAGCGGCCCTCCAGCAGCGACTCAGGGATCTGGGCTGCTTCCGTCTTATCTCTGGGTTTTATAAACATACAGAACACCACTCTTCAATTGCCACAGCAGGAGGAGAGACTGGAAAATATCCCAGTGGCTTTTCTCAGCTTCCAGCCAGATGGGATGTCCCTTCCTTCCCATTTCCAGGCACACAGGTCCTCGCTCACTGCGATGAGGGCAGGTGGGGTGGCCTTCCTGTCCCCAAAGGGCTACTGGTGTGCACTGGCCGGGCCTACCGATGCCTCCTCGTGGTGGGCAGTCCAAGTGTGGGTGCTCGGCCCACCTGCTCTCAGAGCACTGGGCCTGCGTTCTGCCAGCCACACACCATCTGGGCTCTAAGCATCCAGAAGGAACCTGAGCGTGGTTGTGGGCCCTGTCGGGCTCTGTCCTCTGTGTGGCCCAGACTACTAATCTTTGAGAAATACTATTCCAAGGTGTGTTAGGACTCATCTCTCTGGTCTCTAAATGCCTTCTCTCGTAGACACTCAGGCCGCCCGAGAGCGACACTCCGTGACTCCGGAGAGCCTGAACGGATCTCACCCGAGGACTATGAATGAACATCATGTTCCTGAGTTCTTCACGAGGCAGTGGGAGAAACCAGTGCATTTATTCGACAAGTGCTAGCGGAGCTTTCGCGGGACGCCCGCCGCCGCCGTGAGCATATCTGCAAAGGTCAGTCCCCTGAGACTGGAAACATCCTTCCCTAACGTGCTGAATATCCCTACGAAAAAAATTCCGTATTGCTTAGTTGGCCACGTTTTTCCTGAAGAATGAATATACTTCCGTTTATTAAATAAGATACCTGGTATGAAATACCATGTTTCCATGTTCTCTCTTTCACCGCGACTCCCAGAAAACTCGGAGCTGAGCTTTATGTTTGTTGCCGTAGCTGTTTCCACTGTCGATACAATAACTTCTTCCTTAAGTACTTTCTTTGTCCCTTTAAAAATCATTCCGTTATATACTGGTCGTTTATTTTATGCCACTGCAAATCCTTTGAAAGTATTTTGGTCAAATATGAAAAATAGATGATTTAATTATGATGTCTTAGTAATTCATAAATATCTACTTGTCGATAGATTGGTACTTTTCAAGAAAGATTTTTTGGGGGGAGTGCAGAAGAGGATTCTGTCAAAGAGAGAAAATGTAACCATGAGTTATAAACAAAGGAGATTGTAGATACTTTCAACAAAGCCCTCATCTTTTCCTTTAATCCCCCAATGTTTTCCTATTTCTTTTTTTTAAGTAGGCTCCACACCCCACGTGGGGCCCAAACTCACGACCCCGAGATCAAGAATCTCACACTCCACTTACTAAGCCAGCCAAGCGCCCCTGTTTTCCTGTTCCTTTCCATCAAAACTCTAAAGAAATAGATTTTAATTTAGAAAAGTAATGATCACTTCCTTTGTGCAGAACAGTTTTGAGAAGATAGGGTATTGCACATTTCTTTGGAGGCTGAGTTTTGTTAAGGGAGGAATTCTAGAAGTATGCTGTGCTGATTTTTGTGCTTAGAGGGAAAGAAAGGTCCATACTCATGGACATCATGCCTCACTGATGTGCAGAACCCCTGAACCTTCACAAATTCATTTTCTATCCTCTGAGCACGTGTATCTTAAGAGTGCCTATGTCTTACCAAGGCCTCCGATGAACTGCCAACTTCTTGCTCATCTGGTGAGATTAAAGTGATGTCATCAATACAGTGAACCAAATTAAAATTCTTTTAAAATTTTTTAAATTATTTTTAAAGATTTTATTTATTTATTTGACAGAGAGAGAGAGATGGCGAGAGAGGGAACACAAGCAGGGGGAGTGGGAGAGGGAGACACAGGCTTCCCGCTGAGCAGGGAGCCCGCCCGATACGGGGCTCGATCCCAGGACCCTGGGATCATGACCAGAGCTGAAGGCAGATGCTTAATCGACTGAGCCACCCAGGCAACCCCCAAATTAACATTCTAAAGCCTGTCCAGATGGTCCAGTCTCTTTGGACTACACTACCACAGAGGGCAGCAAAGCCTCCTAGCGGGGCAGGTTGTGTGTTAGTCTACACCGTGCGATGTAAATTGCTTCGGATTCTCCTTCTTAGTTGGGGTGGCGAAGCGTGGACATATTGGCTCCGTGGCCACACACCCTGGCCGGAGGCTGAGGTGGCCCGGCAGCTACAGAACATGTCTAGTGTCGGAGGGGGAGCTGGCGAATTACATGACCCGTGAGGTCTCTTTTCCCAGGATGTGTTATTGTTTTTATTTTCCATCCTGGCACCCCTCTTGGCCTTCCCTCCTGGGCTGACTCTTCACGCCCACACCAAGGAACCAATGCAGGTTTTCTGACGACTGTCACATATGTCTATGTCACTTTTAGCTTCAGTGCCAGAGGAAATCAATGGTAACTAGGGGGGCCCACTGTGAGCCCTGCTGGGGCCAGGGCTCCACTCATTCCCTGGACCTCACAAATCTTTTTCTACATGTTGGGCCCCTGCATCTCCTGTCGATTCAGACTTGAAGCCCAGTAGTGTTTGAAACGTCCAGGTAAATGGCCGCAGGTACCTTTGCTGGGGGCGAGGTGTCCTAGGGGAGCCTTTCCAGGCATACGTGTAGCCAAGTCTTCTCCCTCACCCAGTGGGTTCTGGGGATGAGAACGGGCTCACATCTGAAAACTGGGCAAGGGATCGTGATGTTTTATTGGGCACATTTCTTCAGCCCCCTGATACCTATCTTTGATCGCCTTTGGCTGTATGAATGGAACAACAGTCTTACTGGCTGGCTAGCGGCCCGCTCCTGACAGCATGTTCGGCTGACCATCTCTGCAGCTCTCGGCCGTTCAGAGGACCCAGGCTGCCACTCCAGTCTTGCTGCATAGTGATAGCACCCGGCTTGCTTCTGATGGTTCAACATCACCGCTTGGCCTCTGTTATGTCACTGTCTGGTCATTGTCACTGCTGTCAGCGAGCCCAGCGCTGTCTGTAACAGCGTCTGTACCCTCAGACCAGTCCTCCAATGGCCAGCTACCGCGGAGACTCTCACCTGTACAGTCCTCACCACTTTCGTAAATGAAGTGTCCTCCGGGCTTTCCAGGAAGCCCAGTCGGCAACTAGGTTTCCCAGCCGTGGGAGTATGTTTACTCTCCTGTGCCACGTCTCTGAGTGTTTCGATGCTTTTCTCTGCTGTCTGCCACAACTACTTGGCATTTCCACTTAGTGTGGGATATCACTTTTTATGAGCTTCCAAAGGCCATGCTAGTGGCCTGGGGTACTTGCCAGAGTGCCAAACTCCATATCATGATTGAATGATGCCATATCAGTAAACTCTAACCTGATCTACTTTTTTGTTCTCTTTGCCCAAATCCAACATTTTCTGGATCTGGTTTTGTGTTTATTGCCCCCAGCCCTCTGCGCACATGTTCCCTTGGTTGTGAGGCTCCCTTGCAGGTAGGACCTTCTTCCTTTGTCTGATCTGGCACTTCTCCGGCAGGTAGATGGTGACATGGCAGAGGAGTGGAGCTAGAGGCTGCCCACTGGTGTACTCCTGTCTTGCACAGGTCTCTGCAACCCTCATCAAACACAAGAGAGCATTTGCCCGTAACAGGGAGAAGTGGGACACCTCTTCAGAAGATTTAGGGAAATCTGGGATTCAAGACTTTGAGTACATTAATCTAGATAACCCTCTCCCAAGCCTCAGGGTCTCCCTCCTTCCCCAGTGCCCCTTCCCTGTCCCGCTGCGTTCCCCTGCTTGGCTCCCCCATCCCTTCCATCTGGCTTCCTTCCATCCTGGTCCCCTCGCCCCGCGGCGTCCCCTAAACCACGCCCCACGGGGTTCCGCTCCCCCCGCCCCCGTCCTCGCCCCCCTCCCCCTCATTTCCTCCATTCCCCCTTCCGGCCTCCTCCACCTCCTCGCTCCTCACCTCCTCGTGCCTCCCCTCCCAGTCCCCTCCCACAGGTTCCCCCCCAACCGGTTCCCCGCACCCTGTTCCCTCATCCCCCACCTGGTTCTCCCCATCCATCCCTCGCCCCTCCCTGCCCGGTTTCTCCTATACCCCCCCATTCGCCCCATCCCTTGACTCCCACTCCCGAGCCAGTTCCCCACCATCCCCTCCTCCCGGGTCCCCCCTCCCCCTCCCGGGTCCCCCCTCCCCCTCCCGGGTCCCCCCTACTCTCGCCTCCCCGCACCAATCCTCCCCGTTCCGCGTCCCCCCAGCCGCCGGGTCCCTTCCGAGCCCTCCCTGGGGCCGACTCCGCCCCTCTCCGAGCCTCGGCCAATGTGGAGCTGGAGCTGTTTTGCGGGCGGAGCCGCCTCGCTCCCGCCTCCTAGGCCTCAGCCAATGGGCAGTTGGGGCCGCGCTGTGGGCGGAACCGTGCGGCCCCGCCTCTCCGCGGCCGCGACCAATGGGGAGCCGGGCAGGCCCGTGGGCGGAGCCGGGCGGCGGTGGCGCCGCGGACCCGGCGCGCGCGGGGTCTGGCGCAGAGCGCTGGGACTGCGCCGCCGCTCGGGCTCCGGCTGCTCCGCGGGGCTCGGCGCGCGAGTTCGGGCGAGGCCCGCGGGCTCCCGGGCGGGCGACGCAGCATGGCGGTGGAGGAAGAGGGGCTCCGGGTCTTCCAGAGCGTGAAGATCAAGATCGGTGAGTGCCGCGCGTCCCCTGTCCCCGGGCACGGGCCGGGCTGCGGCGGGCGCGGCGACTCCGGGGGACGTGGGCGTGGGGGGCGTGCGGCGCGGGACGCGGGTCTGGCCCCCGCCGGGGGCGCGCGGCACCGGGAGCCGGGGGGCGTGGGTTTCCGCGCGCGGCTCCGCGGCCCTCGGGCTCCGCATCTGCCCTCCGCGGCTGCGCCCGGACACTTCCTTCCACCGCTGCCCCCAGGGGCGTGGGCCCGGGTCTGGCTGCGGGCTGGTGCGGGTGCGCGCGTGCGTGTGGGCGCATGTGTGTGCGCGTGTTCGTGGGTGTGGGTGTGCGCGCACACGTCCGAGTGAGGGTGTGCGCCGTGCGCCCGGCTCGGAGCTCGCCCGGCCTGGGAGACGCGGAGCCGCCCCCAGCCCCCCTTCCATTGAGAACTGGCCGGAGGAGCTTAGGGCCACCAGCGCCTGCCATTCAGGCCGTGTCACGGGAAGGATTCTGCCCTTCTCACTGGGTCCGAGAGCCGGGGGAGGGAAGTGAAATACAGATTCTGGAGTGGGCTGAAGGCTATATCTGGACTTCCTGGGGTTATCTGGAGAGCTTTGCTTTTTCCCACTGCTGTTTTGTCTCAGGAGGGTGATGTGCAAGTTTTTTTTTCCCTCCTAAAAACAAGATCTTCGCCTGGAGCGACTGTCACACGTTGATGCCATAAATGTTCCGGGTGAGAGGACAGCTCAGGGCCGAGAGGGCTTCTGAGGACCCACAGTGTCGCCTGTCCTCAGGGTCCTTCTTGCGTCCACATTCCCTTCTATTCCCACGTGAAAAGGGGCCGCCGGGAACGGAGCCAGGCACCCAGTGACTGTGTCAGTTGTTGATGACATCTGATGCTGCCTGAGGAATTCCAGCTACCCCAAATCAGCGGGTTGTTTCCTGTCTGCTTTATTTTGGTTTATGGATCATCGCTGAGACACTGTTGATATTTGGCGGAGAAGCATTGCGGATTGGATGTAGCAGCACTTTGGGCTCGAGGAGCCCGAGGAGCCCGCCTGCAGACGATTTCTCCTGTTTACTTGGTTGCAGTCTGCTGTCACTTTCATACTGAGAGATTCAACATTTCGTGCCCTGAAGTGGGGGCAGGGACACTGCCTCTGCTAGGGTCTTCCAGCCAAGAGCCCTCACTCGGCACCTGGGCGTGTGAGCAACATCACCCCAGAGGGTTCCAGATGCTTCCTTGATCAAGGGAGCAGGAGGGGGACCTTGGGGTGGGGGTCTGGTTGTGGAGGAGTGTGCTAGGCTTTCTGGGTACAGCAGGCAAGAGTGGGTCTGAGGACCTTGTGGTTCAGACCAGGCACAGCCGGTCTGACACTCGACTCCAGGAGAGTTCTGGAACAGTGGTGTTGATTTCTTTCCAGAATGGCACAGTACACGAAGCAGGGGAGTGAGGAGACCCCTGGAGATGCAGGAGAGCAGCCCCAATAGCCCTGTCCGTGGGTGGGTTCTGGATCCTGACAGGGAGGGGCCTGGTGTGGAAGGGAGAGGGTTTGGAGACGCTGCTTGGTTAGGCTTTCTGTGTTTTGTGTTCCACTTTAAACAAGGGAGAGGACCACCCAGCTCAGCTCTGGGGTAGTGCAGTGACTGACGGGTCTGCCATCTCTAAGCCCAGGGGGAGAGGGTGCTGTTGGGAGCTTTGGGGCCCCTTCCCCAGGTCTGAGGGCAGCGCCAGCGTCCCACTCCCTGGATGTTGTTCCATCTCCAAGAAGCTCTTGTCTCTCTTCCCTCCGAGGGTCTTCATCCGCAGTGCACACTGCAGGGCTTCGAGAGGGAGATACTGTGTCTCCCCTTTGTAGTGGGGGGCTATCAGAGAGCAGGGGGCTGCCCACAGCACGGGCAGGACATCCTGCGGTGTTTGGGCACAGACGTGGGCTGGGCTGGGCTTCCGAGTTCGAGCCTAGGCTCCAGCCCTGAGGGAGAACTGGGTGCACTGGGTTAGGGGCTTCGTCTCTTCCAACGCAAGGGACAGCCTGTTAGTAGGGTGGGATGAGGACGGTCCTGGGCATGGAAGGTGGTGTGTTGAGCTCCTGATTTCTCTCCTTGGTTGTCTGTTGTGGCCAGTGTTGGCTCTGGCTTGCCTGAATGCCCTGGTCTTAAAGGCACAGATGATGAGAAACACCACAGTTGGTCTGGAAGAGGGCAGACACATGAGTCACACACACGCATGGTCACATGCACACTCGCCTCTCCTCGTTCGGGGACACACTGGCCGGGCCGTCCATTCATCTTTGAACCTTGTGTCCGGGCTAGCTGGCCTCACGCCCATGTGCTCTTGGCTGGCTGGCCCAGAGCAAGTGGCCTCCCCCTCCATAGCCTCATTTTTCCATTCGCAAAATGCAGGCAGTAATTGTCTGCTGCATCCGGTGCGGGCTTACAAGCCGGGATTGTTCCGGCTTGCATTAATACGCGCCCCCCACTGTCAGAAAAGGAGAGAAAGAATTCTCCCTGAAGTTAGGCCAGTAAGCAATGTCAGTACTCCTGTTGCTAAGAAAGAAGGCAGAACATTTTGGGGGGGATGAAGAGTTTTTTAGGTGTCAGGGCCTTGGCCTTTAGTTCGTAAGTAGTTTTGGCTTATGTGGTGGTACTTGTCCCATCGACAGGCTAAGGCTGGGGACAATGACAAGAATCTCTTCCTTGTTTTCCTCTTCCCCTTTCTCTTGCCCTTCCACCTTTTGCAAAAGCCAAATCAGAGTGAGGCGTTTTTATTCTGTTTTGAGTCCTCGTCTTGAAGAACCTGTTGGTTTCCCCACTGAAATCTTGCAGGTATTTTGGATAGTTCTTCTGCACACTTAAAATCTGAAACATTGTCTACCTTTGGTAATAGTTGTTACTGTTTTTATTCTAATATCTCTTGTGGAGTAAGGCCAAATGCACTTCCTACGAGGTGGTAACTTTGAGGAAGTGTGATTCTCTGACTTTGCATGAGTCAGGGCCTTGCTGCTGGAGGGGAAGCAGCTGGAGGACCGCGGGTGAGGCGTGTGCCGAGGACCCGCAGCGAGAGCTCTTCTGTGTTGTTTTGGACCCAACACCCCTTTAGGTTGCAGTCTAGCCTTACTTCCCAGGGTATGTTCTTTTCCCATAATAGTTACCTCTGGTTTTTAAAAGTATCATCTTATCTTGATAAAGTGTTCAATTAAAAGCAATATACAAAGGTTTTTCTCTGGAGCTTTAAAAAAAAAAAAAATCCTGCCCTTGAACTCAAGAGTGAGAAAAGCCCTCTTGCTCTGTTAACGGTTTCGTCGTCAGCCTCGAGGGCCCCGTTTGGATCTGCTTGGTGTGTTGGCGTGTATGTGCCATGCGAGGCCACACTCTGCTTCCTTGCCCCAGGCTTCCCTCTCTTCCCTGTTTCTCCCTTCCGTCTCCTTGGATCCTCTCGGCTCCGCCGGGCTCAGAGCATGCTCTCAACGTTCCTGCTCCTTACATTGCAGCTTGTCTGCCCAGAAGGTCGATGGCGCGTCAGAACTGCCAGCCCCTCCCGTTCCGGAAAGCATGGCCCTGCAGGGTGTTGGTGCTGTGGACCCAGGCGGGCCTGCCCCAGCCTCGTGCCCTCCCTCAGCCGGGCACAAACACGATCCCACCAGAAGCAGGAGGTCCCTCGGCAGGGAACCGAGGGCGGTGACAGCAGGAGACGGTGGCTGAGGGTCACTGGCCGGCACCTCCCTTGGCCACATGGCTGCTTTGGAGGGGTGTGGTGAAGAAGGCCCAGACCACAGGGGCTCTGTTCAAAGTGGGGTCTTTAACCATATTTCCTACATGGGAAGCAGCAGTGTGCTCATGGCCGGGTCCGGTGAGGGTCAGATGAGGAGGCGGCCTGCTTGCTGAGTTACAGTACTTACCGTTGGTAGTAGTGTCTTCACGGGGCTAAGAAGACGTGGTTTTCCCAGTTCGAGAACACATTTTGTGGGTATACGGGAGGGGTATCAGTGGCCTTGGCGTTCTCGCTGTGTGTGTTGGACACTGAAAGAAGGGGCAGGCCACACGTGGCTCTTGTCAGGGATTCTGTATTCTCTCGAGCACTCTGATGCTAAAATTATCCTGGATATTCTACTAACCGAGCTCAGCTAGCTGCCTGCGCTATTTTTAACCTCTAAGGACTAGTGTGCAGATCTGGGCTATGCCTGGGGAGCAGCCGGGCTCAGGGGCCAAGGGTGATCTTAGTTCGTGTCTCCAGGCTTTACCTGGGAAGGCGTGGGCTAGCTGCGCATGTGCGCGGCATGGAGAGAGTTGCAGACTTTCAGGATCTAGTTTGCGGGTATTATGTCATTTTAATATACGATCTCACAAGTCTGTGACATTGAAGTTGAAGAAGGGAGACCCATATAACGTAATCTGCCTGCCCGAAGTCACCTAGCCTGTAAGAGCGGAGTTGGGGTCTAAGCTGATGCCGATGTTCGTGCTCTCGCCACTTACGGTCTTTCTGTGTGATCCTGGGTTCGAATGGTGGGGTACAGTGATGGGCTGAGAAAGACAGAAGAGGGGATTTCTGGGGCCAGGAGGGAACAGGACACTGTGTCTTGGGGGCAGAGAGCTGGGGCCCTGGCCTTGCTGTTCTGAGACTCGTAGTCGCTGACTAGAGGCTTCCGGGGGGACGCTGGAGAGGCGAGGAATTGTGGAGATGGGGTCTGGAGCAGAATACAGAAATCCAGAGATGGTTTGTAAGCAGGGTCACTGGCAACACGTATGTTTTGGGAAAAGGCATCCGGCTGCTGAGCAGAGCATGAGTCCCTGTGGGGGACTCCCTCGGCTGGAACGTAGCATTTGGGAGGAACATTGAGATTTGCTTCTCTGAAACTAATGAGGCATCTGAGCATATGAACAGTCCCACCTTCCTGAAGGCTTTGGGGAATCAGAGCCTCGGTGTGTTGTGTTTTCGTCACGTATAGAGAGGAGACAGATGTATTTGCTGGAAACTAACAGAAGCACAGCGAGAATGCCCGAGAGTTGAGGTTTGCAAGTTGCCCTTGAAAGTGAGGCTGCGAGTGCACCTTCCCCTTCCTAGTGACCCCGGAGTGGGTTCCGGCTGCGGGAAGCACAGGCAGAGCGCCCCTGGCCGCGGGAGGGACAGGAGCCCCTGGGAGCCGGCCGGCCGAGGAGAGGCGGGCACGACTGACAGCACCTGGGGGCCCAGACCCAAGACTCTGTTTCTCACTAATTCTGCAACTTGAGACAAATCTTCTAAACCCTCTCTGCCTCAGTTTCTTTGTCAACGTGGAGAGTAAGGCCTTTTTTGTGGAGTCAGTGAGCCTGTGTGAACAAGGGCACTTGCCCTGCTGCATCTCTCTAGGCGGGAGGGGTCACTGCCAGGCCAGTCTGTGGCTCTTCTGTTAGTCGTGGGACAAAGTGGCATTCCCGCTTTAGCTAGATGCATCAGTTAAGAGAGAGCTGGACCTCACATGTGTGTTTGCACGTGGTGAGGTCAGAAAAGGCGTTGGGAGAAAGTGGCCCTGAACCGGCCATGAGTTTTTGAGGAGTGGGGAGCCAGCGTGTGGTGTAGATCTGCATGGATGCCGCTGGGGGGACAGCGTGGTGTGGCTGGTCCTCCGGCCTCAGGGTGAGCCTTGTGGGGATTTGATGTCCTGTCTTGTAGTGGTGGCTGCTCCTGGAAGGTCTGGGGCTTGAGAACAGGGGGGGATCACGGCCCTTGAGCAGGGGGCCCTCGCTGATTATCTGGTCTTCTGCACCCTGATGGTGGAGTGGGGGTCTGGTCTGCACAGGGAAGGAGGGGCATACACCATGACGGACTGAGGTGCTTTAACCAGCAGGTAGTCATGTGTAGGAATGATCTAGCACAGTCTGCTGTTAAATAAACACTAGTGAGAAGTGGACGCAAAGTAAATGCCACCTGAAAGGGTGATTGTACTGTGGGGCTTCCCCAGTGCAGAAAACTGGGCAGCTTCCAGAGGGAGGAGTTAGAGCCAGGCCAGGCTGGGTGACACGCAGGAAGTTCCAAGGGGTATGCCTAGAAAGGAAAACAAAACCAGAAAGATCTACCCAAGATCACCCCTTAAAGAATAGTAAAACACAGATGCACACGTGCAGCTGTGCAAACAAAGGCACACACGAGCCTGTCAGCTGGACTCGCTGTGGTGGGGAGTGTGGAAGAGGAAAGCCAGTGAGAAAGAAAATGTCTGTTGCAGAAACTCAAGGATATTACTTTTAGGCACACAGGTAGAATTATGTATATGGATAGGCATATGAAGAGTTTAAAAATCACAACTTTAAAAATGGAAAGGAATACTTTTTGGAGAGGAAAGGCCCAGAAAGGTAAAATAATTGACTTAGATTGCTGACAGGTGAGGGAGAGTTGGGAGTGCGGCTGCCATTGGAGTCCAGAAACAGTGAACCAGACGCTGGAGCAAAGGGAGGGCTGTGGGAGGACAGGGCAGGGGTGGCTTGTGAGTGGTCTTCCGGTCAGCTCCGACGTGCGGAGAAACTGACACGGATGAAGGGGATTTAAAGTGACGTCATCCACAACAGGTGGCCCAGTACTTTTCTCTAAGTGCGAGGCAGCGTTCAGAATTAACAGTTAACACATTCAAACTTTGGTGTAAGTGCAGGTCCCATGATCATCCCTAGAAATCAGGAGACGAGTGTCCCTGATTCTTGGCTTCCCAGCCTGCTCTGCGGGCTCACACAAGGTTTGTTAGGTCAACCTTAGGGGCCATCTGGGCCTCAGCGTCTGGAGAGCTTTCGGTCGGAGTGTCTGTTTTGTCTTTGCTGGAAGTGGTGGGTCATCAAGCCAACGGTAGGATCAAAGGCAGTGATTCCTTGTTTGACGAGGTATGTTTCTGCACAGGGCTGGACTCCCGGGGCTGTAGCTCTGTGTCCACTCTGAAATTGAGCATTGCTGGTTGCAATTTTCTTTTTTTTTAGAGAGAGAAAGAGTGCGTGAGTGCACGCACCAGCGCTTGTGGGCAGGGAGGGGCAGAGCGAGAGGGAGGGGGAGAAGCAGGCTCCATGCCCAGTGAGGAGCCCGACCCAGGATTTGATCTCACGACGCTGAGATTATGACCTGAGCTGAAATCAAGAGTCAGATGCTTAACTGACTGAGACACCAAGGCGCCCCTGGTTTCAGTTTTCCAGTAAGGTTAAACCCCTCTCTGGGGACTGCCACATCCTGATAAACCTGATAACTTACCTGATAAACTGGTATATTCTGCATGTCACGTTGGACCACATGTGGTGCATCTCACACATATAGCCACACGTGGTGCATCTCACATATCTGAGCCACACGTGGTGCATCTCACACATCTGAGCCACACGTGGTGCATCTCACACATCTGAGCCACATGTGGTGCATCTCACACATGAGCCACACGTGGTATATCTCATATGTGAGCCACACGTGGCACATCTCAGATCTGAACCACATGTGGTGCATCTCACATATGAGCCACACGTGGTGCATCTCAGATCTGAACCACACGTGGTACATCTCACACATGAGCCTTACATGGTGCATCTCACACATCTGAGCCACATGTACAAGCTCTCACATCTGAGCCACACATGCTGTATCTCATATCTGAACCACATGCAGTGCATCTCACACATGAGCCACACGTGGTACATCTCACACAAGCCACACGTGGTGCATCTCACACATCTGAGCCACACGTGGTGCATCTTACACATCTAGCCACACATGGTGCATTTCAGATCTGAACCACATGTGGTGCATCTCACACACGAGCCACACGTGGTGCAGCTCTCATCTGAACAACATGGTGAGGGGCAGCACACTCCTCTGAAGGAGGCTGGAGGCTGTGCTCAAGTTACGCAGTAAAACAGAACTTCTAGAAACAGAAGAGTACCCTTCACTCCTTAGTCTGTCAAGGAATGACTCTTGTGCCTGTTTTTTCCTTTTCACATGGTTTCTGTTCATGTTATCTGAATAATTCCCAAAATGTGAAGCATTGTTCTGTGTTGGCCCGCAGTTGCCAGTGGGATAAAACCCAAAGGTAAGCAAAGTGGCCAGATGTTCCTCAGACTCAGGGGTGACTCGGCCTGGAGACCCGTGGCCGGTGCTGCTCTCTCCTCAGGCCGGCCAGCCCCCCGCGTCCTCTGCAGCCACAGGTGCCTGCGGGGCTCCCTCGGCACCAGGAGCGGGACCCAGTCACCAGGCTTTTCCTGACAACCACCTTCCCCCTTTCTCAGTCTCCAGGGCTGGCCGGCTCCTGGGATGGAGCTCTGGCTTCTGGATTCTTCGGGACAATTAACAGAGTTGAGAGTGCTCGTCATCTGTGTATTTCTTTCTGGAGCTTTGTTTTTGGACTCCACAGTTTTCTGAGTTACAGCGCGGGCCCAGTTCGGTGTGATCTCCGTGTGGGCCGGTTGTCTCGTGCACCGAGTCCGGGCCGATTCCTCCTTTCTCGTCGTTTATGTCCTAAGAGCGCTCTCAGTGGGTGAGGGCTGTGACGTGTGCCTCGAGATCTCCGTGGCTTTGTTGTGTGTTTCCCTTCTTCGGAGGACAAAGATTCGTTTTCCTTTTTTAGCTCTTGTGGTTTCTGTTTTCGGTCCTGAATCCACTGCTGGGAGGTACAAGAGCAGAAGGTCTGCTTGATTTTGGCCATTTTCACTCCACCAGATTAGTCTGCTTAGGGAGCCGCGAACACGCTGTCCAATCTAGTAACGACTTTGTGCGGTGTGGAGGTCGGATACTCTAACTGGCTTCCCGCTCCGAGGCTCGGAGAAGCCGGTGACTTTTCTGAAAGCACACAGCACACTAGTGAGAGAGCCTGGGGCTGCGCAGCTGGCTGGTGATGGACTTGCCACGTCCAAGAGCCAGCGCTTTTGTGCTTCGGGTGGAACTGCCTTCTTGGGTGTGTCACCAAATTACTTCCGCAGACCGGAGATAGCTGCCTTCCCACCCGTGCCTTCCTCCTCCTTAGCGAACCCTTAACCGAGCACGAGCACCAATGGCACTCGTTCGGAAGAGTGAGCCCTTCGCGTGGCTGCGTGGCTAGCCAGGGACTCGGAGCCTGCTGACCCGCTTCCCGGCTGAGTCCGGGCTTGAGCTGCCTGGAGCACCTGAGACCTGCTTCGGAAGCAGGTGCCCCCCGTGGGCGGCCCTGCCTCTCCCGGACTCCCACCCTCAGGCCTCTGTCCGCTCATCCCCTTCTCCTGGTCGGGTGGCCCCACTCTTCCCCCCCAGGTGCTGACCTCGCCTTGTGCAGGGAAGGCTCTCTGGACAAGGCGGGCAGAGAAGGCATGGCTCTCCGGCAGGTGGAAGATGGGTCGAGTGGGGCAGTTAAACTCGGACGCTGCAGAGGGTAGGTCAGCCCCAGGCCCCTAAGCCTCGGGGCGCCTGCTTCTTTTGGCCCAGCTGAACTGGGGCTTTCCAAGGCTGGGGTCAGACAGAGATCCAGGAGTATGAGTTGGTTCCGGAAAACCCATCAGTGTGAAGACCCTAGGGGACCTGGCCCTCTACTTGTTTTGAGGTCTGGGGTGCGTGCCGTGACCCGGCTAGTTTTCCCATGGCCTTTGGGATGAGGGCCCGGCTGGGGAATTCCAGACCACTCGGGGCTGAGGCTGGCAAGCCCTGCCTGCTCATGTGGCCCTGCCGGCCTGTCCTGGGGCTGACTGCCAGGCATAGCGTTTTTTCTTTTTTTTAAGATTTTATTGATTTATTTGGCAGAGAGAGAGAAAGAGCACGAGCAAGGGAAGTGGCAGGCAGAGGGAGAGGGAGAAGCAGGCTCCCCGCTGAGCAGAGAGCCGGACCCGGGGCTCGATCCCAGGACCCTGAGATCAGGACCCGAGCCGAAGGCAGAGGCTTAATGACTGAGCCACCCAGGCGCCCCTAAGAATAGTTTTTAACTTAGGATCAAATAAGTGGATATTTTATTACCTTGCAGGGGTAAGTCTCAAGGGCAGTAAACTCTGCCTGTATGACACATGCACGGGGGGTCCTCGCACCAACGGGCAGCGTGTCTGGGCGTTGGTCCGACCGGCAGAGGAGCCGGGTTCTAGAACTTCGTCCCGTGAGGAGGAGGGCTTAGTTGAGGGAGGCAGTCATCCGTCTGTACTTTCTTACGGGGCCGCCTCTTGTTGGAACATGGTTTTGTGTGTGCACACACACGTGCACAGAATACACACACACGGGCACATGCCACACACACAGGTATGCATGGGCACGCTATACACACGTGTGTGTGGATAAAATACACACACGGATGCATACCTGTAGACACAAGGGCACACCACACACATCCATGCACAGAATACACACAGATGCACACGTGTAGACACACGGGCACACCGCACACATCCATGCACAGAATACACACACGGACACACACATGTATACACGCGGGCACACTATACACACGCACCCACACCCAGAATACACACACGGATGCACACATGAGTACACATGGGCACACTCTATACACATGCATACGTTCAGATTACACACACAGGTGCACACGTGTATACACACGGCACACCACATACACACATGCACGCACAGGCACACACGGTCTTGCACCGCTCACACACATACACTCGTGGCCCTGGGGTAGAGGTGCCTGATGTCGTGTGCCCAGTGTGGTGGGAGGATAGAGGCATAAGGGAGGCTCACAGCCCTTGTGATGACTGTCCCCTCCCACGGCACCGGGGGCCTGGCCACGCCTGGCGCAGCGGAGTGTGTGATGTTTGAGAAGGGCTCCTGTTTCTCAAGCGGCTCCGTCTTTTTTCTTCTGTCTGATGTGGCGGAAGCCGCAGAGACCCAGCAGAGTCCCGTGGCCCCGTGAGCTGCTCCCCGGGGGGCCGTGGGCGTGTTCTGGGGGCACCCGGGGTCTCAGGACTTGGACATCCACCTTTCCACTTTCTATGACTTGAGAGCTTTTTCTGCGGTTGTTTTTGAGTTTTGAATTTTCTGTATTTGAATCAGAAGGCTTTCGCTTCTTGGGCCCCCAAGCTGGGCCTGGCAGCTGTTTCTTCTATTTGTTTCGGGCCTGTTTATCAGCTGGCTGCCATCAGGGACACAGTGGAATGAGTAGGAGGGATGTCACTGTGGGAGCTGGGAGAAGGGGGCCGCTGCCGGCGTCGGTACTGGGGCTGCGGACGGCGAGCTGCGCCCCGCAGGGCGTCTGGTGGCACCAAGGAGAAGGCGGTCCTTGGGCAGTTCTCTGGGTTTGGATGAGAAGTTCCTTCGTGGGTTAACCTGGGGCAGGCGCCCGCACGGGCTCTCGTGTCCCTCCGGGTTCGTGGGGGCAAACCTGGAGCCAAGCTGCTTGGGAGAGCCCCCCTCGCCCCCCGCGTGGCGGCCAGTGCACACACGTCTGGAAGAGGCAAGGCCTTGATTTCCCATTTCCCTCCGAGCTGGGTCTACTGCAGATGGTGACTCCTGGAGCAGTCCTGGGAGGGGGTGGTCAGGAGACCTCGCCCAGCTTCCTGAGCCCCCAGCTGGCTGCGTCCATCTGGGATCTGCGGCATTCCTTTCTCTCTTCGTCACTTCCTGCTCTGCACAGCTTGCCACAAGTATTTGGAGAAAGAGTTTCTCAGCATTTGGACCCAAGAATGTGTTTATGCATGTCCTGACTGGAAATAAAGGGTCACATGGAAAGAAAAAACCACTTGTCGTTAT
>CM052883.1:156868-175511 GCA_028534135.1 Potos flavus
GGGCCTGGAGACCCTTGTTTGCAGGGCTTCCCGAGCAGCCCAAAGTTGAGGGCCCCAGTCCTTGCAGCCGAGCTGAGAACCCAGCAGCGCCGCCCGTGTGGCCGCCTGTGGAAGGTGCTTGGGCTCTGGGGGAGGCCCTGACTTCCCCTGGTGGGGGGCCTGCCAGGACCGCGTTCCAACGGCCGGGGCCCAGCAGCGCTCGGGGAAGGAGCCTTGGAGGAGCCCGTCTGAGGGCTGAGCTGATGCCCGTTCACATAGACGGGCTGTTTTGTTCCCCTGTTGGCATTTGCCGTCGCGAGACTGATGAGACGGCGGCCTGTCCCGTGCAGACCGCACAGTGCGCCCAGACCGGGGGGCCTGTGGGGCACGTGCGGCCAGGGCTGCTGCAAGAGGGTGGGGCCGCACCATGGACCGGGCCCGCGAAGGGCCTGTTTGATGTGTGCTTCTCTTTCTTCCACTAACACCCGTGTCCCGTTCTTTGGGATTAAAGGGTTAGGGTGAGATGTGCGCCTCCCAGCGCAGCAGGAGCAGAAGGTATTTGAAGTTGGTCGTGCTCTATTTTGAATTCCTGCCGCCATCCGCCACTACTCAACCACAGCTCGGGACCCGACGCGCCCTGGGGAGAGCCCTAATTACTGACCTGGGAGAGAGGTTTTACATCCTCTTCTGTTATATTGGAGGGTTTTGAACAGCTTGTGTGGTTGGAGGCTATTTTGGAAAGGGAGGTTGTCACGAATGTCGTCGAAAATACTGAGCCTCTCCACGGGAGCCTTTGTGTGGGGTGGGACGTGATGCCTTTTTCCCTGAAGTCACAGCTCATTTGGGGCATCCACAATTTGCCGATCTGGACTATGGTTTGAATTTTTCCCCTCGGGCCGCCCTGAGTGATGACGGGGCCGGCCCAGCGGGGGCCTCACGGCGGGAGCGCTGGTGCGGCCTGCGTCTAGGGTCAGTCCCACTGGCCGATCGGCCTTTCAGGGTGATTCCCAGTCCCCACACGAGCAGGAACCAGGGTCCGGCTTGTCAGCGCTCAGCGGAGCGTGTCCCTGTGTCGTGAGGCTGCCTGCTGGGTGCTGTGGCCCGGGGACGCGTCACCCGTGGACGTGCTGCCAGCCTCTGTGTGACACGCCCTCCTGGTGCGGGCGTCTCGCCACGGGCTGTGCAGGGCGTGCTGTGGGACCCTGACACTGGAGGACGGTGCCCACCTCCCGGGTCTGCTGCTTCTGCTCCCGGGGTCTCTGGTCGCCCAGGGTTTCCAGCAGCTGTTTGCTCTGTGTCTTTCGGATGCCACATGTGTGTTTACAGAAGTAAACATTTTCACTGGAGAAGATTGGGGGGGTATGGAAAAGCAACGTTAGAACATGGAAATTGTAACTCTACAGCATGTGCCTTTTTTGTGGCCAACGCCCAAACGCTTCCTTTCTGGGGTGAGGCTGCGCTGGCACTGGGGTGCGTGAGTGACTGAGACACGGGCATGTTTATGGGGCACCTGCCGCTGGGTTGTCCCGGGGCCCACAGCCCACGTGGCCTAAAGCAGGTGCGTGGGGCCTCCGCAGTCTCCACTGTAGAGACCAGAAAGAGACTGTCCGCCGTGCTCAGAGTTGAGGGCCCGGCTTTAGTTTCGCGAGTGGGTGTACAAGACCTCGGGGCAGCGTTAAATGAGGACAAGTTCAAGTCACAGGGCCTGGGAGCAGGTTGACGGAAATGTCAGTTGGGTTATCATCGTCTTCTGGGGCCGCCGTCGGTTAGGGTTGTATGAACCCGCGTGGGGTGCAGCCCGCGCTGGAGGCGAGAGGAGGCTGTGGGCAGGGCTCCCGGTGCTGGGGTGCGGTTCTGGTGTCGAGGGGGAAGGCCCGAGCGCAGCCCTGTGACCGAGCGGGGGGCATGAAGTGGAGGGAGAAGAAGGTGCTCGGTGCTATAGAGCCGCCACTGTTTGCACAGCGCCTTTCTCCGGGGGGGACCGTGGTGCCCGAGGTCCGGCTTGGTGGGGAGCCAGCGCCCGCGACTGAGATGAAGCTCTAAGGACCCGCCTGTTGGCCTGGCTACGGACCGGACGATTCCGTGGTTTCTCAGAAGTTTCCCTCGGGAAACTTGCACTTTGATCCCCTTGAGAGTTGCGAGCAGATTGAGGTGGGCACTCGCGGTGCCGTCTTCTCGCCGCCGTGCGCCGTTCGCAGCCCCGAGGCCTCCTGTCCTTGCTGCTGCTGGATCAGGGGTCTCATGTGCTGCTGTCCCTGTCACCCCGCAGTACGTCCCTGTGATAAACTGCGTAGACACCGCAGTGATTCAGTGGAGCCAGGTTCTCCTGGGAAGACCAGGATTTACTGTGGGGACACGGGGGACGGTAATAACCTCAAGGGCAGGGGCCGTTGTCATGGGGGACCTGACTCCCCTCTGTGGATTGCAGCCCCTGAGTGTGGCCGTATCCTGGCATACCAGCATCTCTGGGGCTCCTCTCACTGTGCCCTCAGCCGGTGCGCCCGGAAGGCCCTGCGGTGGGGACGGTGACCGGCCCCTGGTCGGGTGTCCCTGTGGCGCCTGGAAGGCCCCGCGGTGGGGACAGTGACCGGCCCACGGTCGGGTGTCCCTGTGGCGCCCGGAAGGCCCTGTGGTGGGGACGGTGACCGGCCCACAGTCGGGTGTCCCTGTGGCGCCTGGAAGGCCCCGCGGTGGGGACAGTGACCGGCCCACAGTCGGGTGTCCCTGTGGCGCCTGGAAGGCCCTGCGGCGGGGACGGTGACCGGTCCCCGGTCAGGGGTGGGGTGTGGCAGGATGAAAAGCTTCGGAATGGTCAGCACCGGTGCTCACTGTATGGGCGGGCCGGGAGCCACGCTGAGCACTCTCAGGCAGTTACCCCTTGGTTGATGGGGAAACCGAGGGTTAGCAGGCGGCTCCTGTCCAGTCCGAGGTGACAGCGGGGAGGAGGGCAGTCTCGCCCGGTGTGGGGCCGTCACTCTAAGTCTCCGTCTCCGGGAGGTTCGTGCTCGGCTCTGTGAGCGCGTGAACCCCTCCGGAGGTGCTGAGGTTCACGCGCCCTGCGGGGCCCTCTCTCCTCTCATCCTGGGGGCTTGGCGCTTCTCGGCAGGGTTGGCGTGTGGGTGGTGGGGGGCCAGGACGTCCTCTAGTGGGAGTGGAGTCCACGAGGGCCGTTGCTGCCACAGGAACCTCCTGGCCAGGCTCTGGGCCGCCTGCGCGGCCACAGGAGGTGTCCCGGTCGGGGGTGGCCCGGCCCCGTGGGGACACTTGCACACTTTGCCAGGACGTGAGATGCAGGCGTCCCGGGAGCAGTTTACGAGGGCGGGAAGTGACACCCACGGAATTATGGCACGAAAAGGCAGGACACGAGAGAGATGTCACGTGTGCGGCCGCCGGTGTGAGAAGGACTGGAGACATACGGGGCCGAGCGGCTGTGCGGCGCCTGTGCTGCGTGGGCGCTTCCTCCTTTGCCTGTGATTCGGGTGTGCTGGGCAGTTTACTGTTTTAACACACAGCTTGCGGCCTCCTCTGTCCCTAATTCAGGCCGCTCTCTGCCCTCGTGATCCACCTGCCCTGACTGGGCTCTCTGCCTTCTGACCTCATGGCCTTTGTCCCGTTCCCCTGCCAGGCCTGACCTCTGCCCCTTTGCTCTTCACTGCCCCCCAGGCCCCCGACCCTGGCCCCCTGGGGCCTGCCTCCTTCCTCAGTGTTCTGGCGGGGTCAGGCCCACAGAAGGTCTTGGTGGCTCAAAGTACTTTTCATCTCTTAGACATAATGGGAGATATTAAGATTGGGGGGTTTTCTAGGAATTCAACTTATCTTGATTCATGGAAAATTGTGAATTGGCCCTTCGTTGAAAAATAGGCAGACTGCCTAGGCCAGCCAAAGCCTCAGATTCTAGGAGCTAAAAATAGAGTGGTGGGTAAAGGGCAGGCTGGCGGAGGGTAGCGGCTCGGGATGGGACCCGGGAGCTGGCACTTACAGCGACCGCGGAGCCCGAGCTCCAGGCAGCTGGCAGGGGACGCGGGCCAGGCCCAGGTTTGGCCAGAGAGCTTTCTGTACAGTCAGGAGTTCTGATCAAACAACCATGTGTATTAAGAGGGGATAGCTGACGTTTAAATTACAACAGATTAAAGACTAAATGTGGAAATTTCAGCATACTCAGCCTTACCCACCCCTGGCCCCGGCCCTCCGTGCCGCCCAGGACGCGTGTGGCTACCCGCCGGCCCCCCCATGGACAGGCAGCTCTGGGGGCAGTGGTCCGACCTGCCCTCTGCAGCCTTGCGTCTGGGCCCAGCAAGGTTGAAGGCACTTTATCTGTTGGACTCTCCCGTTCTTGAATGTTTAAGTGTTGCCTTGTTTTCTTGCCAACATAAATATTGTCATAATAAACACTGATGATTTATAAATCTTTGTTTGATGGATTAGTTGACCCTTAAACAACATAGGTTTGAACTGCATGGGTCCACTTACGTGTGGATTTTTTTCAATAAATATAGCGCAGTACTGTAGATGTATTTTCTTTCCCTTACGGTTCTTTTTTTTCCCTCTTCCCTTTTGATTCCCTTAATAACATTTTCTTTTCTCAAGCTCACTTTATTATAAGGACACAGTTTATAATACAAACACATACAAAATACGTGTCAATCAACTGTCTCTGTTATTGGTAAGGCTCCTGGTCAACAGCAGACTATTAGTTGTTTTCTTTTTTTTGAGTTGAAGTGTAATTAACATATGATGCTGTGTTTGTCTCCGGTGCGCGACCCGGCGGTTCGGTATTTCCCTGAGCACATTGCGCAGGCAGGGCTCACCTCCACAAGTGTGGTCACCGTCTGCCACCGTACAAGGTCATCGCAGTGCTATTGCCTGCATTCCCTGTGCTGTCATTTCCATCTCCCCGACTTACTTGTTTTATACGTGGAAGTTTGTACCCTTAATGCCCTTCACCTGTTTCACCCATCCTCCACCCCTTTCCCCTCCGGCCACCACCAGTCTGTTCTCTGTATTTATTTTTTATTTTTTAAAGATTTTATTATTTATTTGACAGAGAGAGACACAGCGAGAGAGGGAGCCCAAGCAGGGGGAGTGGGAGAGGGAGAAGCAGGCTTCCTGCTGAACAGGGAGCCTGATGCGGGACTCGATCCCAGGACCCTGGGATCATGACCTGAGCTGAAGGCAGAGGCTTAATGACTGGGCCACGCAGATGCCCCTGTTCTCTGTATTTAGGAGTCTGTTTTTTGTTTGTTTGCTTTGATTTTAAGACTCCACATATAAGTGAAATCATATGCTATTTATCTTTCTCTGACATATTTCACTTAGCATTGTGCCCTCTAGGTCCATCCATGTTGTCACAAGTGGCAAGATCTCTTTCTCTTTTTCTGGCCAAGTAATAGATATAATAATAATAATACAAATAATGTAACATAATTATATAATAATATAAACATTATACTATGCAATTATAATATAAAATAATGATAAAGGTAAGATAATATCATAATAATCACAAAGGTACATAAATCTTTCAAATTAGTGTTTTTATTTTCTTTGGATAAATACCTAGTAGTGGCATTATCGGATCTTACGGTAATTCTATATTTAACTTCTTGAGGACCCTCCATACTCTTTTCCACAGTGTCTGCCCCAGCTCGCATTCCCACCAGCCATGCACAAGGTCCCCTTTCTCCCCATCCTCACCAACACCTGTTGTTTCTTGTATTTTTTATTCTAGCCATTCTGACAGGTGTGAGGTGGTAGATACCTCATTGTGGTTTTGATTTGCATTTCCCTGATGATGAGGGAAATGTGTGTTTCATGTGTCTGTTGGCCATCTGGATGTCTTCTTTGGAGAAATGTCTGTTCATGTCTTCTGCCCATTATTTAATTTGATTATTTGTTTCTTTGGTGTTGAGTTATACGAGTTTTTTATATATTTTAGATAGTAATCCTTCATCACTTCCTTTACAAATATCTTCTCCCATTCAGTAGGTTGCCTTTTGATTTTGTTGGAGGTTTCCTTTGCTGTGCAGAAGATTTTTATTTTGGTATAGTGCCAATAGTTTATTTTTGTTTTTGTTTCTCTTGCCCGAGGAGGCATAACTATGTTGTTAAGCCCAATGTCCATGAGATTACTGCCTATGTTTTCTTTTAAGAATTGTATGGTTTCAGGTCTCACATTTAGGTCCTTAATCCATTTTGAGTTTATTTCTGTGTGTGATGTAAGAAAGTGGTTCGGTTTCATTCCTCTGCATGGTGCTGTCCAGTTTTCCCAACACCATTGATCAAGGTGACTGTCTTTTCCCATGGTGTATTCTTGCCTCTTTTGTTATAGATTAATTGAAAATGTGAGTGTGGGTTTATTACTCTGTTGTCGATCTGTGTGTCTGTTTCTGTGCCAGTCCCACACTGTTTTATTATAGCTCCGTAGTGTATCTTGAAATCTAGGATTGTGAGACCTCCAGCTTTGTTGTTCTTTCTCAAGATTGCCTTGGCTTTTGGGGCCTTTTGTGGATACAGATTTTATCTGTTCTAGTTCTTGAAAAATGCCGTTGGCATTGTGATAGTGATTGCATTAAAGGTGTAGATTGCTTTTGGTAGTATGGCCATTTTAAACAATTTATTCTTCTAATCCATGAGCATGAAATGTCTTTGCATTTGTTTGTGTCATCTGCAATTTCTTTCATGAATATTTCATAGTTTTTGAACTACAGGTCTTTCACCTCCTTGATTAAGTTTATTTATAGGTATTTTATTATTTTTGGTACAGATGGAAATGGGACTGTTGTCTTCATTTCTCTCTTTGCCACTCCATTTTTACTGTAAAGGAATGCAGCAGATTTCTGTATATTAATTTTGTATCTCGCAACTTTACTGAATTCATTTTTTAGTTCTTTTTTTATTATTATGTTCATTATCATTTATTAGTTCTAATAGATTTTTGGTGGAGTCTTTAGGGTTTTCTATATATACTATCATGTATCTGCAAATAGTGAAAGTTTTACTTTTTCCTTACCAATTTGGATGCCTTTTCTTTTGCTTGTCTGATGGCTGTGTCTAGGACTTCTAGTCCTGTGTTGGATAAAAGTATTGAGAGTGGACATCCCTGTCTTGTTCCTGACCTTAGGAGAAAAGCTCTCAGTTTTTACCCATTGAGGATGTTAGCTGTGAGTCTGTCATTTATGGCCTCTATTATGCTGAGGTGTATTCCCTCTAAACCTACTTTGTTGAGGTTTTTGTTTTTTTTTTTTAATCATGAATGGATGTATTTTATCAAATGCTTTTTCTGCATCTATTGACGTGATCAGATGGTTTTTATTCTTTCTCTTATTTTTTAAAAAAAGATTATTTGAGAGAGAGACAGAGATAGCAAGAGAGAGCATAAGCAGGGAGGAGAGGGAGAAGCAGGCTCCCCACTGAGCAGGGAGCCCGATCTGAGGCTCGATCCCAGGACCCTGATACCATGACCTGAGCTCAAGGCAGACACTTAACCGACTGAGCCACCCAGGCACCCCATCCTTTCTCTTACTGATGTGATATATCTCGTTCATTGATTTGCAAATGTGGAATTCCTGGAGTAGATCCCACTTGATCGTGGTGAATGATTCTTTTAATGTCCTCTTGGATTTGGTTTGCTAGTACTTTGTAGAGGATTTTGCATCTGTGTTTATGAGGGATGTTGGCCTGTAGTTTTCGTTTTTGGTGGAGTTTTTATCCGGTTTTGGTGTCAGGGTAATGCTGGCTTCTTAGAATGATATAGAAAGTTTTCCTTGTTTTCTATTTTTTGGAATAGTTTGAGAAGCGTGGTTAAGTTTGGGGGGAATCAAAAATGATATGTGGTTTTTGTGACTGTGCATGGGTTAGTCACTGTAACCGTATCATTCAGGGTGCAGCTCCGGTTTCTTAGGGGACCTAGATACTGCTTTATTCGTGATTTTTCAACTTTTTTAAGAGAGAAAGTGCGTGCTTGTGAGGGGGAGGGGCAGAGGGAGAGGGAGAGGGAGAATCTTAAGCAGGCTCCGCACCTAGCGCAGAGCCCAACATGGGGCTCGATCTCACGCCCTTGAGATCATGACCTGAGCTGAAACCAAGAGTCAGACGCTGACCCGCTGAGCCACCAGGCACCCCTCAGCTGCTGTTGTAGATAAAGCTGTCCCCCGCTTGGTCTGCACAGCCTCAGCTGCCCAGGGTGTTGGGACTCGGGCAGGAGGCCCAGGTGTATCAGGTGGTGGGTGACCCGCTGGGGATGCGGCCAGGAACCCCTGGGGGAGGGGCTGTTCTCCTACCCCCTCCACCAGGAGAGGCGGGCCGTCTTTCCCTTCAGGGAATTAGGGCCTCTTGTTCATCCGTGGGCTGGGAAGGCCTGCAGGGGGGCCACCTGCCATGGGGGGGGCGTGGAAAGCTCTCTGCATGGGGTCCTTGGGATTGGGGCGCAGGGAAGGGCTGGAGCTCGTCGGTGCAGTGGCTCCGAGTGGGAGACGGTGCCGGCGACCGGGCTGTGTTTCTCTGTGAGCTGCTGGTTGGCCGGCGTTTTGTGGTGTGAGGCCTGAAGAGGACGGTACATCCGTCTGTCCTGGGCGGTCTGTCACAGTGATAAATAAGGAAGGAAAAACCAAAGTTTTATGTTTCAGTTTCTTCCTATTCTAAAATTGCCATCAAGACTCAAAGCCAGCGGCCAGTGCCCACGTTTGGTTTGTGGGTCTCCACGGGGACAGCGGAGTCTTGTGGCTGGTGACTGACGCAGGCAGACGCTCACACCGGTGGTGCTGGGCGCAGGGCCATCGGCTGAGACCCCGGGGACCGTGGGCTTTGATGCCGGTGGCGGCTCTGCCCGCGTGGGGTGGGTACTGTGGGCCCTTCTTAAGGTGTGGCTGCGTCTGGCAGTTGGCCAGGTGTGGCCCTGCGTCTCGGTGGGAGCTCTCTCCCGGGCTCGGGGCCCAACAGTCCCCTTTGGTGGATGGCTGTCCCTGGAATAGACGTAACGTGCTTCTGGGGTTCCCAGTGCATTTGGGGGTGCCTTCGGGCCTTTTAGATCCCTGCGCTTTGGTCAGACAGGAACGACACGGAGGAGGCTGGCCTGGACCGGCCGAGGCTGCTCGGACAGGGTTCACTTGGTCCCCAGTAGCCCAAGTCCAGTAGCCTCCGGGCCATCAGGCACATGTCCCCCCAAGAAGCCCAGGGAACCCTAAGTCCTGAGCTGGTGGACCGCCTCCCATTTTGCCAGAGGCACCCGTGCCGTTGGCGGCAGGCAGACCCACTGATTGCTCCCTGTGCCGGGTGCACTCCTCTCAGGGGACACGGCCTCGCCCCTGCTGCGGCGAGGGAGGGCCCTGAGGGGCTGGGGGGCTGCAGGCTGGGCTCTGCCTCTGGCCTCCTGCTCGGGGCTGGACTGGCGACTTCTTGAGGACCCAGAGCATCACACCCCTCCCACGGGAAGGCGGTCCGCAGACGTGGCTGTTTGCTTCTTGCACACCTCCCGGGCCCTGGACGGGGAGAGGGTCCGAGTGTCAAGCCCCGACAGGAAGAAGTCAGCGCTCTGCTCGGTGCTCCGCGGGCAGCAAGTATGAGGGCCACTGACCTGCCGGCTCTCCCCCCGTGCCTCTGGGCCCCGGTTCCACTCGGAGACGGCGTCGTGCACCGAATGTGGCACCCCTGGCTGCTGAGGTCTGTGGGGGCCTTGTGACCCCTGCGATCCACTCTTCACTCCTGAACACAGCCCTTGGATTTTGAGGGTGGGGGGGCTGGGCTGCTCAGAAGTCCCGCAGCAGGGAGGGGCTCGGGTGGTCTGAATGGGGAGGTAAAGTCAGAGTCGAGTCTCTCCTGCAAGTTCTTTTATTTACTACTTCAGCAAAGTTCAGAAAACATCCCGTGTGTGTCAGTGTGGTCTGGTTCCTCATGGCCCGTCCAGGGTGGCCGGCTCGTAAGCTGGGCAGTTTCCTGCCTACTTGGACCAGGAGCTGTGTTCAGAATGACTCGAGCTCAGCGGGGCTCTCCGGCTTGTTTCTGGGATGCTGCAGCCCACTGGGCGTGAAACAGCCTTGCTCCAGCCCCAGGGTGGGCGGGCCCGCAGGCTGGGACGCCTCTGGGGCGAGGCTTGGGCCGGGACAGCAGTCCGGATATGCTGGGTGCGTCTGGAACCCCGCGGCCGTTTCTGTTTTCTCGTGCCTGGAGGCATGGCGGAGCTCTCCCCTCTTCTGTGCACAAATCAGTGATCGCAACAGCCTGTGGCCCTTGAGAAATAATTTATTACATCTTTCTTTAAATCCCTGTGTGGGTCCTGCCTCCCCATCCCATGCACCTTCCAGCTGCCTCTGTCCTTACTGGCCTCTCATGAAGAAGTCTGTCTTCTGGAACGTTCCACGGGTGACACCTCTGAGGTCATCTTGGCAGGCGCAGGACTTTCGGCCTCTGGGTGGCTCCCAGTTAGGGGCAAGTGTCTTCTGTTCAGCGTCACATGGCTTTGTGGAGGAGTGACAGGGCCCGTGAGGCAGCCCGGTGTTGCCGCAGCAAGGACAGGGCCCCGCACACGAGTTCGCGCCGTTGGTGTAGGATGGGAAAGGGAGTGCCAGCACCTTCCTGCAGCCGTGCCGTGCGGCTCTGAGGGCTGGATGGGGTGTGACGCTCGGGACGCCAAGGGTCAGCGTGGCCCGCGCACGAGGAGGCCCAGGTGCCGGCCGGCCTTGCGCTCCGGCTCGGTCGAAGCGAGTCGTCGAAGGTCGTCCTGCCTGCACAGATGGGCGTCGGCTTGGGGGGGTGTCTCCGAATGCCCAGCTGAGCAGAAGTTCTTTACGGGGTGGCTAATGGGGTACTTCCGAGGGGTGAGGAGGGAAGGACAATCGTGCTCGTCAGCCACCTGCTAGCTGTAGAGGATGGAAGTGCTGGAACGTTCCGGAAAAGGGTAGTCAGGCCACAACAGATGTCCGGGAAAGGGCGGTTCTTCTGGAGACGGCGCTGAGGCTTCTGGGTCCGGCCGTCCTGCCACGAAGACGGTGGCTGCGCGAGGAGGGGCCCGTGGGCAGCACGCCGGCATGGGGTCTGTCCCCTGAGGGTCTCCTGAGGCCATGGGGAGGCACCGCGGTGAGAGACAGCTTAGAGCCGGAGTGTGGGAATGGTGGGCTGTCCTTCCCGTGCACCCGGGTGGCAGGGGGCTTAGGACAGTGCGGGAGAGCCCAGAGTCGCCCCGGGGCTGGTGGAAACCTGGCTTCTGAGTTCAGGATCTGGCCGGGGCGGCCCCGGGGTCTGCCCTTCACACACCACTGCCGGCGTGGAGAGCTTTCTGAGAACCACTGGAGACATGGGCCCGGAGCTGCTGATTCTGCTGACCGGCCACCCTGTTCACAGAGGGGAGACGGAGGCCGGGGGTGGTGGGGCAGTGCTGTCCCGTGCTGCTTCTCCTGATTGGGGTGCACAGCCGACCCGTGTGTGCGTGGGGACACTCGTACGGGGAGCTGGGCCCACAGCTTGAAGCGGTGTCCCGGGAGGGGCCACAGTGGGAAGAGTGAGAGCAGGACGCCGAGCCTCAGAAGCCAGATGCAGAGGCAGGACGTGCCAGGTTCCGTGTCTATCAAACGTCCCCAAGAGGCAGCTCTGTGCGCCCGCCATGGGCTGGTGGCTGCTGGGGGCTGAGGTGGGAACGGGGTGAGGGCTCCCAGGGGTGGCTTCTCTGTCAGTTGGATGAAAATCCTTGAGAATTAGTGCTGATCGTTATACAACTCTGTGAATTGTACATTTTAGAAGATTGAATTTTATATGTAAATTGTATCAACAATATACTAATAATAATTGCAAAAAAATTACAAAATGCCTCATTTATTCACTTTCTATGCATGACTGGACACTAACTCATTATTTGAAAATTTGGTACATCAGTGGAATCATTAAGCTTTTATCCTAACTTTCTGTATGAACTTCACTAACAGGTCACCGTATGGTAGACAAGGGGCAACTTTTCTTTATAAAATGACTTCAGTTTATGAATTACAATGAAAGGTAAAATGAGGGTCGTTTTGCAGCCTCTCGTGGGCTAACGGATCGGCCCGGTTTCCATGGGCTCCGGATGGGCAGAGCCGACGGGCGTTATGAAATGTGCAGAAGGCCGAGCCCTGGTGGGGGCGGGGTTATCGGGCTGGGACGACCGGAAGAACCTTCTGGAGTGCTGGCCCCGCCCCAGGCTGGTCCGCTGCTGATTCCACGCCGCGCTCACACGCGGAATCCACGGACTCGTGTTTGCTGCGTGTGTGTTACACCCAGCGAGAACGCAGGTGTTTATACCCTTTCTTGCTCCGTCCAGAAAAGGACGTCGGGTGGACGGCGGCTTCCGTGTGATAACCACGGTTACACAGAGCGGCCGCTGCCTCGGTCATGACCCTGACAACCGCCCTGACTTTGCTTTTTAAACTTGTGATAAAATGTGCACAACAGGAAACTCCCCATTTAGCCATCTTTAGTGTACACTTCACTGGCACTTAGTGCATTTACCAGCGCCTCCCTCTAGTTTCACCGTGTGTGATCACCTGGAGGGACCCTGTGTGATCTTCGGGTGACCCCCCCAGGTCAGCGGGACACCCTGTCCTCCAGCCCCGCGCCCGCACGTAGGTGCGCGACTGCATGGTCTCCACTGGCCGGCTGCTGTGGACGTTCACGCGCGCGTTTCTGGGTTCAGTTCTTGGGAGCGTGTGGCCCGTGGTGGGGCTGCAGGTGCACGTCCCAGCTGTTTCCCACACGGCTGGACCACTGCACGCTCCCCCCAGCTGTGTACAGGCACCCCACTTTCTCCACATCCTTACCAACATGGGTTATTTTCCTTTAAAAAAATTCTGGCTGTCTCATGGCACCGCAGTATCTCTCTGTGGGTGTGACTTGCGTTTCCGTAATGACATGTGCTGCTCAGCGTCTTCTCCTGTCCATGGGGACAGTTTGGACACCTTTGGAAAAATGTCTTTCAGGTTCTTTGCCCATTTTTAAATGCGTCGTTTGTCTTTAGTTGTTGGGTTGTAGGAGCTCTTTGTATATTTTGGATCCCAGAATACTCATCGGATATGTGACTTGCAGGAGTCTTCTCCCATTCTGTTGGTAACCGTCTCCCACAGTCTGCATTGCCACCAGTCTTTGCTCTCAAGGCCTCGAGATGCATCACCTGTTTCTCCTTATGTCGCAGCTGGAGGAAAGGGGTCAGTCAGCCTGGTGGTCGTGGCACCTTGCTCAGGGGTTCTTCCAACCCAGAGCGCCCCCCACCCCTGCCCGGGGCGTTGGCATTCCTGGTGACTGGCTCCTCTTATCATCAGCTGCCTTCTGTTGCCACCATCTGTCTTCTCTGTGCCCTCACTTCTGGCTGCTGAGCAAGGAAAAGAGGAAGGGATTTTATGGGTTTGTTGTGGGGAGCAACCCCTCTGCCTTTTGCACATGGAGGTCGGCCCCACTGGGGTTTCAGCGATGCTGCTTTCCTTACCAAGGTGCAGAAACAGGTGTGTCCCACACATGCCTCTCACAGGCGTGACACACACTAACGTGGATATTACCTGTGTGTGAGGTCAGGCCGTGCGAAGCTGTCATAATTGCCTTCACTCTGGGGGACACTGTGAGCGTCAAAGACCGCCCTGACCACAAAATGCACAGTGGTTGAGAATCGGCCTGGGGTGTAGTTAGTTAGCCACCGAAGAGATAATAAGTCACCTAGGAAAAGGTCAAGCTTTCATCAGAAAGGCCTCTTTACCCCAGAATAACATACGAAGTCTCACTTTCGCCACGGACCCGGAATTTCCACCGTGTGTCTGGCTGGACCCAGGCCATTTCCCTTCAGCCAGACGTGAGTAAATAAAGAAACACCTTCATTTAAAAGTCTTTCCAGAGCGGCACCTGGGGGGCTCAGTTGTTGAGCGTCTGCCTTCATCTCAGCTCAGGATCCCAGGGTCCCGGGACCAAGTCCCGCGTTAGGCTCCCTGCTCCGCGGGAGGTCTGCTTCTCCCTTTCCCTCTGCTGCTCCCCCTGCTTGTGTGCTCACTCTCTTTGTCAAATAAACAAACAAAATCTTTAAAAAAAAAAAAAAGTCTTTGCAGAACTTTGTGTTTCATAGTGGAGGTATGAATGGCAGGGACTGATTTTTTAAGGAAGAAAATGGTTTTTCTAATCTTTTGTTAATATCTAAGAAATTTTCTTTCTCAAGCTTAAGCCGGACTCTTTCAAAGAGTGGTGTGGGGAAAAGAAAGAAAAGCAAAGATAGTAGCAAAGTGTTCAGGGCAGAAAACAGCAACCTGAAATCCTATGTTTGTTAAAATAAAAAATAAACCTAGATTATTGAAAAATAAACCTAGATCTTGCAGAAAACCCTTTTTCCAGGGCAGGCTGGCCAAGTCGGAGTCTTACTTCATGTATCAAGGCATTGCTGCCTGTGGAAGAGGTTGTAGGTTGGAACGGAAATTTGGGCCATTTAATGTATTAAAGAGCTCTCGCAAGTGGAGCAGGACCTTAAACAGGGCAGGCTGATCTGAACGCTGAATTTGTATTTTGTCGAATGATGAGGACCCTTGGACAGGCAGAGACGTGTCCTCCCTGAGGCCCGGAGCACAGCCTGGAGGAGGCGCTCGGGCGGAACGGGAAGGGGCCTGGTGAAGGGCGACATGGAGGGGCCGCAGTGTCCGGTCACAGCACACAGCTGCGTGAGCGCCGTGTGGAGGACGTCTGGCGGGTTAATCAGCAGTAGGTCGGGCGTTGGTGGGCACAGAGCAGGGCGGACTGTTGATACTCGACATGCTTACGTGTAAGCCACATTGCGTCTTACGTGTAACATGATTGTACAAGAAGCATCATTCATAGCAGGGGGTCAGCGGCAGATTTTAAACCGATCAGCCGAGAAACGTCAGTGATAATCCTACTTCGATGGGGGCGCTCGCTCAAGAACAGGAAACAGACATCAGTGAATGTGGCCGTTTCTGGAGAGCAGGTGTTGGCCGGGCCTGGGGCTGTAGGAAGAGGGTCGTGTTCAGCCTTGGATTCCCACAGCCGCGTTGCGGTGCTTCTCAGCGACGACAGCAGAACCGCGAATCTGTAAATCTGTGAACAGAGTGGTTCGACAGAGGCCTGCACTCACAGAATGTTGTCTCCGCTGCTCCCGAGGCCAGGAGCCCGAGTAGACCGGCTTCCGGAGCCGCGTGCCTCTGGGAGCGGGACCGGTTTTTCCCTCGGGCCGGCTCGGCAGCCGGGAACACGCGGGTGGGCTTGCTTTGTGCGAGGTTCTGGCCGACGGCAGAAGCGCCCGTGTCGTCACAGGCCTGCTGACTGCCGTCTGGCCTGGCTCTCTGGTGTCCTCGAAGCCAGCGCTTGGACAGAGGCAGCATGAACCCTCAGTCGCTCGCGCTGGGGTGCAGGGCTGGGGGCATCCGCTCTCCTGGCCAGACACGGAAACCAAAGTGGCACGCCCTTGCCACTGGGTGGGAAGTGGCAAAAATCTGCACCCAAATTATTTACTGTCTTCATAAACCTGTTGCTAGAGTCACTCCCTGCCCCCCCCCACCTTGCCATCATAAAACAAAAAAATGGAAAAACAGGCATTTCTCGGATTCCGGGCAAATGTTTAATTGAAAAGACGGGCCGCGCCATGTCCGTGGGATGTCGTCCTCTGCCGCTGGGAGTGTGCAGGGCCACAGCCGCCCCTGGAGGCGGTTTGGAGGCTCCTGAGACGGTTAAGGCCACAGTTAGCACAACGCCCAGCACCTCCACTCCCGGCGTGCGCATGTGTGCACAGAAGCTAGGACACGAATGCCACGTAGCCCACGCTTGGGAACAAGCGGCCCAAATGTCTGTCACCTGAAGGACGGAGCAGCGGGTCATGCAGCATCCAGTCGTGGGACATCACTGAGCCGCGAGGAGGCCGAGGCTGCAGTGCAGACGAACCTCTGAACATTATGCTGCGTGAGAGAAGTCACACTCAAAAGATCACACGTGATATGATTCTTTTTATATGAATGTCCAGAAGAGCCAAAACTATAGATGGGAAGTAGGTTGGTGGTTGCCAGGGCCTGGGGGAGGCAGAAGGGATGTGATGGCTAATGGGTCCACGTTTATTTCAAGACCACGAGAATGTTCTAATGCCAGTTGTGGGGATAGTTGCACAACCTGGTGAATGTACTAAAAAACATTGAGTTGTACACTTTAAACAGGTGAATTTTATGCTGTGCTGATCTGATGGCAATAAAGCTCTTAAAAAGCAGAAATCACAACACACATGTGCACACACACATACACAGGCATGTACCCGTACAAGCAAGTAAGTGTATAAACACCTCGACAGGAGGAAGCGGCAGGCTTTGGGCATGGCCTTGTGGCCCTGGTGTCCACTGCCAGGCACTCGCCACATGTTCACCGAGGTGATCTCCCAGGTGTTCACCGAGGTGGTCTCCCGGGTGTCTTGTCAGGTGATCTCCCGGGTGTCCTCTCAGGTGTCTTCCCGGGTGTTCTCTCAGGTAGTCTCCCAGGTGTTCTCCAGGTGTTCACCTGGGTGTTCTCAGGTGACCTCCCGGGTGTCCTCTCAGGTGATCTCCCGGGTATTCTTTCAGGTGATCTCCCAGGTGTTCTCTCAGGTGATCTCCTGGATATTCTGTCAGGTAGTCTCCCGGGCGTTCTCTCAGGTGGTCTCCCGGGTGTTCTCTCAGATGTTCACCCGGGTGTTCTCTCAGATGATCTCCTGGGCATCCTCTCAGGTGATCTCCCGGGCGTTCTCTCAGGTGGTCTCCCAGGTGTTCTCTCAAGTGATCTCCCGGGCGTCCTCTCAAGTGATCTCCCAGGTGTTCTCTCAGGTGATCTCCTGGATGTTCTCTCAGGTGGTCTCCCGGGTGTTCTCTCAGGTGTTCTGCCCTTTTCCTGTTTCTTACTTGGGTCACAGGATAACTCCTCTGGAGGTGGGAGGGCCAGGTGAAAACTGTTCCCAGGCTGAAGTTTCCTGTGGCGCTCTCTTTTGTGTGGCACCTACTTTTTGGTACCTCCTGTTTGCTGTGCAGAATCACAGGGATAATGTTCTAGGAGGGCCCAGGCCCAGCTTGGGGACAGCTCAGATCCTTGTCTTCATCAGTGTCCAGGGCCCTCACTCTTCCAGAAGTTTCCATGGTACTTCACTTTAATTTCCTGCATTGAAAAAAAAAACCAACTCAGCATATTCCTGCCATCTGTATTCCTGCTACATTCTTCACCCTTCTCAGCTACCTCCTCACCCTTGTCCCTTTACTGTAACCTGTTAGAGATTCCTAATGCAACTAGTAGAAACAAAGCATAGGAGAGCAAAAGACTTGGGGGAGCGGAGCTGTGCTGCAGGATGTGGAGGAAGCACGAACGCTCTCGTTTCATTATTTACCTGCCCCAGGCGGTCTTCCAGCCGGAAATTCCCGTTATTCAAGGGACCCCAGATGCTGCGCATGCTGTGGGGGTGTTGGAGAACTCCAGGGCAGGTGCACCTTGATGACAGACTGGTGTCCTTAAGAGTGGGGCCCCGGCGGACCGCATGAGGGGTTAGGGAGGGCAGCCCCACAGGTGGGGCTGGAGGGCCCCAAATGCACAAGGCCAGGCAGGTGCCCCCTGAGAGGGGCTGCCCCCACCAGACCCACAACCATTTCAACAGGGGGAAGCAGCCAGCATGGCTGGATCTTCAGAGTTTTCAAAAGGATTTGAAACGAGTGTGAAACCTGTTTATTTTTAAATGGCATCCACTAACGCAAAATTTAGAACTGTGTAAGGGAAGCAGTCCGTGTCTCAGTGCCACCTCCGACCGAGGGCCCCAGGCTGAGACCACAGGGTAGCACCCAGCAGAGGATGTTCTCCCGGCCTCGGCGGGGCCACAGCCTGAGGTCCCAGCACCCGAGGGGCCGTAGATCTCTGCATTTTTATGACAGTGTTGGCTGATGACGGGAGTGTCTTCCACTCACAGGCTCAGAATCTTACGGCTTCCTGACACAATGGACATAAAGGTCAGGGCAGGGGCCCCTTTCTCTAGTGGGTAAATGCGGGAACCTGCATGACCAGCAGGGGTGCCGCTGCCCAGGATCGGGGTGCAGACCTGGTGAGAGTGCAGTCCTTCTCTGGTGTGGCCCCGGCGGCAACCCGGGGACCGCGGAACGCTCACCCGGGGGCGTTACCTGTCTTCGTTCGAGTCTGTCGGTTGGGTAAGGAATGCTAGAAATAATAGCTGCACCTGAAGTTGTAGGACCAGCCAGCACGGCTCGTCACGGTGGGCCCGCTCTGCCCTCCTCTCCCGCTGCAGTGGCCGCTCAGGAAGGGATCGGTCACAACCACGGGTAGCTTGGGCGGGTCCCGCCTTCAGAGGTCCCTGCAGACCGGGCTGTTCCTTCATCTGGCCCACCCGTGTGCTCGTCTGCCCCACTCAGTTTCCCCTCTCCAGTCTGGGATACATGCCTGTGGAATCGGATTCGGAACCTACCCGGTGGGTGCAGCCGGGTTAGCTCCTGTAGCTGCCCCGTGGCGCCCACAGCACACGGCTCCCATGGCCCGCAGGCCTGTGACGGATTTGGTAGTGCGATGGCTGCACGGTGTCAGATGCTCTGTCACCGCGCTAATCCCACGACTCAGATTATCACCAGTGCGCCTGGACGGAAGGAAGAAGAAAGACTCCTTACCTACTGACGTATGAACTCGAGAACCTGAGGACATGTGTGTGTGTGTGTGTGTG
>CM052883.1:176011-281075 GCA_028534135.1 Potos flavus
GGATTAGTTGTGATCTCTCCCCTTTCATTCATAACTTTGTTAATTTGGGTCCTCTCTCTTTTCTTTTGGATTAGTTTGGCCAGTGGCTTATTGATCTCATCGATTCTTTAAAAAAAAAACTCTGGATTCGTTGACGCATTCTACTGTTTCTCTAGTTTCTAACTCGTTGATCTCTGCTCTAATCTTGATTATTTCCCTTCTTGTGTGTGGGGTTGGCTTAATTTGTTGTTGATTTTCCAGTTCTTTAAGGTGTAAAGAGAGCTGGTGTATTCGGGATTTTTCAATTTTTTTGAATGAGGCTTGGATGGCTATGTATCAGATCTTTATATTTTTAAAAAATTATTATTTGCTTGAGACAGAGAGAGAGTGAGACAGAGAGATCACGAGTAGGGGGGAGGTGCTGAGCAGAGAGCCTGATGTGGGGCTTGATCCCAGGACCCTGGGATCATGACCTGAGCCGAAGGTAGACGCTTAACAGACTGAGCCACCTGGGCGCCCCTCAAATCTTTATTTGTAATTATGAGACTAATGTCTGTTTATTGTGAAAAATGAAACATCAAACAGTAAAGTGTGTTAAGTAAACAGTGGAGATCAAATTTCATTTTTCCCAAATTTACTGCAAGTTAAAAAAATCAGTTTACAATATCAAAAATTTTCACAGTCTATTGCACACCGCTGTGCAGAGGCGTCGGCTCCGCACAGGTGAGCAGCGAATTTCCGAATTTCTGCATCCTCGTGGCAGGAGGGAGGGAGGGACCATGTCCTCCCCCCTCCAGGGAGGCTGGTCTCAGCCCCTGGCTCTGTGTCCTGGGCCCTTTCTACCGCGCCTGGCGTTTTCCGGGTGCTGCTGCTGCCGCTGCCTCCTGTGGTTGGTCTCCGCGGGCTCACTTGCCCGTGGATATCACTCTAACCCTAATATCCGTGCTGTTTTATTTCAGGTTTGTGTCCTCAAGCAGAACACTGTAATTTCGCTTTTTACCCAGTCCCAGGGGCTTTTCCCCTCAGTTTTATCCATTTATGTTTATTGATGTAAGTATCCTGTTTGCGCTTGTTTCTGCTTTTTTCTTTGTTTTGTTTCCTTTCTTTCTCCTCCATTATATTGTTTTCTTCAGCAAATGTCAAGAAATGCTTGGAACCTATGTTTCAAATCCATCCTTCATTTATTTGTGTTGACTCTCTTGAAATTCCTCTTTTACGTAACAGGAAACAGATAAAGCCCAAGGGCAAAGGGAGATGTTAAGATAAAGTCAAACAAAGGGAGGGGAAACAGAAGCTCCTAGAAATAGGGTTTCCTGCAGCGGCAGCCCACTGAGCGCACCGTGTTTGAAGTGCCGGCTTGAAGCACCAGCTCGATGCCGATGATGCCGGCGGGAACCGGTGCCTTGGGCTTCCGGCAAGACCAGACAGACTCTGGGGACCCAGGCCTCCTGGGGGGGTGATCCCCGCTCTCCGTGGAAGGACAAGTACGGATAGCCTAAGGAAACAGCTCATTGCCTCTGGATCCCGAGTCAGAAAGAACTGTGTGTGAGTGTCCCAAACCAAAGGCCAGCTCTGTCACAAGCAGCTTGCACCCCCTGTTTGAAGCCCCCAGGGGCTTCAGCCTCCTCATGTACAGGAGGGAGAGGGGGACAAGCACAGGGGGAGAGGGAAGGACACCAGCCGTGGGGACTCCTCAGCCAAAAATCCCTCCCCTGCTCTTGGGTCTGAGGGTTTGAAGTAGAAGAACTTTCTCTGAGGGTATGCTTGTGCTTTTCCCTGGCAAGCCCCTGCCTCCCAGCCTTGGAAATATCGGGGAATTAGCATGGATGTGGGGACGGGGGTAGCAGGACACTTTTTATGGGAGGGCTCTTTCCTTCAGAAAGAAGACCAAAATCAAGCTATTTGAAAACTGCAGAGTCAGGGAGAAAAGAGGTCTTCCGTAGGGCCAGAAGGTCGGAAGATGGTCCCCAAACCCACAGTAGCCCTCCTTGACCAGCTGTCTGAGGACACCCTCCCTGATGTCTGTCAGCTGGGTCTGGGACTGGTGCTCACTGGTACAGACAGGATATACCACAGCTGACCTTTAAAACTCCAGAAATATGCCACTCATTGACTTGGCAGAAAAAAAACACTCTTTTTCCCCGAGAGCCTGGTCCCTACTCTTGCAGCTGCGTCTCCTCCAACAACACTTACTGTCCTAATTTGCTGAATGGCTGCAAAACCAGCTCTCCTGGGAGCTTCGGTCTTTTTTTCTCGTTTAAATATTAGCTTGCAAAATATCCAAAATATTTTGAAGGAAAGATTTCAACTTCCCTCCTCATTTATCCCTAACTCCAAAGAGAAATTACTTGGCTGACTTGGCACCTGTTTTTACCCAGAGAAGTAAGATTTCGATAAGATCATCCCATAAAGCTCATTAGCCAAGAAACAGACTCTTAACTACAGAGAATACACTGGTGCGTACCAGATGCAGGAAGGTGGGGGGCCGGGGGGGCCACGGGGGACAGAGGACGGGGATGAAGAGGGTGCTTGTCCTGACGAGCACCGGCTGATGGACAGAACTGTTGGATCGCGACATCGTGCATCTGAAACTACACTGTATGCTAACTAACTGGGATTAAAATAAAACCTTAAAAAACAATAAAACTCATTAGCCATCCTGAAATTTACAGGAACCCTCAGTTAACTGGAAGTATGTATTCTTCTAATCCAGTGCCCCAGCCCCAAATAACCCCACACCTGAGAAGGCAACACAAATGAAACCCATGCCAGGGTTGTAGGGAGCATCAGTCGGAAGTTGATACAAGGTATGCCGAGGGGGCTACTGGGGGCAGTGGGCATGAGGCGGCTGTCAGATTTGCTCCACCAGTGAACCTCCATCTCTCCCCTGCAAGGAGAGGATATGAACCACCTCCCAGAACTCAGGTCAGAGATAAACGAGTAACGTTTGCAAAAATGATGATAAAAGTGTCATTTACTTGGCAAGTAGTCAAATATCATTTCTTTCTTTCCTGCCTTACCATATGTATCTTCCACACAGAATAAAAACATTAACTAACAAAAATCCACTGATTTGAAAGTTATTACATGGTGGTCACTGTGGCATTATTCACAGTAGCCAATAAATGGACACAACCTAAGTGTCCACCAATAGGGGAACAGATGAAAAAATGTGGTACACACACACACACACACCTGCACACACACCCACACCCACACACATGCACACAATCCATACACACACATCACACACATGCACACACACATATCCATACACAGTCACACACATCCTTACACACATGTACACATGTACATAAACACACACACACACACACGCACAATGATGGAATATTACTCAGCCATAAAAAAAGAATGAAATCTTACCATTTATGACAACATGGATGGACCTCGAGGGTGTTGTGCAAAGTGAGATAAGTGAGACAGAAAAACAAACATCATACAATCCTTCTTATATGTCAAATCTAAAAATAAAACAAAACCAAAAAAACAAGCTAGGTGATACAGAGAACATACGGGCAGTTGCCAGGGTGATGGGGGGGTAGATAGACAAAGGGGGCCACGAGGTGAAAAAATAGTAAAGACAGAGCATTTAACATTTCTGCAAACCTAAATTTGGTTCATAGAAAATCTTTCAAAGGAACATGTGATAGACAAATGGTACCTTAAGACATTGACTCGTCTCAAGGATTTTATAATTTCAGTGTGTGTGTACGTGTGTGTATGTATGTGTCTGTATGCGTATAGACATGTGTGTCTATGTACAGATATGTGTGTAACTATGTGTATATGTGAATGTGTGGATGTGTGTGAGTGTGTGTGTGTGTGTGTGAATGTATGGATGTGTGTGGATGTTTGGATGCATGTGTCTGTGTGTGTGTGTGTGTATCTGCGTATACGTGTGTGTCTATGTGTGTGTGTGTGTAACTATGTGTGGATGTGCGTGTCTGTGTGTATGTGTGTGGGAGAAGGGGGTATGGAAAGAAATGGGATGATGAGAAGTGGGTGTCCTGTTAAGGTTATTCAATTTTTAAAAAATTTTTATTTATTTGTTTGTTTGTTTATGTATTTATTTATGTTTTTATTTGCGAGAGAGACGGAGAGCGATCATGAGCAGGGGGAACAGCGGAAGGAGAGGGAGAAGCAGACTCCCCGCTAAGCAGGGAGCCCGATGGGGGGCTCAATTCCAGACCCTGAGATCATGACCTGAGCTCAAGGCAGATGCTTAACCAGCTGAGCCACCCAGGCGCCCCAAGGTTATTTTCATATGACAGTATCAACCCAGGGATAAGGGAACATTTTTACATCAGTAGTTGGAATCAGAATTTAATTACTCAAATATTCCCGCATCGTCATTCAACAATCATTCGTCCAGAACCGGCAACGTCACACATTCAGCAGAGCTCCCAGTAGTGACTTCACATTTTTAGTTTGCAGTTAGAACCAGAAGAGAATTCAATAGGTTCTTTTTAAAGGTTTTAACCATTTAAGATATTGGAAAA
Source organism: Potos flavus (assembly GCA_028534135.1). Taxonomy (NCBI): domain Eukaryota; kingdom Metazoa; phylum Chordata; class Mammalia; order Carnivora; family Procyonidae; genus Potos; species Potos flavus. Next base: position 180,511 of record CM052883.1, read on the forward strand.
ACTTTAATGTGGCTTATTTCGAGCCGTAGAAATCTGTTACTGTGTTTATTGAGGTGGCTTTCAACTTACCCCTTGACCTACTATGTAAGTTTACATAATATTTTGTGACCATCTTGGCCATCCCTTGATGGGTTCTTTGCCTGATTATATCTTTTTTTTTTAAGTTTTTATTTATTTATTTGACACAGAGAGAGAGATCACAAGTAGGCAGAGAGTCAGACAGAGAGAGAGAGGGGGAAGCAGGCTCCCCGCTGAGCAGAGAGCCCGATGCGGGGCTCGATCCCAGGACCCTGAGATCATGACCTGAGCCAAAGGAAGAGACTTTAACCCACTGAGCCACCCAGGTGCCCCTGCCTGATTATATCTTAACTATACTATGAAAATAAACAAAGCCATACGAATTCCACTTCTAGCATTTTAGATGATTTGTGCACTGAAGCCCCACTTCTGCTACGGAAGGTCAGGGTACTGAATGATCTCCGTGGAGGAGGTGGCCTTACTTCTCCCCTTTCCAAGTCCAGATGGTACCGTAACAGAGAAAGAAACCCCATTCCACCTCTTTCCCTGAGTGACCCGTACAACTAGGTCCCACCACCCAGACTTTATCCACAGACGTTTTCCAGCACAGCCTTCACAGACGGATGAAGGAAACAAATGAAAAAAGCCCCGGTCGGTGGTGTCCTGAGACCCTGCACCACCGGACACCAACAAGCTGGTGTGTGTGTGTGTGTGTGTGTGTGTGTGTGAGAGAGAGAGAGAATGTATGGGGGTGTGTGGATGTGTGTGTGTATCTGTGTACAGATGTGTGTGTCTATGTACGGATATGTGGAGGGGGCTCAAAGTGCAATTGTGGAAGCACTGATTTGGTGAAAGAGTACTTTGAGGAATTTTAGAAAGATATTCAACAATAAAATTAAAAGAATAAGTGATTATCTGATTATTTAAATAGACATCTCTTTAAAGAAGATGTGCAAATGGCCAGTAAGCCCATGAAAAGATGCTCAGTATTATTAGGGAAATGCAAGTCAAAGCCACAATAGGACCTCACTTCACACCCACTAGTTGACCCGAATCAAAAGACAGACAATAACGAGTGCTGGTGAAGCTATAGAGAAACTGGAACGCGCCCTCTGCTGGTAGGAACGTAAATGGTCTGGCTAGTCCTCAAACAGTCGAGCATAATGTTACCATACAACCGCTGAATTCCCCCGCTAGGTGTAGACCCAAGAGCACTGAAAACACATGGCCACACAAAACTCGTACAACAATGTTCACAGCAACATTACTTATAATAGCCAAAAAGTAGAAACAACCCAAATGTCCACCAACTGATGAGCAGGCAAGCAAGATGTGATATAACCATCCAACGGAATATGATGCAACCATAAAAAGAAAAAAGACTATGATTGATTCTAAATGAAATAGAATTGTCAGTAAATTGAAATACCCCATTTCCTTTGCATTCTAGTAAATTGATATTTTACTGCCCTTGCCTAAGGAAAGTGCTATTTCCAATATGTAGTTTTACTCCGATGGGAACTGAAACCGAGGTTTAGCAAGGCCACATCCAAGCCTGAACCCAAAAAGTGAAGGGGGAGGGAAGGACTCAAAACACAAACTGGGAAAAGAAGACAAGTGTGAGAAGTGTGGCGGGGAGAATGGCAAGGTGGCCATGGGCTCCCCCAAGCCGCAGCAGCCCTGGTCCTCTGGGGTGCCAGCCGGGTCCTCCCCGACCGCTATCACACTGAGGACAGCTGCGCAAACGCAGGAAACAGCGCTCTAAGGTTACGCCTGACCAGATGATCCAGCAAAACTAGTTTTTGTGCTTCTTCAGCTGATAACTGGAAACCAGTCACGCAGAGGAGTAATATGGGGACCTACGGGGTTTTTCTCGAGCCACGAATACTTTATTATCATAGTTGTGCTGTTGAGTATTTGTTTAAAATTCTCAGGTGGATTTGCATAATTTACCTAAAAACTTGTGATTGTAACTTTAACAAATATCTAAATAAATCAGATTAAAACTCCTGCATGTGAAGAAACTATACCAGACTCCAGAACACATAACCCTAAGACCTAAAAGGAATCTGTGGGCCTTGGATGGACGGTTTGAGTATTGCCAAGAGTCTCAGAAACTCTTTATTCTCTCTGTTACACCCAGAAAAGACCCCTCATGCTGCTCTACAACAATGAACACCTATCCTTGGCTAATGCCTCAAAAAAAATTACTGAAAGACTCATACACACCTTCATTTACTCAATAAACTAAATCTAAAATTGAATTTGATAATGATTGCACAACTCTGAAAATACCAAAACCACTCAAATATACACTTTAAAAGGATGATTTTTATTGTATAAAATTATGTCTCGATGAAGCTGCTATTTTTAAAAAAGATGATATGAGGGGCACCTGGGGGGCTCAGCTGGTTAGGCATCTGCCTTCGGCTCAGGTCATGATTCCAGGGTCCTGGGATGGAGCCTGAGCCCTGTGTCCTTGGCTTCCTGCCCAGCAGGGAGCCTGCTTCTCCCTCTCCCTCTGCCTGCTGCTCCCCCTGCTGTGCTCTCTCTCTCTCAAATAAATTAATAAAATCTTAAAAAAAAAAACCCACAAAAAACTGCCAGATTATGCCACGTCGTCAAGAAACAGCTCTCTGTTGGGAAACAGCACAAGTCTTCCCATGACCGGGTGATTTCAGCTCTTTCTTCTCTGAACTTGCTCTGAGAGTCTTTAGTTGGCAAATGGGTCTTATTTCACATATGCCTCTTAGGGAGCTTTGATTTTAAAGATAACTTGAAAAAGTAAGGTACCAGGTGTGTTTTTAATCCCACATCACTCTGTGCATCAAATTAGTTTCAATGTGTAGGACTTTGAAATGCTTTAAAATCACCATAACTATAATGAATGGGGACAGTGATGGGTGGTAGAGGATGGGGGGGGGGGGGAGGAGAGGCTGGGCTTGTCTGTGCAGCCTGCTGCCTGGGCTGCTGTGGTCCAGGCAGCCACTGGATGAGGCAGGAGGGGCCTCATGCAGAACTGAAGAGGCATTCCCTTTACGGAGAGCAGGACCTGGCTGCACTTGGGGGGCCCCTTCCTTCCCGATCCCTGGGTCCCTCCTCTGTGTCACCCAGCCTCTGGTGGCAGCTCCATAATGCAAATGACCACATGGCCGCTCCGGTTTCTAGAAGATAGGGGGACATGGGACTGCCCAAAATTCCCAAGTCTATTTTGGGACCAGAGTAAATTTTATATAATCCATAAGTACATTAAGGGGAACCACACAGAGTACTGACCCTCAAAACAGTGGCTGAAACAGAAAGAACCCTAGGAGCTATTAACCTGGGGGTTTCAATGATTCTCAGGCTCTAGGACCTGGACCTCATGACAACCTTCCGATGTCCCTGACCTAACCAATCTCCACTTGTGGGCCACCCATGGTCCCCTACAACCGTTAGAGCAAAGCCAAGGATGCATGGAGAAGTGGCGGTCACTAGTGGTGCTCTCTGGTACTGCAGCTCCAGCTCCTGAACCCAGATGCCCAGAAGGGCAGTAGGCTCACACCGCTGGGCACTTCCAAATTTTTGTCCAAGGACCTTCCAGTTAAGATCTTCTCTCTCTCTCTGCAAGGGGGGGTGCTGCTGATGGTCATTTTCCCAACCCTCTAACCCAGCTCCCCAGCAACATGGCTCCCGAGCATAGACGGTAATCCCTGGTAAAGTTTCTGTGGGCATGAGTTACTTTGACTCCCACTGACACAGATATGGGACATGTCCCCAGTTGCAAGCCCTAACTTTGACCAGTTGGATAAAATAATCAGTGAAGCAATAGTATTCCATGACGGAAATATGCTCAAATTACCATACCACACACTCAACTGCTAGAGGCCAGCGCGACGGGGAAGTGATCAATCTCCCTGTGCTCAGGTGAACACAGGGTCACAGAAGCAAGCAACCAGCAATACTCTAAAGATTCCGAGGTGATCATTTACCCTGAACTATTTCCTTCAGAACTTGCAGTTGCCTTAAAAGCCACACTTAGAGTCACTAACGGATAAGACAACAGAAGCCATTGTCGTCCTGACATCCAGCTTTTAGCTGTGCTCTGTGCTCACTGGCTCTCTGACCTTGAGCAGGTAAGTTACCCTTGCAGGGTCTCATTTTCCATGAGAGCAGGTATCACAAGGCTGCACATTGATTTTTTTTTTTAAGATTTTATTTATTTATTTCAGAGAGACAGCGCAAGCATGGTGGAGGGCAGAGGAAGGGCAGAGGAAGGGCAGAGGAAGCTGGCTCCCAGCTGAGCAGAGAGCCTGATTGGAGGAGGCCTGCGCGGGGGAGGGGGTTGGGGGGGCTTGATCCCGGGACCCCAGGATCCTGACCTGAGCCAAAGGCAGATGCTTAACTGACTGAGCCTCCTAGGTGCCCCTAGGCTGTACATTTATAAATCAACATAAAACCTCAATTTAAGTTAACAAACATTTATCAGACATTATCTACATGGAGGTTAATGCGAAAGACAGTTATTGGGGCACCTGCGTAGCTCAGCTGGTGGAAGAGCAGCCCCAAAGATACCGAATTCCTGACCTGGTGAATGTGCCGCGCAGGCAGCCTCTGGAATCAGAACAGGCCAAGGAATCGGATTCTTCCCTCGAGCCTCTAGACGGAGAGCAGTCCTGCCACACTGTGACATTGCTCTCGGGAGACTCATTTCAGGTACTAATCGAAGATGAGGAACAAAATGAGAACTCTGCCAAATGTTTGAATGCCCAAGTGTGGTTTGATTAAGAGAGGGAATTCTATTTATTTCCCTCTCCTCACATTCTCCTAGAGTATTTGCCTTCAAGGAACCCGCAGACTACAGGGCAATATGGAAAAATGAACGGGCAGTTACAATCATGTTTCAATGAGGAAAATACAGTGTTACTAAAAAGTAAATGAGGGACACATAAGCCCAACATGGGGAGCTCAAAGATTTCCTAAATGAAATGGCCATTGTATTAATTTACTTCCCAGAGAAACTGAACCAATAGGAGGGAGGAGTGTGTGTGTGTGTACATATGTGATTTATTATGAGGAATTGGTTCATGCAGTTATGGAGGCTGAGAAGTCCCGAGATTTGCGGTTGGCAAGATGGAGACCTGGGAAGGTCAATGGTGTGAATTCCAGTCTGAGTCCGAGTCCCAAGGCAGAAGATCAATGAATGTCTCAGCTCAAGCAGTTAGGCAGAGAGTAAATTCTCTTACTCCACCTTTTTGTTCTATTCATGCCTTTAATGGATTCGATGAGGCCCACTTTGGGGGAGGGCAATCTGCTTTACTCAGTCTACTGATTCAAATATTAATTCTATCCAAAACAGCTCACGAACAAACCCAGAATCATGTTCGACCAAAGATATGGGTATCCCATGCTCCAGTCCAACTGACACATAAAATTAACCATCACAGACACTCAGGTGTGATCTGAAGCGTTAGTTTGGATAGCATCATAGCCCAGAGCCTGGTCCGATAAACAAGGCATGAAACATTTTTCAGTTGTTGAAGAGAACAAAGCAGGTTCTCAGAGGGAAAGATCTCTAATGTATACCAGTGAACCAGGCAAATCTCAAAATAATTACAGATCACCCATCCCTTTTTTGTAGAGAAGAAAAAGAGAGAGATTTGTAAATGTGTACATGTACATTCAAAGCACAGAAAGGAGAGCATGATGCGCACAACAGTGGTTGGCAGTGATTGTTTCTGGGAAGAGGCGAGGGGAAGGAAAAGGTATAGGAGAAGAATTTCAATGTGCTACCAGTGTGTGTGTACGCATAGAAAAGGAGATGGCAGATGACTCACAAAAGTGCTAAGAAAATAATTTTTGAGTGGATAGGATTCTTTATGGGAAGTTTTATGTTCTTTCCATTTCTCTGCATTTTCTTTCTTTCTTAGGCTTTTATATTTATAAAGGTTGTGTCTACTTTTAAAAGGTGTTACATGTACATGCTCTGAAATTCAAGGGGCACAAGAAGATATTCAGGGAAAGTCCTCTCTCATGGCTCCTCTCATAACTTCCAGTGCTCATCCCAGAAGGCATTGCACTGTGGCCAGTTTTCTGATTTGCCCTCCAACGGGTAGTTTAAGGATCTTCTTACCTATTCTTTAGTTAGTTTCCTATTTTACCCAAATGGATGCATATGAGAAACACTTTCCTATACCTTGCTTCTCCCCCCTTAATATATGTTGGAGATTGTTCTATCTCTGTACATAGAACTGTCTTGTTCTTTTATTTTTTATTTTGTTTATATATTTTGAAGTTTATTTATTTATTTTTAAGTAATCTCTACACCCAACATGGGGCTTGAACTCACAACCCTGAGATCAAGAGTTGCATGCTCTTCTGACTGAGCCAGTCAGGCACTCCTGCCTTGTTCTCTTGAACAGCCTCATGGTATTCCACTATGTGAGTACACTGGGAATTCTTGAATCAGTTTTCTACTTGTCAAGTTATTAAAGTGTCCCTAACCTTCTGTTCTGACAGACAGTGCTATAATGACTCTCCTTAAGAAGCAGGTCATTCAACACATGTGCAAAACGTGTCTCTAGAAGTGGAAACATTAGGGCAGAGTATGTCATATTTAGTTTTGGAAGACATTCCAACTTGTTCACCATAGACAGTATACCAACATCATCCACAAACACAATACATGAGAGAGCCTGTTTCCCCACACTCTTACCAACAAAGCATCACCAATCTTTTTGATCTTTGCTGATGTATGAAAAGTGGCACCCTATCATTTTAATTTTTATTATGAATGATGTTGAGCTTTCTTTCATATGTCTAGACTCTATTTGCATTTCTTTTCCCATGAAGTGTATTTTCAGTCATTTGCCCATTTTAATTCTTGAGCCATTGTTCTTTTTTTTTTTTTATATATATATATTTTGTTTATTTTTTTGAGAGAGTGAGAGAGCTAGAGAGAGAGAAAGAGCACAAGCCGGGGGTAGGGGGAGGAGCCGAAAGAGGAAGAAGCAGGCTCCCCACTGAGTAGAGAGGCCCATGTGGGGCTCAATGTGGGGCTCCATCCCGAGACTCCATGATCGTGATCCGAGCCAAAGGCAGACACTGAACTGACTGAGCCACCCAGGTGCCCCAAACCATTGGTCTTTTTCCAGTGGCTTTAACATCTAAAGAAAATTGGCATGTTATGATAAGTTTCCACTTTATTTCTTGCTTGTCTTTTGACTTCATTTGCGGTTCATCCATCTACATAAAATTTTTTTGGTGATGAGAATGCATTGCCTTTGTTTAAAAAATATAACTTCGTTATGAGGCAGAAAGGCTCAGGTTATGTCACCTCCAGTTTCATCACTTACGTGTCACCCGATTCTCACTTGGGTAGTATTGACTCTTCCCTCGTGGTCCCTCCACTCCTTCCTGACTTGTGCCTCTTGTTCACTGCACTTGCGTATTTACACACCTGTCTCCTTCGAGTAGATTGAAAAAAGTTCTGTGCACTGCCTCGGGTTGCTCTGTGAGTGAACTCTGTGAGGTATACACAACTTGTGAATGACTTTTTTTTCGTTTTATTGAACTGTATTTCACATACTGTAAAATTTAAAGTGTACAGATCACGGCCTTCAGTTCCTTCAGAGTTGTGCAGGAATCGCTACAATCCACCGGAGGTCACGGTGCTGAGCCCCAGTAACCGGGCCTGCCGAGCCCGTCCCTCCCTCCAGCCCGACAGCCACTTCGAACCCTTCTCCACTGATGGGCCTACTCTGGGTATTTCACATACACGGTGTTAAAGACAAAAAACAGTGGCGGGACATTTGTCAAAGCACAGCAAGGAGGATTTTATTCAAGGTGGAGAAGCTGTCACCACGGGTGGAGGGACCCCCGTGCTGGAAGTCTGCAGTGCGGCGAGAGATGGGGTCAGCTGCGAACACAGCACCGCGAGCGGCGATCCCTCGCCCGGGAGCAGGGCGGGGGTCTCGGACCGGAGACTGATGGGGGGTGTGGGGGTCTGTCTACACCGACCGAACAGGATTCTGGCTGAAGGCAAGCCGGGGTGCTCAGACAGCAGGGTGCGGGGCAGGCGGCCCCTTCTCCTAAGTTAGGGGGGAGCACCCTCGGGGGGGGATTCTCGCTAAAACGGGACCCCAAAGTCGGGTGAGGCCCAACGAGGGGCTCGGGGCCGCGGGAGCGGGTTTGGTCAGTGGGGCGCCCTTGGAGGGGGCGCCCGGGACGGGGGGCGTCCGCGGCGGCTCGGTAACGTCCCTCGGGCCGGAATCGGTCTCCGGAGCCCGGCCTCTGCGGGGCTTCCTGGGTTTCCGTCACGGCCTCCCCTACCCGGGACGGGGACACGCGCGGCCTCCGAGGCCAGTCTGCGGCCGCCCCCCCGCCCGCCCCCAGAACGAGCATACAGCGAACGGCGCACGGCAAGGAAAGGCGTCCATGGCGTCCACGGTCCCCAAACCGCCTGCAACCCAAGGGCCAAAGAAGCGCCTCGGAACCAACGGCGCGACCCCCGCTACTGGCGCCAGAGGGGACGCGTTTGCGGAGGACTTCCGGGGCGGGGTCTGGCCGGGAGCGGAAGCTCCCGAGCGCGGCGCGGGGCCGGGCGGGGTCGCAGCGGGCGCGGGCGCGGGCTCCGGGCGGGCCCGGCGGGCAGCGGGAAGGAGGGCTGGCGCCGGGGCGGTGGACGGCGCTTGGTCGGACTCGCCGGCCCCACGGCCATGAACTTGGAGCGGCTGCGGAAGCGCGTCCGGCAGTACCTGGACCAGGTGGGCGGCCCGACCCGGCTAGCGCGGGCCCCGGGGCTCCGGAGGCAAGCCCGCTCCGAGCGCCGGTCCGCAGGGGAGACTGTGGTCGCGGTCTTGGTGGCGCTTGGTCCGGCCGGGCCTGGGCCTTCGCCCCGGGGTAAAGCCCCCGAAGGGAGGGGTCCAGCCCCCGCCCCCGCCCCGGTCCCCGGTGCAGCTGGGAGGGACGCTGGAGTGGACAGCACCCAGGCGCCCCGCGAGCCTCGCACGTGCTCGGAGCCCCGCTCGGCAGCCGCCCGACTGCTCGGCGCCGAGTGGGTGCGCAGTGGCAGTGGGACGGTTACTGTAGGAGGACAGTTGCAGGGTGGCCTTTGAATTTAGCTAGTTAGTGGAAAGTGTTCAAGAAGTGTAGTTGTAATTCTTACTTGGCAGAATTTAAGTGAAGATACAAATAACCGTGTTTTGTCTAGTCAGTACTTTTAAAAAGTCATGTTAACTCTATGTGCATCCCCTGCGCTGCCCTTGAATGCACAGCAGTGTTTAAGAGGTGACTCCAGAATTGGCAAGGTCACTTAGTTTTTGTAAAGTGTATACTCTCCACGTAAGTTGGAAAACAAGAAGGGGAGGGAAAGCACATTCGATGTGAAATGTTCAGAATGGTTGTGAAACGATGCTGCCAGATGCCTGCAGTACCTTGGAGGGCTGTAGTTTGGTTGGTCAGTTGACTGGAACAAATGGCCCTGAGCACTTTCTCTTTGGCCCTGGGGACTAGTGAGGAACGAGACAGGCCTGGTTTGCACCCTTGGGGCACTTAACAGTGAGCAAATTTGTAACCATTCCCTAAGCATTCCTCTTCCCAGATTGACTGGCAACAGAGTTCCCAGTTTGCATTCAAGAACTGAGAACCATTGCTAATGAGGAGATACTGTAAAAGAATTGTTTAAATTTTCTAGTGTTTTAGGTACCTGCTGATAATATTTTTCCAATGTATGAGTTTAAAAAGAAATCCTCCCTTCTTGAGCTGTGTATATCCAGTGTTTTAATTGTACCACTGAACCAAACTCACCCAGCTGAGATGTAAAATGGAGATATGATTGGTAGACCCCTGCAACATGCAATTCTTGTATTAAGATGTTGATTTACTATATAACATTCTAATAATATTAGATATTTGTTTAAAACTATTGAAATAACTGTTACTTTTTTTCTAATATAGCAACAGTATCAAAGTGCTCTATTTTGGGCAGATAAAGTAGCTTCACTCTCTCATGGTAAGTGACAACTTCTAATTTTTTTTCCTAATTTCTGTATTTTAAAAACCTTTCTATTTTTCTTTGTACCTCTGACCATTTATGTGATTTTTTTTCCTTTCAGAGGAACCCCAGGACATTTACTGGCTGGCTCAGTGTCTTTACCTAACAGCGCAATATCATAGAGCAGCTCATGCACTTCGGTCACGAAAACTGGATAAAGTAAGTGTTGGTGTGAACTTCAAAGCTTCCCAAAGCTTTTAAAATTGTCATTAGATTAAATGTCAAAATTATTTAAAAGGATTCAGTTTTTCTTAGTGAATGTAAAGAGAAATTTTCTTATTCCTAGTCTCAGTCACTTTTGGCCCCCCCCCAATCTAGTTACTAAGTTTTGAAAATTCTGTTTTCTAAATAACTCTGAAATTATGGATAGTCTTTTCCATCTCATTATTGCTCACATGTGTCAGGTCTTTAATTTGTCTGTTTTGTTTTAATCTTTTGTCTCTTTTCTCTAGTAACATCTATCCCACTGTACTTTCCCTCTCTTTTTAACTGTCTTTTAAACTATCACAAAGTAATCTTCCCAAAACACAGAAACACAGGCCTGATTATAGCACTCACAGTATCACTCAGTGTTCTCCCATCACCTACAGTGTAAAATCAGACACGTCAATAGGCACCAGGGTCCTTTATGATTTCTCTGCAGTCTGTGTGGAACCCAGCACCATGACCAGTACACATAACATGCACCCCAGTCACGCTGACTACTTGCAGTCCCTTGGATATGTGGCAGCTGTTCATGCTCAGTGCCTGGAATGCTGGCCAACCTCTCACTTTTCTCTCCCTTGCACATGTTTTCTTAAACTGGCTGGTATTTCTCATGCCCTTTCAGAGTTTATGTTGTTTATGTCTTACACAGTGCTGTGTTTATGTCTTCCTGCCATAACCTCCTTGAGGGGAGATCCTAACTCCTTTTTTTTTTCTTTACCATCTTACTGCTTTATTTTATCTTTTTTTGTTTTTATTTTTATTTATTTATTTTTAAGATTTTATTTATTTATTTGACAGAGAGCTAGAGAGGGAGCACAAGTAGGCAGAGCAGCAGACAGAGGGAGAGAGAGAAGCAGGCTGTCCGTTGAGCAGGGAGCCCGATGTGGGGCTCGATTCCAGGACCCTGGGATCATGACCTGAGCTGAAGGCAGCCACTCAACCGACTGAGCCACCCAGGCGCCCCTATTTTACCTTTTTTTAAATATTTTAGTTACTTCAGAGAGAGAGAGAGAGCACACAAGCATGGGGGAGCGGGGCAGAGGGAGAAGTTGGCTCCCAGCTGAGCAGGGAGCCCGATGAAGGACTCCATCCCAGGACCTGGCGTCATGACCTGAGCTGAAGGCAGATGCTTAATCAACTGAGCCACTCGGGTGTCCCTCCTTACTCCTTTTTGAATCATTGGTACCTAGTAAACAGATGAGTACGAGTTAAAAAGACTGGATTTGGATTTTCTGCAAGAGTAAAAGGACATTATGAAAGTAGCTTTCTTCATTTTATGCTTATAGTTTTCTTTTAGAATGAGAGTGTATGTTATCTTGAGCTCTTTTTTAATAGATTGATTTCTTTCCTAGCTATATGAAGCTTGTCGCTACCTTGCAGCTAGATGCCACGTAAGTATGCTCTCAGTTTGTTTTCTTTGGTAAAAGTTTAATTATGTGAACGTTACACATCCCTCACATATGTGCAAGGATTCTGGTGATCGAGCTTGGCAGTTAAGTAGTTCACGAGGAGATGTAAAATATTGATTCTCCATTTACCGGAATCTGACATGCACGAAGAAGATTCTGCTTTAGAATTTTAAATTTTAAACTCTACATTTTAAATTTAGGTAATGAGTATGATATTTTATTGCCCTTTTAAAATCTACAGTACTCGTGTGTATAGTGTTAGCAGTCATGGGTGATGGATAGGATTTCTGGTTTTTACACAGTATGCTGCAAGAGAACATCAGCAGGCTCTTGATATTCTCGATATGGAGGAGCCGATCAACAAAAGGTTATTCGAGAAATACTTGAAGGACGAAAGTGGCTTGAAAGACCCCTCCAGTGACTGGGAAATGTCACAGTCTTCGGTAAGTCATGCTGCAGTAAGCATGCTGCAGTAACATCAGTAAGAATTACTCACATGACGTGGCAAACATAAATCACTTTCTTTTATTTGAATATAACCACATTAAAACAGTTTGGTTCCCAACTTATTTGCAACTGAAACACAAAAAGATCCCGAGACATTTCTGAGTCCTTAGTTGGAAGCTGTAGTTATGTCCTCTGTGTTTGAATCTGAAAGAGGCTGACCTGAGATCTTTCGTCTCATATTTGATACCTTAAACTACTCTCGCAGGTAGAGTAACCTTTCCCCGTCTTACTGTGTTGCAACACCTACCCCCGTGAAACCTTGATTACCTTCTTTTGCTTCTTTGCAGGGAGTGGTTTGGTGTTACTGCTGTCTATGTTACTTTGTATATTTCAGTTTGTATTCTTCATTTCTGCATGAAATTGCAAATTTCTTGTTGGCAGAGATTATATAATGTAACGTAATAAATAATATTCACAGTTAGTTTTTTAATCTGGACTGTTATTTTTTTATTTTAACAGCTTTCTTGAGATATCTGTGTGTTAAGAAGCACAGTTTTCTGCTAAGATATTTATGAGGGAGCTTGGTATTACCATTATTATTTTGAACTGCTTATCCATTAATTTACTTGCTAAGAAATGCACGGTTTTTTTATAATGTGTTATTATTTTACGAAATTACTTTTTTTTTTTTTTTTTTAACAAGTCGTAGGGTACTGACGGTCTAAGATTCACTTGTTATATCTTCTAATATTTTTAGGTTTGGAATTTCTGATTAATTTTCTTTGCCTTTCACTCCTTTCAGCGCCTGTCTCTGGATCATCTATAAGTTTAGTTACATGTTTCTTGAGGGTCAGAGTCTGGAATAGAAGTTGGATTACTGTATCCTCTTGTTAACGGTAGTAGTGCAGTGGCTACTGTGTGAACACCTTAACGTGTGCTAGCTATGCAGAGAATGATCACCTCTAGTTCTCAGGGCCTGGTAAGTTAGATGAGGAAAGGAAGCTTGTCTGGGGTCACTAGTAAGCATCAGAGCTGGGATTTGAACTCACATCTATCCAGTCCTACAAATCCATGACCACTGTGCTGCATTTGCCAACATTAACTAAGATCTTTTCATTGAGATCTGTGTGTCAAACTGCCTGAGTTTAATATTTGTATGCTGTTTGCTGTCTAAATCATTACCCTTTTTGAGACAGAAAAGATAAGGAGCAAAGTAGCAGTGACGTGTGCTCTATAAAAATTGTTAAAATGAAAAAAAAAATTGTTAAAATGAGAAGAGCCTAGGAGAAACAGCCTAGAGAAGTTTTACTTTGCTTTCCTGTTTCTGTTAATTTATACCATCTGAAGTTGGGATAGAATAAATCCTTTTAGAGGGTAAGGAAAGTCTCGGATAATATATAATTCCTTTTTTATTTTATTTTATTTATTTACTTGCACATGAGAGAAAGCACAAGAGTGGGGAGGGTCAGAGGGAGAAACAGACTCTCCACTGAGTGGAGAGCCCGATGTGGGACTCGATCCTGGGACTCCAGGATCATGACCTGAGCCAAAGGCAGACACTTAACCAACTGAGCCATCCAGGTGCCCCAGATAATATATAATCCTTGATCAAAAGTTAAGCTTAGAAGTATTGATTTAGTGTGTGACTCATCATTTTTCCAACAGATAAAGAGTTCTATTTGTCTCCTACGAGGGAAGATCTACGATGCCCTGGATAACCGAGCCCTAGCTACCTATAGCTACAAAGAAGCTTTGAAGCTCGATGCCTACTGTTTTGAAGCATTTGATCTTTTAACATCACATCACATGTTGACAGCCCAAGAAGGTGTGGAAACTCAGGTGTTTTCATGTTTAGCACGATTAATACTGTTTGGAATTTTTTTCCTCTGAAATCTGTAGACTCGAGCAGACTATGTGCAGGTTCAAATAGACCTATTAACTTCCTTAGCATCTTCAGATGTGGAGCACATTGCTATCAGAATCTTTAGGGGTTTTGACGTAATGAGACCATCTTTTGGAGAAGTGATTTAAGGTAGTGTAAACTGAGTTCTCAGTATCTGATTCAGAGGTGCCCAGCCTGTGTATACCTGAAAGCCCCGAGGGGCTTGAAAAACACCAGTGTGCAGGTCCCAACTCCAGGCAAGTGGAATGGAATCTCTGGTGGTGGGGCTCTGGCATCAGATGTTTTAAAGCTCTGAGATGACCTTAAGGTACAACTAGGTCTGAGAACCATAGACCTAGTACGTGAGCAGTAATAGGAGGGGGAGACATGCAAGCAACAGAGAGAAAGTGGAGATGTTGTATTGACGAGGTTCGAGCATAGGTGAGCCAAGGGCTTTGGATCTCCACCAGGCTGATTGTGCCCCTTACGGACATTTTTGATTTTTACAAATTGGGCTTGGGAGTGCGAGGTAGCTACTGGCATCTAGTGGGTAGAGATCAGAGATCCTGCTAACCATCCTGTGGTGCTTAGGACAGCCAGCATGACAGAGTTGTCCACACAGAGTGAGGCTGGGAAACCAGCCTGTTGGTCCTTGCATCTTGTGATGACCAGCGTCGCCTAAAAGGCTTCGTGGCTCAGCCCTCCGGGTAGTTCTCATCACCTGGGTCTGGAACCACTGTCTTAGTTTTTCTAGTACATTTTCATCTTCTTATTTTCTCCTCTGAGTTTGATTTACTTAGACCAAGAATTATAGAAGAATATTTTTCATTGCTGACGTTTTTTCCCCCATAAATATTGTGAGGACATTCTTTTTTCTTAACATTTTTAAGAAAAAGAACTTCTTGAGTCACTACCTCTTAGCAAGCTCTGTACCGAAGAACAGGAATTGCTACGCTTTCTCTTTGAGAACAAATTAAAAAAGGTAAGTAAAAGCACATAGTATTTGCTTTATGTAAATATTTCACTAAATTTGGCCTCTGTTCTTTTACTAAATTTTTAAAAGTTACTTTTATCAATTTAGCATATTTGCAAGAATAAATTTAGATTACTTAAAATATATGGTGTGATTACTAAAAAAGCTTCCAAAAACATGTCTTTCTCCTAGGGACTCGTTATACTAAAGGATTGAACTATCACATAAATGGGATGATGTTGTATGAAAATGAGGATTTTTTCTTATGCTTCCTGAACTTGTAATTTGTAAAATACTTCCTACCCTGGAATTGTGTGACAGAATCGAGAAGAGGGTTGAGCTGATTTGAGCGGACAGATGGGACAGGAAGTTAGGGCTCCCAGAGGCTCACACCTGCCCTGTGCAAACCTGAGCCCCTGAGCCAGATGGGGTCTGCCAGGGGGTTTGTACTGCTCACTGCGTTCATGTTTACCTTTCTCTCTTGCAGTATAATAAACCTAGTGAAACTGTCCTCCCCGAGTCTGTAGATGGTTTGCAAGAGAATCTGGATGTGGTAGTGTCTTTAGCTGAAAGACATTACTATAACTGTGATTTTAAAATGTGCTACAAGCTTACTTCTGTGTAAGTATATCTACTCATTTCTGTGTGGGAACATAGAGCCCAGTCCCATTTCACCTAAGAAGGGTGTGGGACTGCTTTCTGAGTAATCTTGAACTAATTGGTGATCGTTTAAGTTGCCTTTACCTTTTGCTGAGTACTAGAGGGGTTCCTGTTGTCTTAAAGGAGCAATTTACAGATACGGGTTTATGCACACTGTTGCTTCATTCCATTACCTTGGGAATAGACATGACCCTCATCTGTCTTTTATAATTTGCAAGTTTGGAAATATGATTCTGGCACGTAGTCTTATAAAATCCATTCTTTGTCAAGGTAGGGACTGGTAAAACCTTCTGGATACTGGGTGCTGAGTCAGGTTCACTAACTAGCCAGGCCATCTCTCCCCATGCTAGTCTTCAAGTGCACACGATTCAAGCTTGTCTCTTTGCTAAATTACATACGCTGTTTTTAATGTGCGTGCTGTTGAAGTGAACACACATATGCTATTTTTAACAGATCTTTGGGGTTGCTTAAAATCCTTGATATCACAAAAATTTTAAATGACAAATGCTTATGATCTGTTTATATCTGTTCATATTGTTTTTAATCCTTCTATATAATTGGATTGCTTGTTTTATGTGTTATAGTTCTATTGACTTGAACTAAATACATGTGATAATATTTATTTTTATTACTAACAAATCAGAATTTTCCCTTTCATCTATAAGACAATCATTCCCTTAACTGTGCCAATCTGAAGATGAATATGAAAGTAAAAAAGTATTGTAACCCACAGGATTTTACATAATATCGTAATGAGCAGTTAGACATAGCTAATTTTAATGAGTTATGTTATATTACACAATGTTTCTGGTGTAGTAAATGTGTTGCTTTGACTTTCAGAGTAATGGAGAAAGATCCTTTCCATGCAAACTGTTTACCTGTACATATAGGGACACTTGTGGAGCTGAATAAAGCAAATGGTAACTTTTTTTTTTAATTAAAATGATAATTGTTGGGGCGCCTGGGTGGCTCCTTTGGTTGAGTGTGCGACTTTTTTTTTTTTTTGAGTGTGCGACTCTTGACTCAGCTCTTGATCTCAGGCCCTGTGTTGGGCTCTGTGTTGGGCTCTATGCTGGGTATGGAGCCTACTTCAAACAAAACAATAAATAAAATGATCATTGTTAAGGAATGCTTGGGTGTGGGACGTCTGGGTGATTCAATGGTTAGGCGTCTACCTTTGGCTCAGGTCATGATCCCCAGGTCCTGGGATCAAGCCGTGCACTGGGGAGCCTACTTCTCCCTCTTCCTGCTGCTCCCCCTGCTTGTGCACACACTCTCTCTCTCTGGAAAATAAATAAATAAAGTCCTTAAAAAATAATAATAATTGCTAATAAAAAAATTTCTGTAACTCTGAGAATTTTGTCTCATAAATCCTGGATAATTGAGATTGCAGGTGACAACATAATGGAGTTCTCCAGTAAGGGTAAGGAATAAGGGTAAAAAATAAGGGTAAGAAAGGCTTATCAAAATGACTGAGGGTCAACCAGGACACACTTTCTTTATCCTTGCCTCGTTTTCTCCAATGTAGTTTGTGGTTTAGGTTACATAAGCTTTAGAGTACTGGGGGGGCAGTTTTTCTGTTTTTCCTTTTGTAAAATCCGTAAGAAAATTGATAAGACAGCAGGCAATAACTATTTAGAAACTGGAGGGGGATAGATTTTTTTGCTTGTACTTTCCATATTTTAACATTTCAGAAACATTCAGTTACGTTTGGATGATATTTGCCCTTAAATGTTTTAAACTGAGTAGTGAACTTTGTCAGGAGTTTAAAGAGCCAGACACTCCAGTTCCAAACCCTTGCTGCTCACGGTGTGGTCCATGGACCAGCAGCGTCACATCTCCCGGAGTCTCCCGGAGCTCTTTGCGAATGCCGTCCCTCTGGCTGTCCTGGCCTGATGAGTCCAAGTCTGCATGTGGGAAACATCATCAGGCTGTGTTAGGACTTGCACTTATTTACTCAAGAAGAAATCATTTTGCTGATTTGATAAACTTCTGAAAGTTTGGTTACGCAGATTGGTTGTGGGTGGTTAATATGGTCAATAATAAGGCCATGGAGTTAGAGACATCAATTTTTGTGTGTGTGGTTTTTTTTTAAGATTTTTATTTTTTTATTAGAGAGAGAGAGTGTGAGAGGGGAGAAGGTCAGAGGGAGAAGCAGACTCCCTGTGGAGCTGGAAGCCTGACGCGGGACTCGATCCCGGGACTCTGGGATCATGACCTGAGCTGAAGGCAGTCGCTTAACCAACTGAGCCACCCAGGCGCCCCCAGTTTTTAAGATAGGTGAAGAGCCGAGACATTACTTTTTAAGCAACATGACATGCTGTGTCACGTGCCACTCATCTGGTTTTCCAGCCACTCAGAAGCACTCGGCACCGCTCATTTACAGGGTCGGGAGTGGGGGCGGGGGAGGTGAATGAAACAGCTGTAGCAGCTGCCCTGTGCAGTTGTATATCTCATTAGGCTGAAAGAAGGAAAAGTGTGAAATTATTGCTACGAGAACAAAATCTATGTGATTGTGGAGAGTTGTAACTAGAGGAAAGTCATATCTTAAAATTCACTGGGTATAATTGTTTTTTTTTTTTTTTCTTTTTCTCTAATGTAGAACTTTTCTATCTTTCTCATAAGTTGGTGGATCTATATCCTAGTAATCCTGTAAGTAAATGTATGCATTTTTTCCTTAGGGTGTTTTTTTGTTTTCTTGGGTTTTTTTTTTTTTTATTACCTGAACCTTAAAAAAATACTTAACTGGCATTTAAGTAGTAGCTTATATTTAAGTTAATTAACATTAAGCAAATAATGTTTTATTTCAAGGTGTTCGAGGAGAACCTCCCAGTGCTATGATAATTAGAAGCAGCGTTAAATTTTTCAGTCCTTGAGGTTTTTTTTTTCTTTTTTTAAGTATCTTCAAACAAGAGCAAAAGACAAAAATCCTTTTTTTCTGGTTATGGAAATTATATATGCTTATTTTAAAATACTTGACATCCAGGAAAATAAAACGTTGAAAGTGAAAATCATATCACCTCTTGCGAGCAATGCTTTCATGTTGCACATGTCAGATACCTCACCAACTGTGTAGTGATTGAATCTTTGCCTCCCACATGGATCACAGCCAGGACCCAGAAATTGAAAATGGAACCAAGAGCTATGCCTTTAGAGACAGAAGTCAGGGATCAAGGCCGAAGGCTCACACAAGAATCTGTACCCTAGGCCGGTGTGAAAGTAATTTAGAAAGAGGCAAAACCAGTGCAAGAGAAGTCAGCTCGTGAGGTCGATCCTGGTTAGTGCCTGCTAGAGCCAGGGTCAAGCCAGGGCAGACATGAGGCAAGCCGGCATTTGAACTGAGTGTTTAGGAGCCTCATCTTCTATTGAATGCTGCAGGAACATCATTGAAGGCACTTTGAGGAAGAATCTATTCGTTTTCATCTAGGACTTAATGGACAGCCTGTCTTAAAGAAGTTTCTAACTTGAACTAGAATAACTTGAGCTAGAACATGTGATGGGACATCTAGTCCCCTCTCTGGCCTAATATGTTAGAAATTTCCAGTTCCAAGTTAAGCATCTTTGGTCACAATAAATTTTGAACTTTGTAGGTGTCTTGGTTTGCAGTGGGATGCTACTATCTCATGGTTGGTCATAAAAATGAACATGCCAGAAGATATCTCAGGTACGAATCTGTTGTCTTCCTCCCTCTGTGATAAGCCTATAGGAACTGATTTTTTGTTCATCCTTTTTAATACAATAATTAGTTAAGTAATTTAAGAGCAGTATGAAAGAATGATTTCTTTAGCATATTCAGTTCAGTTGTATTAATTATGTACCTTTTTATAAGATGTCATGAGGGGAGATTAGTCAGTGGTGTGGACCTTGTTCTCAATAACTTACGATATATTTAAATTATTTATAAATGAGAAGAAATATGAAACAGAATAATGTATCTTGAAACCTGTTTTTCATTTATAGAGATACTGTTAACTGAAATTACATGAAACCACGTGAGATTGGGATCACTAAATGTGACTATAGAACAGAATTCTTGGCAGAGTGAACTATATAAAGATCCTGTGTAAGGATCTGCTCTGGTCTTAGCTTAAGGAACTCCGCGCAGCCCAGTCAAGCTCCGTAACCAGTATTTTTCAATTACTCAAGTACAGAAAAATGTCTAGTGTGGGAAGAATAACTAGAGATTTAAGATATTATAATAACTGATTTCTTCCATGTGAACAAAATAGAAAAATGGCTCTAAGGGAAAGTGTATAAACTTTGGACCCAGATTTGAACTCTAATGCAAGTCCTGCCACTGACTAGCTGTAATTCCTTGGGAAAGTTAATTTCTCTGACCCTCTCTTCTTTAAAAATGGGAATGATCCAATACTTGTATCCCAGGCTTGTTAGGAAAACTAGGAGGATGACATGTAAGGATCTTTCACTAGGAAAAAAATAGGGAGGAGTTCTCTGGTTAGTTGAACATTATGCATTTTAGAAGAACTTACTTGTGCTTTTTCATGGAGTGGGAAGGTATGCTTCTCTGATTAAGTGACAGACTCCACATGAAACAAGGAACATTTGAGTGATAGAAAACATAAAAAATAAACTGCTGGGAAATGGGAATCTCATCCTTTGTGTTTTCCACGTTTTGTGGCATGGGTCACCAGTGTGTCTGCTGACTGGGGATTACTTAAGACTGAGACCGTGCAGTCCAGTCTACAGAACCAGGGTGACTCTCTTACCACCATCCGTGGGATGTCACTTAATCTTCCCAGTCTCAGTATCCTTATCTTTAAAATATAATAATTCATCTTGTGAGTTATTAGGATTAGGTGGTACATATAAGGCCTCTAACATGGTGCCTCATTAAATGGTTGCTGTCACCAGCATTAGTGAAACAAAGCTCCCGGATTAAGTAATGTTTGTAAATTCTGTACAGGATGGCAGTGGATTATTGTACCTAAAAAGTCGTGGACTTCTCTTAAAATTTTGCTTGTTTACTGTTAAGCATTGTGTTATTTCAAATGCATGAACACAGTTGTTATGTAAGTATTTAATATGTTGAGAGCTCATTTATTCTAATATTCTCGAAGCCATCAGCTTCTATAAGAGTAAAAATTTAAGAATGACTGTATGACTAGAATGGCATCTCTCGTTCCAGCAAAGCAACAACACTTGAGAAGACTTACGGGCCTGCGTGGGTAGCGTACGGGCACTCGTTCGCAGTGGAGAGTGAGCACGACCAGGCCATGGCTGCCTACTTCACAGCCGCGCAGCTGATGAAAGGGTACTGCAGAGCATGTGGTCAAATCCACGAAGGATTGCCTTTGCTCACAGAATGGCGGTTCCGTTATTACTGCCCCTGCCATTGGGTTGCTGAACTAAACGAAAGTATCTTACTTGTGTCCTGTTAGTAGCTTATGATCGTAACATAACTGTGAAGTTGGGGGAAAAAGAGGCCGGTGCAGTGATTTGTCTAGCAGTTCACCTTGACCAATGCAGAAGGGAACTAGGAAGTTAAGCTGAGGGAAGAGACGGGACCCTTCTCACATGCTCTGGCAAGAATGAAAGTATTCATATGCAAATTGTTTATTTCTATCCTATTTCAGGCCAAAAGGTATTTGCCGTGGGCTCAGTGGACTGTATTTGCCAGTGTTCTAGATTCATATCAATATTAAGCATATCGATAGTCAGTGACATAAATGTGCCCAAAGAGTATCGTACTTTGGGAAAGGAGGTATTGCTGTTTTTCCTGTCCACTCGCTTTGGACTCACCTGCCCTAGACCTAGGCCTGCTACGTGGCGTTCTTGCGTGTGGGCTGCCTCTGTCTCTGGAGAGGTAGTAGGAGTGCAGTAGGTCAGACTGCCTGATGATCTTGGCAAATAATGTACCCTCTTGAAAAATAGATGTAATCGTGGTCCTTACTCCTGGGCGTAATTGAGGCAATGCCAGTTACAGACTTCCAACAACAGCCAATGTGCAGAAGGCACTCGGTCAAAGTTACTACCTTGATCGGTTTGCTTGTATTCAGGAGTGGGATCATACATTCATTTGCACTGAATGTTCCCTTGTTAGGGTTAACCCTTTTCAGACTATCGGACTTATTTTTGGTGCCCAGTTTCGCATCTAAATTATTAATGATTCCCAGATTTTTTTCAGTTCTATTAGACTTGGTATATATGACTTTTCTATCTCACTTGTCATCCATGTACATATTGTAAAGGAAATAGCTCCCTCACCGCATTAATCTCTTCAGACTGCCATAGGCTGGGTGATTTGAAGAATGAAAATGTATTTTCTCACAGCTCAAGAGGCTGGGAAGTCACTGGTCAAAGTGCTGGCCCATTCGGTCCCTGATGAGGGTGCCCTTCCTGACTTGCACATGGCCACCTTCTCACTGTGTCCTCATGTGGCGGGGGAGAGCTCTCTGGTGTCTTCCTTTTACAGGGGCACCAGCCCTATTGTGTCATGTTCCCACCCTTCTGACCTCATCTAACCTTTATTATTTCCTCCCAGGCCTTCTCCAAATGTAGTCACATTGGGGTAGGGTTTGACATGAATTTGGTCGAGGCAGGGGACATATAAATTCAGTCCTAATACCAACATGTTAGAAACAGTCCTCCAGAGGTGCCTGGGTGGCTCAGTTGGTTAAGCGTCTGCCTTTGGCTCAGGTCATGATCTCAGGGTCCTGAGATTGAGCCCCGCATTGAGGCTCCCTGCTCACTGGGGAATCTGCTTCTCCCTCTTCCTCTGCCCCTCTCCCCCCACCTCAAGTAAGTAAAATCTTAAAAAAAAAAAAAAAAATTCTCCAGGTCAAAATTGTTCATCTGGTTATCGATTCACCTAAATGGTCCTTGATACCCAGTCCAGTATTCTCCAGTTTATCCACCAAGATGTGTGAGACCTCTTCCATTGCTTTGCTGAAGCTTGGTTCACATGTCTACTAACCCCTAATCTATCAATCTGATAAATTGGCAGGAGAAAAATCTCCATAATTAACTGTGGGTTGTTTCTTACGAGCACAGGCTAGGGTGCACTTCCCCCACCACACCCCGCCCTGGGTGCCCACAAACTCGGTTATTATTAGTTGTTTTTAGTTCCTACCTAAGAATCAAAACCAATGACAGTGTTTCCCAATCTAACAAACTTTATCCAATTAAATTTCAAATCAGCTCATCAAGATAAGCATTATTCTTTTCAGTTCTTCCTCCTCAGAACAACTTTGCATTCTCTTAACTTGCCCTGTGTTTGGATAAATGTTTGAAATTGTGTAAGTATTTTAAAATTTCCCTTATGATTTCTTCTTTGAGCCACTGGTTATGTAAGAGTATGTTGTTTAATATATTTGTGAATTTCCCAAAATTCCCACATATTTGTGAATTTCCCAAATTTCCTTTTGTTAGGCTTTCTAGTTTAATTCCATTGTGGTTGGAGAACATAGTCCTTTCAGAGTTACTCAGGCTTGTTTTATGACCTAACATGGTGTATTGTAGAGAATGTTCTGGGTACGCTTGAGAATTCTGCTCTTTTTGGGTAGTGTTATCATTGTAATCCCTTGGGTCTGGTTGGGCGATAGTGTTGTTCTCCTCTTCTGTTTTCTTGTTTATCTTCTGCCCGTTATTCCACCTATCCATTATGGCAGGTGGGGTATTGAAGCCTCCCAACTATTACTGTATGAATTGTCTCTTTTCCACTCCAATTCTGGCTGTTTTTGCTACATGTATTTTGGGTCTCTGTTTTTCGGTTCTTGATGGATTGAACCTTTTATTAGTATAGAAGGTCCTTCATTGTCTCTGGTAACAGATTTTGTCATAAGGCTGATTTGTCTGATACTAGTAAAATCTCACCAGTTCTCCTTTGTTACTGTTTGCATGGTCTTTTTCCATCCTTTTAACTTGTTTGTATCTTTGACTCTAAAGTATAGCTTTTCTAGACAACATGTAGTTGGTTTGTGGTCTTATTATCCATTCTGCCAATGTCTTGCCTTTTGATGGAATTTTATCCATTTATATGTTATATAATTACTGAGAAATTAGAACTTATGTTTGCCATTTTGCTCTGTTTTATGTCATATCTTTTTTGTTCTTCCTTGTTACTGCCTTTTGTATTAGGTATTTTGTAACATACATTTTAATTCCTTGGTATTTCCTTATAGTATGTTTTTTGAGTTGTGGTTTTTTTGTTGTTTTGTTTTGTTTTGTTTTGTTTTTAGTGGTTAGCTTGGAGATTACAGTTAACATCTTAAAACAGTCTAGTTTGGATTAATACCAACAAAGGGGCTTTACAACACCAACAACCAGTTCTCTGATTCTCTGGACACCAGCTGGGTCCCTACAAGTCAAGTCGGTTCTTATATTACCCGGACTTAGTGAAATCCTTTCACAGGGTGAGCCCTCAGTGCCACAACACTGCCCCTCCCTACTTCAGATGCCAGTAGTAAGTCCCAGGCCACTTTTACTTCGACTGGCTATGAATCAGAGGTTCCCATGACCCTCTCTTGAGATTTGATGATTTGCCAAAATGGCCCAGCGAACTCAGGAAGGCATTTTACTTACATTTTCTGGCTTATTTTAAAGGATACACTGAGGACTAGCCAGATGGAAGAGAGCCAGATGGAAGAGATGCACAGGGCAAGGTGTGTGTGTGTGGGGGGGCGCACGTAGCTTCTAACCCTCTCCAGGCGTGCCATCCTCCCAGCACTGCTTTATGCTTGCCAACCCAGAAGCTCTGAGGCTCATTGTCCAAGGTTTTTATGGGGCTCCATCTCCAACCCTAACCGTCCTGGGAGGTCAGTGGGGGGGAGCAAAAGTTGCAACTCTCTCATCACTTTGTCCTTTTTGTGACCTGTCCCATCACAAGGCTATTGCAGAGCCCTACCCTGAGTCACCTTCATTAGCATAAACAAGTATGATCAAAAGGGGTCATGAGTAACAAAAGAGATTCCCATCACTCAGGAAATTGCAGGGGTTTAGGTGCTCTGTATCAAGAACAAAGAGGAAGACCGAGTGTATTTCTTACTCTACCACAGCAACTTAATTCCAGTAGTCTATAAAAACTTTACCCCTGTGCCCTCTGTTCCCTTCTACCTCCTTTGTGCTATAATCATACACATTACAGCTTAAACATTATAAGTCCCTCAACACAAAGTTATAATTGTTGTATTCAGTTATCTATTAAATCAGAAGAAAAGAGTTACAAACAAAAATACATTTATATTGTCTTATGTTTATCTATGTAGTTACTTTTACTAAGCTTTTTTTTTTTTTTTTTTAATGTGAGATTTGAGTTACCATGTAGTGTCCTTTTCATTTCAGCCTGAGGGACTCCCTTCAATATTTCTTCTAAGATGAATCTGCAGCAAGATTTCTCAGCTTTTTGCTGCCCTGAGAAATTCTTGGTTTCGCCTTCATTCTCAAGGATAGTTTTGTTGGGTATAAAATCTTGGTTGGCACTCTGTTTCTTTCAGCACCTTAAACGTTGTCCATCTGCCTTCTTGGCCTCCAGGTATTTGATTAGAAGTCAGATGTTAATCTTACTGGGACTCTCTGGTGTGCTATTAGTTGTAGTTTCTCACTGCTTTCAAGATGGGGGGGTTGCTTTTTCAGTAGTCTGACTATGGTTTGTCTAGGTGTGGACCTCTGAGTAGCCTACTTCGAGGTGTTTTTTGGCTTTGGGATGTTTTTGGCCCAAATATTCTTTGGCTTCGAATATTTTTTCTGCACCTTACTGTCTCCCTTTGCTTTCTGGGGCTCTCATCATTCATATTTTGGTGTGCTTGGTGGCATCCCAGAGGACTCTGAGACTCTGTTCATTTTTCTTCATTCTTTTGTCTTTCTGTTCCTTACACTGGGTAATCTTCAGTTGATCTAGCTTCACGTTCACTTATTTTTCAGCCTGTTCAAACTGCTCTCAAGCCCTTCTAGTGAATTTTTTATTTTACTTTTCAACTCAAGATTTTCTATTTATTTCTATTTTCATATTTAAAATAGTTTTTTTTTTTAATATAAAGATTTTATTTATTTCACAGAGAGAGAGAGACAGTGAGAGAGGGAATACAAGCAGGGGGAATGGGAGAGGGAGAAGTAGGCTTCCCGCTGAGCAGGGAGCCCGATGCAGGGCTAGATCCCAGGACCCTGGGATCTTGACAAGAGCCGAAGGCAGACGCTGAGCCACCCAGACGCCCCTAAAATAGTTTATTTAAAGTGTTGGTTTAGTGTGTCCAACATCTGGTCTTTGTCCCAGACAGTTTCTATCGACTGATTTCCCTCTCAGCTCTGACCCTCAGATTGCTAATTGTTCCCTGTGTCTTTTGCACACTTCAGCTATTTTTCTAGAACAAACACTCCTCAGATCGTTGTAAGCCTTTGGTTAACTTCCAAAGTTTTGAAAAAGTATATTTTGATAATTTGGCAGTGTTCTTGTTGCTTTTATGGAGGAGAGTTTTGGAGGTCCTTTCTTAGCCATTTTGGAATGACTTCCTCCAGGTAAATCCTTTTAAAGGTTTCTTCACGACCCTTCTGTAGGTGATAGAGTCTTTATCTGAGTCATGATTCTCAGTTAAAACCAAAGCACATACCAACCAGTTGGTTACTATTTATAGACTTTCTTAGATCCATCTTCAAAGAAATACTCTGTTTCTTTTCATGTAATTACTGGTCTGACAGGAACCGAAGATTCAGTTGCGAAGTGGTTAGTACTTACTCTGCCTAGAACTGTTTCAGAGGATGTGAAGTGGGGTATACATGACATACTTCTGAAATCCCTGGGATAGAACTGATAGGACTTGAGGTAATAGGAATCCACATAAGGGAGAGCCATTTAGGTTTGAAAGGCAGAATCATTTCACAAAGAGAAGTGGAGCTTGAACACGTCACGAGGGACACACGGTACCAAGTCAGAAGAGGCGAGGGGGGAAGGCAGTCTGGGGGAAGGGTCTAACCTTAGCATCATGGAAGAAAACAGGAAGCACACACCTGCCCTTCTGCTTCAGAGGGTTTTTGGTTTTTTTGTTTTTACTGTAGAATGATGACAAAGATGAGTAGGTTGCTGATAGCTTGTAGAAGTGGTAGTTGAGCAATAAAAAACCTGTTAGACCTTGATTAAATATCAATAAATGAAGTGTTAGGAAAAAAGTAAGCACCTTGTTTTTTGGTTGTGTTTAAGTTATTTTGCAGACAGGATTTAAAGTTGATAAATTAATTTCTGCTGAATTATAAAGTTTTAGGTATTGAATATGTGAAATTTTCCAATGTTCTTTTTTTTTTTTTTTAATTTTCCAATATTCTTAGGTGTCATTTGCCAATGCTGTACATCGGATTAGAATATGGATTGACCAATAACTCAAAATTGGCTGAAAGATTCTTTGGTCAAGCTCTAAGCATTGCACCAGAAGACCCATTTGTTATGCACGAGGTTGGCGTGGTTGCATTTCAGAATGGAGAGTAAGTACTGAAAGGCCCAAAATCCTTCATTTTTTTTTCTGTAAATGAAGTAAAACCTCAGTCACTAGAGGTTTTACTCTCCTCAGTGACTCTTCATTAGATTTTTGTTTTTAAATAGGTACCATTTTAGGAGAAGGAGGTGGACAGTTAGAAAACAAAAGAAGAAAATATGAACTGTTATCTTGGATTTCTTTAAATTTACTGAACAGTTTTGGTCCCTTTGAACATGGGCTGCCACAGGCTCATAGTTCCAAGACTGGACAGCTGTTGCCGATGGTCATGTGACTGGACCCCATAGGGTGGCCTGAGGGCATCACGGAACCCTTCTTCATCTTCTTGTTGATTAGGAGCTGGAGTCGTACATTTGAGAAAGATTTCCCACAATTGTGAAATAAAAATGTTGTTCATTTAGTTGTCAGTTAATCCGAAAAGTAAACTAATTAGAAAGGCTCAGTCTCAGAGTTTCCTGGTCATTTGAGACAGTACTGTATCCTTGGATATTTGTAGAATAAGTAATTCAGTGTCGTACTCTAAAGAGAAAAATATTCATAGTCCTTTGCACAAAACTATACATTAATTTAAAAACAGTAAATCAGTCAATACTACTGTAGTGTTTTTTAGGGCATGTGCGTGTGTCAGTATTCTAAAAATTGGATGATCTCGTATGTATAAAAGCAAGTTTGGAGCTGTTTTAAAATTATATACAGTGATGATTTAATACACAGTCCATTGGTTTGAAAGCCACAGTCAGCACTTTCCCGTTTGCAGACATGCACATTCCCTGCTGAGGCAGAGGTGACGTTCTGCCTTCCTATTACTGCTCCCATACTGTAAATGAGCATTTTTTTTTTTGGAGTCTATTTTGTGTCACATTTTTCACATTTTTCTGCTTTCTGTTGATGACGTAACTGTTTAAAATGATCCCCAAGCCTGGTCCTGGTGTGCTGTCCGTGACCCTGTGCACAAGAGGGCTACAGATGAGTTTTATTGCTGGCTGTGTTCAGTGTCAGTGGATCGGCATGTATGTTAAAAAAGGTATCAGTCAACAGAAGCACTTGGGAAACGGGTTATATGTTGAACAGTTGACCACGGGTTTGTAGGAACCTGACCCTGTATTTCTGCCAGGGGCCATAGTTCAGTATTTGCTAAAACAGTGTTCACTGTGACTTAATGGAATATAACTACCAAGAATAATGAGAATTAACTGTATCTCCTAAAATCTTGACCTCCTGTGATGTTAATGCCATAAAATTAATCATTTATCTGACCTTTAAATTTGAATTTTAATAAACTATTTACAGTTTACCTCATTTTTCTTACTATGTTTATACTTGCTAACTTTGAATAACCTGCAAACTTTCCCCCCACTATTTTAGATGGAAAACAGCAGAAAAATGGTTTCTTGATGCTTTGGAAAAAATTAAAGCAATTGGAAATGAGGTATTCTATGTAATATCTGTAACTCTTAAGTGTGTTTGCTGCTGAATGAGAACAATAATATGGACAATCTGTCTTGCCTAGAAGACAGTGGGCTAATACTTATCCTGGCAAATGGCTTGTTAATGTTTGGATTTCAGGCATTTATTTTGCTACATGGTATAAAATGATATAAAGTGTGTTTCTAGTTGAGAGGGTAGGTGTCGATTGTTTGCTTCCTATGAGCCTGTAGTTTGTTTGTTTTTAAGATTTTATTTATTTGACAGAGAGAGAGAGATCACAAGTAGGCAGAGGCAGGCAGAGAGAGAAGGGGAAGCAGACTCCCTGCTGAGCAGAGAGCCCGATGCGGGGCTCGATCCCAGGACCCTGAGATCATGACCTGAGCCGAAGGCAGAGGCTTTAGCCCACTGAGCCACCCAGGTGCCCAAAAGACTGTAGTTTTGATGTGTGGGAGTAGTCAGAATATATTTGTTGACTATTCGATATGTGATTATATGAGTATGTGATTGTGGACTCTGGTGGGCACTGTATCATCTAACAATAGATATCCTTCTCTGGAACTGAAGAGCCCCCTCTTTGATTAATGGGTAAGATATACAGTGCCCGCCTCTGTGGGAATAAGGCCAGGTGTCACTTTATTCAGACCTATCATGGCTTTTTCTTACCTTGTACTTAATACATATTTAGACCTCTCAATGTTTGAAATATTTAACTAGGTTCTACCATATGAAAGATGTGTGCTCATGAGTTAACTTTCCAGCCAGCTTGGATGTGTATTCCTGGGTATTATTTTAAAATTAACAATTTTAGATATTGTCAACTTCTGTAGGTAAGGGATTTGCATATTGCTACTCTTCTGGTTCTTGCTTCTTTTTATTCACATCTATTTTGTTTTATTCCTTTCTGATTGCCACTTCCCATTTTTCCTCTGTTCCATTTTGGGCAGCCTTGCTTGTAGCCCATACCTTCCTTGGCTGTGGCTTCCTCTTTACTGACAGACACAGCTCCCTCTGCATCCCTGCCAAGTGGCAGTCCACTTGTCCCCATGGACATAGCTTTATCTATTTTGGTCTTTTATTTGTCCTAGGAACTTAAAAACACTATATTTCTGTGTGTTGGTACATGGATATATATAAAACAGATTCTTGAACAGCTCAGTCTCGGGTGGTCTGGACAATGAATGTGTTTTTGTTCATATGGGATTGCCGCAGAGCACCTTGCCAGTTTTCAGAGTTGAAGAGCTTAGAGCCTTGGTGCTCTAACTAGATGCTTCAGCATCACCTGGAAGCTGACTAGAAGTGCACAACCCTAGATCCACTTGATCACAGTCTGCAGTTTTAGCAAGATCCCGAGATGATTCTCAGGCACAGAAAAGTTCAAGACACACTATTGCAAACCACACTTAGAGTTGAAACTATTTTTTGTTGATCTGAGGGCACTGTGGAGTCTTACAGAAATTTACAGTAATAGGTTTAAGTACAAATGCAAAATACTATTAAGTTGATAAAATGCCCATTAAAAAGTGACATGAAGATGGGGAAATACTGTTTGACTTTAGTTGTTAACTGTAGCAAGTGTCAAAATA
This sequence comes from Potos flavus, assembly GCA_028534135.1. NCBI lineage: Eukaryota > Metazoa > Chordata > Mammalia > Carnivora > Procyonidae > Potos > Potos flavus. Next base: position 210,589 of record CM052883.1, read on the forward strand.
GCCACAGGGAAGCAGTGGTGCCTAGGAATCATGAAGGGTGTGTTTTCGCTCCACGGGCTGTGCCTCCTGGAGCCAGGCTCAGGAGCCGGAGAGTGTGGCTCAGGTCTGTCGTCTGGTTAGCTCAGACTGACTGATGGGTGTCAACTGTGTCCTGAGCTCTGAGCAAGGTGTTGGGAGCCGATAGGAAACTGGCGTGATAGTTCCTACCCTTAGACCTGTTGGGGATTGCAGATTAAATTGGCAGTAATTAAACACTACACAAAAACAGCTGTGATTGAGCAAATAAAGGAACCCACACAGAGAGGCAGTTAACCCAGAGCTGAGGGTGGGCCAACAGGCCCCTCGGGTATGGCATCTTACACCTCCGTCCTAAACCAGAAGCAGGCATCAGCCAGGCACAAGTGAGGGAAAGGTTATAGAAGGTATAGAGAACGATATGTGCCGACTTGGAGTGAATCCAGTATAGCTTGGGTTTTAAGTTCATAGAATTTAAGTTCGCAGGATGTACATCAAGAAATGGGGCAGGAGGGTTAAGTGTGGATCATTAAGGGCCTTGTACCTTATCCTGAGGTGGTGGGGCCCACACAAGACTTGTTACATGGGGCTTGGCGTTACAGTAAGGGGGCTGATGAACGAGTGTTTGGTGGTTCCTAGCGGTTAGGGATGATGAGGGCGCCAGGCATGAGAGGCAGGCTCTCAGAAGGGCCTGCGGTTGGGGAGCTGGGATGGCAGGACATAGGATAAGAATTTAGTGGATGGCATATTGGATTTGCAGTGCTTGTAAACTTTCTAAGTAAGAATATTTAGTAGGCAGATGGAAAGCTCTGGGCTGGAGATACAGAAGTTGAACTTCTTCAGCATGGTGGGGCTCATTAACAAAGTTGTGTTAATAAATAATAGTGTCCTCAGGAAGTCTCTTCTAATAGGAAAGAAAGATGGAGAATCCAGCAAATATTCTGCTTCATGCTGCGTAGGCACCGGGAGAGAGGGCAGCCTTCTAGGTGCATGTGATGCTGTGGCTGAACGGGTCCATCTGAAAAGTGGCATTCCTGAGTCATGGGTTTGATGCTGCTGTGTTTCAGGTAACGGTTGACAAATGGGAGCCTTTGTTGAACAACTTGGGGCACGTCTGCAGGAAGCTTAAGTAAGTAAAGTAGAACATTTTCAAAAATATTCTTTGTGACTAAAAGTTTACTTAATTTTGGGTAGCCTTCTCCATATTTTTTTTTTTTAAGATTTTTTATTTTTAAGTAATCTCTATACCCAATGTGAGGCTCAAACTATGACCCCAAGATCGGGAGCCGCACGCTCCACCGACTGAGCCAGCCCAGTGCCCTTTCCCATATTTTTATTTTGAGGTCTTGCAACTGTATACTTTGCTGCTCAGATATAGCAAGCATCAGAATAAACATCTCTAGTGGTTTTTATTACTTCTTTATTTTTATATTCTGGCGGTGGTATAATTGTAGAAGTTTAAAGAATTAGAATTCTAGAAGTTTAAAGAATTATAACAACTTTTATTTTCTTAGATTAAAAAAGTTGATGTTTAAAATTAATTTGGAAGAATTAGGATAGTAGGATTTAGTTAAAACCATGTCCATATTCTAAGTCACTCTTTTTCTCGAGGTACCACTTTTATGGTGTGATAAACAGCAGCCTTTGAAAAATAGATTCTTTGGTTAAATAAGTTTGGGAAACTCTAGGCTACTCAAAATATAACAGGTTTTTCTGTTTCAAGATATCTTGGAGTCTTTACTATTTATTATGAGCTGCAATATTTCCCAAACTTTCGTAAACCTTTTTTCACAAAAGATTTACAGGGCAGGTATCCCAGAGAACTTTGGGAAATGCTGTCCCAAGTGACTTCTTTGGACCTTTGGTTGCTTTTAGCCAGTAGTGGTGTGGGAGGTTTGTCTTGCCATAAAGGGGGCCTTGCCGTGTGGTGGGGTCCCAGCTCTAGCCTGGGGTCCCTGCAGGAGCGCCCTCAGCTGGCTGGCTGAGCAGGCGGGAAGATCTGTTTCAGGGAGGTGTCCAGGGACACAGTGGTGGATGCGAAGGACCCTTACCAGCCAGGACTGTTACTCTGATGTCCCAGAGGGTTTCTGATGTTTTTACATGGATGAATGCTCACCTTAGACCTAGCAAGTGAGTGCTTTCACTGTACCTACTAATTGTTTCTCTTTTTCTTCCCATTCTTCCTGCTCCCAACCCCGTCTCTCGTCTTCTCTCACAGAAAATATGCCGAGGCCTTGGATTATCACCGTCAGGCACTGGTGTTAATTCCCCAGAATGCGTCTACCTATTCTGCCATAGGGTATATCCATAGTCTGATGGGCAACTTTGAAAATGCTGTTGACTATTTCCACACAGTATGTCTAGTTAACATTTACCACTTTTTTTTTTTTTTTTTTTAAGATCTGTTCTAGGCAATGTTGGGGCTTTTTGTTTGTTTTTCTAGGTAGTGTTTATTTTGCCATTTTAAAATTCTTCAGGTGACCTTGTGTTTTCTTCTTTCCTTTGTAGAGAAAAGCATGTGTGCGTTGTGCAGTCTCATCAAATTAGAGATAAATGTGAGACTTGTCCTAAATGTACAGTGAGACATACATGTGTCTGTGGTATATATTGGCCCCATTTAAGCGGGGAAAAAAGAAATTCCAGTCTCTCTATTTAGGACTTGTAATTAATGCCCTTAGATCACTTTCGTCAGTGAACAAAACAATCTGTGTTCATCACAAGGAAAGAATCTCTCCTAAATCCACATGCTATATCTTGCCAAATCTAAGACACCATTAATAAGCAAGTTGACCACACGCATACACACACACACACACACACACACTCAACACAGACAGACACACACAAATAAACCTTGAAACTTTACATGATTCTTTCTAATCTCTCTGTTTTTTGGTACTTGGAAAAAGTGCTCTTTTTGGACATATTGGGACATAGATTTTTATTGGGGATCACTCTAGTATCTACATAAAAAAGAAAATATAAGTGAAACAGGTACTTAAGGTACTCTCTCAGAGTTTGGTTCTTCTAAATCACTTTTGTACCGGGTGGTCGATGTGTCTGCTTCCCTGGTGCCGGCACGTACGCCTGCTCTTGACTAGGTTTCTCCCAAACAAAGATGGTGGCTCTGCAGATCTTAGGCTGCCAAAAAGTGTCAAGAACAATGGTAGTTCCTGTGTTTGTGAGTGTTCGCGTGGTTTGTGGTCTAGTCGACATCTCCACGGCTGCCAAGTCCAGGCTGCTCACTGCCAAGTCATAGGACACTCATCATGGCTGTGGGCAGCTTACAGCAGTAGTAAGAAACAACCAGCTGTTGGTTGCTTAAGACATCCCAAGTTCAGAAATGTTACAATTTGAAAAAAAAATGTGGGTCTTAGAGTCACTGAAATCATGGTATCTGGAAGGAAAGATAAAATAGGAGAAAACATGTAAGGTTGGTTAAAATTTTCAGGCTAGGTCAAGTCCTATAAGTGCCACTATGATAACCAGAATACTGAGCTAGTCAGAAGTGTGGACTAGCAACTTTTCTGGTTTGTGTGATCTTTCAAATGTGTGCGAAGATGGGATAATTTGCCTCTCTTCTTATATAATTAATGCAGAAGTCTTAGAAGGCTCTATGGAGATACAGTTTTGAAAATCTTTTTGGATGAGTGAGATTTCAAACATAAAACAGAATGGTGTAATGACCCTCCACGTGGCTATCACCCAACTTCGTGGCTATTCTTATAACCCCCCTCCCCCACTCCTCCTGATTTCCTGGAGTGTTTTGAATTGAGTTGTGCAGTAATATTTTTAAACGGAAGAGAGGGAAATACATTTTCTTGAAGTAACCATGCTGAATCTTTTCTGACAGGCCCTTGGTCTTAGGAGAGATGATACATTTTCTGTCACGATGCTTGGTCATTGCATTGAGATGTACATTGGTGATTCTGAAGCCTACATCGGTAAGATTATAATTATTTTGACATTGTATCCTATTCTTTGGATTGTTGTATATCTCTGTTTAGATTGTTGTATATCTCTGTAAATTTCCTGTAAGGTTCTAAGTTAATCTTTGTAACCATTTAACTATATCAAGAAACTCCATTTATTTTGTTGGAACAATGCTATGAGAATTAGTGACTTATTAAGTATTTATGCATTTTAAAATTGAGTACTTGGTATATGCAATATACTATTACAGAGTATGTGTAAAGTGCTGTGATAAAGGAGAATCAATCTAACTGATGGAAAAAATCTTGGAGGCTTTTAGTTTCTAATAATTTCTAATTTCTAGTAAATGAAAAGGCTCTGGCCTTAATTCTTTATAAAATGGGGTTTATAGCAAATTAATAGCATATTAACTTTTATATTTCAGTGGGATATTAAGTTGGCTTATGTTCACATTACAGTGCTATGTAATTCTTTAAATAATTTTTTTGTAAGAATAAGCAAGTCTTAAGATAAATCTGGATGGAAATGCTGTATTTGGGCACTCACTTAGTTACAAACTTTGTAAGGTAACGAGGGTGCAGTGAGGTTAAACCTTGAGACCTAGACATAAAACCATGAGAGGAAAAAAGTGTTAAGTTAATTAAATTAGGCTTCAATAAAATGAAGAACTTCTGTTCATCAAAAACACTGTTAACAGAGTAAAAAAAGGCAGGTCATAGACCAGGAGAAGTTGCAATTTGTAGACTGGTCAAGGAACTTGTGTCTGGAATACAAAAAAATCTATAAATCAGTAAGAAAAAATTCAATTAAAAAATGGGTCCATATTGTACTATATGTTTACTAGAATTTAAATAAAAATTTGAAAAGGAGAAAAAAAAAGATAGGTCCAAAGTGGGCAAAATACTTGAACAAGAGCTTCACCGAAGAGGATTCCACTGATGTTGCAAATGGATGTGCTCAGTATCATTATATATCATGGAAATGAAATTAAAACCATCCTGAGATGTCACTGCACACCTGCCCAACTGGCTACAGATGGAAAATACTAATAGAGCCTAGTGTCAGTGGTGATACGGAGTAGCTACTACTCTGGTGTGTTACTCGTTGTTGGTGTGCCACACTTTGGAACATTGTAGAATGTGTCTGCTAAAGTTAAACAGGCCTGTTAAATCTGTTGTCTGTCGCTACCTGACAAACCACTCCAACCAACAAGGCCGCGTAATTTCTCAGAGTTCTCTAGGTTGGTTGGTGGCTCATTTGCTGGTCTCATTCGCTAACGCAGCCATGGTCAGCAGGCACTTGACGGGCTGACACCCTAAGATGGCCTCATGCATAGATGGGGACCTCAGCTGACACAGCTGGGCCTCTTATGGGTCTTTTATCTCAAGCTTCTTCATAGCATGGAGGTCTCAGGGTTCTAAGGAAGAGAATTAAAGCCTCAAGACCTTTTGAAAGCTGGAAGTGTCACAAAATCACTCCCATCACATTCTTCCGTTCAGCACAAGTCCCATGACTGAGTGCAGTGTCATCCTGAGTGGGGGCTAAGAGGTGTGATTCGTTGGGGTGTCAGGGGGGTGACCTACCATGCCGCTCTTCGGGTGTGGGAGCTCTACTCCCAGGTGTGGGCCCAGTGGTACAAGGGCCTCAGGAGGCCGGTGCTCTCACACAGGGTTCTTTCCAGCAGCTACGTTTGGAATTACACCTAACTGGAAATCCCTGAATGTCCACGCGTAGGAGAATGGAGAAAGAAATTATGGCGAGCTCATGCAGTGGAGTACTACACACTTAAAAGGACTATTAAGTCATGCTGTAACATAGGTGAATCTCATTTTGACAAAAAGAATATACACTGATTCATTCCATTTATGTGAAGATTAGTAATAAGTAAAACTAATCAGTGGTGATAGAAAAATTTGAGCAGTGATTACTTCTGACTTGGGAAGGGAAGGTATTCACTGGAAAGGGCATGGGGTGGTTTTCTGGGAGCTGGAAGTGTGTTCTCTTTCGGTCTGGTGGTGGTTGTGTGGGTATATGCATATATGAGGGTTTGCCCAGCAATGCACACTTTTTGGTGTGTATGTTATGACTCAGTTTCTTAAAGCTAAAGCATAAAGCTTGAACTCTGGCACCCTAAAGACCCTGGGTTGAAATTGCAGCTCTGTCCCTCAGTCACGTGGCTTTGGGCAAGTCTGAGCCTCAGGTTCTTCTTTTTTTCATGGAGGGTTGTGAGGCTTAAATGCAGAATTCCTATAAAGCTAGAGAGAGTCTGGAGGTAGAGTACTGAGTGAGACAGACATTTTGCCTGTTCTCACGAAGCTAATGGTCTTACAGAGGACATTCCCAAGTGTATTAATCATTATGTACTCTTTTTATTTTTTTTCTTCAGGTGAAATTGTCACATTGCATATTAGTTTCAGGTGCACGGCATAATGGTTCAGTATTTGTATATACCGTGAAATGATCATCCAAAATCTAGTTAAGATGCATCACCATACATAGAAAATTTTTTCTTTTTTTTTTTTTTTTTAAAGATTTTATTTATTTATTTGCCAGAGAGAGAGATCACAAGTAGACAGAGAGGCAGACAGAGAGAGCGGGGGAAGCAGGCTCCCTGCTGAGCAGAGAGCCCGATGCGGGGCTCGATCCCAGGACCCTGAGATCATGACCTGAGCCGAAGGCAGAGGCTTTAACCCACTGAGCCACCCAGGCGCCCCAGAAAATTTTTTCTTTTGATGAGAACTTCTAAAATTTGTCTTAGCAACTTTCAAATACACAACACAGTATTATTAACTCTAATCACCATGCGGCACTATTTTTATTTTTAGAAGACTTGGCATGTCATTGTCTGTTGAAACACCTATTACTAAAAGCTATTAGTTTGAACTGTGTAAGATTATATTGTTTATGTCAGAAATGATTGACCCTCATACATCTGTTGGAAGGCTCTTGTCCATTAGTCTTAAGATTTTGATATGTGGAGAGTGTATTTCCCTTCCCTGTGGTTCCTGTGCGCATAAGGCTTGCGACCTTAGTGCTGCCAGAATGCCGGCCAGCGGTTCTTGGTTCCCAGCAGGCAAGGGCAGGTGCCTGCCCCTGGCTCCCCTCCTGTGTGAGGGCTTTAGGGACGGGTGCTGCTGAGCCACCGGCAGCTGAAACCACATGTGGTTCTAAGTCTCCCCGGCAACCCCCTTGATAATAAAGAGAAAAAGAAGAGGAGAGTGATTGGCATGTTTTTTTCTTCTGAGCTGTACTTGTGCTCTTAAAAGTACCGTTCGACTGAATGATGGAGGCAGTGCTGTGTAACCATGGAAATGACAGATAAATGATGGAGTTTCTTATTTTATTCTCCTTGTGGTGTTTCCTTCTAGGAGCAGACATTAAAGACAAATTAAAATGTTATGACTTTGATGTGCATACAATGAAGACACTAAAAAACATTATTTCACCTCCGTGGGATTTCAGGGAATTTGAAGTAGAAAAACAGACTACAGAAGAAACAGGGCTTGCACCACTAGAAACCTCAAGGAAAACTCCAGATCCCAGACCTTCGTTGGAAGAAACCTTCGAAATTGAAATGAATGAAAGTGACATGATGCTGGAGACCTCTATGTCAGACCACAGCACATGATCGCACACAGTTCTCAACTCCCGTCTTCCTGGGAGAGGTCAGGGTTTCCTCACATCCTTGTCCCGTCTTCAGAATTCCCCATTTCTTGGCACGAATGCAGACTGCACCTCTCCTTTTAGGAATGGAGACCTGCCGGAAGAGACCAGACCAGACACCTTTGTAGCACATGTTTTCTGATCCTACAAAACAGTTCTGTGCAGAGGAATAAAGAGGTAAATTGTGTATTACGTCTTTTTTTCCTTTTTCAATCAGCTTTTCTTTTGGACTAATTTTAGGTTTATGAAAAAGAGCTGCAGAGGTAGCAGAGGGAGCTCCTCCAGACCCCTCACCGGGTTTCTCCCCATTCACATCTTAAGTGACCAAGGAACCTTGTCATAAAAAAGAAGTGCATGCCGGTACGCTACAAGTAATGTAACTTGGATTTCACCATTTTTCCATTAATGTCCTCATGCTGCCCCAGCACCCTGTCCAGGAGCCACACTGCACTGAGCTCTCCTTAGGCTCCTCTCCGCTGTGACCATGTCTCAGGCTTCTCTGGTCTTTCATGACCTAGATGGATTTGAGGAGGACTGGTCACTTGTTTTGTAGAATGTCCCTCGATTTGATATTTCTCATATTGGACTAGAGTTCTTGGTTTGGGAAGAAAATACCACAGATGTGGACGAAGTACTGTTCTCATCACATGTCAGGGGCATCACCTGTCTCACCACAATATCAGCATGACTTATCACAGATGGTGTTAACCTTGATGGTGTCTACCAGGCTTTTCCACTGTGAAGTTACTGTTTTTCCCTGTCCATAATGCATGCTTTAGAAGCAAGTCATGAAGTTCAGCCTGTTCTCAGTAGGACCAAGGTTTTGTTTTTTGGGAGTTTGTTTGTTTTTAGAACCAAGGGATTTAAGCTCCACCTCGGGAAGGGAGAATATCTGCATATATGATTTGGAATTCTTCTGTAATGAAAATTTGTTTTTCCTCCCGTTTATTCAACCATCAGTGTGGACTTTCACTTTAGGTTCTAATCCTACACAGTATTATTTTAGGGCTTCAGTTTTTTCAACGTTGGCCATTGGGAGCTCCTTAAGCTTGGCTCCTGTGTCCCTGTGATATACCCCCGTCTGCTTGTTTTTTTGTTGTTTTGTTTTTTGTCTTTTTTCTGGTAAAATGTACATAACATGAACTGAGGACTTCAGTTGATAATAATGCATCATTATTGATACAAATACACCAGTGCAAGGTGTGGATACGGTGTGGGTGGGGAGTCCATGGGAACTTGTGCTTTCTGTTCCATTTTCCTGTAAACCTAAACTGCTCTAAGAAATTAAGTGTGTGAGTATGTGGTCATAGAGATAGATAGATAGTCATCTTAACCATTTTTAAGTGTACAATTCAGTGGCACTCATTTTCCAATTTTTTTCATCATCCCAAACAAATTTTGTACCTGTTAAGCATTAACTCCATACTCATCCTTCCTGCCAGCTCCTGATAACCTCTAATCTTTTTCTTTCTTTTAAGATTTTATTTATTTGAGAGCGAGAGAGAGCGAGCACAAGAAGGGTGAGGGGCAGAGGGAGAAGCAGACTCCCCACTGAGCAGGGAGCCTGATGCGGGGCTCAATCCCGGGGCTCTAGGATCATGACCTGAGTTGAAGGCAGAGGCTTAACCACTGAACCACCCAGGTACCCCCTGATAATCTACTCTGTGTCTGAATTTGCCTATTTAGATCAATCCGTATAAGTGGAATCTTACAGTATCTGTCTTTTTGTGTCCTACTTTACCTAGCATATTTTTTTAAGATTATTTATTTTAATATTTTTAGATTTAGATTTAATATTTTAAGATTATTTATTTATTTATTTATTTGACAGAGAGAGAGAGAGAGAGATCACAAGTAGGCAGAGAGGCAGGCAGGGAGAGAGGGGGAAGCAGGCTCCCCGCTGAGCAGAGAGCCCGATGCGGGGCTTGATCCCAGGACCCTGAGATCATGACCTGAGCCGAAGGCAGAGGCTTGAACCCACTGAGCCACCCAGGCGCCCCTACCTAGCATATTTTTAAGGTTCATTCCTCTTGTAGCTTTTACAAGAACTTTGTTCCTTCTTACAGCTGAGTAATATTCCATAACACACATCACCTATATCATGTTCATCAGTGGATGGACACTTCGGTTGTTTCCACCTTCGGCTATTGTGAATAACGTTGCTGTGAACAGGAGTGTGTAAATACCTGAGTCCCTGTTGCGGTTCCTTTGAGTGTGTGCTTAGGAGTGGAGTTGTTGGCTCATGTGCTGATCTGGTGCCTAACTTTCCGAGAACTGGCCAGCGTTCTACAGCAACTGCCCATTTAACATTCCCACCAGCAGTGCATGAGGTTCCAGTTTCTCTGCACCCTTACTAGGGCTTTATGGTCTTTCTTTGTTACTATAATCATTCTAGTGGGTGGGAGGTAGTAGCTCTTTGGATTTGTGTTTCCTTAATAACTAGTGATGTTGACATCTTATCCTGTACTTATTGGCCATTTGTATGTCTTTGGAGAGATATCTATCCAGATCTTGTGCCCATTCTTAAATTGGGCTGTTTATCTTTTTGTTTTTGAGCTGTTGGAGTCCTTTATCAATCTGGGTATTCTCAGATATGTAATTTGCATATATCTTCTCTCATTCTTTCCACTGTCTTTTCACTCTCTCGATCATGTCCTTTGATGCACAAATTTTTAATTTAATGAAGTTTAATTTATCTCTTATTTTGTTTACTATGCTTTTGGTATTATATTTACAAAACTACTGCCAAATCCAAGGTTATGCAGATTTTCACTTGGGTTTTCCTCTAAGATTTCTGTGATTTTAATTCTCAAACTTAGGTCTTTGATCCATTTTGAGTTAATTTGTGTAAATGTTGTAAGTTGTGTTCAATTTCAGTCTTTGGAGTGTGGATATTCAGTTTTCCCAGCACCATTACTTAAAGAGACTGTCCTTTCCCCATTGAATAGTCTTGGCACTCTTGTCAAAAATCAATTGTTGGGGTGCCTGGGTGCCTTAGCGAGTTAAAGCCTCTGCCTTCGGCTCAGGTCATGATCTCAGGGTCCTGGGATCGAGCCCTGCATCGGGCTCTCTGCTCAGCAGGGAGCCTGCTTCCCTCTCTCTCTGCCTGCTTCTCTGCCTACTTGTGATCTCTATATGTCAAATAAATAAAAAAAATCAGTTGTTGGGGTTCCTGGGTGGCTCAGTCATTAAGCATCTGCTTTTGGCTCAGGTCATGATCCCAGGGTCCTGGGATCCAGCCCCACATCCGGCTCCCTGCTCAGTGGGTAGCTTGCTTCTTCCTCTCTCACTCCCCTTGCTTGTGTTCCCTCTCTTGCTGTGTCTCCCTCTGTCAAATAAATAAATAAAATCTTTTTTTTTTAATGAATAAAATCTTAAAAAAAATTCAATTGTTGATATATGAGGTTTATTTCTCGGCTCTGGGTTCTATTCTATTGGTCCATATGTGTATCCTTATGCTAGTACCACACTGTTTTGATTCCTGTAGCTTTGTAGTAGACTTTGAAACTGGGATGTGTGAGTCCTCCAACTTTGTTCTTTTTTTTTTTTTTTTTTTAAGTTTTATTTATTTGAGAGAGAGCACAAGTAGGGGGAGAGCAGAGGGAGAGGGGGAAACAGACTTCCTGCTGAGCATGGAGTCCAACTTGGGGCCAATTCCAGGACCCTGAGATCATGACCTGAGCCGAAAGCAGACGTCTAACTGACTGAGCCACCCAGGCACCGTTCCAACTTTGTTCTTTTTCAAATTTGTTTTGGCTGTTGTGGCTTCCTTCAGTTTCCATATGCATTTAGTTTTTTTTTTCCATTTCTGCAAAAGAAAAAAAAACATTGGAACTGTCATAGAGATTTCATTGAATTTGTTGATCTTTTTAATATCATGTCATCTAATCTATGAACACAGGCTGTCTTTCCATTTATTTATGCCATCTTTAATTTCTTCCAGCAGTGCTTTGTACTTTTCATCGTGCAAGTCTTTCACCTCTTTGGTTAAATTTATTCCCAAGTATTTATTGTTTTGGATGCTATTATAAATGGAATTATTCTCTTAGTTTCCTTTTGGATTGTTCATGCCTAGTGTATAGAAATACAACCAGTTCTTGTGTGTTGACTTTATATCCTGAATGTGTTTATTAGCTTTAACAGTGTGTGTGTGTGTGTGTGTGTGTGTGTGTGTGTGCGTGCGCGTGTATTTATTTAGAATTTTCTACATAATAGGATCATGTTATCTGCACGTAGAGATAGATCTACTTCTTTTTCCCAATTTGGATTCCCTTTATTTCTTATCCTTGCATAAGTAACTGCTCTGGCTAGAATTCCAGTATTATGTTGAATAGAAGTAACAGCAGGCATCCTTGTCCTGTTCTTGATCTTAGGGGGAACGCTTCAGTCTTTCACCATTGAGAGAGATGCTAATTGCAGGTTCTCACTGATGCCCTTCATAGTACTGGAGAAGTCCCCTTCTATTCCTAGCCTATTGAATGCTTTGTTACTGCTTTTTATCAGGAACGGTTGCAGATTTTGTCAAATGTTTTTTTGTGTGCATCAGTTGTGATGGTGAGGGGTAATGAGTTCTAGGATTTGGGGGCTGTTGGGGGAAAAACATGACCATAAGGTGGCAGTAGCCCATTTCATTTGGGCAGCTGTATTTGAGCGGCTCTTTGGGGGGCAGTGTGGTAGCCGTCGGGGCAGGAAGTCTTGGATTAGAGGAGTCTGAAGTGCAGTGCCAGTGTGGTCTTCACAGTCCTGGGGTTTGTCTTATTTACAGCTAGCAGATGCCGGGTGTAGAGTTGCCTGGTATGCAAAACAAACAGGCTCTAGATGGCTAAAGATATGCTTGTTTAAGCTATATTTAAAACAATTGCATGTGTAAAAATTGGATTTGGTATTGTTGGGCTTCAGCTAACCATCTCCGCCTGCTGTGAAGAAGTAAATAACATAGGGGTCAATATACGGGGGATATCTCTGGTTCATTTATATAATGTTGTGTAGGTTTTTTCCTTCATTCTATTAGTGCGATATATTAGACTGCTAGATTTTTGTATGTTGAACCAGCCTTGTGATCCTGGGATAAATCCTAGTTGGTCATGTTGTATGATCCTTTTAGTATAATGCTAAGTTCAGTTTAATTATTTTTTGTTAAATTTACATATACATTCACAAGAGATATTTATTGGTCTGTAGTGCTTTTGGATCTTGTACTGGGGTAATGCTGGCCTCATAAAATGAGTTAAGTAGTAGTCTCTCCAGTTTTTTTTGGAAGTTTTTTGAAAATAATTGGTGTTAATTCTTTAAATTTGGTGGAATTCACCAGTAAAGCCATCTGGTCCTAGGCCTTTCTGTGTTGGGAGATTTTTGATTACTGATTCAGTCTCCTTACTTGTTACGGATGTTTCTTTTTGAGTCAATTTAGTTGGTTTGTATGTTTCTAAGAATGTGTATGATCTAGGTTATTCAGTTTATTGGTTCATGGTATCCTGTTATCCTTTATTTCTGTAAAGTCTGTGATAATTTCTCCTCTTCCATTTTATAATTTTAGTAATAGGAGGTTTTTTTTTCTCCTCAGTCCATCTGGGTAAAGGTTTGGCAATCTTGTAGATTGTTTCAAGGAATCAGCTTTTGCGCTTATTAACTTTCTCTGTTGTTTTTCTAGTTTGTGTTTCATTTCCACTTGAATATTTATTTCCTTCCTTCTGCTAGCTTTGAGTTTAGTTTGCTATTCTTTTTCTGGTTCCTTAAGGTGTAGAGTTTTATTACTGAATTAAGTGTTTTTTTTTTTATCATAAGCATTTAGAGCTATACATTTCCCTCTGAGCACTGTTTTTGCTGTATTCCATAAATGTTATTTTTTTTTGGTTTTCATTTGTGTTTAGGTATTTTCCAATTTTCCTTGTGATTTCTTTTTTGACCCATTGGCTGTTTCATTTCCCACGTATTTGTGAGTTTTCCGGTGACCCCTCTCTTATGAATTTCCAGTTTTATTCCATTGTAGTTGGAAAGGATACTTTGTGTAAGTTCAGTCTTTTCTAAGTGTATTAAGACTTTTCTTGTGGCCTAATTTATTGTCCTTCCTGGAGAACATACACTCTTCACAGGAGAAGATTGTGTATTCTGCTTTTATTAGGTGGAGTAGTTTGGTTTATAGTACTTTTCAAGTCTTCTATTTCCTTGTTCATCTTCTGCCTCCTTACTCATATTACTGAAAATGGAGTGTTGAAGTCTGAAACTGTTGAGTGTAGAACTGTGTCTTTCTCCCTTCCATTGTGACAATTTTGACTTCATGTATTTTGCGGCTGTCTTACTGGATGCATGTATGTTGTACTTCTTTCAGCTTCTTGATGGATTGACCCTTTTATCAATATATAATGTCCTTTTCGTCTCTTATCACAGTTTTGCCAGCCCAGCTCTCTCCGTTACTATTTACATGGGAAATTTTTTTCATCCTTTTATTTTCACCCTTTTGTGTCTTTGTATCTAAGCAAGTCTTCTACAGACGGCATATAAATGGATCATATTTTTTTAAATCTATTTTGGGGTTTAATTGGAGAGTTCGATCATTTACATTTGAAGTAGTTACTGATAAGGAACTTAGCTTGAGCTGCCACACAGCTGTTTGTTTTTGATGTGTGTTGTAGATTTCTTGTTCCTCAGTTCCTCTTTCACTGCCTTATTTTATAGTTGTTTTTTTGTGTATTTTGTGTATTTCTGTATTTTTGTTGTTGTTTTTCTTCATGGCCACCTTGGGGATTACATTTTCCATCTTAAATTTATAACCACCTAATTTGAGTAATCCCAATTTAGTGTTAATAGCATCCACACACTGCTGCTATGGACCTTGCTTTCCCCTTTTCTTAATATTGCTATTGTCACAGATTACATCTTTACTCATTGTCCCCATTAACATTGATTTATAATTTTTGTTTTATTCATTTGCCTTTTAAATCCTACAGGAAAAAAGAATTACCAACCAAGAGTACACTAATACTGGCTTTTATACTTACCTATGTAGTTTTCATTACCCTTGTTCTTAATTTCTTGATAGGATTTCAAATTACTGTTTGGCATTCTTTCATTTCAGCCTGAAGGGCTCCCTTTGGCATTTTTTGAAGGGCACTTTTACTTGTCTACCAGTGACAGACTCCCTTAACTTCTATTTATTGGGGATGTCTTAATTTCTCCTTCCTTCTTGAAGAATAGTTTTGCCAGATATGAAGTTTTTGGTTGACAGTGTTTCTCATTCATCTAATATGTCATCCAATAGAGATAGGATTGTATGCTTCATTTGTCGAAATCTTGCAAGCCGTCATCCTAACTTCAGCAGGTACAGTATCTATTTTTTAATGGTTTCTGAGACATTTATTCAGAGCATGATTAACAAAGTATTGTACAGAAATGAATTTTCTGGGGGGCCTGGGTGGCTTAGTCGCTTGGTTAAGTATCCAACTCTTGATCTCAGCTCAGGTATTGACCTCAGGGTCATGAGTTCAAGCCCCATATCGGGCTCTATGCTGGGAGTGGGGCCCACTGAATGTTTTTTTTTTTCCTGGCATCTGAAATGTTCCCTTAAACACCAAAACTTTTATCTTCACCTAAAATGTATTCCATATACATTTACCTTAAGCTAAGGCAAAATTATTTTTTGGCTCATATTCCTTGAGGTTCCCAACTGCTAACTCTAGGAGGTTTTTGAGTAAGGTTTTGTACATTTGAGGAATCTGCATGCAGCTATTGATGCTTCCAGAGCCCAGCATCCAGGCTGTTCTGTTTCAGCTTACCACAATGAATGTTGGTTTAATGCAGTAATGCACTTGGACCCGCTTCTCTTTAGACTCAAATACTGAGGTTTTGAGTTTTCATCGTTAATTAATGACTTTTTGGTTTCTTCTCTGTCAGGTATAACATGTGCCTATTTTTATGCCTCCCCTCTTTAGCTAGGGCTAGAAAATCAAATGTATTTAAAATAGTAATTTTTAAAATAGACAAAAATGAAGGTATTAATACTCTTCACATTTATTTTGCCTTTCAGATTAAAATATTTCTTCATGTAATTTCTTCATTGATCATGTGGTATGATTTTTTAGGTTTCTGAAAAAGCACACTCCTGATAAAGGAGCCATTACTATATTGTCAGTGCTTTAAGAAATAAAAGGCAAAAGCCAAGCTGTTTTTCACATCAGCAGTTAATGCCAATGTTTAGGCTTCAGAGTATCAAAGAAAGATAATGTGTAGTTGTACTGTCAAGTATTTATTACTATCCTATTTTGTACTCTTGTAATGATAGTTTCCTAAAAAGGCATCCTTCTTGCCAACTTTAAAGTGACCATACTGTCATTTTCAGAGGAATATGGGTATCCACTCCCATTACCAGTTAGATGTGCTCCAAAGTAAAATGTGACCAGCATTTACTCCAGGACCACATTCATGTGTGGCAAAGTTAACCTACTTTATTCACTCTGACATTTGGAGATTATTTTGCTTTGTCTATAGTTCTGTGTGTATGTAAAACAAAACATTTTAACAGGCTTGGTGATGATGTCTAGGAAGCTAGATTTTGTGATGTACTTATTTTTTATATAAAATCTTAAGCTATTTTATAAGTATATTTCATTTACTATATCTTGAAATTTGTATTATAAGATTTTTTATTCTCAGTATTTCATCAGTCAAACCTGAATTCTAAAATTCTGCGATTTTTGTGAAACCATTTCTTAGAACCTTGTTAATGAGGGGCACCTGGGTGGCCCAGTCAGTCGGACGTCTGCCTTCCGCGGGGGTCTTGATCTTGGGGTCCTGGGATCGAATCCCCTTGGTCCCTAATTTCCCGCTGACCGACTACTGGACCAGGCCTTTCCACCCTTAGCCGCCCCCAGACCCTCCCGAGACCCGGCTCCACGCACTCCGGGGCTAGAAGTCCGGGTCCGCTGCACGCCCGAGGCCCTGGTGCTTTGGAGGGGCAGGGGGATGGGGTGCCGGACGTGGAGCATCATGGGCCGGGGGGGAGGGGCCGTGGCCCAGTTCTCGCGACGCTTCGGCCCCAGCGGGAGGCAACGGCGACTCCGCGGCGGGTGCAAGATGCGGTCAAAGAAGGAGGCGGTGGGAGGCTCTGGGGCGGCCGTTGCCGCGCGGGGCCCGAGCGGGAGGGAAGAGCTGTCGGCTGTGGAAGTCCAGTTCCGCCGGGAGTCGCCACGGCGAGAACCAGAGGTGCCACCAGCCTCGTCCTTCGGCTGTGGGGGCGGTACAGGCAAACCTCGCGAGGAGAAGAAGATGGTTCTGAGCAAGGTGGGGGAAGGGGCGGGGCAGGCAAACCTCGCGAGAGGAGGAGGGTCTTCAACAGGGTGGTTCGAGGCAAGAACGGACTGGTGCGTGCAAACCTGGCGAGAAGAGGGATGGTCTTGCGCGGGGTGGGGCGGGGCCGAGGGTTGGCGGGATGCTGCTGGAGGCGGGGGGCGGAGCTAAGGGTGGTGTGTTCCGGAGGCAGGTGGGCGGGCCAGCCTCGCGAGAAGAGAGATGGTCCTGCGCGAAGGCGGGACGGGCTCGGGGTTTGGGGAGGAGCGGAGGGGGCGAGGCCGCGGGCTGCGTTACTGGGAGCGCGGGGCCGGGGCCGGGGCCGGGTCCGGCCGCTTCAGCACCGCGGACAGCGGCCCGCCGGGGACCGTTTCCCGCCGCGCCTGACGCGGCCTTCCCTGGCGTGGGGAGGAAGAGCAGCGCCTGAAGCCGGTGGTATTTCGGGCCGGGGCAGGCGCGGTACCCGGCGGGGGTCCGGTCCGGTCGCGCGCACAGTCGTCGGGCTTCCCGAGGAAGGAGCTGTGTGAGGCGCAGCGCTTTCTGACGGCCGGGCGGCGTCCGACGGTGGGCGCTTCTGCCGGACTCCGGCTGTGGCGCTCCCGCGGAGCCCGGGCGCAGGCGGCGTGCCGGTGACGGACGCGCGGGGCCGGACGCCGAGCCCCCGTCCGTCCTCTCCTCAGGTGGTGATCCGGCGGCTGCCTCCCAGCCTCACCAAGGAGCAGCTGGAGGAGCAGCTGCACCCGCTGCCCGCGCACGACTACTTTGAGTTCTTCACCGCCGACTTCAGGTGAGAAGCCGGGAGGCCCTGCCGCCCGCGGAAGCCGGGCCCGTCTTTTCCCGCGCCGACCCGCCCTGGGCTTGGTGGCTCGGTTCCTCCGGAGCGGGAACCCGTGTCCAGCCCGCGCCCACCGCTGCCACCCCCGCCCCACACCTCCCGGCTTCTTCTCGGATTGCCCCTCACACCTTGGTAGGAAGGTGACGCCGGGGCCACGCTAACGCCCACCCCTTCTCTTCGTGAGCAGAGAAAGACACACGGCACAGCTGAGTTCATGGTGTGATTTTCACTGTGTCTTTACTACACCCTTGACCGTCACTGTTCCCTTTTTTATCTTCAGCGTCATGAGTGTGTATTTGTGGGAGCCGTGGAAACCCTCCTTCTGACTAAGTACATCTAAGTAAAAACTGTCAGTCCCGTCAAAGAAAAATCTCACCAACAGGGAAATACAGAATAGGTGAATTTCAAATGACTAAAGTTTAAGGAAACCGGTACGGTTAAAGAACAGGCCCCGGCCTCAGAGCGACTCAGGTTGGAATCCCAGTCCCACCTTTTAACCAGCTGCCCCTTTTGCACATACTGAATTTCTCTGAGCCTCAGTGTTCTCATCTGTGAAGTGGGGTTCAAAGTTCCTGCCTATGGAGGAAGTTGGCAGTTGTGAGGCAGAGGAGAAAGGCTTAGTTCTTCTGTAGTCGCCATATCATGTGCCCCAATTAATACCCCTTTAGAGGAGGTAAAGGTGGTCTCTAAGTCCGTGAAGAATCTCTCGTGCAATAGGACGTTTTCATCTATGAAAGAATCAGAACTGGGTTGTATTGGACCATGATGCGTGATAAGGAATGACCTTTGAATAACCTTGCCTTTGGTTTTCAACCTTGGAAACCAGTATTTTAACCCTGATTCTGTGTAGTAGAGATACTGACCTTAAGTGTCTTTCCCAAGTCATTAAAAAGATCTTGGGTAATGTTTTCCTTTTTTTTTTTTTTTTTTTTTTTTTGCTAAAGAATACCCAGATTGTAATTAGCTGAGAGGTGTTCTTTGGCTTGAGGTTTGAGTTTGTTGTATCTAGAAAAGAAAAAAAGCAAAATTAAAGAAGTCTTGCATTCTTTACTAACTGTTTTCACTGTTATCTCTTATTTCAGTCTTTATCCTCATCTTTACTCAAGAGCATACATTAATTTTAGAAATCCTGATGACATCCTTCTTTTTAGAGATCGTTTTGATGGCTATATCTTCATTGACAGTAAAGGTTGGATCTTTGGCTTTTTAAACTCTTTAATACAATCTCAAAGTACGTAATTAAGTTTTGCTGGAATGTTTGTGAATTATCATTAAGGTCTCAGATACCAATGTAAAATAAGTTCATAAATTTCAATTGCGTTACTGTGGTTATGTGCTTACATTGAAAATTAAAATACATAAACCAAAGAGCTTCCATCAATTCCTTGTATCAGTGACAACCTATTTATATATTATTGGAGTGAAGTTTTTCATATAAGTGAGTTTTCTGGATAAGGGAACTTCACTTTCTTATGTCTCAAAACCAAATCACTTTACTCTTGTGCAATAGAAATTTTTTAAAATATGTTATTCGCTTATATCTATGTCTTTTTAAACAGAGTACTCTTGGGGCACTGGGCGGCTCAGTCAGTTAAGCATGTGATTCTTAATTTTGGCTCAGGTCATAATCTCAGCATCAGCTTCTACATTCAATGAGGAGTTTGCTTAAGTTTCTCTCTCTCTCTCTCTCTGCCCCTCCCCCGCACTAAAATAAGTAAATAAGTCTTTTTATTTAAGATTTTATTTATTTATTTGATAGAGAAAGAGCACGAGCAAGGGAGGTAGCAGGCAGAGGGAGAGGGAGAAGCAGGCTCCCCACTGAGCAGAGAGCCCCCTGCAGGGCTTGATCCCAGGACCGACCTGAGGCGAAAGTAGAGGCTTAACCGATTGAGCCATCCAGCACCCGTAAAATAAGTAAATACATCTTGAAAAAATTTAAAAAATAAGAATGTTAAATAGAGTACTCTTCATAATTATACCATTTCTGGACAATGTCATGGGGGAGGGGATTGTAATAATAAACATAAGTTTCTGACTCTGTTGAACAGCATTGCCTGCTGAGATAGGGATATTTACCTCTACTGTAAATGGTTCTCGTTCTCTGTACTTTTTGGATCTTGCCTTTATCCTCCTTCCCATCAGACTGTCACCTGTTGTGTCCATTGTGATCAAGCCTCTATACCTGTAAGAGCATATTCTCTGTATACCCCTCACCAACCAAACTCCTCCCACTCCACCCCACTCCACTGCTGCTAAGTGTTTTCTTCACTGAGAGCTAACAAAATAGAGTGACTGGGCTGAGGCCAAGAGATTCTTTCCTATGAGGAGAAGCAAAAGTAATCTTGAACTATTCGATGTTTGTGTTGAATCCTTCTTTATTCAAGTGCTTTTTTCCTTTACTTTTTAAAAAGTTATGGTAAATATAACAAATTTATCATCTTAGTTTTTTTTTTTTTTTAAGATTTCATTTATTTGAGAGCACACACACGCTTGAGGGGAGGAGCAGAAGGGGAGGGAGAGGGACAACCAGACTGTGCGCCTGAGCGCAGAGGCCAGCGCCTCAATCCCAAAACCCAGCGCCTCAATCCCGAAACCCTGAGATCATGACCTGAGCCCAAACCAAGAGTCAGATGCTCCAGATGCTCAACTGACTGAGCCACCCAGGAGTCCCTCACAGTTCAGTAGTGTTAACTACATTCACACTGTTGTGCAGCCCATCTCCAGAACTCTCTTCATCTTACAAAACTAAAACTCTGGACTCTTAAATAACTCTCCACCTCTCCCCGACCCCTAGTCCTTGGCATTCGCCTTTCTTTTTTTTTTGTTTTTATGAATTTACCAGTCTAGATACCTCATATAAGTGGACTGAAACAGTATTTCTCTTTTTGTGACTGGCTTATTTCACATCGCATCGTGTCCTCAATGTTCTCCCGTGCTATAGCATGTCTCAGAATTTCCCTTTTAAGGCTGAATAATACTCTACTGTGGGTATATACCACATTTTGTTTATCTGTTTGTCAGTGGACACATTGGTTCCTTCCAGCTCTTTGCTATTGTGAATAGTGCTGCTATGAACATGGTGTACAAGTATCTCTTTGAGACTCTGCTTTCAGGGGGTTTTTTGGGTATAACCATAGTGGAATTGTTAGATCACATAGTAATTATATTTTTAATATTTTGAGGAACTGCCATACTGTTTTCCTTAGAGGCTATTTCATTTTGTATCCCCACCACCTGGGCACAAGGCCTCCAGTTTCTCCACATCTTCCCAACTGTTGTAGTTTTCTGTTTCTTTGATAGCAGACTTTGTAATGAGTATGAGGAAGTATGTCACTGTGATCTTGACTTACATTTTCCTAATGCTTAGTGATTTTAAGCAACTTTGTGTGCTTTTTGGCCATTTGTATGTCTTCTTTGGAGGAATGCCTATGTTTAAATTGAGTTATTTGTTTCTTGTTAAGTTGTAGATTTTTTTTTGTATGTATTACAGATCTTAACCCTTCATCAGATGTATGATTTTTTCCCATTCCATAGATAGCCTTTATATTCTATCGATTGTATTCTGTGACACTCAGATGTTTTTAATGTGATGTGGTCCAGTTTTTCTGTTTTTACTTTAGTTGCCTGCACTTTTGATGTCACATCTAAGAAATCGTTGCCAAATCCAATGTCAAGCTTTTCCTCCATATTTTCTTCCAAGAGTTTTATAGTTTTAGGTCTTATGTTTAGGTGTTTGATCCATTTCGAGTCAACTTTTGTCTGTGGTATCTGATAAGAGTTCAACTTCATTATTTTGCATGTGGATATCCAGTTTCTTGAGCAGTATTTTTTTTTTTTAAGATTCTATTTGAGAGAGAGCGAGCGAGTGAGAGAGAGAGAGCATGAGCAATATGAAGGGCAGAGGGAGAAGCAGACTCCCTAAGTGAGCAGGGAGCCTGACGCAGGACTTGATCCCTAGACTCTGGGACCATGACCTGAACAGAAGGCAGACACTTAACTGACTGAGCCACCCAGGCGCCCTCCAGCAGTATTTGTTAAAGAAGACTGTCCTTTCCCTATTGAATAGTCTTGGCACCCTCATAGAAAACCCTTTGATCATATATGTGAGGGTTTATTTCTGGGCTCTCTGTTCTAGTCCCTTGGTCTCTTTCTTCTTTTATGCCAGTACCCTACTGTTTTGATTACCATAGCTTTGTAAGAAGTTTTGAAATCAGGAAGTGTGTCAACTCCTACTTAATAAGTGTGTACCAGTCGTGTGGGTGCAGCAGTGAATCAAACATTGTTCCTGTCTCTCAAAGCCCTGCTCTCCTCCTGGTCCTTGTTTTTATTCTGAATAGTTAAGGTTAACACAAAAATATTGTCCACATAAATAAGAGTTGCAGTATCATGGTCACCTGACCATTCCTGACAAGGATAAAGGATTCAGTACCAACATGGAAGTGTTCCATCAGTTGATTAAGTAAATAGTGAACATTTCTCAGTATGTTTCCTGGACCCCACTCCCACGCCCCCACACATAATAACCAAATTAGTTTCTTTTGGCTTTTGTTCTGAACTTTTCTGTTTGAAGCAAACCCTGTCTGAGTATTGCACATGCCCTCTGAGGCCCCTCTTTTAGCCAAGTATCTCTTCTAAGCATAGTAATTTCCTTGAACTCGTGTAACAGATTGATCATTGAATTAACCTTTTAGAAGTAAAAAAAAAATATGACTAAGGAACCTACTTAAAGGTATTCTATGATAAACTCTTAAGGGGCGGAGAGAAGGCTTTATTGACATTTTAAGGTGTGCAGTTTGATGAATTTTGAATGCATTCAGTTATGTAACCACTACTGCAACATGAGAAATCATTTTCTTTAATAAATAAGTGCACGTCCTTTGTTCAGATCTGGAGTTTGACATGCTAAGTTTGCAGGTGCTTGAAAATAATGGTTTAAACGGTAATGTTGTTATGGTCAATCTTTAAGAAAGCTAGATCATGGGGCACCTGGGTGGCTCAGTCAGTTAAGCATCCGACTCTTGATTTTGGCTCAGGTCATGATCTCAGGGTCATGGGATCAAGCCCCATGTCGGGCTCTGCTGGGTGTGGAGCCTGCTTAAGATTCTCTCTTCCTCTGCCTTCCCTGCCCCCCCCCAAAAGAAAAAAAAGAAAGAAAGCTAAATCATTATTTTCCAAAATGAATATAGTGGAATTTTAGAATGGTTTTGCAATTTGTTTTGTGTTAAAGGCTTAGAATATCCTGCGGTGGTAGAGTTTGCTCCATTCCAGAAGATAGCCAAAAAGAAACTAAAGAAAAAAGATGCCAAAACTGGAAGCATTGAAGACGGTGAGTCCCTTTACAAAGGCTGGATTATGAAACTGCGAAGTAAATACACCGATCAAATATAATTCCTCTCCCATATGTGGGGAGGATCATGTTTCTTTTCTTTTTTTTCTTTATTAATTTACAGATCCAGAATATAAGAAGTTTTTGGAAACTTACTGCGTGGAGGAAGAGAAACCTAATGCAAATCCCGAAACTCTTCTGGGAGACATAGAGGCAAAGACTAGAGAACTTATTGGTCTGTTTGCTCGTTTCTTCTCTTTATTTGACTGAAATATGTATTTATTTCTTTTTCAAGATTATTTAAAAATTCACACTTATGACAGGCTTAGCAGGGATGTAGAGTGTTTTCCAGTTGTAACAAAAATATGGCAACCTGGGAAAATATTTCTGAGTGTCTGCTAAGGGAGAGCACCAGAGCTTTTGGTTACATTTATTTGTTCACAGTTATGATGCTCCCAAATGAGCAGTGGAGAATGGAGTTTTATATTTTGTAACAGCTGGTTTAATGTGTAGTGCAAAGGATTTTTTAATCACTAAAGTAAATATTTATAAAGATGTGCTTCGCATGTATGTGCTCATTTTTGGTCAGCACACGTTGAGTGGGTAGCGACTCAGCCCAGGTGTGTGGATTGAGCATGAACGGGACACACGAGGCCTCTGCTGTCAGGTATCTGCCCTGCTCATGGGGAAGACTGAAGTAAACACCTGCAGCAGTAACCAGGCTTTAGGCCAGGGCATGTCCATGTGATCAGTGCTGCAGTATGATGAAACAGTCCTGGGAGGGAAAGGCCCTCTGAGAGCAGCCATGCTAAGACATAGAAGAAGAAGGGACTAGAGACAAGAGCTGGAAGCTGAGCTGTGGGCCCGTAGTAACAGAATATATTCCTGTGTGGTTGGTACGTGTGGCCCGGGGGTAGAGTGACTGGAGAGGCAGGTGGGTAAGAGATTTGGAGTTTGAGAGATAGCTGAGACTGTTCAGGGAGTGTTGTAGCCTAGTTAGTTTTCCCCCATCACTCCATGCACATTGCTCCATACAGGATGGATTGCGAATGCCCTGAGGAAACATCAGGCTTTGGGGAGTGGGGAGGCTCTGCTCCAGTCCAGGGAGGGCTGCTTGCACTAGCTGGCGGCGTCTGCATATGCTCTGGCAGATTGGGTCTGGGAAGAAAAGAAACAGAAAGAATCCAGGCCTCCAGGAGTTTGACTTGAACAGATCAGTGGGTGGAGGCACCATCACTGACACAGGGCAGAGTGGGGAAGAAACATTACTGGAAGTGAATCAAGATCTCACTATAGAACATGTTAAATTTAAGAAGAGCTAAAAAAAAAAAAAAAAATTAGAATTTATTTCTAGGACTCCCCCCCTCCCCCTCCTTTTGCTGTAAATTCTCTTGTACAGGATAACCACAGAAAAGGACCTGGGTTTTCCACTTGTGGGCAGTTTTGAGATACTCTTTGGTGGCCAGGCACATACCATCCAGCTGGCTCCAGCCACCCTCCCACACCGGAGGGACATCCTCTCCCATCCCCAGCCCCTTTCCCAGTGCCTCATGCACAGTGGGTGCACTGTAGTGTTTTATGGAATGAGTAAGTGTGATTCACAATTACTAGCCCAGAATGAGACTCTGGAGCTTTGTTACTGTGATCCTCTTTCTGCCCATCAAAGTTTGGATCTTAATCTGGCAGTCAAGGCAAATTGCCTTTTTCTTAGATTTTGGCCTTTAGTGGATTCTGTGATCTAGTCTGAGCAATGAGGGTTAAATGGAAATATTAATTCCCTCTGAAGTTGCAGGTTCATGCAGTGGCATAGCAGTGTCTGTAGAGCAGACAGACCTGGGCTCAGCTTCCAGCCCTGAGACTTAGCATCCCTATTTCCTCCCAGGTTATTGTCACAGTGCCCAGGATGCAGCAGCTGTCTGTAAGTGATAACAGTTAAGGCTGTTGGTTAAATTAGTGTTGTAGTACATGGCCAGGCACTTTCCGTGTAACAAATGATACACTTTTATGGTTTGTAAAGCACTTTCTAATACAGAGTCTCATTTACTCTTCACATTCATCTTTGGGGTAACAAGGCAGGTATTTTGTTGGAGAAGGGAGAAGGTGGGTGGTGTCTTGTCAGTTCCTCCACCCACCCAGGGAGGTCTTGGTCCTGCTCTTTGGCGACAAGTCCAAAACTCCCATAGTACAGAGCAAGAGTCCTCCCTAATTGGAGGCTGCCTGTTCCAGAGGGCATCAGCTGTGCTCATCCTGAGCCAGAGTTCATGATTAACTTCGGAGGCATCCAGGGAGGAAATGGGCTCTTCTTGGCCTCTGTGCCTGCGATGAAATGTGGGCATTTGCACAGCCCTAAAGCTGGGGCAGAGCTTTCCTGGCAGAGGCCATTTGACACATTATGTCAAGGTATTCAGGAGTCCTTCATTCCAAGTAAAGAATACCTGCCCAGGGGCTCTCTTATAAAATTCCTGATTAATTCCCGATCCTCAGAATTCGGGAAATGTCGAGGCTGGTCTTCAAGTGCGTCCAGGGATTCTTCCTTCCCTTATTTAATCTTAGGACTTGAAAGAGCTGTGGAATAGACCCACACCATCTTCCACCTCCCCGCCTGCATTGTCAGCCACCGCCATGGAGAATACATATTTCTCAGAACCAGTCTGCCTGAGAGGCTGCCTTGAGGCCTGCCGTATTTGGGCACCAAATCTCAGGTCAGATCAGGCACGTCTGGGGCATGAAAGCTGAAGATCGAGTTTGAGTTTGCAGAGAGGTTCATTCCTGGGTGGTTAGTGCTGCTTAGGTGAAGTGCCCTGTGCAGTCACTGTCTAAACTTTTACATCTGCTTATTTTGGTTTGTGGAGTGTATGTGATAAGAAATTACAAGAATCTACATTGTTTAACATAATTGTCTGGAGAGCAGAAAAGGAAGAAATTTCCAGAATATGTGTTGAATCAAAGTGAATCTAGAACCGTGTTATGTAATGTCTTAAAATATCTGCCAAAATGGGAAGATACTCATAATGTTCGGGAAGTCTAATGTGTTGTACTCGCTCTTCTTTTTTGCTTTTATAGTGTCTTCGTGAGTAATACGAAGACTCCCTTAAGAATCAGGAATTCGTTGCCTACTATCTGTAGAGTTGTCAGTGCCTCCAAATAACTTGACTTTATAGTGATGGAATAGGTACTCCCCCAAATACAATGTATGCTCATCTAAATTTTATTTATTGATTTATAAGATTATATTTTTAAGTAATCTCTACACCCAACATGGGGCTCGAATTTACCACCTCGAGATCAAGAGTTGCATGCTCTTCTGAGTGAGCCAGGCTGATTATTTAAAGATTAAATTGGAAACAAGTATTTAAAATGAAGGGAAAAAATCTTATTTTAGAGTTAAATACTACATTACAATTTTTGTGTTTTAGCTAGAAGAACCACACCTCTTTTGGAATATATTAGAAATAGAAAATTAGAGAAGCAGGTAGGTCTGCCCTTTTACCTGATGAGTATCCTTCCTGTCCCTGCCATGTCCACAAAGATAATTTATACACATGCTTTTCCACATCTCTAGAGGATTCGAGAAGAGAAGCGAGAAGAACGAAGGAGGAGGGAGCTGGAGAAGAAGCGTTTACGGGAAGAAGAAAAGAGAAAAAAGAGAGAAGAGGAGAGGTGTAAGAGGAAAGAGGCAGACAGACAGAAGAGAGCTGCTGAGAGAGAAGTAAGGATTAAGGTAATTTTGAGGAAACAGCTCATTTCTTTCTTCCAAAGCTAGTTCTGCTACAGTTGTATCTTTCAGGTATTTAGCTCTTCCAACTTGTAAGGACATTTTCAGTTAGCCTACTCTTTTGTTATTATGGTTCCATTTCTCTGCAGTACAGCAGTAGTTCTCAGACTGTGTTCCCTGAGCCTTGGGGGTTCCTTGGGCATACTGTGGGGGAGGGGGCCCAGCCTCCTGGATGTGATGGCAGCACTTCACCCAGAGGAACCCCATACTTACTTGTCACAGATTGGGCTTCTGCTTACATTTTCCTTTAGAGAAAAGACTCCCTGCCTAAAATGTACACATTGGAAACCACTGGCTCAGTGTTACTGGCCTTTCTAGATGAAGGTTCGCTCTTGGAACTGGGTTTTACCTTTTTTTTTTTTACAGTAGCAGGAGTGGTTTCTCTTGCCCAATTTCTCCTTTGACTAATGTGTTCATTTAGAAGGATGGGTTAATGCACAGAAGTAGTTCTTCCCCGAGTAAAATAGTGTGCTCCAGTGTGAGTCAGCCCCTCCTTGTTAGTATCTGCTCAGGTGACCTCATCAAACCTAGATTTCAACCTAATTTGTATCTTCCTTCATTCCAAGGTACTTTGAAGTACCTTTAGGGATTCATTAAAATTGTATTATAAAAAGAAAGAAAATAAAAGATCAGGATTTGGGGGAAGATAGAGTAGAAAGGGAGAGGATGGGGAAGAGGTCAGAGTTGCCATAATTGAGCCTTAGATTAGTTTTCTTATATATATATTATATATTTTTTTAAATTTAAATTCAGTTAGCATATAGCATATTAGTTTCAGACGTAGAGTTCAGTGATTCATCAGTCTTAAATAATACCTAGTGCTCATTGCCTCACATGCCCTCCTTACTGCCTATCACCCAGTTGCACATTCCCCCATCCCTCTCCCCTCCAGCAACCCTCAGTTTGTTTCCTATGATTAAGAGTCTCTTATGGTTTGTCTCCCTCTCTGATTTTGTCTTGTTTTATTTTTTCCTCTCTTCCCCTATTATCCTCTGTTTTTTTTTCTTAAATTCCACATATCAGTGAGATCATATGATAATTGCCTTTCTCTGACCCATTTTGCTTAGCATAATACCCTCTAGTTCCATCCACGTTGTTGCAGATGGCAAGATTTCGTTCTTTTTGATGACTGCATGATATTCCATTGGATGGAGATACGTCGATAGGTAGATCTATGTATCACATCTTTATCCATCATAGATTAGTTTCTGATGTGCTTGATGGGAAACATAGTTTCATTATCTATGAGGAGAAAACATGCCATTTCTTGAAGGGAGGCGAAGCTTTTTCTAGGCCTTTGCTTCTAAATCAGTTTCTCCTTATAGGTGGTCACATGGGGCTCAGTAGCTGGAGAGAATAATTTCTTAACAAAATTCCTGTGAAAACACACAACTGTGTGTATCTCTTTAAGTTTAAAGATGTTGTTGAAAACCTTATCTTGATAAAAGGTGTGGGGCAGGTCACATTCCTCAAGCACATTTGCTGTGAAGACAAATCCTAAATGTACAAGACGAGTAGGGAACCGATTGTCCCACAGAAAGTACCTCGTAATCTGATGATAACATTGATGAGATTGAGGAACCCAACCAAGACTATCAAAGATGGCCCGTCCCCCATTGGCAAGGACATGGCAAAACCAGGGTATTCCTCGGGGAAATAACTGAGGGCGTATTTTCCGTTTGTCCACCTGGGGTAGTGAGCACACAACTCCTCCGAGAAAATTGGAGCAGATTGACTTCCTGTAAGAAACCTGTCATCTCCAACAGCATAAAGTCAGGCAACTAATTATGAACCCTTAATATTGTAGGGAAACCTTAAACATTAATCGTGGTAGAGACTCAGCTGTCATGGCCAGGCACAGAGGAGGTATTTGCATTTAATGCAGATTTTATGGTCACAAATGGAAATATTGCCTAACTTCCTCATTGACCTTTCTAAACACATAATAGCTAACTCACTGCCTAATCTTTACATTCTCAAAAGCACTTTTATCAGTAGCTTTGAGAGTGTTTCAGGAATAATGTTTGAAACTTGTAGCTTACGATTTCAATTATAATTTTAAGTAAGACTTAAAGTATTTGGAGTATAGCATTTCACTTTTATATTTTAAATTATAAAATTAGAGTCCAAAATAAGCCAAAGAAATAAAAACAAAATTAAGTCAATAAAAATAAACATATGCTCTTTCTTTTCTTTTTTTTTTTTAAGATTTTATTTATTTATTTGACAGAGAGAGAGAGCACAGGTAGACAGAGCAGCAGGTAGAGGGAGAGGGAGAAGCAGGCTCTCCACAGAGCAGGGAGCCCAATGCGGGGCTCGTTCCCATGACCCTGGGACCATGACCTGAGCCGAAGGCAGCCGCTTAACCAACCGAGCCACCCAGGCGCCCCCACATATGCTCTTTCATATAGAAAAGAAGTCGTCAAAACATAAAGCAAGAGAAAAAGGGTGTTCTTACCCAATTCTGGTAAAACAAGGTCTTGGTTGCAGAGTAGACCCCAATGACATGAGTAATCAGCAGCCTCTGTCCTTAGGAGTGTCTGGTGTCCTGATCTGAGGGCACACACCCCAGCCCAAGGTTTGCTCTAAGTGAGCATCTGGACTCATCTTAGGGATGTCTGATTTACAAATCATTTTGAGAATTAAAAATTTTTTTACCTTGAAAAATAAAATCAGTGAAGAAATGCTTATAAAAATGACAACTGCAGAGAGAGATCCTCGTGGCTATTTTTAACAATAAAGAAAACTGATATAAGCAACCCAGCTGTTTTTATTTTCCTCTGAGGACTCTAAAACTAAGTAATGAGCTTAAGTTGAAGTAGGAAGTTAGTTTACCAAAGTTACAAATAAAATTCCTGAATATACAAATTGTATAGGCAGTAGATTACATTATTAACAAAGTTGTGTGATCTTTTTCACAAAACTTATTAAAAACAGATGCAAGCTGGGTGGATGCACAGAAGACATGGCACCTGCTTCTACTTCCTCCGGTGCCTGGCTCCTCCCCCCTCCCTCCTTCTCCCCTCCTCCTCCCTCCCTCTCACCTCTTTCCCTGCTTCCCCCTCCCTGTCTCCTCCCTATCTCCTCCTCCCTCCTTCTTCCCCCTCTTTTTTCCTCCCCTCTCCCTCTCAGCTCCTTCCCCCTCCCTCCCTCTTCCCTCCTCCCTCCCTCTTTCCTCTTCCCTCCCTGTTCCTCCCTCTCTCTCTCCTCCTCTCTTTGCCAGTCTGATTTCACCCTAGGCCTCTGCTTGCCTCCTTCCACAGGGAGCTTTCTCCCAACACTTAAGTCTTCTTATAAGTGTCCTCATCATGTCTTACCTCCATAGAGAGACCCTCCCTGAACCCCTTGAGAAGCCATCACTCCTCACCCCACCTCTCTGTCCTTTTTCTCTGTTTTAGTAGATGTTTGTAGCATGACACCTAAGATTATCTGGTTCACTTTTTCTGTTTTGTTACTGCGTACTGCCCTCCCCGCATGGGGACCACTGCCTCAGCTAGAACGTTCTGTGAGTTCCTTCATTGTGGGCGCTTATCTCTTATTCACAACCTTATTCCTAGCACCTGACACAGAGTCTTTTTCCCCAGTTCCTGGCACATAGCTCTTAAAATCCTTGCCGTCTCTGGAGTGATAAGAGTGTTTTCTGTATGCCAGTGAGATGACAGGTGGCTGAGGCTGTGAGTAGCTTCAGGCGTCTGAAGTGGGGACAGTTCTGTGCAGTCTGACATTAATTCCAGCTAGCTAGTGTCAAAACTGAATGGATTGTAGGACACCTAGTCTGTGTTGGAGGGCCAGAGAAATGGTGTTGGAAAGGACACCACACATTTGATTTCACAACTGTTGGAGGTAAAAACGACTCACGTGCACAAAATTACTTGTTGGATGGATGGGTGGAAACAAACTATTACACTTCCCTGTGGCTTACTGTTATTACCAGCATATGTTACCTTTTTAATTGAAAAATATGTCTGTCAATAGGGGCGCCTGAGTGGGTCAGTCGGTTTAGTGTCTGCCTTTGGCTCAGGTCATTATCTCAGGGTCCTGGGATCGAGCCCCAAGTATGAGCTCCCTGCTCAGCAGGGGGTCTGCTGCTCCTGCCTGCCACTCCCTCTCCTTGTGTGTGCGCTGTCTGTCAAATTAATAAATAAAACCTTAAAACATAAATATTAATAGATATCTGAAAGGAAGTGTTTAAATTCACAGACCCCACAGGCAGAATAAGAGCATGTAAGGTAATATAGTGCATACCTATGATGAGAAGCAACTTTTCGTACTCAGTCTTACATTTTATCTGTTTCATTCTTAAATGAACTCATGTAGTTGAAATTTATCTGTGTATAATTTTGCTATAGTACAATTTAAAATATGCTCACTTTTATAAGTTAGAAAAAAATTCTCATAAGTATACCTTCTACTTGTATTTTATAAACTGACTTACCTGTGACACTTGAATTTCAAAGAGTAAACTATGCAGAGAATGGGGGGAAGGCCCAAATTCAAAGACAGCCACCTGTTCAGGCTGATTCAAGAAAGAGTAAGACGTGTTTTCAAAAAGCTTATTCTAAAAGTCATCAATACAAAAGCAGCATTTTAAACAATATATTTTTACATATTACAAAAGCAGTACTTGTTCATTTAGAACAAACTAGAACTTGGTGACCAAAGAAAAGATCATTTCAGTTCCACCACCTGAAAATCATCACTATTAACACAGTGTTGCCAGCCTTTTAAATGTTTTTCTGTGTGTGTAAACATAAATAGAGACCAGGTCATTTATTCGTCAATAAGAACATCTTCTTGTCACATCAGCTGTCCTAAATCGTTGTTCATAACTATAGTATTTCATTGACTGAATGTACCCCTCAGTATTTAACCAAAAACCTGGTTGCTGCACCTTTAGCTTACATTTTTTGCTATCCAGACGTTTGTGCGTAATGTTGTTTTATATTTTTAACTTACTATTAAACATCTTCATTTATAAAATACTCCAAAAGTGACATTTTACTGACATTATAATTTCTTAGCTTCTTAAGAAACCAGAAAAGGGGGAGGAACCAACTGAAAAGCCAAAAGAAAGAGGAGAGGAAGTGGATACCGGAGATGGAAAACGGGAGCCCTGCGCTGGCTGCACCGTCCTGAAGCCCCCGGGGAGCTTGCCGGAGGAGCCCAGGGGAAAGTAAGCCCACGCTTCTGTTGCTTTGACCACATGAAGGGTCGCAGACTGTTCTGTGTTAGTGTAAGGGCTTGTATTTCATACTGCTTGTGGAATTCAGGGATTTTACCATGATATGCTTCTCCACACCTTTATTTCTCCTTGGTCATACAGGAAGTTAGTCAGCTCCTTTCATCTACAGCCTCAAGTCTGTCTTCCAAGCAGGGACACGTCCTGCTGGTTCCTTAGCTGTGCCTGGCCTGGCCTCTTCCTTTGGATTCCTGTTATCGCCATTTAGGTCTTTAGGATCTCCTTCGCAGTCTCTTGTCCAAGTGCTAGGCTTCCTTTGTTGGTGTTATCATCCCTGTGGCCCTTCCGTAGAATTCGACCAGCGGCTGTGGATCCTGGTCTTCCACTAGCCCTGCCTGTCTCAGGCTACGGGTCCTTGGGCATGTACTTCTCGGCCTGCTTGTGACATGCTGCTCATGAAAGGAGCTCAAGCAGGGCTTCTGTGGGAATGGGACAGACACAGTTTCTGCACAGAGGCCCGAGAGACCCGTCAGAACCTTGTCAGGTGGGAGCCCCTCCCTCCTGCCTCTGAGCCTGTCCCTGAGCCTCAAGGTTTGGTCACCTCGGCACAGTCCGTGAGACAACGTGTATCGAGGCTCCTTGTTCCCTGGCCCAGGGCTCCTGCGCACACACTGCATCAGGACAGCCCTGGAGCTTCCTGGGCTGCTCTTCCAGGGCTGCTCTGCTTCTGAGGTGTCTGGAAGTGATTGACGTTTGCAGGCAGGATGGCAGGGTCATGGGTTTAGGCTGCCGTTTGCCTCTTAGAAACAGCAATCGGAATGACTTCTTACTGTCTTTCTTCCACACAGACTTGTGATTAAAAAAAAAAAAAGTTTCCCTCTTTCGGGGTTCTGGTTTATTGGTGTTTATAAAATTTATACATGATTATGAAATCTATGATCTCTTAGCACTGTGGTTTCTGCTAGAGGTGTTTGTATTATTGCTTATGTTATAGCAGTGCCTTTTGTCATGTTTCTGGCATGAATTCACACTCTGCTTATAGATCTTTTTCTCCCCACCAATCCTGCTGCTTCTGTTTTGAGGGGAAGCCACAGACAGCATGTGAGGACTTTTACCTGTGGGTTGTGAAGGGAAAGACTTTAAGAACCAAAGGAGCTAAGCAGCCACTTATTTACTTATTATGCATTTATCAGTGTAATATATGTATGAAAATTAGAAAATTTCAGTTAATTTTAGCTACACTTAAAGCAGAAATCAAGCCATCAGTATCAGCTCTGTGTCTTGATGGACGTGGACCTGGGCCACTAGGAAAGTCACGTAAGCACTTTGGTCTCCTAGACTTTATCTGTAAAGGGGGGAGTTATATTTACTTTGGGGGGTTACTGAGAATTAGAAAACTAAGTATATATGCCTATTGCATATGTCCTTTAGGCTTAACAGTAGATACTGTCATTACTCTTGTCGATTCATCTTTCAGCAGTTTTTTTCTTGAATGCCTGTGCTGTGCCCATTATGTGCATGCCTGTGATACGCTGATGAGCAGACTTAGGTATTCCCTGCCTCTTCGGGAACTTGTAGTCTGGACAGAAAGAGAGGTACTCGACAAGCAGTATACCTAACTGAGGTTACTGAGAATTCGTATTGAATCACAGGTCACAGAATGACAGTGATAAAGAGCAAAGGGAGATGGAGAGAAGATTTCGAGAAAAAGAGCCTGAAACACAAAGATGCCATATGGATGACAGCAGAAAGCACAGAGCTCACTGTGAGTTAGACAAGTTTTCAAGGAGAAACGAAGAAGAGCCAAAATGGGGGAAAGGAGTCCCCCCAGACAGAGGGAAGAAGGGGAACCAGGACGGTGGCGTCCCTGTGGAGGCAGCAGAGTGGCCCGGGAGAGAGCACAGGAGTGAAGGCGGCCCAGCACCCAAAGCGGAGCACCCGGGAAACAAGGTTCTTTTGTTCGTTCATTCATCAACCCTAAAAGTATAAACTACACTTCTGCAGGCTTACACCTGCTTTGCCAAACAGAAGTTCCTTTGTTTAGCCAAAATAGAGAAATCTACATTAGGAGTCTTAAGACTTTGGACCACACACTCTGACAGTGGGAAGTCTGCCCCCGGTGGGTCCCGCGCTCTTAGGGAGTGCATTGCCCGAGAGCTTGCATTTCATGACACTCTGTGGAGCTTTCTCTTACGTTACTAATAACATACTGATTATTAGGAGATAGTCAGGTGGCTCATAAATACCCGTCAGATCTGCATAGTCGACACAGGATTGGAATTGCCCACTTAGACCAACAAATGGCTTTTTTTTTTTTTTACCCCCAAGAGTTTGAGGTTATTTCAGATCACATTAGTGCAGAGAAGCACTATTAATGGGGTCCCCTCCCTCCCAGGGCCAGGCCCCATGGTGCAGCCAGTCCACCACCGCCCAGCCACCCGATGGCCGAGGGCACCGAGGCTCCCCGGGCTGCATCCACACCCTCGGGCCACCCCATCCCTGACCTCAGCAGGCACGCTGTCGTCTGTCCGCATGAGTTTGCCGTTTCAGGGGCGCTTTAGAAGTGGAAGCGCACACCGTGTGACCTGAAATTGGCTTTCACACTCAGTGATGTGGATTTTTAAAATGTTTCCAGTAAAGGCAAGGCAGAGCTACTGGCAAGAGGGGAGCCTTCTTACCTGCAGCCTTGACTAACCACATCTGTATTACTCAGAGCTTCCTGTAGTTCCCTGAAGCTCCGGTACAGCAGGTACAGCCGTGGGTCTTTTGGGTGGGGGTTGTTTCGCGAACACCCGTCTCAGCTGCCTTCTAGTGTAGCGGCAGCGAGTGGTCTGTCTTTGCACAGCTTTAGGTGTTGGGACTCCTCTCAGGTAACTTGGGTGCTCTGGACGTAATAAGGCGCCTTGTCCATAATGGCACCTTTCACACGAGGCCCGGCTGGTTGCAGTGTCCTTTCGCCATCTCTGCACGCCAGTGTTGTCCCGGTGAAAAGCAGGACCGCGAGTGTCGGCCTCCGGTGGGAGGTGGCACGGGAGCCCAGCGTCTCTGTGTGCACCCACGGCGCCTGCCCAGCCCTCTCCCGCTCTCTTCCGCGGCCAGGCTTCTGCTAAGGAAGAGGGCACGCCAGTAAATGCCCTGGTGGTGACTCTGGGGCCTGGGAGTGGGTAGAGGCGAGTTGGTGAGCCCTGCAGAAACACTGTGCAGGATGTGCCCGGGCCCGCAGGTGGCCAAAGAAGGGGTGCAGGCGCGGGAGGCTCCCCTGAGCCAGGGGTTGGTGATCCCCCTCTCCTTCAGGGCAGAGCTGACTGGCTTCCCACTGGTGCTCCTGGTCCTTAACCTTCAAGGTCCCTTGGTCCTTCACTGGCCTCACCATCCTGGTGTCCTGAAGCAGTTCAGTAGTATTTTGCACACTTGATTTTATTGTAAAGATTTTATTTCTTTATTTGACAGAGAGAGACAGTGAGAGAGGGAACACAAGCAGGGGGAGTGGGAGAGGGAGAAGCAGGCTCCCCGCTGAGCAGAGAGCCCGATGCGGGGCTGGATCCCAGGACCCCGGGGTCTTGACCTGAGCCAAAGGCAGACGCTTAACCAACTGAGCCACCCAGGCGCCCTTTTACACACTTTATTCAAGTATTGTTGCATTCCTCCACCTCAGAGTTTAATCAGATGGAGACAATTCAGGAATAAGCCACAT
Organism: Potos flavus; assembly: GCA_028534135.1. Lineage (NCBI taxonomy): Eukaryota > Metazoa > Chordata > Mammalia > Carnivora > Procyonidae > Potos > Potos flavus. The sequence continues at coordinate 246,291 of CM052883.1, forward strand.
GGAAACTGCTCATTATAGATGTTATTAATTATTCAGTTCATGACCCTAAAAAGCCACTTCTGGCCACGCCTTGCTTTGTCTCAGGCTGTGTGTTTAACCTGCCTGGTGAGTTGGACGGGCTGAGATGTGTGTGGAAGTCTTCACCTCTCCACCTGGGAGGGGAATGCCGTGATTCCGCTGGCTCTGGGGGCGTTCTGGGTTTGAGCATAATATTTTCCCAGATACTAACTTTACCTTCTTTCAAGTTATTTTAAACATTAACTGTCTTCCTATTCATGGCTTTTTTTTGGCTTCAAAATGCCTGGTGTCTGAGATAGTGCTGTGAAAAAGGCAGATTTTTTAGCTGCAAGACTGATTTGCTTTAGATAATTAGGATCATTAGACCCTGGAAGTGGAGACATTTTGCTCCCTCCTGTATTGCCAGCCTTTGGAAGGGTAACCGCCCCCCGCCTTTGTCCTGGCAGGATCGGCCGGCCTTGCAGCTGTACCATCCAGGAGCTTGCCTCCGAGCTCGAGAAACTGGTGGGGAAATCTCCGTGGAGGGCCGTGATGGGAGCAGGGGCGAGGCTGAAGACTCGGCATGGGCTGGTTCCCAGAAGAGTGAAGAGGCGGGGTGAGTCAGCGCGCACGTTTGACGGGAAGCTCCCATTCAGCATTTTATGGGTTAGAGAGGGCATCCAGAAATGTATCAATCAGCCTCGAGTATAACTCGCAAGGTACATTTACTCCTTATAAAGAAATCAGAAACTAGAAATATAAATGTGGCATAGAAACATCTAGAAACCATTCTTAAGCAATCTGTTAAAAAATTGAAAAGTTGTCATAGATTTTACTGTTTTTAGTATAAACTAGTATATACTGTTCAGCCAGAACAGAACAGATAATCTCTTTTGAAAGTAGAAACGTATGATTAAAACAGGGAATAAAATTAGTATTGTACCAGTGTGAGCTCTGAAGGACTTTGAAACATGTCGTAGGAATAACCTGTACTTTGAGTTCTACACAGTTGTAAGTGATCTGTTGGGGTCTGGATCGCGCACGCGCGCGCGTGTGTGTGTGTGAGCTGTAGTTAGAAAAGGGGAGACGCTCCCATGCCATCGTAAGCTGGTGATCCAGACACCTGTGTCGCCTGCCGGGAGCATTCTCTGGCACTTGCGTGCGCTGGCCCCTAGGGCAGGAGCGCTACCACGACGTGAAGTCCCACGGCTCTAAGTATTGCCCCTTCAGCAATTTGGCCACTGACTGTTTTTAGTCTTTTGATGGATGTCCTGCTCATGGTATATAACCACGGTTATGTAAGGGCTGCTGCGATAACGGAAGGGCATTATTTGGGGACAGGGATAACTTAGGTACAGCATTTGGGGTTTTCCTTTTTGCAGTCTGAGGCAGTTTTATTTTGAAAGGACTTAATGGAGCTTTCTGCAATTATGTGTTCACAGTATTTTTAAATGTTAGTGAAATTTTTAAACATGAATGTATCTTGGCACTATGCTTTGGACCACATATTAAATAATTTTAGTTGCTATGGATTTGTTATGGTACTTTTCCTACATTGAATTTTACATAATAAAATACTGCTTTTCAAAATGTAGCTTTAATTACCTGAGTATTTTGTTGATTATTCCTTACTAAATATGAAATGTTTATCAAAAAACTGAGAATTTGGGGCACCTGAGCCTTTGGCTCAGGTCATGAACTTTGGGTCCTGGGATCAGGCCCTGCGTCGGGCTCCCTGATCAGCGGGGAGCTTGTTTCTCTCTGCCCCCACCCTGCTTGTGTTTTCTCTCCCTATCTCTGCCTCTCTCTCTCACATAAATAAATAAAATCTTAAAAAAAAACAAACCTGAGACTTACTCATTTGTCGTTAAAGACGTTTGACTGTTGGACATATATTCCGTCCCATGGCATTGCTGTGTTCTTGCTCTTGACTCTGGAACTCCCAAGAATTTGGCAGGGGGAGGGGTGAGAAGGACTTGCTGTGATTTAGCTATGTCCATGTGACCCAGCACAGCCAGCACTGATGGAAAAGGGATAGGTAGTAACTATTTTAGACTTTGCAGACTCTCTGGTCTCTGTTACAAGTTGTAAACTCTGCCATTCGGCAATACATAACGAGCAGGGCTGTGTTCCAGTAAAATTTTATTTACAAAAACATGCAGCAGACCATATTTGGCCTGTGGACCGCAGTTTGCTGACTCCTACTTAGAGTATGGATCAGAGTGGATCTCCCAAGGAGTAAGCCACTGTGTTCTCACTGCTCATTTGGGCTTTCATCTGGAAACATAAGTGGAGCTCAAGATGGACTGAAGACTCAAACATAAGACCTGAAACCATAAAATTCCTAGAAGGAAACATAGAGGATTCGATCTTTGTCAGTCTTGGCGATAATTTTTTTGTATTTGACATGAAAGCAAAGGCTACAAAAGTAAAAATAAACAAATGGAACTACACTGGCCTAAAAGAAGTTTCACATTGAAAGGAACCCATTTATAAAATGAAAAGGCAGCCCATGGAGAGGAAAAAATATCTTCACACAAGATACCTAATAAGGGGTTAATATCCAAAATATGTGAGGAACTCATACAACTCAACAGCAAAAATACTACAAATTACCCAATAAAAAAAGGGGGCAAAAGACCCAAATACATCTTTTTCAAAGAGGACATCCCAGATGGCCAACAGGAACATGAAAAGGTGCTCAACACCACTACTCATCAGAGAAATACAAACCAAAACCCCAAGGAGATACCACCTCACACCTGTCAGAGTGGTTAAAATCACACAGTCAAGAGAGCAAGTCTTGGCAAGGATGTGAAGGAAAGGGAACCCTTGTGCACCATTGGTGGGAATGCCAAGTAGTAAAGCCACTACAGTGTGTCAGTGTGGAGGTTTCTCAAGAAATTAAAAATAGAACTACCATATGATCCAGCAGTGCCACTGTGGGGTAGATCCAAAGGGAGCGGAAGCACTACCTTAAAGAGATATCTGTTCACACGTTCGTCACAGCATTTTTCACAGTAGCCAAGGTATGGAAACAACCTTAGTGTCCATGGTGGATGGATGGGTAAAGAAAATGGAATATTATGTGGCCTCATAAAAGGAAACCCTGCCATTTTCAATAACATGGATGAACTTGGAGGGCATTATGCTAAGTGACGTAAGCCAGAAAAAAAAAAGACAAATACTTCTTAGTGTCACTTATATGTACAGTGTGAAAAAAAGAAAGACTCCTAGAAACAGAGTAAAATGGTGGCAGACAAGACTAGGGTGCGAGGGAAATAGGGAGAGGTTAGTGAAAGTCCTAGGTTATTCAGTCATAAGATTAAGGTCAAGGATCTTATGTACAATATAATGACTGTTAATAACACTGTATTGTATAACTGGAATTTGCTAAGAGAGTAGAATTTTCTCATCCAAAAAACAAATAGGTGATGCTAACTCAGTGTGAATCCATTCATAAAGTATACATTTTACAAGTCAGTATGTAGTACACTTTAAATGTTACAAATTTGTCAGTTATACCTCAGTAAAGCTGGAAAATAAGTAGGTAAAAAGTAGTTACCCCCTCTGAGAGTTTCCTGAGATCTGACCCCAGGGCTTCCCGGAAGTCACTTTGAGATTACTGATTTAAAACAATAATACATTTGTGTGATGGGTTCCCTTGGTATAAAACACTTCCGTATACACTTCCCAGTTTCAGCTTAGACTCGCTTTTAAGTTTGGTTGGGTAGGACATACATGAACTCCCTTTTATAAACTAGGAAACAGGTTTAGAGATGTCTAGCATCTGTTGCTGGCAAAGTCAGAAGCTGCTTTCATATTTGTAAAGTTTTTATTACTAATTACCCAGAAATAAAGGTTTCTGAGTTTACCGTATCTAAGAAATGGTAGAAATGTTAGGGAAGAATATTCTTCACATGGACATACCCCATGGGAGTTGCAGCCTACATCACGGGGAGGGAATACAGCGCTCGCTCAGTGTGACTGAGGGGCGGCGTGGGGCTGGCCACCTTTTGGGTTGCCCTCTATATTTGCCTGGCAAAGCTTTTTTTTTTTTTTTTTCTATTTCTCATTTTAGATCCCAGTCTGGTTTTATTCAGCTATCTAATAATTTTTTTTTTAAAGATTTTATTTATTGATGTGACAGAGACACAGAGAGAGAGGGAACGCAAGCAGAGGGAGGGGAGAAGGAGAAGCAGGCTTCCTGCTGAGCGGGGAGCCTGATGCGGGGTTCGATCCCAGGACCCTGGGATCATGACCTGAGCCGAAGGCAGCCGCTTAACCAACTGAGCCACCCAGGCGCCCCCATTATCTAATAATTTTAATAATTATATTTAAACATGAACATAGCAAAGCAGAACATTAACTATCAGTATTTTAATGGATCTCAGTCTTGCTAGTAAATTATAAACAGCAGCTGACTGAAGTAATTCCTCAAATCTGACATGAATTAGGCACTCTGAAGAATCTCATTTACATCTTTGGAAACAAGTTTTCACTTGCTTGATAATAGTGCTTACCGAGTAATCATCTCCCGCTTCATGAGTCACGTGACAGTGAGACCCTTGGGGGAAGATGAGGCAGCTCATGGGCAACGGGTTCTCTGTGAGATCTCCACGAGGAAAGTGGGGGGTGTGGTCGTGGCCTGGCGGCCCCTCTGGCCACAGTCCTGCACATGTAGGGGACCCAGTTGGTGAAGAGCATCAGCTTCTTCACATCACGCCACGAGGAAGGATCTTTTATGTTCACCTGTCACGGAATTCTCATTTGTATCTGTTTTCTCAACTCTGATGAAAAGAGAGATAATGATCTACACTTTAAGTAGATTTGTTTGCTATTCTGTTCTTCCTATCTTTAAAATTAAGGATGTGTTGAGATTAAAGTGGAGAATTAAGTAGATATTTGATCTGTTTGATCTGTGTTAATTAATAGCAAAAAAGAAATGAGAGAAAAATTACAGAAAATAAGTTTGTTTTCAGAACAGTATTCAGAGTCAACAGGGTTTTTTTTTTTAAAGCAAATTAACCTACTTAAATCTACCAGTTAATTGCTTCAACCCAGTGCCGGCTATAGCAAGGTTCTAATGATAGTAATTGCTGTATGAAAATTCAGTTTTAAATCTTTATTTTTAAAATTTTGTCACTTCAGTGAAGTTTAGAAAAATGCTGTCTTCTCTGTGAGCTTCTGTTGGGCTGCATTTTGGTGGAAAGCTGAAAGCTTCTTGTAACTGCTTCTCCTTATCTTTGTATCAAAAGCATGTTTATCGTGTAATGTTTTAAATTTCTCCCAAAATTCTTCACTGTTACACATCTAAAGGAAAAATAATTGCGTGAGTAACTTTGTATCACAAGAGCAATAAAAGATGTCTTGGCTGACTTAAGCAGTCTATCCCATAGAGGAATGGCATTTTTCAACAATAATAGCATTTTTAGTAGAACAATTTAAATTATCGTCTTGGTAGAAGTTATTGTCGTGTCAAGGTCCCCAGCTGAGAGCCGTGTGCCTACCTAGAATTACCTGGTTACACACGCATGAAGTAGCCATTTCCTACATCACTGGGACCCTACTTCTCTGAACCAAAAAGCGGAACAACTGATTTGACAAAGGATTCTTGTGCCATTCTGGGGTGTGAGGGCCAATGTAGATGTTCGGGTGCCAAGCTGCTGGCGTTTCTTGGATGTCTTAACAGATGGTAGAAACCATGATTTCCAGACTCAAGCCTTGCTATGGACTGAACTTGGTCCCCACGTTCACATTGTTGAAGCCCCAACCCTCCCCCCTTCCCCCCGTAAGGATGTATCCGGAGGGAAGAAGCAATCAGCGTTAAGCGGGCTCATAAGGTCGGGGCCCCGAGCTGATACGGTTAGTGTTCTCGGAAGAGGAGACACCAGAAGGTGCCCGTCTGCCAGCCAGGGAGGCCTCACCGGGAGCCAGAATGCCTGGCGCCTTGTCCTTGGGCTTCCTGCCTCCCAAACCGTGAGAGAAGTACCGGCGTCCGCAGCCGCCCGCCGGCGGTGTTTCCTTAGCGGTGGCTGGAGCCGAGCGAGACAGGCCCGCCCCGGGAAACCCAAGGACTGAGAGAGGGCAGGAAGGGACCCAGTGGTGGCTCCCCTCTCCTGGATCATCCCGACAAGATTTGGTCGTTTCGATGTTATAAAGAAAATCCCTCAGGCCAAAGTGCCGCATCAGAACAAAATGGAAATATCCTCCAGCCAGCTTTTGAACTCCTAACCCTAACCCTACATACAGACCCGCATAAGTACATACAGTAAGCACACCAGCTGTCCCTACGCCCCGCCGTACGGGAGAGATGAGGAACGGCTGACTGGCAGAATACTGACGCTGGAACGTCCACCGTGTGTTGCAAAGTTAGAATTGCAAGATGTGCTTTAAGTAGTTTAAACACATTGGATGTTTTCATGTGCTAGAAAATGTCTGAAACACTGTGTACCAATGTGAAGTATAGGGTCGGTTAATCTACAACAAAGGAAGCAAGAATACTCAGTGAGGAAAAGATGATCTCCCGATGAATGGTGCTGGGTTCTGGACAGCTGCAGGCAGAAAAATGAAATCAGACCACTTTCTTACACCACACACAGAAATAAACTCCAGACAGATTAAAGACATAAATGTGAGACCTGAAACCATAAAACTCCTAAAACGTAGGCAGTAATCTCGTAGAGATCAGCCTTAGCAACATATTTGTGGATGCTGCATCTCAGGCAAGGGAAACAAAAGCAAAAATAAGCTCTTGGGACTACACCAAAATGAAAAGCTTCTGCACAGCAAAGGAAACCACCAACAAAACAAAAAGGCAACCTACAGAAGAGGAGAAGATACTTGCAAATGACATAGCTGATGAGGGGTTAATATCCAAAATACATAAAGATTATATAAATCAGTTCTGAAAAAAAACAGGCAATCTGATTAATAAGTGGGCAGAAGACCTGAGAAGACATTTTCCCAAAGACACAGATGGTCAAAAGGGGACGCCTGGGTGGCTCAGTCGGTTAAGCCTCTGCCTTTGGGACCTTGTGATCCCAGGGTCCTGAAATCGAGCCCCACATCGGCTCCCTGCTCAGCGGGGAGCCTGCTTCTCCCTCTGCCACTCCCCCTGCTTGTGTGCTCCTCTCTCTCTCTCTGACAAATAAATAAATAAAATCTTTTTAAAAATACGTGAAAAGGTTCACAACATCACCAGTCATCAGGGAAATGCAAATTGAGGCCACAATGAGAGATCACCTCATCCTATTCAGAATGGGTAGTATCAAAAAAGACAAGAGGTAACAAGGGCTGGAGAGGATGCGGAGAAGAGGGAACCCTTGTGCACCGCTGGTGGGAGTGTAAATTGGTGCAGCCACTGTGGAATACGGTACAGAAGTTCCTGAAAAAATTAAAAACGGAAATATCATATGATTCAGTAATTCCACGGCTGGTTATTTTCCCCAAGAAAACAAAAACACTGATTTGAAAAGATACATGTACCCCTGTGTTTATTGTAGCATTATTTACAATAGCCGAGATACAGAAGCAGCTCAAGTGTCCATGCATGAATGGATAAAGAAGATGTGACAGATATATATACGTGTGTGTGTGTGCGCGCGCGCGCGCGTGCAGGTGATCGGGTACTGCTCAGTCACAGAAAAGGAATGAGATCTTGCCATTTGCGACAGCATGGATGGACCTAGAGGGCTTTATGCTAAGTGAAATCAGAGAAAAAGCAATACAAATGATTTCACTTATATGTACAATCTAAAAAAAACAAAACAAACAGGAACAGACTCCTAAGTGCAGAGAACAAACCAGTGGTTGCCAGAGGGGAGAAGAGGCTGGGGGGTTGGGCAAAATGGATGAAGGGAGGTTAAGAGGTACAAACACAAAAATACTCAAGCTTTTAGGAAAAATACAGGAAATATACCACAATTTAATAGTAATTGCAGGTAGGATTAAGATGATTTTTAGTTGTTTTCTAATTTTTAAACATTATGTAAAAAAATAGATTTTCATTGCTTCTCATTCCAAATGAATTCAGAACTTATTACTAAATATATACAAATGCCTGAAATAATATATGTAAAGTGAGGAATTTGAAAACTAATTCTCTCACCGGGGATTTTTATTAAACTGCCAGCTTTCTCATTGAAGGACACTGGTGAAACTAGCATTTGGGGATTTCCATGCAATTTCTTTTTCTGTTTGTAGTGCTTGCTGAAGTTCAAGGAGAAACTGTAGTAGTAGTTCTGTCTTTTAACGTTTTCTTTAATATGTGTGTTAGCACCGTATGCCTTGACATGCAGCATGATGGATTTCCTTTTGCTGGAATAGGTTTGCGTATGACACTCGCTGACCTTATATTTTACGAATAGCCACTTTATCATTCTCTCTGTTGTGCTACTTTTTCCTCTTGAGCAGTAACTTAACCAATTTCTTAGGCTCTAAGTAAAACATTTTATCATTGCCAAAATCCAGTGTTTGTCATTGTATGAAATTAAGGTTTTCTGCATCCGCCCTTTCTCTTCAAAATTCTGTGTAATATTTACCAGTAAAAAATACATCTATGTATTTGTTAAGGCCTTGCCTTTTGGGATTTTTTGCAGGTTTTCAACAGCTGCCCAATGTCATCCAAATCAAAAAAGAGAAGATCTGTAGGACTATGTTGTCAGGCATGCCAACTAACAAATCAAATTTTCCCTGACACAGATTCAAAGAATAATCCAATACTTCTTTCCCAAACACTTTCTGCATCTGACCTAAATATCAGCGAGAGAGACAGACAGACCAGGTTATGACAGGCCAACTCAATCCCACCCACTCTCAAAAGCAGTCACTTGATTTTAAAAGTTCCTGTGCTTCTTCACAAAGAATAAAGCCACATTCCCACTGAAAAGATGGTCACGTTAAGGAATTCCAACTCTGCTTCAGTGAATTGATAGAATCTCACCGTTACAACAGTCTTCACATTTTGTCTGACAGTAGCTCTCTGAAGAGGCAGTTTTATCACTGTGGGACATGTCTTCATTCATTCATCACATTTGCACTGAACGCCTGTGTGGCAACGGCGCTATTATGGGCGTCAAGCCTACAGCAGTGAGCAAAGTAGACAGCCCCTGACTTCTCAGGGTTCACACCCTTCCTTAAACAGAAAAGGAGCAGAAACCCCAAAAAGGCAGGGGCTTTCTCAAGTCCTCCAAGTCATAAATGGCAGAACCGGATCCTTTAGATCAGGAATCCTTAACCTGAAATCCGCGTTGAGTGCTGTTGTGACGGGCTACTATTCTGACCATCCATGGGCTCCCTAAATTAGTCTTACCATATTAGGAATAAGCAGATCATACAGGGTTTTTTTGTGTTTTTCGTTTTGTTTTTTTTTTTATGGACTGGTCTATAGTGTATATTAAGCTTTTGTCAGATCCTCCAAGGAACTTCTTTAGAAAGTTAGAAGTCTCCTCCATTAGGCTATCTGTAATCCAGGACTCACCTGTTGTCACAGTCCTCTTGCCGTAAACCTAACATGCAGTGGTTCAGTATTGTAGGCAAAAACTGTCACCCAAAGTAGCAGACACTTTATATGTATTCGGTCTCCTCTGCCAAGTAGGCCCGTGATCCCTGTCGGCTGCTTTCTTGGGAACAGAAGCCCTGGCAGCCCCGTCTGATCCAACCCCCAGACACAGCCAGTCCACTCCGGGCCTGTGCGGGGTCGGCTGTCCCTGGTCAGTGCAGGGAGGCAACCACGCTGCGCTCCCGTGTGTGGCCAAGGGGGCCCGAGGGGAGTCAGACCCCAGGCTCCCGACTGTAGTGGTGGGACAGCGGGACCGCCTCAGCCCTGGATCCCACCCCCTGCGGACTCCTGTTGGGTGAAGGAGTGCTCCTTGGTGTTGAAGCCGTTTGAGTGACTGTGTCGAACGTAGAACCAGCCGATAGCTTGTAATGTGATAACGCTACCATTCCTCTTGAAACTTCGCTAATTAAACAAGAAATATTTAGGGGGGCCTAGGTGGTTCAGTTGGTCAATTGTCTGACTCCTGATTTCGGTTCAGGTCCTAATCTCAGGGTCCTGGGGACTGAGCCCTAAGTCAGGGTCTGTTCGCCACGCAGTCTGCTTATCCTCCCTCTGCCTCTCCTACTCATGCGTGTTCTCTCTTTCTCTCTCTTTCAAAAGTAAAAATCTTAAAAAAAAACAAATATTTAGAAAAACACGTAGTCCTCCCAGTTTTCCCGGAACTTAAGCAGTTCCATTTAATACACATTTCAGTAACCCTCTTGTGCTGCTCCTGAGAGGGGACTTACAGGTTCTGCCCTCTAGGGATAAGGAACAGGACTGAATCCTCTCCCTTCCACGCCACAGACACCCTCACCTGCCCAGGGCGGCCCTACACCCTACACCCCTACTTCGTTTCCGTCGGCGGGCGTGTATGGCTTGCTGGGGACAGATGCCGCAAGCTCCGGTTACAAAGCACAAGAGTTTTGGTGCTAGTGAGCTCTCCGTTTGCCAGGGGAATCTACGTAAGTGGGTGAAGAGACAGTTATAATAGTTCACTGGCATGAGGGCTGAAATAAGGTGTGGACAGGACATATGGGTATGTTTTTGGTCATCTTCATCATCAAGTACACTGATCTATTTGGGAGGAATACATTTTGGGATCCCTTGCGCCTGGCAACAGGAAGCCAGAGCTCAACCCCATGACCCTGGTTCAGGAGTGACGCAGAGATGAGGCGCAATCTGGGGCCGCCCGAGGCAGCAGAGCGTGGTGGTGGTGGTGGTGGTGGTGGTGGTGGTAATGGCGCCCAGCGGGAGGGCAGTGGTGCTTCCCCGGGGGGCCCAGTGCGGCTTCTTGCGTTCCACCTTGTCTGTTGGTTCCGAACCTCATCTCGTTCATTCTCTGGGCTACTTGAGAGCCTTCCAGTAATTTCCCTTTTCTGCTTAACTTGGCTAGGATTGCTTTCTGTTGCTTAAAGCCAAGAACTCCAAAGGAAAACAGATAAACAGGGAGGAAGTTAGAGGGGACAGAAACACAAGGGAATTTGGGGAAAGGAGTTACACTGGTGTGAGTAGAAATACCATTAATATCCAGGAATAAGAATCTGGCAGCCCAGCCCTGTGGCGGAGGGCTAATCACGTGTGGTCACCTGGAATCCACTGTCCATTGTGGGTCAGGTCCGCAGAAATCACATTGCCACCACTATAGAACGGTGTAAAAGGTGAAAGGATTACAGGATTGTGGTATAGGGTGGCGATCTCTAACAGCACTGAATTGGAATGTAAACAGCAAACAAGACATCCAAATTCTTAAAACATAAGACCTGGAGTTGCTATGCAAGTGGTAAAAAAAAAATTGTCGTATAGTCATAGGGCTGAAATAGCCACAAAATGTGGAAGTTGGTACAATACTATGGAAAGAATGGCCTCTGTGCTAGAATGGAGGTATTTAGGAGGTTTTGAAAGACTCGGAGCACACCAGACTCACCAACACCCACACCCCACGGATGCTCGCATGCCCTTCTTTCCCTCCTCAAGGAAGCAGATTTTCTTAGCTTCCCCACCCCACCACCATTTTCAGACCCGAGGGAGCCAATAACAAAGTTGATGCTAGGAAGACTCGGCTTCCACACGAAAAGAACCCAGCCCTTTACTAATTCACGTCAGCAAAAATGAGGGGAACAAATGGAGGAATGGAGTCTGAGTGTAGGAGTCTACAGAATAAAATAATACTGAGTTGGGCTGCATTTATGGGTATCGTGTTGGTTTAAACAAAGGAGAGATTCTTCCTGGAACAACCAGTCACTAGGGGCCTAAACTCAGCAGTGGCCAAATGAGGCTGAGAGGCCAGAAATTCCTGTCGCACTCGAAGCGGGCTCTGGAGTGGGCTGGAAAATGGCCCCAAGAGGGCCACATCCTAGTCTCTGGAGCCTGTGAAGATTCCCCTATCCGGGGAGGGAAAGGGTTTTCGTAGACATGATTAAATTCAGGATGTGCGGTGGCGAGACTCTCCTGGGCTGTGCAGGTGAGGGAGGCAGGGAAGGGTTTTGCACCCGGGTACTCAGCAGAGAAGGTGAGGTGCAGACACTATCACGAGCCAAGGAAGCCTGCAGCGCCCCCCCCCCCAAGCTGGAGGAGGCCAGGAGCAGATCGTCCCCCGGAGTCCCCAGCAGACACCGATCGTGGGCTCCGAACTCCGGAACTGTAACAACAGATTTCTGTGCTTTGAAGCCACTAAGCTCCTGGTCATTTGTCATAGCAGCCATAGGAAACTGGTACAGGCGTCCTGTCTCAAACGGGAAAGGCAGACCCGGGAGTTTAGCGGCAAAGCCCGGAGGCTGACCAGAGCAGGCAGCAGGGCCAGCGAGGCAGTCAGAATGGGCCTCGCCCGGATAACTCGGGGTGACTGATCACCAAGTGCCTGGGGCCGAAAAGGATGAACTGCCCACTAGATCCCTGCTTGGTTTGCACAGTTAACCCCTATATCAGAGCTTGTGAATTCAGGCCCAGCTGGAGCAACCCTGAGAGATACGGCCCTTAAACCAATTTCTAGACTGAAAGTTTCACAGACCAGAGATCCTCAGCTATCCAGAAGGGTAGCCACCTTGAACCTTGTGAGAACTTAACGCGTTTGTTCTGTGACTTCTGTAGGCATTGGCACGGATTGGCAGAGATCTACAAGCTTGGCACTGTTGGCAAGGCTGTGCCTTTGCTGGGGTACAGGACCCGCAGGACCCCAGCTCACTGATGCCCTGTGAGCAACTCTGGCATGAGGGACCGTCGAGGGTGTCACCAGTGGGGTTGTTCAGGGATGGCATTGCTGTGGACCTGAGTCACGTCAGAGGAGCTGTGCTTTGGGACCACCCAGGCTTTCCTTCGTGCTCCTTTCTGTGTCCAACACACACACATGATGCCTCTACCTCCACCTCTTAGTGCCCTTGTTCCCTACCCACGTGGCTGTCCCCTTAGCTACAGAGATGCCTCTCCCTTGCACCCTCCCTTGCTCGAGTGCAGCATCTCGAGCCCCATGCAGACCTTCCGACCCCACGAGGCTCCCGGGCTCCCCCGGCCCGGAGGGTGTGAGCCGGCTGCGGCGGACCAGCCTGCCCCACGGCCTGAGGGCCTGGGCCTTCCCGAGAAGCTCACTCTTCATTTTTAGAATCAGTGCCCGCTCACCCCCGCCTAGCGCTGGCTTTTCTGTTACCACTCCCCTCTGCCTCTGAACACCACGGAAGCAGGCTGCTTTATCCATTTCCTGTTCCAAGCCTGAAGCCGGTTCTGACACACAGCAGACACTTCTAAGTGAGCGAACCAATCAGTGCACGCTTCGTGGTTGCACTCTGGCACAGTCCCGGGGTAGAACAAGAGGGTCTGACCCTGTGGCCCGTGGAGGCCCCCCTGGCAGCCCCCAGGCAGGAGGGCCCACGGCGGCGCCACGGCTCCGCCGGGGGCTGCTGCCGACCGCAGTCGGCTTGTAGGAGCTCGGCCGAGTGCGGCGGCCCCTGGGCTCCTTCACGCGCACCAGCCGGGCCTCTAGTGCCGAGAGGGAGGAAGGAGCGGCCTCGGGGGCCGGAGACAAGCTGACACTGCCGCGCGCACCCCCTGCGTGGCCGCTCCGCTGCCGCTCGGTCGGCAGGGAGTCTGTGCGTGTTCCTCGCCTCCCTTGGGAGGGCCGTTCCCTGTTGCGGGCGGAGAGAAACCGTCCCTAACCTCCAGAGAAGCAGACACACGTACTCTGGCATCGGCGTTCCCCGCCACGGGGGCCAGGCAGCGGGAATGTGCTACAGCAGCCTGCATTGACTAAAAGAGGAAAACGAAAGGTACACATCCCTCTGTGAATTAAAAACAGCAGCATGTTCACAACTGTTGAAGCTGGGAAGGATCCAGTTCGCTACTTTCTCAAGGTCTGTAAATGTTCAGTAGTAGTAAAGTGTTAAAGAGAAAATTCATCTCGGATGGGGATTTTTTCCAGTTGGTTCATATGTTGAGAGATGAATTGAATGAATACTTTGTACTGATAGAATAAGATGATCCTGGACAGTCTTAGTCCACTTTTTCGTTTTTATTGGTCTCATTGCTAAGACCACGTTGATGTAGTTAGGGACCAGAGGGGTGTCGTCATAGAAATGCCATGTAATTCTTTAAATTTCTTTTGAGTTATATGCCAAATGTTCAAGTTATCTATAATCAGAAATTACTTGTAAGAGTTTTACCATCTGATAACTCAATCTTACTGAAAATAGAGACCTGACTTTTAAAAGGGTTTGTTATTCAGTTGGACTCATACATCTTCTGTTTCCGGGAAGCAGACATAAAAGGCCTCAACTCATTGCCAAAAAGAGGTGACCCATAAAATCTCAATCTTTCACTATTACTTTCCCTGCCAGTGGTCAAAATTCTCATTAGCATAATTCAATCAGAGCACAAAGTAACAATGGTATCCAATATTTATGAAGCACGTCCAGTGCGCCGGAAATTTGACTAAGGGTTCTAAGCGCTTCACGCTTATTCCATAATAACCTTATGAGGCAGGTCCTGCAAGTCTGCCCCATTTTGCACATGAGGATAATAGCTTGCTCAAGTTCGCCTTCGGGCATGCACACACACACACACACATGCTCAGCAAGGGCGGCAGGTACAGATGGAGGTTTGTCTGACTTCACAGCCCAAGTTCTCAACCACTGTGCTCATGATCCCCAGCAGGCGAGTGAGTGTGCGCTCATCAAGCATGAAAGCTGTAACGTCCAAGAAGGTAGGTTCTTAGCTTTGCCAGTGCCTTACCGCACTTTTGGTGATGGCCAAGTGATGGAAGTCCTTGCGTGGAGAGGGGGCCTGGCTTGTAGTCCCGTACAGAATGGAGGGCAGGAGAGAGGTCATGGGCTCCTTCTGCAGTTCCACAGCCGCAAATAGTACCCAAGGCCCGGCTGGTTTCTCTACTCGCCGCTCCTGCCTTTCTGCAGCGGCAAGAGCAGGTGACCTTACTTGGGCATCCTGTTCCAAGCAGGAGCAAACAAGGCTGTTTGGAAGAGGGTTGGCTTTGCGTTGGCACAATACATGCGTAAAGGAACTAGGCCTGCGTCAGGTTCCTGGTAGCCTTTCACTTGCACGTGTGTGGAAAGGCCACTAGCTCATGTATTCAGCGAGTGTGTTTCGAGTGCCTATGTGTCAACCCTTTCAATTCTGGCCTGCCTCATCCTGCTGGCTGTGAACCTTCGATGGTCACTCAGCAGAGCAGTTATGTGTGGCAGAAGAGAAGCGCCTCTTTCCCACCAGCAAGGCCTTTTGGGGGCCTGGGCTCCCCTTCCTTCTCCCTCCTATAAGGGGGCTTGTGAATGGTCCTCAGGCCACAGTTCATCATCCCGTTCTTTCTTGCTAAGGTGGAATGTCTCCATCTCATCGACTAGATGAGACATTGTGCTATTTGTTTTTTATGCCCTACAGCTTATAGAGCACATGGAATGTCTATATTTTTCCCCCTCATTCCTATATTTGTTTCTTTTGTGTGTAGTTTTTTTTAAGTGAAATGTTTGAATTCCTTCTTAATTTCCTTTTGCGTGTAATCTGTAGCAGTTTTCTTTGTGGTTACCATGGGAATCAACATCCTAAAGTTAAAACATTCTAATTTAAATTTGTAGCAGTGCAACTTCTATACCAGAAACACTGCTCCTTTAAACTCCGTACCCTCCCCCTTTAGGTTGTTAATGCCACAAAATTACATCTTTATACTTTGTGTGTCCCAAAACATACTTTTTTAAATGCATTAGTCTCCTAAGTAATGTAGAAAACAAGATTTGGAGTTACAAAGCCAAGTTACAGTAGTACTGGTTTTGCATTAATATTTTTTCTTTTTATGTCTTAGTCCCTTAAATCACTTAGCTAAGAAAAAAGTAGTTACAAACCCTTGCTACAATAACACTAGCTTCTATATTTACCTTTATGAAGGTATTTGTTTCTCCGTATGGCACTGAGGTAGTGTCCAGTGTCCATTTCCCCCTGCAGGACTCCATTGAGCATTTACTGTGGGGCACATCTAGTGGTCACAAACGCACTCAGCTTCTGTTTATTCTGGGAATGTCTTGATTTCTCCCTCACTTCTGAAAGACAGTTTTGCCAGATACGGATTTCTTGGTTAACAGTTTTTGTTTTTGTTTTTTTTAAACACTCTTAATGCATTGACCCAGTGTCTTCTGGCCTACACATTTTGATAAGAAATCTGCACATATTCTCATGGAGGATCCCTTGTATGTGATGATTTTCTTCTCTGTTGCTGCTTTCAAGATTCGTTCTTTGGTTTTGGCTTTTAAATGTTTGATTTAAATGTGTCTCAGGGTGGGTCTCTTGAATTCATACTACGTGGAGTTTGTTGAACTTTTTGGATGTTTATACTCATGTCTTTCCTCAAGTTTGGAAAGTTTTCAGCCATTTATTTCTTCAGATATTCACTCTGCCCCTTTCTCTCTTTCTTCTCCTTCTGGGATGCCCACAATGTGTATGTTGGTCTACTTGATTGTGTCTCACAGGTCCCTTGGGTTCTGCTCGCTTTTCTTCAGTCCTTTTTCTTTCTGTTCCTCAACATGGATAATTTCCATTGTCTTGTCTTCAAGTTCACGAATTCTTCTGTCTGCTTAAATCTGCCTTTGAATCCCCCTAGTGAATTTTTCATTTCAGTTGTGGTATTTTCAGCTCCAGAATTTCTTTTTAGGTTTTTGGTCTTCTTGTTGGTATTTCCATTTTGTCCATACATCCTTTTCTTGACTTCCTCCACCTTTAGGACCATTGTTTTAGAGTCTTTGTCTAATAGATCTGCCATTAAATCTTTCTCACAGATTCTTTTGAAATTTTTTCCTTTGAATGGGTCATACTTTCCTGTTTGTATATCTTGGGATATTTTGTGAAACACAGGACATTTGAATCTAAAATGTGTAACTGTGGGGATCAGATTCTCCCTCTTCCCCAGGGTTTGGTGTTTTTTGTTGTTTTTATTATTGTAGGTTCTGTGCAGAGATCAGCCTGAGGTATAAACAATGTCTTCTTATTATCTATTCGGAGCCTTTCCTTCAGCATTCATGGCCCCTTTCTCACTTTCCTTGTACATGCAGCTGTTTTTTAATGTCCTAGTCTTTAATGTCTGGCTCCCAAAAGCGGAAAAGCAAAACTGAGTTTGGGGTGGTGGTGGTGGTGGTGGGGAGTCCTGGCCCTTTAAATCTCTTGAAAATCACTTAAGCTGGAGGGCGAAGGGATTGCAGCAATGGAGGCGATGCAGCCAGAATGGCTGCCTGCCTCTTTGCACCTTTTTGATCAAAACTAGCAGTCAGCAGTCGAAGCACAGATCTCCAGTATTTGGAAGACAGGGTCCTTTTTACCCATCCTAGCTCCTGTAAGTCATGTGCAAAATGCTCACGTGGCCGGGGGTGGCAAATGGGTAGCTGCCACTCGGTGAAGGCTAAAATTTACTGTCCAAGACTTCCCCTGCAAGCTGCAAGCCTTCAACAGACTTGAGTCCCAAATAGTTACACCAGATGGGTTCTGCCAGTGCGATTGCTGCCTATGCGGGGGACAGATTTCTGGTGCTTCCTACTCCACCATCTTCCTAGAATCCTCACCGCTTGACTGCCTTTGATTTCCTCTTTTCCTAGGTAGAGGCGAGTGGCTTTCAACTGGTCTCTTCCACTGTAATAGCTCTCACCCCACAGGTCAGGGAGCCCATGCGGGGATCCTGACAGTTCTGGAGAATAGCTAGTGTTATTATATGCTTCCTGAGCTGGGGCGATAACCACAGGATGGTTTGGGGGCCCACAGAACCAGCTGTGAGACAGACCTGAGCTAACACTCCGGGTACCTGATCTACACGAGCCCCTGCTTCGACTGGAGGGGTCACAGCGACGCTTGGGGTCTCCTGGGATCAGTGTCAGTCCAGTCCATGTCCAGGTAGTCCTGAGGGTCTGTTTCTTCTCTCAGCACACAGTTGCGCTGCTCCAAGGCCATCAGTCCCTTGGGTGAAGGTGGGAAGAAAGGCTAACTATAAATTTATTGGCAGCGTACTTGGGTCCTTGCTCAAGGGGACCATGCCTCCCCTGCGTCCAAGGGGTTCTGGGTTTGTAAACTGGCTCAAGTCTGGGAACTGATTGAGGGGCCAGGGTTCTCTGTTTTTGATTCAAATAAAATTTTTGTTCACTTCACCTAGAACTAATTCTTCCATTTATACAAATCAAGAATGTATGAGGCTTCCATGTATTTCATCTAGTCCTCTTTTTGGCCCATGGCAAGCATTTGCAAGCGATCAGCTAGTGATAGAAGCAAAAAGTTAACAGGCTCAGAACAACTAAGCCACTAATTGGTCAGGATCAACAGTTTTTTCAGTTTTAGTCTGGAAAACTTGTGATGAAAATGTAGCATTCCTGCTCTGAGTCAACACTAAATGAGGCCCAATTCAGTCTTAGAGAGTTTTTCTCTTCTTTCTCCAATTCATAAAATAAAAAGCAGTTTGGCAAGAGTAGCCCTGAAAAGTGGAGAGAACTGTGCCAGGCTTAGTGAGAGTAGCAGTTTTTCCGGGTTTGTTTTGTTTTTTTTAAGATTTATTAGAGAGAGGGAGAGAGGGCACG
Organism: Potos flavus; assembly: GCA_028534135.1. Lineage (NCBI taxonomy): Eukaryota > Metazoa > Chordata > Mammalia > Carnivora > Procyonidae > Potos > Potos flavus. The sequence continues at coordinate 264,870 of CM052883.1, forward strand.
AACAGGGGGGAGTGGCAGAGGGAGAGGAAGAAGCAGGCTCATCACTGAGCAGGGAGCTGGACTCCGGGCTCAATCTCAGGACCTTGAGATCATGACGTGAGCCAAAGGCACATGTCTGAAGGCACATGTCTCACTGACTGAGCCACCCAGGCACCGCAGGGTAGCAGTTTAATGGGAAATGGAGCATTTTCTTGGGGAAGAAAAGACAATGAGTGGGGTTGGAAGGTTGCTTAGTAAGTTAGGGTTTGCCAATGGAAGGCCATTTTAAATGTGCAACATAAAATCAGTCTTGTGGAGACCTGATTTCAGTGTGTAAAGATTGAGCGATGGTTGACATCGAGTCCCGACACTGCAGGCAGGCTGTACTAACAGATGTACACAGTGATGAGGGCCTAGACCAGTGAGGTGGTAACAGATACACTGCTGAAGAAAGCGAGCGTGCAATAGGCCAGGCAGAGGAATCAAAACCTTAAATTTCAAGCCCAGGTCTGGTAGGCAGAGTGGTCCCAAAAGATGCCCAAGTCGCAACTGCCAGGCCCTATGACTATGGCAGTTTATATGGCAAAGGAGATTTAGGGGTGCTTATCAGCTGACTTTAAAATAGGGAGATCAGCTTAGGTTATCTGGGTTGCCTAAAGTAAACACAAGGGTCTTTACATGGAAGAGGGAAGCAGAAGATGCTGTGTGCTAGCAAGGGGACCATAAGCCAATAGAAAATGTAAAGGGAAGGGAATGGATACTCTTCTAGTGCTTCCAGGAAAGAAGGCAGCCTTGCCGACACCTTGCCTTTGGCCTACAGAAATGTAAGAAAACAAATTTGTGTTGTTGTAAACAACTGAATTTCATGTTATCTGCTAACATGGCAGCAATAGGAAACTAATACACTGCATACTCAAAACTACTCGACAGAAACAGCTAGACTGAGAAAGAGGGACAATTTCAGGTGTTTAAAGTCTGGGGATGTAATTCAGCTTAAAGATGCCCTTCATTTTGTGATGTCTGCAGATCTGACTTGGTAAGCATCCTTCTGTCTTCATCTAAGACAAAGCTGTAGAAGCGACACCAATATTAAAAACAAAAGGGGTGTGGTGCCTGGTTGGCTCAACTGGCAAAGCATGAGACTCTAGATCTCGGAGATGTGGATTCAAGCCCCACGTCGGGTGTAGACCTTACTTAAAAAAAGTCTTAAAAAAATAAAAACCGTATCTGCTACAGACAGATCCCAGTTCAGGTACTTAAGAGTCCAATTAATGACAAGTCAATAGGCCACCTAAAATATAATAGTGTCAGGTCTATGAATGTTGAGTGAAAGATCAGTCTAGTAATCTTTCATATTATATAAAAATCACTGGATTGAGTTCATTTAAAATAGTTGTCATTATGTAGGAAAATGAAAATGTAGATAGGGTCACATTGACTGGAGGGATGCTACTGTATAGGAGGCAAAATTGCCAAGGTTAAAAAAAAAATGGGGGGGGGGGGAATCCTGATCCTGAGACAAAAGAGAAAAAGGTGGAAAGCCGTAAGTGAGGTGAGCCAAGAACACACTGGCTTAACCAAAGGCCAAAACTATTCGTGCATCTCCTACTTTGGCATAGTATCTTCTGTATTATGAAAAAACCCACATAAGATGGCAAGTCATGGGATCTAGTTGGCTCCACCTTGAGCAAAGGTCTAGGAAGGATTCTGTGAGAAGTTTGCACCAGAAGTGTAAAGTCCTAAGGAAAATAATGTTACACGTAACAGTTGGTTTAAGACTGCAGGCTTCAAAAGGGTTTCTAGGTGCTGCACACCTTTGTCTTTTCCAGTCATAATTTTGATTTGAGTCAGTGTAGATGAGAACAAGACCACTGTCTTATCCAAGGTACCCTACCTATCCTTCTTGTTGGCCTAGAAGGAAACTCCAGTACTGGACGCTTGTTCCCAAGGGGCCCAGTGTAAAGTGACATCAACTACTCACCAGAGGTGCGGCCTCGAGCCTGTAAGGTCCTCCCAGGATTCTGTAAACACTAAGATCTTCCCAGGATTCTATAAACACAATGTCTTCTCAATTGGCGTTATCAATTTGGATGCTATGAAAAAAAGTGCTTGCTGCTCAAAAATGTCTGGGAACAGCTTAATTGAAGGTAGTCTCTCAACCCTTGGCTGCATAGGAGAATCCTTCTGGCCCTAAATGCTTCACACTGGTTTTACACAAGTCAGACAGGATGTGGCTCTCCCACAAGAAGCACCGCCGAAGGTAGTGTTTCCCTCACTTACCTGACCACGTAACTGAGAAAACATAGCTTAGCAAATGCTGCTCCAGATGGGAAAATTAGCATGCTGAGAACAGGGGGAACAGGAAAGAATCATGGAATCTCGGTGTCGTACAATGAAAATTACACAAAAGAAAACACACACATAAGGATGCTGCTGACATGAAAGCCTTTGTTTTTAATTTGGTTGATACACATGTGACAAAATATTTTAGAACAAATAATCCACGAACAGGCACAAGGATTTGCGGTAACAACTGTGGAAAACATACAATTGACATACTCTCAAACAGAAATGTCTACTTACAAAATTTTCTACTGTGAATCTGGAAGACTCTCCGTTCCTACTCATTACCAGGTCTGAACCCCACCGAGGTGGCGTGTTAGGCCCAGGAGCAGGAAGTGCAGTTCTGACACATTTGGCAGTTAAGGATCATCTATTGGTGTGAGCTCACAGGGAAGCAAAGAGACATACCCAGGGGTGGGGTGGGATGGGGAAGGCGGTGCAGAATGGAAGACTCAGAAGGAAACAACTAAGGACAGGACCTAAGTCACACTCATCTCTCCCAGTTTCCTAGAGAAGGCTACAAATCTTTTTAAACTTACTCAATATCTCTTTTAGCAGAAAATCAGCAACCCTGAGACTCCAATTTTCCATGACATAAAAGCTAATAAACATCTAGAACTGCTCAAGATTTATAAATAAACTAACTTTATATGATCGAAAAGGAACTTATGATCTGAAAATACATTTAAGAGAAAAAATTTCTCAAATTTTTCATGCCTAATTCTTAAACATTCCAACTAATAATTTCCATTGTCTGAAGCTAGTTTCACAAAAAGATACACTTTGACTAGATGTTTTATATTGAGTACAACTTGCTCTCGATAAGTGGACCACCTACATCTTCATATTACTCAAATATATTCCAAAGAAATTAGAGAAATTTTATCCACTGGAATAAAGTTACAAATTTATTGACTTACAAGATAGCCACAGAAACATGAAAAAAAGAACCAAATGCTCATTCTTTGTAACACTACTGAGACAATTAAACACAGTACACCATAAACATCAATATCTACTGATCCAACTATGCTACTTAACTATGCTTTACACAGTTTCAACAAACTTTGTAGATCACATATCCACACCATGTGTAAAAATCAAATCTGCTGCTCCTCCAGTGGCTGTTCAAGAGCTTCCATCAGCTTTTTATTTGCCTCCTCATTATGCCGGCTTTGACAGTGAGTTAAATGTTTCTTAAAGCCTCTTGGGAAATTGGATTCAAAATTACAACGTGGACATTTCAGTAAACTCTGCCCGTGGGCTGCTACATGATTTTTAAGGAGAGATTCCAAAAGAAAAGCCTTTCCACAAATTGTACATTTGTAAGGGCTATGAACATTATGCTTATTAACCAAATGATGCAAAACCGCACCTTTTTTCATAGCTCGACAGCAACAAATTTTGCAATAATACTTTCCTTTTCCACGCTTCATATACTTTGCAATCTCTTCCTCAGAGATAAAAGCCTCTTTCTCTTCAGTAAATTGTAACACATTTTTGGACTGCTCTGGACTAGTCATGTCCATTTTGTTCTCTTTACTAAAATCAATAGATTCTACATCAACCTGCTCCTGATCACTGCTTGATTCTTGGCCCTTGCTGTCTATCACATCTAAGTCTGCTTTTATATACTCACTGCTACTCAGCTCAGCATCTGAGTTCTCTTGGTTGTCTTTCTTGAGCTTCTTTGAGGAAGGAAAAAAAGTGTCTTCTAAGAGTTTCCTAGGTGTAGCTAGTAGTTCTTCCTGAACCAAAATATCACACTTTTGATCATCTATGGCATCTGTCTGTAGTTCATCACCAAGCTCAACTGCCTTCTGAGATTCTGAGAAGATAGCAGATTTGGGCAGTTCAGGGAAAAGGGCATGTTTCCGGGGCTCTGGAAAAAGAGCACGTTTTCGTGGTTCAGGAGAAGCTGGAGGGGCTGTTTTGGTGGGCTCAGAAAACAGGGCAGGTTTTCTAGGTTCGGTATCAAGAGAGAGAACAGGCTTCCATATATCGGAGGTTGCCTTAGGGGACTCAGACGGTCCAGAAGGTTTCCGAGGTTCAATAAAAAAGGAAGACTTCCAGAGGTCAGGGGAACCACCATGCAAACTTTTCTGGGACTCGGGAAAATCAAGTGAAGCAGGGGAAGTTTTTCGCTGATCAGGAGAAAGCTTCCAAAGCTCTGGAGACCCTGAAGGTTTTCTGAGCTCTGGAGATCCCGCTGGACTGCGGATCTCTGGGGACAATGGTGGGCCTGGTTTGCGAACCTCAGGAGACAAGGGAGGTCCTGCTTTACGAAGCTCAGGGGACACTGAGGGAACTGCCTTCCAATGTTCAGGTGACAAGGTGGGAGTTGTCTTTCGGAGTTCTGGCGGGCCAGACTTCCACGACTCGGGAGACGCAGGGGGAGACTTCCAGGAGCCAGGGGACACTGATGAAGACTTCCAGGATGCGGGGGACACAGAGGAAGTTGGTTTCCATGGTCCAGGTGAGATAGAAGGAATCGGCTTCCAAGGGCCAGGAGACACAGACGGAGCAGGTTTAGCTGGCTTCCAAGGTCCCGAGGGTGCCGAAGGACTGGGTTTCCAAGACCTTGGGGACCCAGGTGGCCCTGGCTTCCAAGAACCTGGTGACACAGCTGGGGCTGGTCTTCTGGGCTCTGGAGAGATGGCAGGGAATGGCTTCCAAGGTTCAGGAGACTCCGATGGGGATGGCTTCCTTGGCTCAGGGGAGATAGTCCGGGCTGGTTTCTGAGACTCTGGAGATGCAGTTGGGGATGGACCCCAAGGGTCGGGGGAAGCAGCCAAAACTGGTGACTCTGGAGATGAGCCTGAAGGTGGCCCCAGTGTTTCTGGGAAATGGGAGTGTTTCTGGGGTTTAGGATTAGTAAGAGTGGCCCTTACTGGCTCAGGAGACATAGGGGCAAGTTTCTGTGGTTCTGGAGAAGGAATAGGGACTGGTTTCTGAGACTCAGAAACCACAGGGACTGGTTTTGGAAGTTCAGGAGAAGAAACAGAGGAAGATTTTGGAGGCTCAGAGGGAAGAGAAGGTGTCTGTGGCTCAGGAGAAACAACAGCGCCAGGCTTCTGAGGCTCCAGGGAAGTGAGAGGTGTAGGTTTTGGGGATTCTGGAGACAAAACTGGGCCAAGTTTCTGCGTTTCTATGGAAAGGGCAGGTATGGGTTTTGGGAGTTCTGCTGAATTAGAGGGTGTTTTCTGGTGTTCAGGAAGAGGAGGGCTTTTCCCAGGGTCTGTTTCTTTGCCTAGCTGATTTTTTGGTTTCTCATTCCACTTCTCTGGGCCTGCATGTTTGGAGGTGATGTGGTAGTACACATTAGAGTACATCTTGCTGGTGAAGAAGCACTTATGGCAGTGGAATAGCTTTGCACTTTTCTGGTAAAATATCATTTTACCTAACCCACCAGCATCCATTTCATCACAAAATTCTGGATGGATGGTGCCCATGTGGATTTGCACATTTTCATAATCCGTGCCTCGGAAACTGCAGTGGTCACACTCCAAACGTGATGATGGTTTACGGAGTTCCTGGAATACTTCCATTTCTCTCTCTGTCACAACACACACGATTATATTCTGTAAAACCTTTCAACAGTGCTGCAATAAAGTAGAAATAAATTATTTTCAGGGAACATAACTTTGAATAAAATGCTGTTCTCTGTCCGTTCTATAACTGCATAATTTTAGGTCTGGAATGGCATGTGTATTTATCAGATAATACCCCAATAAAGATTTTGAAGAGAAAGGAAAGATGGAACTAACTTTTAGCTGAGCCCCAGGAACTGCGACTTTTAGGGTGTCAACTTATGTAATCCTCCTAACACCATGACTCAGTATTATTTTTATTTGTAGATGAAGAAACAGGTTCAGAGAGGTGCCTCACCCAGGTTATAGCATGACCCAAGCCTGACCCCAGAATCCCTTAGCACGTGCCTTACATCTTGACTCTGAAACCCGCAATCAACAAGCTGTCAGCATATAAAGCTTAGCCAACACCAAAATTAAAGGTAGGCAGTTTAAGGCTGAGCAAGAAACTAGCTCCACTTCAGAGAGCATTTGTTAAACTAGAACTAAGAAAAGATGGCTTTTTAAAAATATCAACACATTTTGTAATGTTTTATTCATCCTAATATCAAGTATTTTATTCATTCATTTAATAAATCAACTATTTTCTGTGCCCTGTTTTTCTAGGCACTTGGGTTTAAAGAGAGGTCTTGTACCATGGTTCTTACATTAGGTGCAAAGCCAAGTGTGCACAGAAGGCTGTCAAGAAAGATGCTCGAGCATAGATCCCGAATGATGTAAAGGAAGTTTGCCTAGCAAAGGGCAATTCAGATAGATGACACTCTTCAGGCAGGAACTTGCTTGCCAGTAATTATGACTCTTTAAAAGTTTATGAAAAGTACAGGAGCTCATAGTTAAAAATGTAGTCATTTATGCAGAAAAACATATCTACACAGTATTACTTGTTCTATGCATATACAATCTTGCACAAACACATCCTACACAAATGGGATATTAAACACACTGTTCTGCAACTTTCTTTCATTTAAGGAAGAGAAGGTGGCTCTGGAGAAAGAAGACCAGGTTCCTGAGGCTTCAGGACGAGGAGAGGAGAAGGTTTCAGAGATTCTAGAAACCAAAGTAGGCCAAGTTTGTATGTTTCTACTTAAAGAGTTCTGTTTCTACTTGTATAGAGAATAAGCACTAAGTTTCCTTGCATATCTTGACTATGAGGGTATTTCTGAAGGGAAAATTCCTAGAAGTGAATTACCTGGTTTGAAGGTGATTTACAAAACTGATACATTTCATAAAACTCTCAAAAAGTTACAGTACTATTACATACCAACCAACAGTGTATATACCAGGGACGATTCCCCAACTCCGTCATCATTACTGAGCATTATTAAACTTCTAATCTTTGCTGCTTCTCGGGTTAAAACTGGAGTCGCAGCATTGTTTTAAGGTGCTGTTCTTTAATGAGAAAGAGTGAACATTTTCCCTTGTTTATTAGCCATGTGCATTTCTTTTGCAGAATGTGCCTTGTCCATTTAATTATCTGCAAATAGTCTGCATAAAAGAAATCAGCCCTTTACTGAAAATATTTTCCTAGTTTATCAAGTTTCTTGACTTTATGGTATGTATGTTTACATATGTATGTGCTTTTTTTTCACACACAGCTGGTTTATGTAAAAATTAAAAACTTAGAGTTGTTTTCCTTATGACTGTTATATATTATGCTTTCCCACTCCATTACTTTTTAAAGCAGTCAATATTTTTTCCCTATGATTTTGAGGATTTCATTCTTTTTACCTTTGTTTTTTTGGGGGTGGGAGGGGCAGAGCTCCACCTGGGGCTCAATCTCACAACCCTGGAATCATGACCTGAGCTGAAACCAAGAGTCAGACACTTAACCGACTGAGCCGCCCAGGCAGCCCTTTCTATTTGTATTTTTACTCTATCTGGTAAAAATAGATTGGGATTCAACCTATTTTTTCACCCCAAATGGATAGTTCAATTGTCTCTGCCACCTTTTTCCTCACTGACATGTAATGTTCCATTTAGCATTTACTAAATTTTGTGTTTATGAATCCATTCTGTATTCTCTTTTATTTTAAAAAATTTTTAGGCAATCTCTATCCCCAACATGGGGCTCAAATTCACAGCCCCAAGATCAAGAGTCGAACACTCTTCCAACTGAGCCAGCCAGGGACCCCTGACTCTATTCTCTCCTTTACCGGAGAGAATATTCTCTCCATCTGATATGCTCCTCTCAGCATGAGAACTCAACAACTGCTAAAAGAGATTCTGTAACACACACAATGAGTTTATCCAAGTGAATCGCAAAGTCTTTTCTCATTAAATTATGTACCATCCTTTACCAAAAGTATCAGCTACCACCAAGAGCAGGCACTGTGTTCTGTGCTAATAATAATTACAAGGTTAAAACGTATTCCTTCCACATTACTGCTCCTCAAAATACAGTAAAGATTAGAGACACTTATGTATATTCAGTGGCTCCTCCTTTAATAATTTCAAAAATATTAACTTAAAAAGCTTAACATTTCTAATTTTGATAACTTGTTTTGAAGATGTTATTACTGACAACTGTCTTCTATCACCCGTATCATTAGTGTATCATTTGCATTTTGGGGAAGTGGTCTAAATTTAAAAAGGTGAGAAGACAGTTGAGGAAACGAGTGCTTTTCAGAAAGTATTAGCTCCTTCTGAATTACCCTGCAACCATCCTGGCTTTTAGAAAATTGTTTTTAGGGCTACACGGACTAAAAAAAGAATATAATCACTTAGTACTGAAGAAAAATCTCTGAAAAGAATCTTCAACTTACAAACACAAAAAGGAAAACGTGTAGAAAGAATGTGTAGGTTAATGATCCCCCTCAGACCCAATGTCTCATAAAACTAGAAGAATGTTAAAAGAAAAGGCAGCAATATCTCAATAACCCCATCTGGCCGTAAGTGGCCATAATGAACAGTCAAGGGATGTTCATATTAAATAAGGGGGACATTAGATATTAAACCACATCATTATATTATAATAAACCCTACATCAAATATATTACAATACGGAGGTTAAGACCTCAGGCTTGCTGGGTTTGAGTGAGTCCTGGTTCCACTATATGGCTTTGTTAAGTTGCTGAACCTTTCTACGCTGTAGTTTCCTGGACTCTCCAACGGATGTAATATTCAGAACAGTATCTCGTGGTGAGCCCTCAGTGTCAACTATGATTATTATGTTAGAAACTACAAGGGTAGCCTCTAACAAGTACTTCACTTTCTGGTAAGTAAATATTCCCCAATGACCCTGGTAAAGTTCTGCCTGACCAACATCCAGTATCTCATCTGAAATATACTCAAGTCCTACTCATGACAGGAAGTGAGGCTTTGTACTTTCATGACTTGAGTTTCTTAAGCTTAAATGAACTGTTAACTATGGAGACTTTTCCCATCTTCTCAAGAAACTGGTGTACAGGGGTGCCTGAGTGGCTCAGTTGATTAAGCGGCTGCCTTCGGCTCAGGTCATGATCCCCGGGTCCTGGGATGGAGCCCCATGTCAGGCTCTCTGCTCAGGGGGGGCCTGCTTCTCCCTGTCGTTCCCCCTGTTTGTCCTCTGTGTCAAATAAATAAATAAAATCTTAAAAAAAAAAAAAAAAAGGAAAGAGAGGAGAGAAAGAGAAAGAAAGAGAAAGAAAAAGAAAAAAAAGAAAGAAAAAGAAAGAAAGGAAAGAAAGAAAGAGAAAGAAAGAAAGAAAAGAAAAAGAAAGAAAGAAAGAAAGAAAGAAGGAAGGAAGGAAGGAAGGAAGGAAGGAAGGAAGGAAGGAAACTGGTGTACAGTAGGAGGAAATATTTTACTTAGTGACCTCTGTCACTTTGCCTAATTTATAGTCCCATCAACAAAACAACTTTTTTCATTTCCTGTATGTTAACTCATCAACTTTTTACCAATACTGACTCATAAAATAGAGAGTTATCAATAAGCCCAGCAAGTGTATAACACAGGGATCAGATTATGAACTATAAGGGTAAAGCATTTCCTTTTATTCCCACAGAAATTACTGAGCACACTATTCTACCATCAGGAAGGTTTTTAAAAAGTGTTTCTGGCAAACTTACCAAATGAAATAGTGACATCTCTAACACAGTGCAACAAGTGGAGAGCAGGTCTCCCCTTCAGCCACACCCTCTATCCCGACTGCTGCCCAAGTGTTGCGGTCCCTTTCTATGGGCAAAGCTCTACCCGTTTCTCCTTATTTCTACTTTCCGCTGGCTCTATCTCTGTTTCCTGCCTCTCTGGAAATTCTACACTAACCCTACATTTTACAGCTGTTCCTGTAAATTACTCTACCTTTGATGAATACCACTTAGCCTAATTCCTGCTGCTTTTGCCTCCCATGGCCTTCAACCACCTCAGCTTCTCAGATTGGACTGACTCCTTTTGTCCTTAATTGCTGTCTGTTGAATCATCGGCTCTCTTACCCCTTCATCTAGTGCCACTAAATCAGTTCTTCAACCATCCTGTTCCCTCTCAGTCTGTGTTAAACCCCATGACTCCTCAGACTTCAGTGTTCCCATGTCTCCCACCTGTCCCTCCCTATTTCCTCTTCCTACCATCAACTCTTCTGGCCGGTCTACCCAAACCTGCTACTCCCAGGCTTCATTATCATACCCTAATAAACTCTTACTTAAAAAAAAAAAGAAAAGGAGGGGCGCCTGGGTGGCTCAGTGGGTTAAAGCCTCTGCCTTCGGCTCGGGTCATGGTCTCGGGGTCCTGGGATCAAGCCCCGCATCGGGCTGTCTGCTCAGCTGGGGGCCTGCTTCCCCCTCTCTCTCTGCCTGCCTCTGCCTACTTGTGATCTCTCTCTCTCTCTGTGTCAAATAAAATCTTTAAAAAAAAAAAAAGGGAATTGCACAAAATCCACTTCTCAAACCCCAAACTCTATCATATATATGCATATCTAGCACACATTCATGCACAATTATGTATGAGCATATGCTTTTAAAGATTTTCCTTAAGTATAAGCACTTTTCAAAAATGTTTACATCTTAAAAATATTCTCCTAAACGTTAAAAGGCAAACAAAAACATATGCAAAGTAAAGCTGGTAGAATAACACTATAAATCCAGGACAAGTACATTTAGAGCAGGAAAGAAAGACCAACAGGCTTTTCTCTGGTAGACTTACCAGCTTATCTTCCCAGAAGTCTTAAAAGTATGTCTTCAAAGGGAAGGCAAGTTTACATGGCTTCTGAGTGAACTACAGAAAATCGCCTGTAATACATAAAGAACAAAGATGAGAGTTGGACCTGGAAAAAAAAAAAAAAAAAAAAAGGAAGGAAGTGTAATCAAAACTATATTTCTGTGATAATCTGTATCCCTGCAAAAGAATTCTGCCTATTTCTCTCACTGTCCTGCTCCCTGCAACAGTGACAGGGGTCCAATCCACTTGCTTTAATGAAATAATTCCAAAGATGACCATGGATACTACCCATGATACCAACCACATCTAATTCTACTTTAAAATCCACTATGGAACTAACGCCCTTGTCTACAACCACAGCACTCTCGAACCCAGTATTTCCCTTCAGCTGATAGGACAGCATTCAGCAGACTGCTGTTGTGACCACAGACTACAGAAGAGCTGATGTTTTGTCCATTATCCACACTACACTGCAGAGCAGCAAAGCACCGGGCAGTAAGGAAGGGACAAGATAATCAACAGGACAAAAGGGCAAAGAAAGAAGAGGCTTCAGGGGACAAGCAAGGAGAGTGGCGCTTCAGTGACGACTCAAGCGTCTTCACACGTGGATTTCAAAGAGAAAGTATCAAGGTCTGGGTAAGTTGCTGACTTGAATAGAAAGGAAGAAAACTGGCCACAAACAAGCTAGGTAATAGCTCACAACACACGTCTACTGATAAGTTCTGGCACATTTCTCTACCTGTGGTCATTCTGATAGCTATGTTCTCCCTGCCTCCAGCCTCACTTCCTTGCAATCCACTCCATACAGTTTCCAGTCATGTTCCATACACATAAACCTAATGGCATTTGCCTGCTCACAATTCCTCAAAGTATCCCCAACACCCGCAGCACACAAAACCACAGCATATAAAGCTCTTCACCATCTGTCTGGCCTCTGACTGGACCACATTCTCTAAATACTGATCCACCTATAACTCTATTACAAACCAAGCCTCTGGACCTTCACACAGGCATTTCCTCTTCTTTACACTCCCCATCTTGCCACCCAGCCATCAGGCAAGTTTCTCCATCCTTCAGGCAGAATTACTTCTTAAATAATGGTCCACAAGCTCCCTGCACTGCCCCCCGTCCCTCCTGTCCCCAATCCTCTTTGTGTGCACACCTCCAGTGTAGCCATCACTCTTTGGTACTACAAGAGTCCAGCTCTTAGAGGACAGGGACTACCCATTCATCCCTGTAACCCTTGCACATCCCTGGCACATGGTATATGCTCAGAAACTATCTGTTCGTTACCTCTAAAACATCCCATCATCAAGACTGGAGACCTGATCTTAGATTCACAGGATTTTAAAACTAGAAAAGACCTGAGCTACCATCTAGTTTTCAAATCACTGGGATTTAGAGCAGAAAGACTTCAGGGATTATCTACTTTAAAACTTCAATTCATAGCTGAGGAAACTCAAACCTAAACATTAGGTAATTTGCTCAAGATGAAGCATATAATCAGCATCTGACAAAGGACCAGATTAAAGTGCTGCCATTTATCCATGTTCTTTCTAATATATCTTGACTAAACTAATGCATTGGAATCTATAAGATCTTGACAAGCCAGTATAATGGGCAAAATCAGTAAGGTGAATCCACAGAGAACTGCATTCCACAGTCTACACTGGACAGAATGTCCCAATGGATCACTGTCTCCAGCTCTGGGCAGAAGGACACTTTTGAGTTCATAACACTAGGCAACATGCAAAAGAAAGTAGCCAGGACGGCAGCTAGTCTTTAAAAATATGTCTTCTGTGAGTACAGAAACTGATCAACTTAAAAAGTGGAAGAATTATGGATAATATGTAATGTGTCCTAGAAGCAACAAGTGGAAGCTAGCAGGAAAACAGATTCGAGCTCAAGATAAAGTTTTATAAACTACTCAATCATGGACTAGAATGAGCTGCTTTGCCAGGTAGGAGCCCTCCGTAATTATAAGCCAATGGCCAGTACGGGACTGAAAGGATCCTAAAGGGACTTGAGTCCAAACTTCACTTCACAACTGAGAAAACTGATGTTGATGGAGGAAAGTGCTTGAGATCACAACAGTTAGGTCAGAGGAAGCCACAGAAGCCCCTAAATTCCTGATTCTGGATCTCTGCTGAAACACCATGAGGTCTTTCCCATGGGCACCATGCAACAATGAGTTCAGAATTCAGCTCCTGGGTAGAGGCTAGACACAGATTCCTCCCAGTTTTAAGATTCTAGCATCCCCTCCCCCCCCCTAAATTTCAGAGCTCCTAAGCCTAAGTATAAAAGTAAACTCTACACTGTCCAGACTAACAAAAGTTTTTCTGATCCTACCTTCTGCCTCTACAGACTATATGCTGTCCCTAAAAAAAGTTCTAAGTGGTTTGCCAGTCCACCACCACATCACACCTATCTCCTATTCAACAGCTTCCTTAAAGTCTAACGCCTGGTCATCTTTAAAAACTTTCTGATCCATAGCTTTTAAAAACAAAACTCAGGGGGCGCCTGGGTGGCTCGGTGGGTTAGGGCCCCTGCCTTCGGCTCAGATCATGATCTCGGGGTCCTGGGATCGAGCCCCGCATCGGGCTCTCTGCTCAGCAGGGAGCCTGCTTCCCCCTCTCTCTCTGCCTGCCTCTCTGCCTACTTGTGATCTCTCTCTGTCAAATAAATAAACAAAATCTTTAAAAAAAAAAACAACTCAGTATGGACAGCATGTTTAAAGCTAATTGGGTTCTATTAGTATATACCCACTAGCATTGCTCTTTACCACTAAAAATTAATTAATTAAAAATTAGTAAACTTTATTTTTTAGTTTTAGGTTAAAGAAAAAATTGAAAGGAAACTTCTCTACCTTTATTTACCTTCTTTCCTCCTCTGCACACAATTTCTCCTATTAACATCCTGTATTAGTACATTTGTTACAACTGAGGAAGGAATGCTGATATATTATTCATTAAAGTGCAGAGTTCAGTTAGGGGATCTCTACCTGTTGCACAAGCCTATGGGTCTCCACAAATGCAGTGTCACATGCCCAGCATTACACAATGGAACAGCATAATTTCACAGCCAGAACAATTCCCTGTGCTCCTCATAAACACTGGTCTTTTTATTATCTCTGTGGTTTTTGCCCCCCCCTTTTTTTAAAGATTTCATGTATTTATTTGAGAGAGAGAAAAGGAGAAGGACAAGCAGACTCCGTACTGAGCGCTGAGCCTGATATGGTGCTTGATCTCACCACCCCAAGACCCTGACCTGAGTGGAAACCAAGAGTCAGAGGTTCAACTGACTGAGCCACCCAGGTGCCCTCCCATATATTTTTAAAATTATGGCAAAATACAACAAAAGGTACTATTCTAACAATTTTCAAAAACACAATTTAGTGGCATTAAGTATATCACAATGCTGTACAACCATCCCTATTATCCATTTCCAGAACTTTTCATCAACACAAACAGAAACTCTGTACCCATCAAACAAGAGCTCCCTATTCCCCCACTCCCACTGGCCCCTGGTAATCTCTCTTCCGTTTTCTGTCCCAGTGAATGGGATCGCACATTTGTCCTGTGTTGTGGCTTATTTCACGTCCAACGTCTACACCACAGCATGTATTAGAATTATATTCCTTTTTAACGATGAATCGCATTCCACTGTGCAACCACAATTTACTTTCCGTCCATCTGTTGATAGATATTTGGAGTACTTCCTCCTTTGGCTCTTCTGAACAAAGCTGCTGGTTGCACTGGCGTACAGTGAATGATCTGAGTCCCTGCTTTCAACTCTTCGGAGTCCAAACCCAGGAGCGGAATTGCTGGATCCTATGTAACTCTGTGCTAAAATCGGAGGAACCACCGGCACCCTTTTCTACAGTCGCTGGCTGCAGCATTTTTCGTGGCCGCCAGTCACGCGCCCCACGCCCTCCCCAACACCTGTGATTTGTCTCTGCTCGCAGCCGCCGCAGTGGGTGTGAACTCGCTCTGGTTTTATTTTCCCGACTCTGACGGCTGATGCGCACCCTGCTCACGGATGTGCTCACGGGCCATCCTGGGGAGAAGACCCGTTTGTAAGCCGGTGGCTTCTGTCGCTGGGTGGCCGGAGCTCTTCCCCTCATCTGGACACCAACCCCTGGCCGGCTCCGGGATTTCGCGTCTCCTACCCTGGGCAGCCCTGCTCGTTTTTCAGCAGCAACAATGACAAAAGCCCACGCCGACGAGGGGCAGCGAGAACCTGCCCCGGACTGAAGCGGAACGAGCGCCTCCCTCGCCGAGCCAGCTCCGACCTCCCCGTGGTGTCCCGCACGGTGCTTCCCGCCTCCCGCAGACGACGCGGGGCTCGCCCCCCGCCCCGAGGCCCACCCCGCCGGCGGACCTGGCGCAGGCCGCTCCTCGGTGCGCGCCCGGGGCGGGCCTCCTCAGACCCGAGCCTGCGGGACGTCCCGGCCCGCGCGACACCCCTGCCCGTCCGCCCTGCTCCTCACCGGTGGGCCGCCGCGGCGTCCACACACGCGAAGGACGGCGGGAGCCGCGCTCGCGGTCCCCGACTACGCCGCGAGGCCCTGCGGCGCGGCGGCCTCCCGAATGGCGGCGCGGCGCAGGCGCGGGCTGCGGGCGCGCGGGCGTGCGCGCCGCCGCCGGACGCGCTGGCGGGGGCTGATGGGAAGCGAGTTTGGTGTCCCGCGCCCTCCAGCGCGGCCCAATCAGGTCGCTGATCGCCGGGCGCCGCCTTGCCGGAAATACGCCAGCGAGTCGAGCGGTCCGCCCTGCCTCCGGAAGTGACGCGCCCTGTCCCGCCCCCCAGAGGCGCCTGGGCGTCCGGCCGCGGCCGCGTCTGCGGTGGGTGTTCCTCCGAGCCGCGCCAACGGGTTGAGGGTCTGTTGTCCTGCTGGACTGAGGCCGGGTCGAGGGACGCTCTCTAGTCACTGAGAGTGCGTTTTAGGGGAACAAATGGCTGGGGTAGCTAGAAGGCCCCCCGTCTGTGTCTTCAGGCGGGCCCCTGGGCCTTTCCGAGAGATTTGTGTGTGGAAAGGGTGCAGTCCGTTTGCCTTCACGTGTTTGCTTGGACCGCCTGCCCGGTTCCCAGGTCGTTGTCCAGCTCCGTGACAGTCAGCACCGGCCTTGCCAACGTTAAAGATCGCTTCTCTTACTGTCCCGG
>CM052883.1:281575-318912 GCA_028534135.1 Potos flavus
CCCCGTTTCTCAGCAGACAGCTCTCTGCCCTGACTACAGTTTGGACAAATCGCGAGGGAGGTGAGCAGCGGGAACCCGTCCCGGGTGGGTGGAGCCGCTGACCCCTGGGGCTCCCCCTTTAGAGGTTGAGGCTGGGGCCCCACCGTCAGGAGGCTGGGTGTGGGGCAGTTAAGTAGCGTGGACTTTGGGTAAGCAGAGAAGCACTCAGTGGGGCCATCTGGTGGGTTCAGCCTTTGGCATGGTAAAGAAGGCGGGCTCCTGTTCTTCTGGGGCATGGCTGAGCCATCACATCCCAGCCTGCTGCTGTGTGTCCCGCCTTAGGAGTCGCCGTCGGGCCCCGTGAGCCGTCTCCCTCCAGCGCTCCACGGGTGTGCTATACCTCCGAGCCCGTCGGCTGTTGAAACACCAGAAAGCCAGGTGTAGGCAAATATTTAAACATTGTTTTGGAGCCATGTTATACTTTCTTGCAGGCAGTTTTGCATTTCTGCGGGCTTTAGAATAAATTGGCCGTTTTCCTGCAGAGTGCTGTGCGGGGTGCCGTGGTTCCGGCCGCGCCTGCCCAGGAAGGGCTGTAACTCGGGGGGCGAGAGAGGCCCGTCCACGGAGACGCACAGAACCTTGTGTTCTGGCGGGAGCAGGAGGCCGTTGCTGCCCGTGCTGTGTGCAGTGGGGCGGGAGATTGTAGTGTCGGGAGTCCGTGCGGGGGGGACGGTCGGGCCCAGCTTGGGGGGTGGAGTTGGGCAGAGGTAGGTGGAGACGCTACTTTATACCGAGTCTCTGGCGGCGCTCCCCGGAGCCCAGGGTGCAGGCATTTCTGCGTCGGGAGAGACTGCGCGTCGTGGGGTGCGGTAGAGGAGAACGCCGGAGAGCTTGGCCTGCGCTGTGGGGGAGCGGGCGGCCGGAACAACCGTACCTTATTTGTCAGCGGCTGGTGGCGTGGCCCCTGGCAGAGAACCCAGGTTCTCGCCTGAATTTCAGAAACGCTGGTGGCGGTACCCGCCCCCCCCCCCCAGCCCCGTCCCATACCCGCTGCTCTCCCTTTCCCCCCAGCTTGCTGGGAATTTGACTCCTACCTCCCAGGTTGCCCCTTACGGATGGCCTCGAGGCTCTCTCCTGAGGATGTGGGTTTCTTACGGCTGCTCGCCGGAGTGCGCTCTTGGCGTGAGCCTGCGTGTGTCCTCTCCAGACTTGCCCTTCGGCTCTCCAGCCACCACTGCCCTGCCTGTGGCTCAGGGCCAGCTCCCCGTGACCTTCCGGCCTGCTCTACGCGGTCTGTGGATGGGGGGCTCTGCTCCATCGGCTCTTGCCGCCATCTGGGTTTCTTTTCTGCGGTTGCCCCTCCGGTCCTGGCCTCCGACCCGCAGCCTCTAGCCTGCCTCCTGGCCCATCCCTCATGATCACTAGATTTCCTATATCCTTGGGACCCCGTGTCCTTTGTTTGTCCAGCCCTATGCTTTACCCAGTGACAAAAGAGCATTTCGGCGAGAATTCAGAAGCTACCAGAAAGCTAACAGCTGTTGAAGATGGCAGTCCGGGGGGCTGTGCGGTTGCCGTGCTCGTGCTGGTCGGGGGATGCCGCCCTGGCTGTGTGTGCTTGACCAGATGCGCCTCTCCAGCGGCTTTCCGTAAGCGCACTCCCACGTTCCGTGCCCTGCTGACGCCGCGACTTCTCCTGGGTCCGCGGGTAACTGGAAACACCAGTAACTGAGAATCACTCTGGAGAAACACGTGAGACGCGCGCAGGTGCAGAGAGAGCGTGATGCCGACACCCCGCACCTGTCGGCGTCCCCGGTCGCGCTGCTCACGGCTGCTCGTCTGCACCCGCCGGGTGACCGTGAAGCTGGTTGCCAACACTGTGTCCGCCCATGGAGTATTCTAGTGCGTGTCTCCCAAAATAACGAGCGGTGGTTTGTTAGTGTTGTCGCAGAGCTGGGCTCTGGGAGTTTGAACGGTATGCAAGCAGGGAGAGCGGGCGTTTGGTTGGGACGGGTCCTGCTGTGGGCCTCTAGGTTGTTTACAGAGCTTCCTTCCCTGGAGGCGGAACTGCAGCAGACCCCCTTGCTGGCGGGCGGCTGCGGGGGTGCGCTGGCCTCCGCGGGCCGGGGGTAGAGGCAGGAGCCCCGGCTCATGGTGTGCGTTTGGGCCGGGCTCCGTCGGAGCCCACTGCCGGGCGTAGCGCTCTCGCTTGTTTCCACGCGACTCTTGTCTACTTGCAGCCTGTTTTTTATGTGATGGACCTTAGCTCTGCCTGGGACATTTTTCGCATAATATGCCACATCCGATCGCTTTGTGAGGTCGCTGTGCTGCCCTTTCTGTGCGAGAACAGAACCTGCACAGGTGGGTAAGGCAGGAAAGCGCCCGGTGCGTGGAGTTGAGGAGGCCACGGGCTCTGGGGTGTCCGCATGCTCGGCCAGGGTTGTCGCGGCGTGCCCAGGCCGCCCGCAGCTACGGTGTTGTTACCCCGCGGCCACCCCCGGGCTGGCTCCCCGTCCAGGAGGTCCCTGTGGGCAGGACCGCCCCTGAGCTCCCTCACCTGGTCCACGGCGGGATTGTTCACTTCTGGGCTGTGGGTTGGAGACAGCCCTCAGTTCCTGGCTTGTGGGCCCTCTGCGGGGTGGCTGATGTCCCCAGAGGGAGGGAGGGGCGGGGAGGCGGGGAGGGAGCGGATGGAGCGAGGTCCACACACACACACACACACAAGGGGCGAGAGACAAGCCAGCAGGACACGGCTCCTGAAACTGAACCTGGCCTTTGCAGATCTCGTCACTAGGTCAGGCCACACTCGGGGGTGGGGGGATTGGGCAGGGCCACGAAGTTCCGCAGGCTGGAGGCCCCCCTCCCGCATTCGACACATGCAGGCACCCACAGGCTGTCTGCCGGACCTGGCCTGTCCTTGAGGCTGGTAGTGTTGGAGGCTCTGCAGTCGAGGGAGGGTCTACGTGGGACCACCAGGTGGGGTGAGGGGCGGGTCCCGCCATGCGTCCGTCCCGTACCCCTTGACTCCGCTCATTCATAGGTCAGTCGTAGGGCCGGTGGTGGTGAGCATCCCGCAGTCTGCATGTGATTTGTGGTGTGGACGTTTCCGCTCAGTGAGGACGCCGTGCGTCCCTCAGGGAGGTTGGGGAGCCTCCACGGGGGTGCGGCGTGCTTCTGTCGTGGGATCGCGCCCGGGTGCTCGCTGCCTCTCTCGCTCAGGGGGTGCAGGCCCCCCCGCCGGCTCTTAGACCAGGTCACTGCTGACACGAGGAGCGCTGCGGGCGGGTTTTCTCGTTCTCCCAGTCACCCTGTGCTCCTGGAGCTGGGGTGCCGGCCGCCGCCGTGCGCTGTGCGTGCCGATGCACGGGGCCTCTGGAAGAAGAGTCGGGAGCGGAGCTGAGGGCCAGGTCCGCAGAGGAGGGAGGCTCCTCTCAGGCCCTCGTGGGTTTTTTCCAGGCGTCTGGACGACAGCACCTGCTGGTGTCCGTGCGAGTGTCGGTAAGGAGGTGGCTGGGTACATTTCTCTTCCTGTGCCGGCTTTTCCGGGTTTCCACGTCCCCATGACGCCGTGTGAACCCTTGACTCTCGTTGGCGCCGTCTTGGTGTTTCCGTGCTCCTGTCTTGGAATTAAGTCTGCATTTCAGTTGGCAAACTGCCCGGCCACGGCCTCTTCTAGGAAGTGAGGTTCTGTTGGAGGAGTTTGCCGTTTGTTTAAGACCCCCTGTGGCCGCGTGGATGCCGCTCAGCACTTCCCAGCCCGCCCCCCGCCCCGGCCGGTGGCCTGCCTCACAGGTCTTCTGTTCCAGGGGGCCCAGGGGCTCGGGAAGGAACCAGTGCGGGACTCGAAAGTGCACAGAGAGGCGGTGGGAAGCGAGGGCTCTCTCTGCTGAGGGGTCGCCCAGAGGACGTCTGTGTTGGCGGGGTAGTTCCGGAGAGAGGATGGAGGGGGAGGAGGGGGTCAGGGTGGGCGGCCTGTGGATGAAGCCTCGAGCTTGGTTCCGCTGAACGAGCTAAAGCGTCCCAGTGCCGTTTCTTCCCGTGCGGCCTGGTGCCTTGGTGCTGTGAGCGGGGCCCGCGAGCCACCGCGAGAGCAGAACAGCCAGTCGTGTCTCCGTGCGGTCCAGACACGACAGGATGGACCACGTCTGCGGGAGTCGCTGAGGTGAGCTGAGGCCAACGAGTGCTTCTGTCTCGGCTTTACACACGAACCCAAATTTAGCATTTCAGTGTTTTCTTACTGGAGGATAGGTTTGCATCTTAAGTATAAAGATTTTGGGGAAAAACACATCTTATGCACTTATCTTAAAATTGGCCGCGGTTTCAGGAATAGCTTTTAAAATACAGAACACAGCCTGCATTTCCATGTTTTTTGGGCGCGTCTGGGTCTTGCCTCTGGGCGGAAGACGGGAGGGCTTTGGGTGGTGTGGCCGCGGCCCCTTCCTGGGCCCTTGTCCGTGGCTGTGTAACTGAGGCTCCGCCATATTTACTGACTAGCCCTGTGACGATGGGTTCATGTCGGAGCATCGCAGGGAGGTCCTGGGGCGGGGGGGGGGCATGGGGCTCTGGGGGCAGGAGCTGCACGCCTGGGCATGGCACACTCGGGCCGCCCGCTGGCTGGGTCCTGCCAGTCCTGCGGCGGGAAGGCGGCGGGTTTCTCCTCCCACAGAGACAGGAAGCAGGCCTGACATCACGGAGCAGGAAAGAAGGACCTCCGCGAGGGGGCACCCTTTCCACGCCCCACTGCACATTCAACACGGACAGCAGTGTTGCCTGACTCCGTCCACTGGGTCTGAGCGCACGCGTCCTCGGGAAGGGAGCCCCGCCACGCGCACCCCTCGTAGACCTCGTCATCGCCGGCGGGCCGCTCTCGGGCTGCTGCTGATGACCCCTCGCAGGGGCCACCTTGCGCTGGCCTTCCTCATGGAGCCCTGGCGGCCCTGCGCCCCCGAGGCTGCTCGGAACCCCGTCGTCGTGGGCAGGTGGAGGCGACTCGGCCCCGGGCGTGGATGTTTTAAAGCGTCACACGTCCTGCTGTGCTGAGGGAGGTGGGCTCGCGCTGCTCTCCTCGTCCAGCCCGTGGGGACTCGCCCGGGGCTGCCCCTGCAGGAGAGCACGGCGGGCGTCTGGGGACGGAGCGGAGCGCGGCGCGGGGCGGGCGGCCGCCCCACAGGGGACGGCAGCAGGGGAGGAGTGCCCGGCCGGGGTCAGCACCTAAGCGGGGCTCTCACGGCTGACGCAGACAGATCCACAGTAGGGAGGTCTTTCCAGGAAAGGCGATGGTAATTTCCTGCTGTCCTCGGTCGGGGCTTGCCGCCCCCGCCACGGTCGGCCCCAGAGGTCTTTATCAGATGTTCCGTGTCCCGTGACGGGGGTGGTGTTTCAGGAAAGCACCATTAGGGAAAGGCTGAGATCGGGACGTGGGGGCGGGGTGGGGGTTCTGGGGGACGATGCTGGTGACCTCTCCATATGTCCCTGAATTAGTCTGGGTTCTAATGTGGTTAGACAGAGCGACTTCTCTCCTGGACTCCACGCTGTCTTTTTGCTTCTGCCGAGTGACTCCCAGTGCCGCCACGTCCACTGTGCCAACCGCCGCGCGGGCAGGGCTGGCCCCGGGGGCTGTGCCCCTGCAGAGGAGCTAGACGCGCAGCCTCAGCAGGCAGGTGTGTCCCCCTGAGTTGGTCATCAAGCCTGGACGAGATTTCTGTCATCTTCACGAGCTGGGTGGGGCCCGGATTAAGGCTTCATCTGGGAACTGGGTCGTGCCCTGAGTGTGGGCATTCGGGCGGGATGAACCAGTGCAGGAAGCCGTTTAGGTCGTCCGTACACGGAAGCTGGCGGACCTTGAGGGAGTCTGTCCGGCTCTGGTGTCGCCGGCTGCCAGGCCTTTGCTGGATGGACTGACGGCGGCAACCCAGCCCGGCCGGGTGCCCCGGGGCCCGCTTGTTCTCAGGCTGCCGCTCCTTACGGACGGTCTTTGTGTGAGGTCGGGAGACCTGGATGCGTCACTTTGGTCATGACTGCTTGTCTTTGATAATTGGCTGTTAGTCACATTACACCAGGGAATTTGGGCCAAATCTGCATGCCCTTATTAGAGTTTGCTTCAAAAATATATTCAGTGACTTCCCAGTGATGAAAAGCGGTACTTTCTCTTACGTTCTAGAGAAAAACCCTTGACCACTGTTCTCTGTCGCCATGAAACAAATGAGCCAGAGCTCAGCGGTTAAAGTAACAGTGTTTCTTCACCCGCACGGTGTCTGTGGCTCAGTTGGGGGTGGCCAGGTCGCTGCCCAGATCGTCAGCAGCCAGGTGTGCGTCCGCAGCGATTTCCTCCACGGTGGCTGCCCACCCCCGTGCCTCGCCACCTCTCCTCACCTCCCACCATCCCTCCGTCTCTGCTTCCGCCCCCGCCCCGGGTGAGGCGAGGGCCGCAGGGTGGCATGGAACCCTCCTGGTCCTGGAGCCTGGCTTCCCGCCCCAGCTGGAGCGCCTGGGGCCTGCGGGCTCCCACATCTGGACCCTGACCAGGTCGCCGTCCCCGAGGCAGGCTTCGTAGTCGTTCTGCATTGTGTTCTCCATCTCACCTGTGAACAAGAGCAGTAGAAATAGTGGTTTTGTTTTCGGTTTCGTGCGTGAGAAGCAGTCTTGTATCTCCTGTGGTTCTGACACGTGTCACGAACATTTCTGTGCCGGGAAGACTTGCCGTCGGGGAAACTGGCCGCTGTCCCAGGTGTGGACAGTACAGGTGTCCGCAGGAGCCAGCGGCCAGCCCCTGACTTCTCCTGGGTCAGACCGACTGTCCTGTAGGTCTCGGCTCGGGCGTGAGGCAGGTGTGTGCTCACTGACCTGGCAGCTCTCTGGGAAGTTGATCCCGTGGAGGGGGCGCGGTTCCAGAAACGCCCCTGGGTCCCTGGGGCCGTAGCTCGCAGGCGGGGTCGCGGCTGGGGGCGGCCAGCGTCTGGTGGTTGCGGCTCGTGTGCTGCTGGCCTGGCAGGGAACGGCAGCCCCGAGAGACAGTCTGCCCGGCCCCATGTCCGGATGCCCCAGCCGCTCTGGTCGGGGCCCCCGTGCACCCGCGGGCTCTCGGTGGGCCCTGCCTGCTGCTCACGTGCTGGGGGGGCTTTGCCAACCGTGGCTGCCCGTTGTGGGAGCTCTGGCGGGGCCCGAGGGACAGAAACGTGTCTTACCGAGCACGAGTAAGCGGGATGCCCGTTAGGCGGTGAACTCAGTGGGTAGGGGTGCATGCTCTGATTTCTCGTGTGGATTGCGCATTTTGGGTGCGTTTGATTTGTTCCCTGTGCACCCGGCGGAGACGGCGAGCCTGTGCCTGGACTGCTGCAGGGCAGGAGGTGGTGCTGTCCCTGCCAGGCTCAGGCGAGCTTGTCGCTGCTGCGGGAGCGCTTGGGAGATGGCTCTCTGGAAGCTCCGCGTTCCCTCGGGGCGGGAAGGCTGGGGGGCTTCTGGAGAAGCGGGGTGGCGCTGGAAGCCGTGCTCAGACCCCTTCACAGGCTGGCCTGTGCCTGCAGACACGCGACGCGCTGTGGGTGCGTGCGAGGGGACGGTGGGCACGGCCTGAGGCCCTGGACACCTGGATGTTCTCGGGGGCTGCTCGCGCCAGGCCAGGAGCGGTCAGAGGCCCGGGCAGGAGGGAGAGGCTTGTCTGCCGGGCTCGGCTGATGTGTGTTGTGGTTTGTGTGCACGTCTGTGTGTATGCATACGCGTGTGCACGTGTGCGTGTAGGGCCCGTGTCTGTGTGGATGTGTGTGCGCGTATGTGTATGAGTGAGTGAATGAGTGTGTGTAAGCAGGTGCCCCCACGTGCCCGCAGGAGGCTTGGTTTTCCAGGAGCCCACCCCCACCTCCGGCCCCGTGCCGGCTCGGTGTGGCGTGCACACGCCCTCGGCTGGTGCCTGGTGAAGGGGACGAGCTCTGGATGCGGGGCGCCAGAGTGCAGGGTGCCCACCACTGCCTCTTTCCCACGGAAAGTCTAGATAAACGAAAGCAGGAGTCGGGGCAGCAGTCACTCCGAGACCTGGGCACGACCACTGGTAGCGTCCTAGAGGGCCCTGCAGGCTCTTTCTGTGCCTTTGCGCACGTGCGTTGTGACGTTCCCTCCCTGGCGCCCCCAGCGTGCCCGTGCTGTGCGGGCACCCTGCGCACGAGGCGGGGGTGCCCCGGACGTCACGCGCACCCCGCGGTCCTGCCATGCCCACGCTCCTCCTGCCGCACCCGGGGCTCTGGGAGGCCCTCTTCCCGGGTCTCGTTGCTAGGCTGCTCTCAAGACGGGCGGATGAATTTTCACGCCCCCCCAAGGTATGCCCCTGCCAGGCTCAGGCCGGCCGTTTAATGCGTGTGCTGACTTCATCTACGAAAGCTGTTTCATTACCACATCCAGGGCTAAGCTTCGAAGACGGAGATCTTCAAATGATCTCTTCTCTGCTGAGTGTCCAGCCAGAGAGCTCAGCGGCGGGAGGACCTGGGCTCCCTGCACGATGTCCTGTCCTTCTTGGAGTAACTGTGACCGTTGTGTCTCTTTACTGCTTGAATTTACACGTCCCTCAGATGGGCCACTTGTCGCTCTTGCAGACGTGCTACTTACTGTCCTTGTTGCTTTCTGCAGGCCGGTCTAATTGAAGCCAACGGGGAACTCAAGGTCTTCATAGACCAGAACCTTAGTCCTGGAAAAGGTAAGGCGCCTCTTTCTGAAATACCGTTCTGTTGATAAGAGTGTTCCGTTGGGTGGATCTGTGGATTCCTCTGGTGTGAGAGTCCCGGTCAGCGGTGGGGACCCTGCCGCGGGCGTGCTCTGGCCTGGGGCCCTGATAGAAGGGACGGCGCGCTGTTCGGAGCTCAGCCGGACGTGCCACCCGCGGGCCCACGGCGGCGGAGCTCGTGTCGGTTTGTAAGTCACGTGCGGCGTGCGGACATTCGGGCATGCGAAGAAGTGCGGGGAACACGGCGTGGGCTTTCCCCACCTCGGGGCCGCCGTGAGCCCTCCCGGGGGCTGCTGTGCACGCGGCGCCGACCCGAGCGGCCTCGGGTCCAGGGCCCGTGGTGCACACGTCGTGTGCGGGGAAGCGTCCTCGCCATCAGGAGGCCGTGTGTGCCAGGTCAGGGCGGATTGGTCGAAGCCCCTTCTCCACCCGTAGAGGGACTGTGAGGCGCGGCTGCCAGCGCGTTTGAGCCCGCCGCTGGTTTCCTCGGGGAGACCAGCCCTGGAGGCGCCGGGTCGGAGGACACGACGGGCGACCGCCGGCTGCCCGCAGCGCTCTCGATGCTCTGGAGCGGACAGCGGCAGGGTCGTTTCCGCCACCTCTGCTCTGCCCGTGTCAGCCACATAGAGGCCCGGACACGGGGTCTCTCGGCCCCTGGAACGGGGGCTGTGTCCCCGCCCCTTCCCGTGTGTCTGTTGCTGGCGAGTGGGACAGGAGCCCAGCTGTCTCCTGCCCTGTGGGGCCCTTCCCAGTGCGGCTCAGCAGGCCACCGTGGTTTGGGGGGGGCGGGCTCACGCCCTGTTCCTCTGTTGTTTTGGGATGTCACCTTGAGACGCCCACCGAGGCCCTCGTGCTCTGGCGGGCCCCCGGCCTGCGCCCTGTCCGGGCTCAGCTGGTCTTGTCCCGCAGCCGCTCGCCCGCAGGATGGGCTGTGGGCCCGCGCGTGCTCTCCTGGGTTCTCTGTTTTCGGGAGGTCACGGGCAGCGTCCTGCTGTTCTGTGGACCCCTTGCCCCGTGGCTTCCTGTACGAGGACAGAGAGCCCCCCGAGGGGTTTATCTCGATGGCTGTCACTGTTCGCGGATTGCTTGGGTGAGGCGCTGTGGGGTAACCTTCAGGAGGCTGAGAATTTCAGGACTTGTGGGCACGACGTGTTCTGCTAAACCGATGGAGCAGAAATAATGTGAAACAGTCCACAAACTTTGCTCCCTTGGAAATGATGGAAATCTTTCGTTCTGGTGTTTATCTTGAACGTCTTTATCGTTTGGCTCTTGAGAGTCTCGCTTACCGTCACATGCTGCTCGTTTCCATTTTCTTCTCGCGAGCAGCTCGAGTCCGCGAAGTCTGGTGGTGAGGCGGGGGGTTGGATTGGAGGGACCGGAAAACAGCTTCTCGAGTTCGCTGGAGTGTTCTGGTGGTGGCTGCCTGCACTGTCTAGAGTATTTCGTGTCCTTCTTGGGTCTGGCTGCTCTGCAGCGCCCTGGTCTTGCCGGGGCGCTCCCCGGCGGGTCCCTTGCTCCGCCCGTGGCTGGATGAGGAGAGCTGCCGCTCGAGGCTCTCCTGCCTTCTGCCTCTGCAGCTCTGCTGGGACCAGCGTGGCCTCCGGGTGCTTGTGCTCCTCGCCTTCTCCGGCGCTGCTGCCCCTGCCCTCGGGGTGAGCCCGTGACCGGACCGCTGCGACCTGCTCCCCAGCTCCGGCCCTGCCCGTGCCGGCTCAGAGTCGCCGGCTTTTCTTGCGCGTCCCAAGAGGTTGTTCTAACCCAGCCATTTGTCTGTTGCACGGGCCGCCCGGCGCTGTGCTGGCCGCGGACGGAGCGGGACCAGGCCGTCGGACCACACCCGCTCTGTCCCACCTGGTCTGCCCGTCGAGACCGTTTCCACCGCAGTCCCCTGTGCTTCGGGCTCCGGAGCTGGACGGGTAATTTCAGGCAGTGTGGTGCTGACTGGAGCTCTTCCCTTGGGTTATTTCCTGGTGTTCCATTAGGTCGAGGAGCCCGTGAGGGTCCCACGGTGTGGCCCGATTCAGCGGTCATTGCAGGCACTTCCTGGGGAGGTTCGGCAAAGGCTCGCCAGGGTTGTGGTGAGCGACGGCCAGACCCTCCGGCACAAGCTTGTCCAGGAGCCCAGGGGCATGGCCGGCTGTGTGTGCCAGAGAGCTGTCCCTCTGAAGTGACCTCGAGGGGCAGCGGCTGGCTCTTACTCTGGGGGTTCAGCAGTGGGGCGGGGGGCGGTCACAAGGAGGGCTGCGGCCTGGGCCCAGTGCAGGCTGCGCATTGAGGGGGAGGGGCCAGTCTCACTTTTTGCCCCCACCCCTGCACCCCTGCACCCTGCACCCCGTGCCCTTGCACCCCCGAACCTCTGTGCCCCACAGCCCTGCACCCCTGCGCCCTGTGTGCTGCCCCTGTAGGGGCAGCTTGCCGCTGCTCCCAGATCCACCCACCAAGAATTTGGGCACTCACGGGGACCCTGCTGCCCTCGGCTGGTGTCATGAGCCCCTCCTGAGATGAGGTCTCCCGCTTGCCTGCTCCAGCCCGAGCTCTGGCCATGATGTCCCATCACACGGGGGTCCGGTGCGCTCCCAGGCGGGCCTTGCTGCTCTTGCCCTGTTCACGGGGTCCTGACCGCGGCTCTGCTCGCCCTCCTGGCCTTCGGCGCCGCCCATGCGTCTGCTTTGCCTGCCTCTTCTTGCTGCCGTGTCTGGCCCGTTTCCAGATCGCCACTGTCTACAGGCCTCTGCAGAGGCAGTGCCTGTGGGAGGCCGTTGCGAGTGTGCGAGAGGCTCGTTTCGCGGAATTGGCCCTGGTGACAGGGGGGTTGGCAGGGCTGAGATGTGCAGGGCGAGCCGGCAGGCTGGACGCAGGCAGCACTCCCTCCTCCTCGAGGAAGCGCGGCCCTGCTCTGGACGCCTTGGTCTGGTAGACGGTTCTGGAGGGCGCTCTCCTTTGCCTGAAGTCGGCTTCCTGGCTCCAGAGTGCCTCCAGCTGGCCTGGGATTGGATAGCTGGGGGTGGGCACCTTGGCACGGGGTCGTATCGAGTCGGTCGCCCCAGCTCTGTGTACCCACCGGCCCCGAAGCCCAGAACCCCCCCCCACCGCCCCCCCCCCCCCGGTCAGAGACGGGAAGTTGTTACGTGTGCAGGCTTAGTCGTGACGCGCTGGTCTCTTCTGGGGTTTTGCCGATGGCTGTAATGCTGTGTGAACCTTTGCACGCGCATTTGTTCCTCGGTGTGGGGCTGATGCTCACGACTGGGGCCCGGATCACGTGGCACGTGGGTGTGGTTGCACGGTTTTGCATCTGTGGCAAACACAGGCTCGCCCGGCCCTGCGCACCCACGGCCCCGCTTCGCCTTGCCGTGTTTTGGGTTCTGGCGGCTCCGGTGGGTCCGAGCTCACAGCCCCTGCTGGGGAGGGGCTGTCCAGGTGCTTCGCTGGCCCGGTTTCTGTCCGGCGCTCCTGCCGGGTTCTCCTCTTCCAGCCATGTGGCTGTCACCCTGGGGCTGTGGCCGCCGGCCCCCCGCCGCGCGTGCACGCTCCCCCTCGCCATACGCCTGCTGCTGGCCGGCCCTCTGCACTCGGCCGCCCGGGGCCGCAGCTCGCGTGCGGGTCTCTGTCGGCGCTTCCTCCTCGCGTGCGCCCTCGCAAAAAGATTCTCTTCGTTACAGCAGCGACACACGCTCCCTGAGGAGAGCCCGCGTGTACCTCAGAGTACAGGCGGAGCGTGTGCTCTCCATTCCGTAAGCACTTTCCGCAGTGCTGGGGCGTGTCACGCTCGCGTGCGTGCTCGCCCAGCCCCTGCCGTGTGCGACTTAACACTTGGCTGTCGCTGGGCCCTTCCTGGAGTTCCCAGTGCCGCCTTTTGTCGCCTGGTGACGTTTTGGTGGAGAGCTGTGAACCTGTTGATGGGTCAGAGACCCGTCTCCTGCCCGAAGGGCTCTGTGCCCGCGTGCGCTCGGCCGCGGGGCAGGCCTCTCTCTGCGGACGCCCCCTCCGTGGCCGCGTCGGGCTGGGGAGAGGGCATCTTTCCTTCTGCTTCAGGGTTCCCTGTGCCCTTCGAGGGGCTCTGAGGCAGGGGAGATGAAGTCTTGGGGATGCCGTGTGGCTGAAAACCTGGCGTCGCTGTGGAATTCTTGAGTCACGGTGACTGCAGCCTCCCGGACGTGCACGCACCTGTGCATGCGGCAGGTCGGTCCAGGCTGGTGGTGGTGCGGCGGTGGGGAGAGGGGCCCCCCTGCAGGAGGAAACGGCAGCACTCGCTCAGCCCCTCAGAGGCTGCCCTCCCGGGGAACGTGGAGCAGAGGCAGCGGCTCGTTCTCCCCTCCCACCGTTTGAGCCCAGAGGGCGCCTGGAGCGTGGAGTGACGTCCCAGCCTCAGCCCTGCTGCTGGGTGTGCGGCGACGACCGGCCACGGTGCCCAGCACGGTGCGCGCCGTGCAGATGAATGGCGAGGGCGTCGTCCACCCGCCTCGGTCAGAGCGGGCATCCGGAGGCGCGGCGCACCGCAGCTCGGACCGGGGGGCCCTTTCAGGCTGCTCGGCTGGTGAGCAGCGGGCGCACGAGGCGTCGTGGCCACCGCGACCGCCTGAGGCACGAGCTCCTGGGAGCGGGAGAGCTGAGAGGGACGCCCTTGCTGCCGCTCCAGGGCCCACGGGGCCGGGCAGCCCCTGCCGTCGTTTGGGGCCGAGCCGTGCTCACCCCGGGCATGTTCCGGGGCCCTTTTGGCCCTACGAGCACACAGACTATCTGCAGCCTGGTGGACAGAATTGTAACTCTTCAAATGTTAGGTTCTCAGAACTCGAAAGTGGTTAAAATTGTTGTCAAGAAAACGTTAAACTTTATGATTTTGTAATTTAAGATATCATAAAACCTGTAGATACTCATGGGTTGTGATTACTGATTACAATGTGCTTACGTAGTATTCTTAGGATCCTTTTTCTGTGAGTGGTTACAGCAGTTCAGACCATATGGGTCCCAGACACATTTGGTTGCCAGGAAAGGAATCCTCTGTTTCGTGATGTTGTATTGGAAATACCGTGTTACACAGTTTCCTTAATAAGAGGCTGTGAGTACATCTTACAGGTCAAACGACACTGTTTCTACAGTGCGCAGCTCTCTGGGCTGTGACCGTCTCGCCCGTCTCGTAACTGCAGTGTTAGTTCCTGTCCCTGGAAGTGGGCTGTGTGTGGCGGTCTTTGTCAGAAGAGGGTGTTAAACATCTGCGACCAGATTAAACCAGACGCGAAATCCCGCCCTTGAGATTCACCAAAAGGGGTGTGCCTTCCCGAGTTAGCAGGGGGACACTGGCTGCCCCGTGCGTGTGTGTGCATGTGCACATGTGTCTGCCGGGGCGTGTGTGTGTGTGCGCGTGTGCGCGTGTGTCTGCCAGTGTGTGTGTGCACGCACATGTGTGTGCGTGCGTGTGTGTGCATGTGTGTGCCGGGGCATGTGTGCGTATGTGCACGTGTGTACGGGGGCACGTGTACGTGTGTGTGCATGTGTGTGTCGGGACATATGTACATGTGTGTGCATGTGTGTGTGCTGGCATGTACGCATGTGTGCAGTACATGTGTGTGCCAGGGCATGTGTGTGCGTGTACGCATGTGTGCACGCATGTGCAGAATGGCCCTGGCACGTGCTGGGCTGCAGCCCGTAGCGCAGGTGGTCTCCTGGACCTGGGGGGAGACGGACTGGACTCCCGGACTCCGGGGGACCCGGCAGAAGGAGGCTCGCTGGGCTGTCCACAGTGTCTGAGCAGGGGCGTGTGTGCGTTCGCACGGTCAGCGCGCCATCAGGGAAGAGCGGCCCAGCAGAGGAACAACCCGGTCTTCCTTCCTTCCTTCTCTGATAAGTCCCAACAGCGGTGCGAGCACAGTTGCAGACCGTCCCGTTCTAGGATTCCAAAGGCCCACACAAGTAAGACTTGTATCTGCTCAGATTCACGGGTGTGTGCGGAGCAGTACGAAACGTGGACGGAGCGCGTCCGTCCAGCCCTGGTGTCCGCGGGCGGGGGTGGGCCAGGTCTGGGGACCGCGAGTCAGCTCTGCTCCTCGAGCCACTTCCACCAGGAGGCTCCAGCGGTCGCGGTCCATCATAGGTTGTGCGGGAGCGGGATTGTCTGCAAACTCCCTCTTCCTATTGAAGAGTTTCTCAGTAAAACAGGGAAGAGACCCTGGTGGGAAGGCCAGGCGGTGTCGCCCAGGAAGCGGCCCCGCCCCGATCCTCTTCTGCCCCTCAGCCCTGCTGTTGCCCGAACCGCGCTCCTCCCCGTCCCCCAGCCGGGGGCTCTAAGCCTGTTATTTTATAGAAAGACATTCCTGGGGTTCTGGGTGGTTTGTGTTGTCCTTTGTGGGGGGCGGCCTCGTGCTGGACCTGTGGGTGAGCCGCAGAGACGAGGGCCCCGTCCTGTCGGCCCCTGTGTTCCGACATCATTGATTTGACGAGCAAAATAAGCTTTGAGACACAGTGTCATAAGAACTGCCTAGATCGCTGGTGTTGACAGGGCATCATTTGCAAATTAAAAAAAATTTTTGTGTTTTTTAGTGAATCAATTCAGTATCCCTAGAAATCTAATTACTAATCTATACATGAATCTGAAAAGTGATGTGTTTTAAATAGTCTGTTTTTTGTCGTCTAAAACATCGTTTACGTGTCTAAAAGGATTGTTAAAAATTTGCTTTTGCTAAGATACAAATCTCTATGTTTAGAGGAAAATAAAAAACTCAAAGCAATTATTTACAGTAAATAAATATCTGTTGGTGTTGGTTGGTAAGAATGCTAATACTTGGCCAGGTGATTTGGTTGACTTGTGTGTTAAGAAATTCTTGGGTGTTTGTGTGCAGCAGTAAGATTCGCTGTTGACTGAATCCTGAAGTCTGTTCTTCAGAACACACGGACTGGAGAGGGCTCAGAAATGACCCTTCAGGCCAGGCGGAGGAGGACGGCATTTGGCCGCGTATTTGGAGGCCGGCGCAAGGCAGAGCCTGGGAAACAAAAGAAATGCCATCTGGGTCCGCCGGGCACGAGCCCCGCACCTCTGCCCCCCTGCAGGGTCCTGTGTGTGCCGGGGCGGCCGCAGGAGGCTGGCCCGGTCCAGGAGCCAGGGAGCGCGAGGCGTGATGACCCCAGCAGGCTTTCTCCACTCCCCGTGCGGCAGTGACCGGGGGACCGGGACTCGGCGTGCCTCTTCCCCAGGGCACTCAGGCCCTCCCGGGTCTCTGGGCACCGCCGCCCGTGCACACTCCCTTTGTGTTCTCTCCGCCTTTTGAGGCCATCAAGGCAAGGCCTTTGTTTCTGTAGTTTGAATTTTTATCATTCCTGCTTCATTTGATTTTAATATGTAAAATAAAGTGTTTTACCATTTTTGTTCACTGTTGTATGCCTAGCACCAAGGACAGAGCCAGGCACCCAGAACTCTCAGCAAACACTTGAAGGAATGAGTATTTTTGTTCCTCACGTATCCTTCCTCTTTGCTTTGTGATAAGGTCATCTGTGAGTTCAAAGAGGGGGCAGTTTCCTCCCCAGGCATTTCTCTTCCTAGAAACGGAGATGTGATTCTACTTCTCAAGGAAGAAAAGTGCTAGATTTCTTTAGATTTCTCTTTTCTAGAGAGAGCGTGGGTGTGCGTAGGGGTGGGGTTGGGGAGAGGCAGAGGGGGAGAGAGAGTCTTGAGCCGACTCCACGCTGAGTGCAGAGCCTGACGTGGGGCTCAGTCCCACGACACACGCCTGAGCCGAAATCAAGAGTCAGATGGTCACCAGACTGAGCCATGGGAGTGTTAGGGGAAGTTGGATTTCTTTTCTTTTTTTAAAGAATTTATTTATTTATTTTTTAAAAAAGATTTTATTTACTTGAGAGAGAGCATGAGAGGGGAGAAGGTCAGAGGGAGAAGCAGACTCCCCGCGGAGCTGGGAGCCCGATGCGGGACTCGATCCTGGGACTCCGGGATCATGACCTGAGCTGAAGGCAGTCGCTCAACCAACTGAGCCACCCAGGCACCCTAAAGAATTTATTTATTTGATAGAGAGCACAGGTAGGCAGAGCGGCAGGCAGAGGGAGAGGGAGAGGCAGGGTCCCCACGGAGCAGGGAGCCCGACTTAGGGCTCGATCCCAGGACCCTGGGATCATGACCTGAGCCGAAGGCAGTCACTTAACCGACTGAGCCCCCCAGGCGCCCTGGGAGTGTTAGATTTCTAAACTAGTTTTGCAAACAGAGAAATGCTGGAGCATTTAGAAGACTCTAATTGTCACAGTATTGTAGGCTTTCGAGAGCTGCTCTCCCCAGACCCCGTGGTCCCACCGGAACATTCCGTAGGCGGGCAGGCAGCCCCCAGGGGTTCGGGGCAGGTTGGTGGTATGCCTGGGGCCCCTGAGCCCCCACCCCCCGGACACGGAAGCTCCCGGAGGGGCTGGTGGGCGAATGAGCAGGCGGTCGTGGCCGTGCAGATGCGTTAAGATGAGAGTAGAACTCGGAAGCGTTTGCAGCTGACCCACAGACCTTGGGTGGGTAAAGGAAGACTCTCTAGTTAGAACCATCACCCTCCTGAAACTCTCCATTTAGCCTTACTCCAGAAGGGAACTAACCTGTTGCCTCCTTGCGTTGCAGGCGTGGTGTCCTTGGTAGCTGTCCACCCCTCCACAGTGAGCACGCTGGGGAAGCAGCTCTTGCCAAAAACATTCGGACAGTCCAATGTCAACATTGCACAGCAAGTGGTAAGGGGCCCCGGGCAGGCGGGCTCGCCGGTTCTGGACGGTGGCCCATAGCTCTGGTGCGGAGGTCGGGGGTGCGCTCTGCCCTCCGCAGTGCCTTCTGGATGTTTGCACTGCTGGGACGCGTGTGCGCTCCCCTGGCTCAGGCCTGCTGCAGGGTCAGGCCAGGCACCTTCCCCTCCGGCTCTGTGTGTCCCACTGACCCCGCGTCCGCCCCAAAGCGTGGAGTGGTGTGGGGGTGGCAGCGCCTGGCCTTGGCCATCCTCAGCGCGGGTGGTGTCCTCGCAGTGCACACAGTGGGCGTCGGGCTCTGTAGGCCATCAGGGTGCTGGGACAGTTGTGTCCTTGCTATGGCCCACCCTCTAGGAGGGGGCAGAGGTCGGTCTGTGCTCCTGGGACCGTGCTGGGTGCCCCCGCTCCCTGATCACCTGTGGGGTTCATCGGGCTCTTCCTGATGGAGCTCCGGTCAGGCGGAAGCCATCCCTCCTCCGGGGCTTTGCGTAGCATCGAGAGAAGGATGCCGACCCCGGCTGTGCTTGTTGAGACCTGAGCTCCCACTTGAGGGCGAACACCCTGGGCAACTGTGCATGTGCCCATCACTTTGCCCCGTCGTGGCATGTGACTGCTTTTCCCAGCAGACTTGCTGGATGCTTTTCAAAGCAACGTGAGTCAAAGTCCTACACCGTATTTGGCTCATCACAGCTTTTTAGTAAACATGTTTTTGATAAAGTTAAATATTTCATTCTATGTTTTATTCTAGAACTCAAGTTATTTTTAGCTACTACATATCATAGCAGATTTAGCTTAGGAATACCTCCTTAATTATAGAAGTAGTTCTGTTCTTACGGTTATGAGTAGTAAGGAGGAAAATTAACGTGCAGATTTGTCTGTCGGTGCCTTCAACTTTGTCAGCCTGGAAGTTATGCCCCTGGGCTGAGTCCGGTGGTTTCGGGGCAGCTGGTGATGGTCGCCCCTCCTTCGCAAACCCCAGCACCGTGAGCTGCAGCTTCGCCGTGTCTCTCAACCTCGTCCACCAGCAGGTTCAGGACAGAAGGCCTGGCGCATTGTGACCTGAGAGCCTTGTCCTCGTGGGATGTGAGCGTGGCTCGGGCTCGCGAGGGGCTCGGCCCCGGTCCAGCCCGAGTGGGGGCCCCCGAGCGTGGTTTCCAGGAGCGCGGTTAAGACGCGGGAGGAGCAGAGAGAGAGCAGTTATTGAGCGCCTGCTGTGTGCCTGGGCCTCTGACTTTGGTTCTCCTTATGGACCAGTTGCGCTGAGAGGTGCAGCTTAGGGAGGGGACAAGAGCGCGGGTGCTGGCTGTGGGGGCCCAGGCTGCGTGTCAGGCAGCCCTCTGGTGACTCTCCTGCCCGTCTGCGTGGGTGCCGCTGTCCTAAATCCACTGTCCTGAGAACGTCACCAACCCAGTCCATGTGAAACGTGTTCAGTGGGTGCCGGACCGACTGGTCTCCATGTGTCCCGAGCCGCCGGCCACGAGCCTCGGCTAACACGCCTTCTGCGCAGCGAGCCGGGGTCCCGAGGACGCGTGTGTGCATTGAACAGAAACCGAAGGTTCGGGTGGTGCGTCTCCTCTCTGGGGACTTGCTCTCTTTTCTATTCTCTGTCTTTCAGAAGGCTTACTATTGAATTTCATGGCTTTTGAATGAGGGTGACCCACAGTTTGGAAAACACTGTGATGAAACTTTGATCACTGGAAATGCGAATTAAAAGAATAAAATGGAGAGTATTTTTTTCTTTCTGTGGTTGTGGGCATTGGCCCCGCCCTGTCAGCTGTCCCCCGGCCACAGCAGGCAGCACACTCACCCTGCCGAGAAGGGGCCTGCCCCGCCCCCGCCAAGGGCCGTCCCAGCACCTGGTGCCTGACGGTGGCTCGCTGGGGCACTTGGCTGTGCAGAACCTGGGAAGTCATGTTTCCGCACCGTTTCCTGAATCAGCTCTTTGGTGGGCTGGAGTCATGTGCAAGATCCTAGAAAACTGGGATTTGACCTGCGTGTCCCCCATGTGAACATTTGCATATTAATCAATGGCACTAAATTCTGAGTCCTTGTCGAAAACGAATGAGGCTTTCCCTTCCTTCGGTGAAGAGATGGTGTGGGGTGCTCAGACTCGGTCCCGTGCGGGCCGGGTCGTGCTGCCGTCCCCAGAGCTGCCCTCGCCCTGGGCTGTGTGTCTGTCGCTCCCGGGGCTAATTGCCTCCCCCTTCCCCCACGCTGCCCTGTTTGAGGTGCCGGGAGGCTTCCCCATGCGGGTGGGCCGATGGGCACTAGGAGGTTGGAGAATTTTTCCTGTTTGTGTTTTGGCCTTTAGCACCCCCTGGAAGAGGGGATTTCACCCTTGTCCGGATCACAAAGGAAGGGAAAGTAAACTCGGGCAGGGGGGGCAGGGGGGGCAGGGGGAACAGCGGAACCATGCTGTGAGGCTCGCTTTGCAGGCCCCTCCGCAAACCGCGACCTCCCCCGGGCGACCTCCCCAGGCCTCCCTGTCCGTCGGGCTAGGGCTCGCTGGGGTGGGACGGTTCCTGCTGCTTTTGTTGAACCGGGGAAGACACCGCAAGTCGGTGAGGGAAACGACTCGTTCAGAACGGAAGTGCCGCTCGATGGCGTCTCTGGCTCAGCGTCGGCCGTGGGCGCTCACGCGTGTTCTCGCCGGTCTTCGCAGCTGATGGGACGCGGCGGTGCCCGTGGAGGACGGGGATGGTAAATGGCAGGGTCGGACGCGGGAGAGTTCTGATTGTGTTCTGAATTGTCTCTTTTGACTGTAGGTAATTGGTACGCCTCAGAGACCGGCCGCGCCCAACACTCTGGTGGTAGGAAGCCCACACACCCCTAACACTCACTTTGTCTCACAGAACCAGCCTTCAGACCCCTCACCTTGGTCTGCCGGGTGAGCACATTGCCTAGAACCGTAAGCCCAGCTCTCCGACCCACGCGGGCCGGCCGCCGCGCCCGGAGCGGATGTGGTCGGGGCGCGCTCTGCCTCGTGCAGGAGGGGGCCGGCTGCCGGGGGGCCGCTCCCCGCGGCTCGGGGGGGCGGCACCGTGAGGGGGGGCGGCTTGCGGTGGAAGGAGAGGACGAAGCTGGCTGCTCAGCACCGCGGTGATGGCGCTTTTTCCGTTGTCTGCCCCGGAAAGTAGCCTCTAGTGCACGCGGGTGACGGCCCTCACGACAGCTTCACTCGCTGCGGCTCTAGCTGTGCCGCCCCACGGGCGCCCCCACGGGAGGGCCCCGCCACGCCGTCACCTTGCCCTCCTTGCCCGTAAAGCAATCTCGTGAGGAAACGATGTACTCAGAGGTCAGCTCTGACTTTCCTTAAAAACAGAAACAAAGCTTTTTGGACTTAAGTCTGTATTGGTTCGAAGGCAAAAATCGTGATTTCCCCGAATCATTGTGAGAAACTCAGAGCCACCCTTTCCTTGACGTGGTGACTTAAAAGTTGAGCCGTCGGGTTTCCCGCGCTCTGAAGCTCACTGCGGTCCTCAGGGTCGGGCGCCCGCCGCCATGGGGCCGTCGTGGTCTCCCCACCGCTTGGCTCGTAGCCTGCTCACATCTTCCATAAAAGTCCTTAAATCTGCAGTAGAAGTTCCATAACTCCTGTGTCCGCGGACATGTTTTGAAGAAGCAGTGTTGGTGTATCGGGACGCGGTAGCTACGCGCCGGCTCCTGCCCTTTCGGGTGAGGCCCGCGTTTCCCGGGCGCTGATGCAGATAGGAGGCCTGGCCACGTCCCAGTTTGTGTCCTGGCGCCATGGCTGCGCCCAGTGCGCCCTGCAGACGAGCTGGGTCCCCGGGGCCGCGCGCGGGCTCTCGGCCCGTGCCCGGCTTCCAGCCTTGTGGGTGAACGTGTGTGTCCCCGGGGCTGGCGCGGAGGGCACTGAGGGCGCTGCTTTTCCTTTGTATTTTCTAAGGAAGCGTCACAGGAAAGGGGAGAAGAACGGGAAGGGCCTGAGGCACTTCTCCATGAAGGTCTGCGAGAAGGTGCAGAGGAAGGGGACCACGTCCTACAACGAGGTGGCCGACGAGCTGGTCGCAGAGTTCAGTGCTGCCGACAACCACATCCTACCAAACGAGTCCGTGAGTATGTGCCGCGTGGCGGGGGCACGCCCCAGTGCCGTACGGCCCGCTCCAGGTTTCTCGGAAACAACTGGAGACGTGTAGCTCAGAGAACAATCCAAAAGAATTTTCCGGACCTGTTTGCCGCGTGACACTTTGTCCTCCCCAGATGCGGTCGTGCGTGGGGCCAGCTCCCCGGAGGGGCTCCCTCCTCCGTGGGGCTCAGGGGGGACGTGCTGGGAGTGGTCTGGCTGCTGCTGGCCGTGCATTTCTCTGAGCATGTTCTGGGTCTGTGAGTGTTCTGGACGGTTTGGAAAGCTCACGCTCTGTCCCCAGCAGGCTTACGACCAGAAGAACATAAGACGGCGAGTCTATGATGCCTTAAACGTGCTGATGGCCATGAACATCATCTCGAAGGAGAAGAAGGAGATCAAGTGGATCGGTCTGCCCACCAACTCGGCTCAGGAATGTCAGAATTTAGAGGTACGCGGCTCAGCTTCTGTTTCCCGTCACGCCCCTGTAGTTTTGCCCCAGAGCAGGTGTGTGTGTCCCCGGGCATGCCCGCTCAGGGTCCGGTGCTGTGTGTGCCTGGCCCGGACCAGGGGTCTGCCGCTTCCCCGGGCCCCACGCTTGCGCACCGGACGTTGGCATGCTGCCCGTCCAGCCTGCCCGTGCTCTGCGGGCACCGATGAGGACATGTCTGGCCAGCCGTGGGCAGCGGACCCCAGCGTAGGGAATTTCTGAATCCTGGCTGGTAGGGTTTGAGTTTTATAGCCATCGTGTCTAGAAACGAGAGAAGGTGGAGAAGAGTGTGCAGTTTAGAGACTGAAGAAACCCCCGTGTGTCCCGTCTCCCTGGGCCTGGTCGGCTCTAGGTCCCCTGTCCCCTCGTTAGATTTGGGCGAGCCGTTTCACGGGCACGTCCCTAGGGGTGCTGCTAGATGCGTTGTGACGCCGCCATCTTTGTTTTGAAGGTGGAGAGGCAGAGGAGACTTGAAAGGATCAAGCAGAAACAGTCTCAGCTTCAGGAGCTCATCCTGCAGGTAAGGGCGCTGCTCTCCGCCAGCCTGGCCGCTCCCGCCGTGGCGTCCCCCGTGCCCCTTGATCTG
Source organism: Potos flavus (assembly GCA_028534135.1). Taxonomy (NCBI): domain Eukaryota; kingdom Metazoa; phylum Chordata; class Mammalia; order Carnivora; family Procyonidae; genus Potos; species Potos flavus. The sequence continues at coordinate 304,134 of CM052883.1, forward strand.
CTGTCCGGACGCATCAGGAGGCCCCGAGCAGCGTCGTGTGGGGACGGAGGATGGGAGGGCGCGTCCGCATGGCTCTTCTCGGCGCCGAGTCCTAACTGTTGGGCCTTGTTGCTGTTGGCCTCTCACTGCCTCTCACGCACGAGCTCCACCCTCGAACGCAGGCACGGGCTGAGCACCGTGTGCGGCCTCGGTGCACGCCCGCCGCGGTCAGTCTCGCCCGCGCGCCCACCGACAGAGCGCGCGCACGGGTAAGCCGACGTGCCGCCTGTGTGCTGCTCGTCACACGGTGGGCCGGATGCCCCTTGGACGGCAGTGCCTGGCGCTTCCCTGGGACAGGAACGCAGGGCGTTCTGAGGACCGGAGCCCAGACCGGGGTGTGCGATGGCAGCTGTGGGTCAGAGGTCGGCATGTGGGGCCGGCGGGCGTGTGTCTCCGTCCCCTGCACGTCCAGAGGTGTCCCCAAGTATGGCCCTCACCCCTGCAGGGACCTGGAGATGCCATTCAGGGTTGGAAGCGAAAGTGCAGATGTGTACCAGGAGCTTGCTGGAGGGGGTCGCCGGTCCCTGGACCGAGGCCGTGTGGTGCTGGGGCCGGGGCCATCTGGCGGGGGCCTGGGGTTGGGGGTCAGCCGCCGTGGAAGTGGTTGGCCAAGGAAGGGGGCACGGCTTGGCAGCGATTTATTGAGGCACCTGTGGCGGGAGCATGGGGGGCCCTGGGACCCTGGGGGGATGTGCGGCGGGGTCTGAGGACAGGCCTGGTGGCTGGTGTCGGAAGGTAAAGGCCGGGGGTGTCCGCGAGGGGCTTGGGACACGTGCCGGCCCAGCACCCACAGACCACGGTGGAGGCTGTGTGTCGCCCCGCTGGGTGCACTCTCCGCGGGGCACCGCGGTCACCGCTGCGCCCCAGCTTCCGGGGCCGGGAGGGCTTCAGCGGGTGGAAGTGGCCTCAGGGTCGAGGGACACGGGGGAGGAGGGGGAGGAGCGGGTACACGTCCGCCGGGCGGCGGTCCCTCTTTCTTCCGCTCAGTTCCCTGCGGCGTCTGCAGCACACGAAGCTGCTTGAAAACATCCCGGCACCGCCTCTGCTGCTAAGCTGTGAGCCCCCAGTCTCCTCGCGGGGCACTGCGGCAGGGGGCCGGCTGGGGTGGGAGGGGCGCTTCTGGCTTTAACCGCGGGGGAGTTAGCGTGAGGGTGTGAAGCGTGAAGGCTCTCCCCAGGGACAGCGCCATGCCCGCGGCTCTGCTGTGTCCGGTGCTCGGCCGGACGTCCGCCTTCTCGGGGCTCGGAAGGGGCAGGAGGACCGGAGCTTCCGGCACTGAGGCACTTCTTGTAACCCTCCGGGGGGGGGGGGGGTTCCGTCTTAGCGGCGGGAGCACCTGCCTCCATTCCCCTCGGGGTGTTTGGTGTTCGGTGCGCTCGCTCTAGCCCCCGGCGGATTGCTCTGACCTCTCGAGGGGCCTGACCCCTGTTGCCGCCCGTGGGGTTGGGCAGGGTCGTCGGGGGCGCCCGTGGACACGGCTTTAGATGGGTGGCAGCTGGTGTGAGTAGCATCCTGGTGGCTCATCTTTTTTAGCAAATTGCCTTCAAGAATCTGGTGCAGAGGAACCGCCAGGCAGAGCAGCAGGCCAGCCGGCCGCCCCCTCCCAACTCCGTCATCCACCTGCCCTTCATCATCGTCAACACCAGCAAGAAGACTGTGATCGACTGTAGCATTTCTAATGACAAGTAGGTCCCGTGACAGGTGCCCCCCCCCAAGGTCCCAGCTGAGCCTCAGGTCAGTGGAGAATGCCACTGTCACGGTCAGTGGCACGTCTGCGTACTTCTTCATAGAAGTATCTGACTTGTCGTTATTAAGTAGTCTTTTAGCATAACGAAGTTACAGACTTCTTTCTCACATCCCTGGTTTCGTGTTTATGTCGTGGAAGGAAGACCTAGAATCATCAGGGTTGTTACTAGCACAGCCGTTGAACCCTCGTGCAGACTGGCCAGGGTTCAGTGTCGGGTGGGGGCGCAGGCCAGCCGTCCCATGCTCGGGGGGGAGGGGGGCGCCGTCCCACGCTCGAGGGGCTCTGTGATGCTCTAGCGGTTCTGAGTGGATGGGTTTGGGAGGACGTGGGTAAGAGGGGGCCCGAAGGAGGTTGGGCTGAGCAGGGGTCTCTGCTCGGGGCCCTGCGCTGCGATGAACATGGCCAGTGACTCCTTCCCTGACGGCGACTTTGCCCCCAGGTTCGAGTATCTCTTCAACTTTGACAACACGTTTGAGATCCACGACGACATAGAGGTCCTGAAGCGGATGGGGATGGCCTGCGGGCTGGAGTCCGGGAGCTGCTCTGCCGAGGACCTGAAGATGGCGAGAAGTTTGGTGCCGAAAGCGCTGGAACCTTATGTGACAGGTCCGTTGTGTCCGGTTATCTCGGTGGACGTGGGGCCAGACCCCAGGGCTGGACGTGTGGCCTGCCTTTGCTGAGGCCAAATCCGCACTCGGCACCAAGAGTGGAGACAGCTGGATTGGGGGGCGGGCAGGATGCCCGCGGGGACCGTGGTGCATGGAGGGTACCTTGGCATTTTGTGGGTGGTTGGCCTCCGCGGGCAGGTAACCCAGACAAGACTCTGAGGAGTGAGGCGCTCTGGGTGAGGGGGTCTTTGCTGAGGGAGCCGTGCAGGGGGCCCCTTTGCTGAGTGGCGGGGTCGTGGCCCCAGAGGGCAGGCGCTCTGTGGTGAGGAAGCTGCTGACCCTGCCCCACTTTGCGGTGTGGGGTCCCCCCCAGATCCGCCGGGCCGGGTCGGACTGCAGCAGCCCCCAGCTGGCGCGCCGTAGAAGCCGCTGCCACGGGCCGCGCTCCGCATTGTGCCGTCTCCCAGGACGGGGAGTCGGGGGTCCTCCCGCCCTCGGCCCCACTTTCCACTTCTGACAGCGTCTGTCCCACGGCACAACTGCATGGTCATCGGCGATCATGGAAATGAGGGACTGGGCTCCTTCTCGGGAGGACGGCGGCTGTCCCCGCAGAGAAACCACCGGCGGGTCCGTTGTCTGGCCCAGACCTGCCTCGTGGCGGCGTGAGCCTCTCTTGTGACCTTTGCTTTGTTTTCTTCTCTTTTCAGAGATGGCTCAGGGATCAATCGGAGGGGTGTTCGTCACATCATCGGTTTCGACCTCGAATGGCACGAGGCTTTCTGCCAGGTGACTGCGGCTCTGGGCCCAGCGGGGGGGGGGGGGGGGGGGGCTTGCTCCTGCAGACAATCCGTCCTTCTCCGTGGCTCCCACTGGCTCCTGGCGCGACGGCGGGACCCCCACGCTGGCCATGCTGTCGGTGGCGGCCTCTCCCGGCCAGGGCTCCTCTCGAGCCGTGTGCCCTGAAGGCCCACCGTGGCTCATACCCTGGGTGGCCGGGAGCCTCTTTCTTACGGTTTCTTCCCCCTAAAACTTCAAAGCGAGTAGCCTGCAGTGACATGGAGCGCACTGCCTGAGCCCCTGCAGGCGGCCCGGGGCCCAGGGGGCGCCTCCGTCTGCGTTTCCCATTTCTGCTTCACACGCTTGAGGTCGCACTGTACATAGAATTGTGTTCTCTGCTTTGTCCTTTTTTTTAAGATTTTATTTATTTGAGCGAGAGAGAGAGCACGAGCTGGGGAGGGGGGAGCAGCAGAGGGAGAAGCAGGCTCCCCGCGGAGCAGGGAGCCCTATGCACGGCTTGATCCCAGGACCCTGGGATCCTGACCTGAGCTGAAGGCAGACGCTTCACCGACTGGGCCACGAGGCGCCGCTTTTTTTCCACTTTACTATTTATCGTATGTATTTTTTCTGGGTTACTGAAGGAGTTTTATTATTTAAATCAACGTGTGTTAGGCTTTGATCTGGCTGTCGTACACAGCTGAATCATATCGTCCCTGGGTATTTATCTTAGTTTTTTAAAGATTATTATAAGATAATTTCTGTATTAAGTATTGGGAAAACAGTGGTTTTATTAACTTTTATGTCATGCCATGTTATATATTACGTGTATTATCTTATATTAACCGTAAGTATTGATAGATGTTTAATTTCTTAAACTGTGAGATAGATTAGCGGTCTGTAGATTGAACAAAGCGGATCGATCGGCTAACGGGTGTGGCAGTGCTCTGTGGCCGTCTCGCGCTCCAGGGTTCTGGGACGTGGTGAGGCTCCCGGTCTGCGCTTCGGGATGCCCTGGCCGCGGGGTCATCACTCAAGTCCTTTGGGTGTCCGCCCGGGTCAGGTTTGGGCGGAGATCAGCTCAGTTCTTCACGGTCGCCCTCCCGCTGTGCGTGTGGTGTCGGTCTGCGGGGTGCTGAGCACTGGGTATTTATTCCAAGACGCGGTTTTGGGTATTGATTCCAGTTTCGGAGACTCACTCCAGGTTTATAGCAAGGCAAGTAAATTCACTACCATTTCAAAAGAAAAATCAGTGTCGAAACTGGCATCTTTTTTTTTTTTAAGATTTTATTTATTTATTTGACAGAGAGGAGAGAGATCACAAGTAGGCAGAGAGGCAGGCAGAGAGAGAGAGGGGGAAGTAGGCTCCCCGCTGAACAGAGAGCCCCATGCGGGGCTCGATCCCAGGACCCTGAGATCATGACCTGAGCCGAAGGCAGAGGCTTTAACCCACTGAGCCACCCAGGCGCCCCGAAACTGGCATCATTTTACGAAGACACAATAATTTCTTGGGCAGTTTGGTGGTTCCTGCTTGTAAGAAAAGATGCAGTTTGTATCAGCTTTATGGCTAAATTTTTACCCTTTCTGAGTTTTTTGCTAGGCTGGATTTCACAGATATGAAGTTCTTTTGTCAAAGAGTATAATATTTGATAGTTTTCATTGTATGATGTTACTAAATACTAGTAAAAGGCATTAAAACATATACATATGATTGTGTGTAAAAGAAAAGCGTGTCTGGGCACCCGAGCTCCGGCCTGCGGCAGGTGTGGGTGCAGTACGCCGGGGGCTCCCCGCGGCCTTGCCAGGTGAGAGCCGTGCCCGTTGGTCAGCCTATGCCCCAAACTCCCTCTTTTTCGAGTGTGGATTAGCCGCATCTCCCGGGCGGGTCTGTCCTTCCGTGTCTGTCCCGGCGGGCCCGCCGGCTGGAGGCCTCCCAGTTGAGCAGCAGAGAGCATGCTGAGCGTGGGGCTCCTCCCAGGGTGACCCCAGCCCCTGCGGGCTTGTGGGAAGCGTCCAGCTGGAGTCTGGAGGATCTCTGTTGAGCTTGAAATTCCAGACTCGCATCCCTTTAATATCCTATGTTTCTGAGAATATGTTTTCCTGCTGCTCAAGTACTGAGAAATCACAGTGACTTCTGAGGACAACTCTGTGAGCAGGTTACACACGGGGTGACGTGCATGCCTTGCGGGTGTGGGCCGTCACCTGCCGGGGCCCCGGGACGGTGTCTGACGCTCAGCGTCTGAGCCGCTCCGCCAGGTGCTGGGAGGTACCTGAACCCAGAAGTCTTTCCTCAGGATCCGGGCTTAGAAGCTCTCCGTTCTAGGCCAGGGCCTTGCCCGAGGCACCGTTGACACTGGGGCCAGGTGACTGTCCTGCACGTGGCACCCTGGGGCTCAGATGCCAGTAGGCCCCCCCGTCGTGACAACACACGTTGTTAGATGACCCCTGTCGAGACCCCCAGGGGCACGGTGGCAACATCGACAGGTCCCAGACGCCCGTCTGAGGGCCAGCGTGTAGGGCTGAGCAGCCCTGCTTCCCAGCGGCACCCGCCCTGCAGCTCGGGCCCCGCACCCCTGGGCACCACCCTGCCGGCCCCACTGCCGTTCAGCAAGAGCCATTTCCTGGGCTGGTGGACAGCCGTGGGGTCCTCGCAGAGCGTCTGTGTGAGACTCCCCCGTTGCAGCTCAGCTTCCGGGGCTCCGCGCTGGGGCCGGAGGAGCTGAGGGTGGGCCTGGGGTGTGGTCGACATGTGCGTGCACACCGCATCACGCAGCCACACGCACAGACCCCACCCCTGCACGCATGTGCACACACACGTGCACACAGCACACACGACTCGTGCACAGTTGTGCACATACATAAGACCTTACACATGCATACATACAACCACACACATACATACACACCCAGCACGTGCATACATGTGCACAGACACTTGCACACAGACCTTACACGTGCATACACAACCACATGAATACACACAGACCCAATGTGTGCATACACGTGCACGCACAACCACACGCATACACGCAGACCCAACACATGCAGACACATGCCAGACACATGCACAGACACACGGACCCTACATGTGTGCACACACGGTGCCTGCATACACGTGCATAAATACAACCACGCACACATACAGCACGTGCACACACGTGCACAGCTACGCAGACTATGCGCGCACACAGCCTACGCGCCTCGCCGGGTGCTTCTGCGCACTGCCGTCTGGGAGCCTTGCTTCGGAGGGCTCTTCACCCTTTCCTGGGGCCCCTTTTTCCTAAGCTGCCCCCACCCCGGAGATGAAGGGGTCACGAGTACAGGGCCTGGAGGAAGGAGCGGTGGTGCTGCGGCGTGCGGGGTCTCGTGTGTGATGCGGCTCCAGCCCCGGGTCGCGGCCGCTGGGCTCGGGCAGGGCGCCGGGCTGGCCGATGCGGACGCGGGGCTGCCCGCTCTGCCTGACCGCCTTGTCTCACCTCGTCCTCGCAGTGACCTGACCAATGGTGCGGACGGCGTGCTGGCCACGAGCTCCAGCGGGTCCCAGTACAGCGGCTCCCGCGTGGAGACCCCCGTGTCGTACGTCGGGGAGGACGAGGACGACGACGACGACTTCAACGAGAACGAGGAGGAGGACTGACGCCCGCCCGCGGCCCGTCCTCGCGGCGGCCCGCCCTCGCGCTCTGCGTCGGGAGCACTGGTTTCGGGAGCGACCGCTGCCGCTGCGGGCCTTTGTCTCTCTGGCCTCGTCCCCGGGCGCCGGCGGCGAGCTGCTACCCGGCCGCGCGGCTCCGACGAGCAGGCGAGGGCCGTGTCCCGCGGGGTCTGGGGGTGAGCGGTGGTGCTCCCGCGCCGGCGGCCGCACAGCCTGTCCCTCGCTGTCCGCGATTCTGTTTCCCTTGTCTGTCTCTCGTCCCGAGTTCCCTTCGCCCCTCGTCCGCGCCCGGGGCGCCATCGCGTTGCCAGCGCGGGCCGCGGGGGCCGGGGGTCTGCCGTGGGCCTGCCGCGGGTCTGCCGCGGGTCTGCCGCGGGCGTGCGGCTCCCTCCCGGCGCCGGCCCGTCTCGGGGCGTCCGGGGGCCCGGCGAGCGGCGGCCTCTGCCTTTCAGCGTTCGGCGCCATCGACTGTATCGTGACTATTTTCCCTTAAATTATATGGACTGTGTGATTCCATCAAGTTTATACTTTTTTTTTTCTCTGTGTTGCAGCAAATTGTGAAGTTCTGTTTTTGTTTTTGTTGTTTGGTCCAAGTTTCCCACCATGCTGGTGCCGCTGCGACAGCGGTGGAAGGTCGGGCGCGCTCGCGGGGAGGCCCGCCTGATTTCTCTCGGGCGAGTGCGGCTCTGGGGCCGCTGTTTACAGGCCTACACGTCTGTCATCTGAGGACACAAACTGAAACAAACGTCGTCTTTGTTTCGTGAGCACCCTCCTAGAATCTATGATGAAGTTGACATTAAATAGAGAGAATGTTCTAACAGTTTTTTAACTCAAAATTTGTCAATCATTTTTAATAGTTCTTTTTTTATAAAAAGAAAAAGGAATTTCAGGACAGGCAGTAGTCCCTTTTAAAACTTATTCACAAAGAACCATTAACCGCACAGTTGCTGTCAGCTGCCTGTTCTAAACAATAGTCTTTTTATTGAAACACAGATAAACTTTTCTGTAATATTTTATGGAATATAAAGAGACTTTAATTGTTTGACTTGTTTAACTCGGCACTGTTAGTTTTTATTAATAAAACGCGCATGGGCATTTTGAACAGGCTGTGTGTCCCTCTGACTCCAGAGTCTCGTCCGCAAGTTACTTTACCTTCTGTGTCGGTCCTGCTTGTCCCCGGGCGAGGGCTGGTGGCCAGGCTGGATGGGCCCCGGTGGGCATGCCACAGCGCCTGCCCTCCCCTGCCCGCTCCGCAGACACGGCTCCCGCCTTCCCCCCGGGTCGTCGGAGTCGAGACAGGGTCGGGGGTTCGGCTCAGGAGTGAGGTTGGAAGGTCAGAAAGGACAGCACGGTGTGGTACGGACGTGTGGAAGACCGTGGGCCTGGGATGGGCGTCCGCGGTGCCGCGGAGGAAGTGGCGGCTGGTCCTCTCTTGCCGCTCGGGACCTCCCTCCGCTGTCCCCGACGGCAGCAGGAGCCGGGCGGCGGGGGCCCGGCGGGTTCTGTGCTCACTGGTGCTGTGTGCCCGCAGGCCTGCGGCGACCTCCCTGCAGGACCCGTTGACCTCGCAGTCTGCCTGTCCTCGGTGTCTGACAGGCTTCCCACCCTCAGCTGTGTGGGGCTGTGTCGCTCTGTGGGTGGCGACCTTGCGCCTGGCGCTTGCGTGGGCTCAGGACACCAGGTCGCGTGTGGTGGCCGGACTGGGGGGGGGGGGGCTCGGGGAGAGCAGGTGGCTTTGATCGGAATGCTCTCGTTTGGCGCGGGGCCGCCCTGGGTGTTGGACTGCGGGCTTGTGTCCGTGGCGTCCTCTGGGGTGCAGACCCCACGCCCCGCAGACGCCCTCCCGCCCCCCTGCTCACGTCCTGCCGCTGCACGTGCTCCGGGCGGCCGCCCTCTGGCGTCGTCGGAGTTTCCCCGACGGAGGGTTGAAACTCGGAGAAGATTTTTAAAGAGAAAATGATTTTGTTATATTTTCCCCTGATCAGAAAAGACGTGATTGTTTTACATAGAATAAGAACGACTTTAATGTTTTATTTTTACAGTCGAGGAATTGCGCTCTTCAAGAGCAGACCTTCAGAATGCCCGTTCTTGTAAGTCGTGCTTCTCGGAGCGCGCGAGCGCGCGAGCCGTTTTGGCGTTGCCGCGGCTGCAGGGCTCCGTCGGTGGTAGGGAAACTGCGGTGCGGCGAGGAGCGCGAGGGCCGCCGCGGCGATCCTGAGGGTCCTGCTCGTCGGGTGGCTGCTGCCTCGCGGTGACCACGGCGGCCCAGCGTTTTTATCGGAGCTACAGGTTCGGGGGCGGAGAGGAGAGAGGAGGGCGCGAGAGGCCGCTGGCTCGGGGCACGGGTGCCCGCCGGCTCTTCCCGGCGGGCCGGGCGGGGGCAGCGGGGGCCTCCCCCTCTACTGCCGGATGTTGAGCTTGAACTGCACTTTCCCTTCGTAGGGGTCGTGGGGGTTGTCGAACGTCACGTGGTTGGCCAGGATCTTGCACACGATGAGGACTTCCGTGTTCCTGGGGACGTTGAGAAGCTTCGCGGCGACCAGAGGGTTGCTGTAGTGGGGCTGGAACGCGCGCGGGAAGAGGGAGGAGGGCAGCGTTAGAAGCGGCGCGGCCGGTGTCCCGCCGGGCGGCTCGGAGGCGGCCTGCCTGCTGGAGACGCGCGCGCTCCGCTCAGGGACGAGGGGAGCCAGTCCGGGGTCGGGGGGTAACACCAGGGACTAATTCAAGTGCAAGCTATACTTGATGGAAATTACTGTAAACACAGGAAAGGTCGGGAGGTTTGGAGGCTGTGCTTTGACATGGATGTACGGTTGTCTAAAGGGTTTGGGAAACTGGGAAAGTGAAAGCATTAGGTTTGATGTTGGGAGAGCTGTGTTTGCTGGCAGGGAAACCCCAGAGAGCCGCACGGTCACCTCTGTGTCACCCGTGTGACAGGGATGTTGGGGGCCTCCCTTCGGCCCATCGTTGCTCAGTTTGGGACAGTTGTGCGGCCGAGTTGCAGAAGCGAGAAGCCAGCCTACCTGTGCCTTCTTCCCGTAGTAGGGGAAGTAGTGGAGGCTGAAGGTGCCGTTGGGCGGGTAGTACTCCACCTGCAGGGGGCGGGCGTCTGCGCGCTGGGCCTGGGGGCGGAGAGGCCGGCGCCTGAGTGCGGCAGGACCTGGGGCACATGCGTGTGCCCGCGTGTGTGCGTGTGCCCGGCGACTGGCTGGAGCTTTTCAGAACCAGAGGGAGGACACCTCGTGTCTGTTAAAAGCTGAAGTCAGTGGGGCGCCTGGGGGGCTCCATGGGTTAAAGCCTCCGCCTTCGGCTCAGGTCATGATCTCAGGGTCCTGGGATCGAGCCCCACATCGGGCTCTCTGCTCAGCGGGGAGCCTGCTTCCCCTTCTCTCTCTGCCTGCCTCTCTGCCTACTTGTGATCTCTCCCTCTCTGTCAAATAAATAAATAAAATCTTTAAAAAACAAAAAGAGCTCAAGTCAGCCCACACGTGTGGTCACGGAAGGGGACCCGGCGTCGCCGCACAGCGGGGCCCTCGGGCAGGATGACCAGCCTTGGAAAAGATTCCGTGGAGACCCGTTTGGGTTTTTGGGGTTGTGCTTTAAAACCGGCTTTGAGAAAAAGTGGAGTAAGTTACTGCCGACCCTGAGCATGTGTCTCCAGATTCCCACCGAGTGCTCTGAAGTGTGTGAGTGACGCACTGTCCCAGGTGCTTCCTGAAGCCAGACGGGGACGAAGACAGCTTTCCGTCCTGGGTTTGTGCCCTGCAGTGCAGCTGCTCTAGGAGGGGGTGCGCGACCGTGGGCCCGGCGGCCGAGGGGGGCGAGGGAGAGCGGCTGCGGGGCGGCCGCGCACTCACCAGGAAGACGCAGTCCACCCTGGGCGCTGTGCTGTTGCTGGGGAGGAAGTTCACGATCTGGAAGGAAAGGGGGCCGTGGCGCTCTCCCTCTGCTGCGTGTACGCGCGAGCAGCCTGTCCACACGGCCAGACCCCACCCCACGCGGTGGTCGTGGCTGCCGGTGCGTGGCAGGGCTGGACGGGAGGGTCTGAGCCGTGGCTGCCACTCTCTGGTGCCCCGCGGTGCCCTGAGATGGGGTGCCCTGGGCTCCCCCCTGCGCTGCTCCCACGCACGCGCGCTCAGCCTCCTGGGACCCGGCCCTGGTGCGCCTGCTTGTGCTTGGCGCCCTCCCCACACTCCTGCGCTGGTGTGCACGGCTCTCCCGCCAGGCAGCGTCGAGACCCCTCGGGGACCCAGCAGCGTGTGCCGTTCACAGAAGCCTGGCTTCCCCAGGTGTCTCGGGAGGGAAGTGTAATCGTGCGCACGCCTGTTGGCCAGCTCGGAGCAGAGATCCCCGGCCCTCCTGCCCTGTCGGCTCCAGTGGGATGTCCCCCTCCCCTGCACCCCGAGGCTGGAGGGACCGTGCCGCTCGGCCTCCCTCGTGCCCGGCAGAGGGTCCCTGGTCCAGATGGAGAACCGCTGCTCGGGATGCTTCCCAACCGTCCTCGTGGCACCTGACGCAGCACGGCTGCTGGCGAGCTGTGTGTGCACGTGGCCGCCCAGCGTCCAGATGCCGTAGAGCGTGGGCTCAGGGCTGCGTCAGCCGTTTAGGCGGGATCTGGGGAATGCTCAGCTCCCGAGCCAGCGCCACAGGCGCAAGCTGAGCGAAGGTGCAGGGTGGGGGGGCCGCGGTGTGTGTCCCAGCCCTGCCAACCCAGACCCTGCACCGGGACGCATGGGGTCACGCGAGGGCCAGGCACCCGGGCCCCTCCAGGCCATGGCTGGGTCTGGGGTCCGCAGGCTCCCTCACTCACCCTGTTCATCTTAATGATAAAGCATGGCTTTCCTTCCGCGAAGCCGAAGCTTGGGTCCGTCTGACCCGAGCAGTTTTGCAGCATGTCTGCCGTGAACTTGCAGGAGAACTTGGTGTGGTTTGGGGCCCGGAAGCTTTCCTGGAAGAAGTACTTGTCGGAGGTGCAGTTGACGCTGTCCTCCTGGGACGTTGGCGAGTAGCCTGCCGGGACAGACGCGCCAGTGGGCGCCGACCTCAGCCACAGCCGCCTGGGGCTGGCGGGAGGGCGGCGAGGCCGTACCCCTCCGCGAAATGGTCTTAGAAGGGGGAGGAGCAGAGGTGGGAACACGTCACCTGCCAGGAAGTCGTGGAGCGTGTGCACGAGGCCCACCCAGGTCCCGTTGTCAGAGACGTTGTAGGAGATGTCCAGGCCTTTATCTCCGTAGACATCCGGCCTCAAGGTCACCCCTGCAGAGAGCACGACACATCTCACTCCGTTCCCCCCGAAGCGTGGGTCGCAGCCCAGCCGCTCGTTGCGGAGATGGCCCGGCCCGGCGGCCAAGCGTGGGCTGCTGGGGTTCCGGCCGGGCCTGGGTCCTCGAGGGTCCCCGGGTGAGGAGGCTGCGGCCGGGGTTCCTGCGGCACGAGCTCAGCAGGGACCCACCCGCCCGGGAGCTGCACCGTCGGCGCCTGCCCGGCTGCCTGGTCAGACCCGCGTTGCCGCGTGAAGTTGGGTTTGACGCACATCGGAAAACCCTTCACTGGTTTAGGTCACGTCTGAAGGCATTCAGATGACGTGTTAATTGTACGAGAACAGGGGCACACGCGTGGTGTCGGAGCCTAGCAGGCAGCTCCCCCGTGTTCACGCGAGGACGCGCGAACCTGTGTCGTGAATTCCGTAAACGGGATCCTACTGCTCGGGTCCGACCTGATCCTTGCGTTTTCCGACGTCGTCGTCAGGCGGACTCCCCTCCTTCCGTCCACGATACCGTCCTGTTTGGCGCCTGAATGTTCCCGTTTACGAAGCCGTTCGTGGGACTTGTTAAACAAGTCCGCTAGTGTCCTCTTGTTTCGTGGACGCCGTGGACGTAACCGCGGCACGTAGTCCCAGCTGAAGATCAGGAGGGGGTCTGCCCACGGAGAGAGCGTGCCCACGCCCCGCGGTCTCACGGCTCGCTCGCCCCCTCCCTGCCTCCGCTGCCCCTGCGCCGCCGGGCTGCGCACTGATCGTGTTACGGTTCGGAACGGCGTGTTCTGCTCTGAAGCTGCAGGGGAACCCCACGGCTGTCGTCGGTGGTCTCCAGAAACGACAGGCAACAGAGCACCTGGGTGTTGTGATCCCTGAGCGGGGGGCTCACGGGAGAGCCCCGCAGAAGAGCTGGACTGGCCCGAGGCAGACGCGCCCACCCTGGCCCCCGCTCTGAGCCCACTACCCTGCGGAGACAGGCATCTTCCTTTCCTCTCCTGGGGAAGTCCGGGGCCGCGGCGGGCGTTTCCCTGGGTCCTGCTTCCTCAGCAAGGCTTCAGGACGTGTGGGCCGTGAGCGTTCCGAGTAACCGCGCCGGAGAGTGTGTTTTCTCCCTCGATTCCTCTCTCCCTCCCTTCCCCCCGCTCCCTCCTGCCCGTTCTTGTCTGGTGTGTGCAGGCGGCGGGGCTAAGCCACCTTCCCCGGGACCTCGGGGCGCCGCCTCTGTCTCAGGCCCTGGGCTCCCGTTGCCAGCAGTAGCTCCTCTCCTCTCGGGGCCGACTCGGGCGAGCGGTGCTCAGCCTTCGTTCGGAGCCTCCGCCCCCGGACAGGCGGCCAGCAAGCTGCTCGGAGCCAAGCCGTGTTCCGAAGACCCCGTGGCTGTGGCAGTGGTCCTCCCGCAGGGGAGAAGCGTCTGGTGGAGAGCAGCAGCCCTTCCCCGCCCACAGAGCCTCCGGTCCCCGTCTCCCTGCTCGCTCGCACACCCTCCTGGATGTGTTGTGTGTGTCCGTCCGCGTGTACGGTAAGTGTCTCGGGACCAAATCTGTTCTAGTAATTAGAACTAATCCTAAGTCAGACTATACTCTGGGGCCACCACCCCCAAAAGGAGCTGAGGGGCTGTCCACGCCGGGGTGTGCCCTCCGGAACCCTGGGCTGGCAGCGGGAACGGCCCCTCCCGGCTGCCCCTCCCCCGCCCCCGGCTTCGTCTGCAGGGACCCAGCAGTGCTCCGGCGTCGGCCACCGGCCCCGTTACCTGGTGACTTGAGCTGGTCTTGGTAGTCGGGCGTGTATGGGTCGAGCGTGCACATCAGCGTGTAAATGCACAGGGCGAAGATTCCCGTCATCACCACGTAGAAACCCACGTAGTAGAGGCTGATCCACACTGTGGGGAGAGGCAGGCGGCCCGCGGGGCCGGCGTAGGACCCACCGTTCCACCGCCTTAGTGAAGACCTCGGTGTTCGTGGTGCCTCCACACTACGCGTCGTCCCACCGTCACCTTCGTCAAGTTCTGGAATGTTCTCCCCACCCAAGACATGCTCCGTACCCCTTAACTTAAAGGTCTTTAAAAATCGTAAGCTTTAAGAACATAGCTTTAAAAATATTCATTTCAAATCCAAGGCCGAACCTTTGGGGCTGCCCCTCAGATGGTCGCACTTTGTAGACGTCTGCCGTCAGCAGGGATTAGAGCCAAAGTGGCCTTTTGGGGTCATCTGGTGAGGGAGGTGCAGCCTGGCCTGAAGCCGTGGCAGGGCCTGGGTCCTGGCTGCTTGGACTGCTGCCGGGTGGTCCTGTGCATGTCCTCAGAGCGCCGTCCCGCCATCCCCCGCTGTCCCCCGCCGTCCCTGCCGTCCTCTGCCATCCCCTCACCCTCCCACTGTCCCCACTGTCCCCCGCCGTCCCCTCACCCTCCCACTGTCCCCGCCGTCCCCGCTGTCCCTCGCCATCCCCCGCCGTCCCCTCCCCCTCCCATTGTCCCCGCCGTCCCCGCTGTCCCCCGCCGTCCCCGCCGTCCCCCGCCATCCCCTTACCCTCCCACTGTCCCCCACCGTCCCCCGCCATCTCCCACCATCCCCTCACCCTCCCCTCACCCTCCCACTGTCTCCGCCGTCCCCTCACCCACTGTCCCCGCCGTCCCCGCTGTCCCCCGCCGTCCCCGCCATCCCCCGCCGTCCCTGCCATCCCCCGCCGTCCCTGCCATCCCCACCGTC
>CM052883.1:319412-339502 GCA_028534135.1 Potos flavus
TCTTGCTCTCAGAACCCATCCAAGTATTGCCAGGCCGGGCAGGACACGTGCTGTGCCTGGCCCTTTAATCTTCACGGCCCCGAGAGGAAGGGACAGGTCACTTGTCACCTTCATTCTACCGACAAGTCACCAAGGCCTAGAGAAGACTCAGCAAGAGGGACAGCTGGGCTCAGAGCCCGCGGGGGGGGGGGGCACTCAGAATCACTGCGACCATCCCGACACAGACATCGTTTCTGGGAAACGCCCACGGCCCCGTGGCTTCGAGGGCAGGGGAGCGGGGTCCAGGCCTATAGGCCTCCCCGGGAGTAACAAGAGCCAGAGCTGAAGACATTTCTGCTCATGGAGTGTCTTTCTGTTATCGGCTAATCTAGGAACATGCTACTCTGACTGCTCTCCTGGAAAATTACTGCAGGGCACCTTCTTCCTTTCAGAAAGACCCCAACTTCCCTTTCAACAATCCAAGTCTCCGAGGCCAGGAGCCTGAACGAGGACCACAGTCCTTTACAACGTCCAGGGCGGCTCCCTGGGGCCCAGGAGGGCCCTTTCCTTTCCCAGGGGAAGGAGCGCTCCCAAATACAGACTGAGCGCAGTCTCTAGCCACACGTCTCTGCGACAACGACCCAGGACGCAGGAGAGGTCAGGGCCTCAGGCGTCAGACAAACTGACCTGCCCACTAACCACATCCTCGCCCCTCCGGCCCCCAAAGTGAGACGTGGCCACGCAGCTCCGTGGGGGCTAGTGTCCCGTTTGTCAGGGAAATAGAGGTCCGTGCACGGGAGGAAGGCACCCCCGGGAGCCCCCACTTCCGGCTGGGAAGTGCTCCAGCACCTAGGTCTACAGGCCGGTTTCAAAGCTCCCTCAGTTGCAAAACCCCATGATTGTTTAATTTTGTGACTTCCCTCCTTCCCGAGCTGGTGCTTGTGCTGGGGGAGGGCACACGGGGCACCCAAAAACAAGGACGGACACCGCATCACCCACGGCCAGCCTACCGTGAGCCTACTTATTTAGACAATATTAAGGCAAACCTCCGTCTTTTATGCTGTATTTCATCACAAATCAGGTACCTCCGTTTTAAAAAGAAAGGGGTTCAGCAGTGCGGGAGTCCTGACAACCTCCGGGAACGAACGCCTGCGGATCGTCCGCGTTAACTGCAAAGTGCGTGGCGTCGCAGCCACGCAGCACTTCTTACCCGACCCCACACTCAGCCTCGGGACAAATCTGCAGGTTGGACTCCAACATAAACAGCTCCCTCGTCATCCTCCCTCCCCGCAAACTGGGACTTAGGTTCTGTCAATACAGGAGGAATAAGACATTGTCACTCAAATCCTCATTTTCTGGAAAAGCAAATAAAATGAGAGAAACGTAAGACCCCCTTCGAGGTAGAGTCCAAGTCATGACTACTTTGGAGCAGAGGAAGGAAGATACTGCGCAAGGCTGAGCAGACCCGACGGGCTATACTTACACGGCACTGTCATTACTCAGGAAGTTGCGCGAACACGGGCCGCTGCCCTGAACGTGGGCCTCGGGGAGTCCTGAACGTCACAGTGAACGAAGATAAACAGAAACTTACCCACCAAACACAGCACAGACATTTAAACTACCCAAAAACTATCTGTATTTACCATTAAAATTCAGGACATGAATCCAAGGTACGTTTCCCATAGATTTACAGTGAAATCATCTTACATCTACCACTCGCGCTAGAAGGGCAAAGGCAAACCTAATGTCCACATTTTGCTGTGAAATGATGAACAAAGGTTTAATATCCTTAATTTATAAAGACTGGATGAAAATCAACAGGAAACAGACACTGGAATAGGAAAATGAGCACAGAACACGCAGAGAAACACATTTTAAAAGAAAATATCCAACTTCTGTGTCAAGAAATGCAAACTAAAACAAAACACAATTTAAAATCTTACCTACCAAAGGGAGCAAGTTTTCTGGGCTTTCAAACTGAATTTCAAACCGAATGCCGTTACAATGAGCTCTCTGCTACAACCTGATGAAAGGAAGAATAACCCGCACGACCGTTCTGAGAAGTCACCGGACACCGTCTCGGAGACGGCGCGCATGGACTCACATCCACGTCCGGGACCTCTCCCCGGACGTCATCACAGGTCGGCACCAGGTTGAGGAGAGCTGGCCAGAAAGCACGGGAACCCCCAGCGCTGGAGACAGGGGACCCAGGGCGCGTCCACACGGTGGGACGGGCGTTTGCCAGACCAGCGGGCACGCGGCCCTCCCTGGGGACTCCCGGGCGGCCTGCACGGCTGCGCTCCCGGTAGCTCGGCAGAGGGCTGGGGGACGCTCAGCTGTGCGTCGCTTCATCTGTGCCCGGAAGCCGGGAACACTGCAAACAATCTAGAAGCCGGCATGTGGTGTCTTTAGATGACAGACACCGATGCTGGCTGTGACGTGCATGGCTCAGGCGAGAAACTCCGAGCGGGCCGACTGGGGAGCAAAGAACTACTTGCTTGAATTTAAAAAGACGTGTTTAGGCTTGTACGCATTTTCATTTCCCATTTTAGGTCACCTTCCCAATAGCCGACCACCTCCAACAACCCCCCCCCCCAGGCCAAACAACTGCACAGTTGCCGACCCAGCGGGACAGCGTCCGGGCCGGGCGGCGCACTCAGCTCCCCGCTCAGCTCCCCAGTGGGTCTCACGACGCCGAGTCAGCAGGTGCCTGGGGGGCCCGCCTCTAACTCGAAGCAGACGACAGGCCCCCAGCAAGCACCTGCTGGGTGACCCCTCCCCGCCCGCGCTTCCCTGGGCACACGGTCCCTCCTCACACACAGTGCGAAGCTCAATGCAAAAGAATCCGCGTGTGGATTCCGAACGAGAATTCTCTAACTGTTCTACACTGAAAAGTAACGAGGTGTCTTACACGCTTAAAGAGAAGAGCTTTTCAGAAAGGCGTCCCTAGAAGTCGCACCGCCAGCCAGGCCAGGCACAAACACCGCGGGCCATTCCCCAACCGTCGGGAGACACACCAAAAGCACAGAGCTGATTCTGTGAGGACACCCTTTTACCTGTTGAGTTTTACGCCAGGAATTCATTCATCCAACACTGTTTGACCGCGAGATGTCCCACGCTGACACTCAATCGAGCTGAGCTTCCCGCCTGGAACCCCTTCCCAGTTTCCCCAGTGCATCCCCAATTCCGAACCATGAGAAGCCCGGGTAAGAGCGAGCCGCCACCACAGCCCTCGCCCCCTGGTAAACCGCGTGCGCCTCGCTGACATCCCTCTCCAGGTCCGACGGGACGTCACTGCTGCACAAGTTAGCGTCGGATCCCACAACTCACTCCAGCGAGGCCAAAGGAAACCGCACGTTACTGCTTTACCGTGTTTATCTCTTCAGCCCTCATTTCGCCATCGAGGTCTGGGTCTGAAAAATGATACTCAGTACGTGTATTTTTAGATAAGCTCATTAGTCTCCTAGTGGTATTAAGGCAGGCCTCATGCTATCATCCCTCCGAAGCTTAGAGGGGACGCATTCTTCCTCGGTCTCCAGCTCTCAACGACACCAGAGAATTTTCCATAAACTCACAGAACAAAGTGGAGTCACAGACCAGCTTTCGAAACAGGCCACACACACCGCAGAGCGACGTACCGACCACCTCCTCCAGCAGCAGCTGCCACCGCACCGCCCTCAGCCCCAGACCAGGCTCCCCGCAGGCAGGGGGGCCCTCTGGCTCCCACGCTGGCAGCCCGCAGGGGCAGGGCCGGCCCCAGGAAGGGCCGCTGCCGCCCGACATCCCCCCGCAGAAGCATCTCCGCAATCTCACAGACAACCGGCTACCTCCCTGTGCTTTACAAACCTTCGTGGTACTGGACGAGGACAAGAACACGGACGTCCCACCGGGGCTCACGAGGAGCTCGGGCTCTGCCTGTGACCTTGAGAAAACCCACAAACCCCTGTGGGACCGCACCACACACCCACCACACGTGCATGCACACAGCTCGTGTAGGGGCACACTAT
Organism: Potos flavus; assembly: GCA_028534135.1. Lineage (NCBI taxonomy): Eukaryota > Metazoa > Chordata > Mammalia > Carnivora > Procyonidae > Potos > Potos flavus. The sequence goes on from CM052883.1 coordinate 323,399, forward strand.
CATGTCAGGTGCCCTCCCCTTCCTACTTCGTCCCAGGGCAATTTCTAACACAGCGAGCACGTTTATGCAACTACAATTTCTGTATTTTCTCTGAAGGTGACATTTACCTCTAGAGCCCTTCTCAGTGCTGAAAATGTGACTGTCTTCTCAGCCCGGCGAACCTTCCCAATCGTGATCTGTGTCCATGGAGCCTCGGTTGGCACAAAACGAACCTCAGATACCTAGCTTCACCGATCAGTACAGAGTCGACATTCTTCACCTCCCAGGGCCACGAGACCCCAGGAGGGAGGACAGGCCCACAGCTGTGGGAGCGGAGACCCACGTGGTCCGAGGGTGGCAACTGAAATGTCGCCGTGTGCCTTGCCCAGCCGAGACTCTCTCCATAGGAACTGCAGAAACACTGCCCACAGCGTTCACCTACGGAGGGCTGGGCCAGGGGGGTCCCGCAGGGGCGCTGGTGGAGGCCCCGAGGCAGTGCTCTCTGCTGGCTGCGCTGAGCCCCAGGGGCTGGCCTCCATGGATGGCTGTCCCCGACTGCGGGAGGGAACGCCGTCCCTGCGCGGCTGTCTTTACAGCCAAGGAGCTCCCATCCCAGATCCCAGGACCCACCAATATTCTCCTATTAAATTCTGAAAGTGAACCCCGAAACTGTTGCCCACGGCCACCTCTGGGAGTGACTGAGCTGGGGGTCTCGGTCGCTTCCACACTGCTTTGCGCCAGCTGAGCTTTCTTCCTTCCATACCAGGTATGAATACGGAATTTGCATTTTTCCCATTGGAATTTTTCGTTGCCAGCTTACACCAACATAATTCCCGCAAACGCAGGTCAAAGGCCTACAGCCCACTCGGCCCTCGCGCCCAGCCAGCTTCCTGGAGATGGGCGGCAGGGGGCCTCCGCCCCGACGCACTGCCCCTGTGTGTCAGGGCAGAGTAAAGCCAGGGAAGCAGGGGGCAGGCGGGGTCCTGCCCCCAGGACACCTGCCGGCAGCCCACTCCCTCCCGTCACACACACCTCCAGGTGAAGAGACGTGCTTGCAAAATGCAATGCTCGCGACTAATCACCAAGGAATCGGCCTTCTTTTCACATGTTGCTAGAAAACGCGAGGCTTTTTTAAAGCAAAGGAACGACAGTGTTTTGTCTAGATACCCCTTTTAAACATATAGAGATATTCATCTGTGTTCTAGCAACAGAAAACACAAGGTGCAGTCGGCGTCGGAGCAGCTGGGCTCCCGGCCCCGGCTCCTGCAGGTCCCACACGCCCACGTCCATGCTCTTCCTGTCCTCCCGTTTCAGTGAAAGAGCACAGCTTCCTCGGGGGCCTCCACCCTCGGCCACCCCTGCCCTGCCTCCCCATGCCTCCAGGTTCCCCCCATGCCCTCCTGCCCCTGGGGCAAACCCCGTTCCTCCATCCCCTCTCTACCCCCCAACCCCCGGCCCCTCCATGCCCCAGCCTCCCCATTACCCCGACCCCCCTCCAGCCCCATGCCGCCAGGGCCCCCTCGTACCCCTGCGGCCCCCTGCTGCCCCAACACCCCCTCTACCCCCACCGCTCCAGGGCCCCCGGCCCTGCAAGCTTCATGAGAGCGGCCGAAAGGCACACCTCGCTCTCTTCGCCAGGCACGGACGCTCGTCAAATGGCAAAGGATGGACAGGATGGATGAGTGAACAAAACAAGCAGGTCGGCCTCAACTCGGGCATTTCCCCCTCGTCCCCACGTGCCGGGAACTGAGGCAGACACACGGCACACTGGAGCCCCGTGCGGGCCTGTGTCAATTCTAAACTGAGACGCGCCACAACAGGATGAGGAAAAGACACAGGTCTTCCCAGAAGACGACATCGGGCTCCTCCACCAGACCCACAGTTCGGGGGGTTAGCCTACAACAGCGGTCTGCGTGCCCAGACGGCCGCCCAGGGCCCCGGCATGGCCCACAGCTCCCCACTCAGGTCAGGACGGACATCGCTGACCTCCACCCTGCCCTTTAAAGCCCGTCCACGCCCACCACCCCGTCACCTGCAGCGACCAGGCTCAAGCCATCCAGCGCCCCCAAAACCTGCTGCTGGCCCTGGGCCTCCGCTGCAGGCAGGAAGCTGCCCCGGGTCCTCTTCACCAAAATCTGCCTGGCTGACCCTTCCCTGACCCTAAATTTCTCCTCCTTCATTGTGACCCCCAGAACCGAACTCCAGCCCCGTCCGGCACTTTGCAGAGGCTGCTTCTGTGGAAGTGCCCGCTGGAGGAGACGGCAGAGGCCCCCACGGGCTCCCAGAGGGCCTCCCGAACACAGTTACCCAAGTCTGTAACCGCGGCTCCCCGGAGCACACGGCCCAGCGGACTCCCACAGCGGCGCCCTCCGAGACTCCTACTTCACGTTACTGAGCGCGCACCACCTGTCGGGCATCTCTGGGGATAAATACCGGGGACTGGGGCGCGGCCATCGGCAGACGCGGCCAGCGCTGATAACCGCAAGCTCACAGACTCCGACTTGAACTTAAAGCACGCCAGGCGGGGTGCAAGTGTGTGTTCTCTCTGCCGTGCTGGAGGGCAGGACCCAACAGCAGTGGGTGCCCAGCGGTGGCGGAGCGCGGGCACGCCCTGAGCGAGGCCTTCTGGAGAAGGCTGGTCAGGCTCAGCACCTGCGGACGGGTGGCGCGGACAGGGACACCTCCCGGCTCAGGCAGACGCGCGCATCGGGCCGCGGCTCCAGCTCTGGCAACACATACTGAGCGTCCCCCCTCACGCTCCCAGAACGGCAGGACCCAGGAAGCAGGCTGCTTTTGGACCTAAACGTCTGTTTCTTGGAACAAACTTAAAACTCTTCAACATATTCTATAGTTTCATGACAAATACGGAAAAAGCTTAAGTAGGATTTTTCGCATTTCATTAGTCACCAAATTGCATTTTTCTGAGGCCAAAAGAAAAACAAAACGTGGCCAAAGCAAGAGCTTCGGGCTGACCTGCCTGCTTCCCCCCCACGCAAGCAGGTGCTCGGGGTCCCTGCGCGCACGGCCGACCGCAAACGTGCAGGACGAGAGGGTGAGCCGGCGAGGGGGCCCGCCAAGTGCGTGCGGGCCCTCCCGGCTCCTGCCCCGGTCCCCGGCCCCCGGCCGCCCCCGCGCGTCCACGCGGACGGAGCCGGACGCAGAGCCAGAACGGTCCGCACGCGGACCACACGTACTTACATCTTTGGCCATGTTACCAGATCCGTGAAATCGATGCTACAAATGTTCGCCCTCCAGAGAAGAAAATTGATTTTTCTGGTAAGAAAGACGGAAACAAGAAATGAGTAAGAATGAAAACCCCGATGGCCCAGGCACCCCCCCCCAGCGGCCCTCCCTCCTTTGCAGACCCCCGGCGCCCGCCCGCGCCCCCCGGCCGCGGGGACAGCCCACCCGCCCACACAAAGAGCCGGCCGCCCCCGGCCGCCCCCGGCCACCCGCGGCCGCCGTGACAGGTGGGCTTCCGGCCCCGCGGGCCTGTCACCCGGCCTCCGCCGCGCGCGCGCCTCCCTCGCCGGAACCGGCAGTCGGGTCGGCGCCGCCCCCACCCCGCGCCGCGTCCGCGGGGCCCCCAGCCCCCGGCGCTCCGGCCGACTCCGGCCGACCCCGGCCGACCCCGGCGCCCCGGCCCCCGACCCGCCCGCGACCCCGCCGCGCCCGGCCACCCGGGCGCCCCCGACGGCGGCGGCGCGGACACGGGGGGCCCGGGGCGCGGGAGCCGCGGAGCCGGCGCGCACACGCGGCGGGACGGCGGCGGGACCGGGGCGGGCGCCCGCGCGTCCCTGCCCCCTGCGGGACCCCGGCCCGCCGCACCTGGCTCGCTCCGGCGCGCGGGCACGGGCGGGGTCCCGGCGGCGCGCTCGGCCCCGGGGTCCCTGCCCTGCGAGGCGCCGGCGCGCGGGGCTCACCCTGCGAGCGGGCGTCGGGCGGCGTGACGTGCGCGGCGCGGCGGCGTGACGTGAGCGGCGGGCCGGCTCCCGCAGCGCGCCTGCGCGCCTTTTCGCGCCTTCGCCTCCCTCCTCCTCCTCCCGCCGGTGCGGCCCGCGCGCCCCGAGGGGGATGGGCTGCGCGCGCGCGGGTGCGGGTGCGTGTGCGCGTGCGCGCCGGGCGGGGACGGAGACGGCAAGTCCGGCGCGGAGAGGCCGAGGTGCGCGCGCACTTGGAGAGGGGCCGGAGGTGTGCGCACACCTGGAGAGGGGCCACAGGTGTGCAACGTGCCGGTGTGCGCGCACACTTGGAGAAGGGCAGGCGGTGTGTACGCGACGGTGTGCGCGCCCCTGGAGACGGGCCAGGTGTGTGCAGCGGTGGGGGGAGGGGGCCAGTGTATGTGCGCGGGTGTGCGCAAGGGAGAGAGGAGGCCAGGTGTGTGCATGCACTCATACATGAGTGTATTTGTGGTGTGTGTTCATGCAGGCGGAAGGAGGGTAGATCTTGTGCGCACAGGCGTGTACGTGGACAGGGGTTGGGGTGTGCACATGCAGGCGTGCGTGTCCTTGGAGGAGAGAGCAGAGGTGTGTGCACACTTGCATAGAGGCCAGCTGCATGCATGCGTGGCTGTACACACATGGAGGAAAGCAGGTGTGTGCGCACGCGAAGAGGTAGTGTGTATGTACACACACGTGCAAGTGTACTTGTGGAAGAGAAAGGCCTATATTTGCCCATGTGCAAGAGCAGGTGAGCAGAGAAGAGCGGGTGTGCGTGCACGCAGCGCAGCAGACCCTGTCCACCTGCAGGGCCAGCGGGCTCCCTGCCTACACCCAGCCGACCCCTGATTCCTGCATCCGGGTGGGGTGCTGGGGAGGGGAGTCAGGCAGCCTGTCCTCGGAGTGGACCCTGAGCCCCGGAGACTCGTCCTCCCCGGAGCCCACCACCCCCAGGCAGAGGGCGGGCTGGGGTCCAGAGTTCGGGGCTGCGAGGCCGTGTGCAGGGAGGAGCAGAGCAAAGGCCTCTCTGCGCTGTGGGGGTGGCTGTTCTTCTCTTACACGCCAGCAGGGCTCCTGTCCACTCCTGCTTCCCTGCCAATGGGCCACTTCTGCTAACGCCGGACTCAGCGCTGGTTTCACGAAGACGACAGAAAAATGCGCCTTCTTTGGGCGCATTAGCACAGAATGGAGAGCAAAGAAAGGTGGATGGTGAGGGTAATGGGGCAGAGGCAAAATTCTGCACATTCCTGCCTGCAGAATGGTCTTATTTCTCTGCTGGTGAAGTTCATACGCTCTTGGCCCCTTAACAGGCCCCTCGGGGGTTGGAACCTGCACCCTCCATGTTGTCCCTCTAGTGGTCATGTGTCCTAGCTCCATTCTCCTCGCACAGTAGCTCTTTTTTTACCGTATTTGAAGTCTCGCCCCCAGGCAGCAGCTGGAAACCCTACTCCCAGCCCGTGGACCCAAGTACACAGGGCGGCAAGCCTCTCAGGAAGAGCTGGGGGCTCAGGAAGAAGCAGGATCACAGTACAGAATCTTAACCCTCTCCCCACGAACTCAAGATTCCAGTAATTCTGGGGCACCCGGGGGGCTCAGTCAGTTAGGCATCTGCCTTTGGCTCAGGTCATGATCCTGGGGTCCTGGGATCGAGTCCCACATCGTGCTCCTTGCTCGGTGGGGAGCCTGTTTCTCCCTCTGCCTACTTGTGATCTCTCTGTCAAATAACTAACAAAATAAAATAAAATAAAATAAAAAGGTTCCAGTAATTCAACAACATTCACGCAGGAAAACTACCCCGAATATTTTAAGTAATGCCTGCACAGACATCACCGAGGTGAAATCCGCCGAAGACGCAAGGGGCTCTGGCTTACCTGGGATAAGGGCAAAGAGTTGGTTGGGGTTTTTATTTTTTGATTCCCTATAATAAAACATACCACAGAACCCTCATTTCTGTGTTAAAAGGTAGCAGAATTTCTAAAATTTTTGGTTGAAGATCCAAATATCTTCAGCCGCTGCTCTGCCTTGAAGTCGCTAGACTGGATGGCAGAAATGCGACCTTCTTGACGAGTAGCGCCCTGCGCGCCCCTCCTCCACCCGACCCTCCAGTGTCCACTCTGTGTCCGCAGCGTGGGCTCAGGGTGTCGGCCCGTCCCCGTCTCAGGCACTGCCCTTCCGCCCTGTGTCATCGTCCCCAGCACTCTTCTGTGTTCATTGGAACAAAGTGATTAGACCCTTCCGGGAGAAGTTCACATCTCCCGAAAGCTCCCTCCTTCCTTGTGGGCCTGCCCCGTTGAGTCTCGGGGGGTGATACGAATCCTTACCCCCCACCCCCACCCCATTAGGCTGTCTTTTAGAGAGAGAATGTGTTCTAATCACTTGAAAATTGAAATTCTGTGTTTGTTAAGTATCCAAGTTGCCCTTGGTTCCCTCCCTGATGACACTGGTCCTGTCTCCCGGCTTCCTGTTTTTCCACCTTCTTGGGTCACAATATGGTGACATCAAGACATGGGAAGACAGGGATGGGGACAGGGGCTCATGGAAGTTATACAGGAGAATGTTCCTAATGTGGACAAGGGACATTTTCTCTTTCTTCGCTAAAATATGCAGGCATTTTTAGAAAACTGTTCTGCTTATTTGTGGGTATCATAAAATACCAGTAAATCAGTGTGCTTGCTCAGCCTCAAGATGAATCCCCCGGCCCTCTCCAGAGAGGTCACCGCTCCTAAGCCCCGTTGGCAGAGGAATTCTGCAGCCGTCACCCGCCTCCTAGACACGTGGAGATGTCCTTACTCTTCCTTACGTCATGATTCATTTTGGAAAATTTCTGGTCCCGTTTCTTGGGAAGAGGGCCAGTCCTGGACCCTGTCGTGTATTAGGCTCCCAGCACTTGTATCTTACGAGATCTGCGTGATCATTTGCAGGCTGAAGCCACAGTCCTTTGGAAAGTTCTTCTCAGATCTGACGCATTCTAGACCGCGGCATCCAGGTCACTCAAGTTGATCTCACTAGCCTGTTTACTGCGTTTACTGCCCAGACCCTTTTCCCTTATTTACCCTTTGCCGGCAGTGCCCGCTGGCCTCTGCAATGCAAGAAATCCCCCTCGGTCTTTGCCATGTCACCCCACGGCCCTTTTTTTTTTTTTTTTAAGATTTTATTTATTTATTTGACAGAGAGATCACAAGTAGGCAGAGAGGCAGGCAGAGAGAGAGGGAGAAGCAGGCTTCCCGCTGAGCAGGGAGCCCGATGCGGGGCTCGATCCCAGGACCCTGGGGTCTTGACCTGAGCTGCAGGCAGATGCCTAACTACTGAGCCATCCAGGCACCCTTTTTTTTTTTTTTTTTTAGGATTTTATTTATTTTCACCCCACAGCCCTTCTGAAGGGCTCCTCCTGGGGGACCACGCCGCCCTGGCTAAGACGGCAACGAGGCTATTTTCCACGGAATCGTACCACGTGGGGTGGAAATACAGCCTCCGATCACGTCCTTCCCCCATAGGATCCGGTTGCCGTCACGGGGAGGGAAAGCGGCACTGGGGCCTACACCCCGGGTCTGGGAAACTTGACTTTCCGTACAACCGAATGCCTTCGGTCCTTCTCTGCTACCTGTCTGCTGACCCTACAGATTCGGAGAGGGGCCTTACAGCGCACCTGCTGCGGCGAAGCTGGCACGGAGGGAAGTCAAGTGGCCTCGGATAAGTAATCTCAGCCTCTCTGATGCGCAAGTTCAGCTTGATTAGAAGACAAACCACGGTTTCCTAAGTTTTGCCTTTCCTGCTGCATTCCTCCCCAAACTCTGAGTGCCGACGTTGCGCAGATGACTAAGACAGAGGATGGCAAAGCAGGACAGGCGGATTCGCAGACCGTCTGGGCTCAGAAGCAACACGCAGGGGCCAGGGAAGCTGGGTGCCCCCTCGACCTGCCTGGGGCGGCAGCGGCACCCCGCACACCGCCTCGGAGACCAGCCGGTTTGCACTGGTCCGAATGCAATCACGGCTCTAGAGCCAGAATCGTGTACAGACGCCTGCGCTGGGTGGGCTGCGCCCAGCGCTCCAGCTTCTGGGGGTGGACACACTTCCCCGGGGGGGGGCGGGGGGAGGAGGGTGGCACCCGCCCCTGCCGATAGCCAACGAGAGCAGATTCCTTCCGCGTAAGGAGTTCCTTCGACACCAGCTTCCCAAACGCAAGTGTCTGCTGCTCAGAGCTTTCCGAGAAGCTGCTGAGGGTTCACAGGAGGAGGGAAGAGCAGGGGCCGACCCAAGAGCCCCAGTGCAGGGTGCGGGCCGGGCCAAGGAAGAGGCGGGTGTGGGCCGCTGGGGCAGGAGGACTGGACACAGGGCAGTTTTGGGAAGGCGCTTCTGGCACTGGCGCTCCGGGCCGGGCAGCAGAAAGCGAGTCAACAGGCCGGCGAGAGTGCGTTCTTCCTCGCTACACTCCCCGAAGCCTCCTGCACGACACATACCTAACCTCTCTCCAATCTAGGTTTGCCGTCCTACAGCTAGACCACGGATTCCTTTGGGGGAAACCACTTAAATTCTTGGCTTCAGGGCGCCTGGGGGGCTCAGTCGGAGAAGCGTCTGCCTTCCGCTCAGGTCGTGATCCCAGGGTCCTGGGATCAAACCCCACATCGGGGTCTCTGCTCAGCGGGAGCCTGCTTCTCCCTCTCCCTCTGCCCTCCCCCTGCTCGTGCTCGCTCTCTCTTGCTCTATCTCAAATAAATGAATAAAATCTTTAAAAAAATAAAAATAAATTGTTGGCTTCACAGACACCCTCTGAGCCACTGACGGAAGGTTGGAGGAGCCCAACCTCTTAGTAGGGCAACTGGGTGCTATGACTGATCCTTACAATGTCATTTGAGACAACAATCATGAACTCATGACTCTGCCCCCAAACCCGCTCCTCCGCCCAGCGTCCCCCGTGCAGGAAATGAACTATGTCCTCCCGGTTGTTCACACCAGAGACCCAGACAGAGGTCAAATACCTTGTGTGCTCTCAGTAACTAAAACCGCTCACCAACGTGACACATCTTGAATTCGTCTCCTTCCCCATCTCCTCGGCCATCCCCGGCCCCATGACTGTCCTCTTCACTGAGGACTTCGAAATAACTACTCGCTCCTTCTTCCAATCTTGTCCCACTCAGATCTCTTATCCGAGGGATATATTAGAAATGGATCATCATGCTACTTCCTGCTTAAAATTTTTCAGTTTGCAACCTGCTTTTGGGTTGGTAAGAACCTAGGGGCACGGAGAGGAGCAGACTCCAAGCGAGGCCCCTCTTCAGTGCACCGCTGGCTCACACAGGGTGGGCAGGGCCCCCAGGACCCAACGCTGGGGAAGCTGGCGTGAGTGCTGGAGACAAATGTGTGTGCCGACGTGGCTGGGCTGAGTCAGGTCCCATTGGTTCTGCAGTGCGGTGCAGGCCCCCCACGTTCTTGTTCTGTCTTGGTGTTCTGCCCACTGCTGGAGGTGGGGCGTCGAGGTCCCCTATGTTGTTGTAGAACTGCCTATTTCCCCCTTAAACTGTCGGTGCTTGCTTCCTTTATCCAGAAGCACTGATGTTTAGTGCGCATATATATACGTATTTATCTTTTTAAGTTTTACTTAATTAAGTAGTCTCTCCACCCCACGTGGGGCTTGAACTCACATTCTCTTCGACTGAGCCAGCCAGGTGCCCCCAGTGTATATATTTGTATTTATAATTGTTATATCTTCTTGTGAACTCACCTTTTATCACAGTCACATTATATCATTATCATTACAGAATGTCCTTCGTCTCATGTAACAATTTGTTTAAAGATTTATTTATTTGAGAGAGAGTGCATGTGTGCGTGTGCAAGTTGGGGGAGGGGCAGAGAGAGAGGGAGAGAATCTCAAGCAGACTCCCCATTGAGTGCGGAGCCCAGCAGAGGGCTCTATCCCACAACCCTGAGATCACGACCTGAGCCGAAATCAAGGGCCAGACGCTTAACCAACTGAGCCACGCAGGCACCCCTCTCGTAACAATTTTTTTACTTAAAATCAAGATAGATTGTATCTATCTTGTCTGATATTAGCGTAGCCACTTCATTCTCTTCTGGTCACTAATTGTGAGTAAAATCTTTTTCCAGCCTCTCACTTTCAACCTGTGCATCCTTGGATCAAGATCAAGTCTCCTAGAGAGCATATATTCGGATCCTGCTTGTTATCCGTTCTGCCACTCTGTGTTTTCTGATCCATTTACACAAGCATACCTTATTTGTTAAATATATAGATTTATAATTATTTTATGCATTTCTCTATTAAATCAGATAAGAAATTAAAAGTGGAGCTACAAACCAAGAAGACAATAATTTGCCCATGTATTCACCCTTACCGAGGTCTTTGTTTCTTCATATGGCCTCTGGCTATGTCTAGTGTCCTTCTGTCCCAACCTGAAGGATTCTCTATAGCATCTCTTGTAGGACAGCTCTAGTGGAAATAAACTCTTCGTGCTTTTGTCTATCTGGAAATGTCTTACTTTCTCTCTTATTTTTGAAGCACAGTTTTTCCGAATACAAAATCCTCGTTTGGCAGGCTGTTTGGGATTTCTCCCCCGGCATCTTAAATATGTCATCCTGCTGTCTTCTGGCATCCGTGGCTTCTGATAAGAAATTGGCTGTTAGTCTCACTAAGTGATGAGTCACATCTTATTGCTTTAAAAATTCTTCATCCTTGTCTTTGAGTTTGATTATATTTCAGTGTGGGTCTCTTTGACTTTATCCTACTCAGTTCATTGAGCTTCTTGGATTTATAGTCATATCTTTCATCAAATTATACACCATGGCCAAGTGAGATTTATTCCAAGGATGCAAATGTTTTTCAACATAAGAGAATCAATCAATGTAACATATCACATTAGTAGAATTAGACACACACATACATACAAGTATATCTGTTAGATACTTCTATGCCAATGGTCATTGCAGCATTATTCACAACAGTCAAAAGGAAGAAACAGCCTAAGGGCCCATCAGCAGGTGAGTGGATAAACAAAATGTGGTTAAATATATGAAATGGGATATTATTCAGCCATATAAAGAAATGAAATTCTGACACATGCTACAACAGGGATGAACCTTGAAAATATAGTAAGTGAAATAAGTTAGACACAGAAGGGCAAACAGTGTATAATTCTACTTACATGAAATATCTAGAATAGGCAACTTAATAGAGACATAAAGTAGATTAGTGGTTACCAGTGACTGAAGGTAGTAGAGAATGGGGAGAGGTACTATTTAATAGTCATAGAGTTTCTGTTTTGGGTGATGCAAAAGTTTTGAAATAGATAGTGGCAATGGTTGCACAACATTGTGAGCATTGTGAGTTTAATACATACCACTGAATGGTACACTTAAAAATAGACAAAATGGCAAATTTTACGATGTATATTTTATCACAATTTTAGAAATTAATACTATACCAAAAATCATTGAATTGTACATTCTAAGTTGGTGAATTGATGGCACACAAATTATAGCTCAATAAAACTATTTTCTTTAAAAAAGCTATAAAGGACAATTGGGAAAGATTATGTATGTTCCAAAAATTAGCTAAGAGAAGACATTGTTATTTTGCTAGGTATGACAATGGTATTGTGATAATGTAGGTGATTATCTTTTTTTCTTAGAAGAGGCATGGCGATGAACTGAGTTACTAAGCATCATGATGCCAATACTTTACTTTTGAAAGGTTGAGGAGAAAATATATGTGTGTCTTTCAGATGGGAGAGGAGGAGGAGGAGAGAGAGAAAGAGTGATAATAGTCGTTTAGATATGTGTATTTTACTATTTTCTCAACCTCATTGTATTTTTTAAAAGATTTTATTTATTTCACAGAGAGAGAGAACATGAGTGGGTGGAAGGGCAGAGGAAGGAGAGAGAGAAGCAGACTCCCCGCTGAGTGGGGAGCCCGATGCGGGGCTCAATCCCGGGACCCTGGGATCATGACCTGAGCTAAAGTCAGACGCTTCACCGAATGAGCCCCCCAGGTGCCCCATCACCTCACTGTATTTCCGAACTTTCGAAATAGTTGGGAGAAGTCCCATTTTGTTCAACATTAATCAGAAGGTTCTAACCAGTGCACTAAGGCAAGAAAAAGAAATTGAGGCATAAATATCGAATAGGAAGAACTTACACTGTCTGTATCTCTAGATGATATGATTGCACACGCGGAATGTCACAGGAATCTACTAAAGCCAACCTGTAAATGTAGCAAATTCTCTAGATATAAGACCTATGCAATAAAATCAATGTTTCTATATAACAACAAACTATTAGAAAACAATTTTAAATACCGTTTAAAATAGCATGAAAAATATCAACTTATTGGGAATTAATTTAGATGTGCAAAGATCTATAGAAAAAATATAAAACATTGCTTAAAAAATCTGAAGGAGACCCAACACTTTGGAGATACATCATATTCTTGGATTGGGAGACTCAGTATTGTTAAGATGCCCATTCTTTCCAAACTAACGTATAGACAATGTCATCTCAATCAAAATCTCAGCATTATTTTGAAAGAAATTAGAAAGCTGATTTTTGGGGAAAATTGAAACTTCAATTTTATAGCAATTTTAGGCTCACAGCAAAACAGAGCAGAAAGCACAGAGAGTTCTCATAGACCCTCTGCCCTGCGCCTACGCACAGCCTCCCCCACTATCCGAATTCTGCACCAGAGTGGTCCATTTGCTACAATCGGTGAACCTACACTTACACAGCATAATCACCCAAAGTCCACGGTTTACGTCGGGGTCCACTCTTGGACTTGTCCATTCTATAGTTTTGGCAAATGTATAATGACATGAATAGAATCACACCGGTGGTGCCCTAAAAAGCTTCTGTATTCCACTTCTTCATCCTCCCTCCCGCTAACTCTTGGCAACTACTGACCGTTTCACTGTCTCTACAGTTTTGCCTTTTCCAGAACGTCATATGCTTGGAACCACACAGTACGTAGCCTTCCAGACTGGTTTCTTTCACTTAGGAGTACGTAAGATTCCTCCAGGTCTTTTTATGGCTTGAGAGACTATTTTTTAGCACTAAATAACATTCACTTGTCCGGATGCACCACAATCTATCCACTCACCTACTGAAGGACATCTCTGTTGCTTCCAGGGTTTGGCAACTGTAAGCAAAGCTGCCGTAACCATGTCCGTGCTGGTTACCGTACGGACATGTCGTCAACTCGGGTGACTAGCAAAGAGCAGGATTGCTGGGCCTCACGGCGAGTGTGTGTTTAGTTTTGTCGGTGACTGCCAAACTGTCTTCCAAAGTGGCTGTAGCTTGCGTTCCCAGCAGCAGCGAATGATAGTTCCTGTTGTTCTGCATCCTTATCGGCACTGGTGTTGTCAGTGCTGCATTCCGGCCACTCTAACAGGTGCGTAGTAGAATCTCACTGTTGTGTTAATTTGCAATTTCCTAATGACATATGATGTGGAGCATCTTTTCGTTATGCTTACTTGCCATATACGTATTTATGTGCGTCTATTTCTGGGCTCTCTATTCTGTCGCGTTGATCTATTGGTCTGTTCTTCTGCTGATCCCACACAGTCTTGATTGCCGTAGCTTCACAGGAGGTCTTGAAGTTGGAGAGTGTCAGTCCTCGAGCTTTGTTCTTCTCCGTCAATGTTGTTTTGGCTATTCTCAGTCTTTTGCCTCTACATATAAATGTTAGAATCAGTTTGCCAATATCTACACAAAAACTTGCTAGGATTTTGATTGGGATTGTGCTGAATCTATAGATAAAGTTGGGAAGAACTTTGAGGTTTCTGACTCATGAACACGGACTATCCATTTATTTATAATTCTTTGATATCTTTCATCAGAGTTTTATAGTTTTTCTCATGTAGATTTTATACATATTTCGTTACGTTTATACCTAAGTACTTCGTTTTGGCGTACTAATATAAGTGGTGTGTTTTTTTATTTCAAACTCTACTTGTTCGTTGCATATAAGTGACTTTGCATACTACCTTGTACCCTGTAACTTTGTTATAACTGCTTAATTCCGGAGTTTCTTGGCAACTCTTAGATTTGCTACACAGACTATCATGTCATCTGCACACAAAGATATTTTTATTTCTTTCTTGCCAATCTTTGTACATTTTCTTTTCTTTTTGTTGTTGTTGGTTTGGTTTTTTTTTTTTTTTTTTTTTTTGTCTTTTTGCATTAGCTACGACTTCCAGAATAATGTTGAAAAGGAGTGAGAGAGAATCCCTTGCTTTGCTCTTTTTTTTTTTTTAAGATTTTATTTATTTATGAGAAAGAGAGAGAGCAAGCGAGCATGAGCAGGGGAAGGAGCAGAGGGAGAGGGAGAAGCGGGCTCCCCGCTGAGCAGGGAGCCCGACACGGGGCTCAATCCCAGGACCCCAGGATCACGACCCGAGCCAAAGGCAGACACTCAACCGACTGAGCTACCCAGGCACCCCTCTTGCCTTGTTTTTGATCTTAGTGGGAAAGCTTTGAGTTTCTCACCATTAACTGTGATGCTAACTGTAGGGTTTTTGTAGGTGTTCATTATCAATTTGAGGAAATTCTCTTCCATTGCTGGTTTGCTGAGAAATCATGAATGAGTATTAGAGTTTGTCAAATGTTTTTTCTGTGTCTAGTGATAGGATAATGTGATTATCTTCTTCAGCCTGTTGTAGATTTTAGTAATTTCTTCCTTAAATGTTTGGTAGAATTCACTGTGAACCTACATGAGGTTATTAATTATTGATTCAATTTCTTTAATAGATACAGGCCTATGCCGATTGTCTCTTCTTGTGTGAGTTTTGGCGGATTGTGTTTGTGGCGTCAGTCCCAACATATTGGTAGTGATGCTCGGCAGTAGGAATGCCTGAGGCACTCATCTGGGCTCACGCTACTCTCATGAGCCCGCAGACATCCCCCACCGGGGCCAATATGGGGGCTGACCCTTGTATTCTCATGGTCACAGGATGCACTTCCACAAAAACCACCAGGTAACCTTGAGGAACGAGATTTATCACTCGCAGTTCCAGGAGGATACGCGGAGCACCCCAGGGCCACCCAGTGAGCTCACAGGTAGAGAGAGAGCACAGGAACCTGGGGCGCTGCCTTTAGCGGGATCCAAGGGCAGGGTGTCTAGGGTTTTTCTGGTTCTATAGTGGATAACTTAATGCGTAAGAGTGGGAATTAGGGCACAGAAAGGAGATATGGGGTCAAACAGTCTTCTAGGTTACCCAGAGCTTCTGAAAGAGGGACCTTCATGTTTGGGGATGACATAGTTCCTTATCTGTTTTTTTTTCTTGGCTGGCAGCTGTGTCACACAGGTGGAGATATGTTTATCGAAGGTATGGAAATGGATGCCTCAGCATTCAAAAGCTTAATGTCAGATGAATGGATAAAGAAGATGTCGTATATATATACATGGAATACGACTCAGCCATCGAAAAGAATGAAATCTTGGGATGCTGGGTGGCTCAGTTGGTTAAGCCTCTGCCTTCGGCTCAGGTCATGATCTCAGGGTCCTGGGACTGGAGTCCTATACTGGACTTCTCGCTCGGCAGGGAGCCTGCTTATCCCTCTGCCTGTCGCTCCCCCTGCTTGTGCTCTTTCTCTCAGACAAATAAACAAATTTTTTTAAATATTAAAAAAAAAGAATGAAATCTTGCCATTTGCAAAAATGTGGCTGGAACTAGAGCATATTAGGCTAAGTGAAATACGTCAGAGAAAGACAAATACCATATGATTTCATTCATATGTGGAATTTAAGGAAAAAAACAGATAAACATAGGGGCAAGGAAGGAAAAATAAAATAAGACGAAATCAGAGAGGGAGACAAACCCTAAGAGACTTAATCACAGGAAACAAACTGAGGGCTGCTGGAGGGAGGGGGTGGGGGATGGGGTAACTGGGGGACGGGCAGTAAGGAGGGCACGGGATACGATGCGCACTGGGTGTTATATGCAACTGATGAATCACTGAATTCCACCTCTGACACTAATAATATAGTATATGCTAATTAAATTGATTTTAAGTTTTAAAAAAGAGAGAAAAACGCTTAATGTCTTTTTTAAGACATTAATGTCTTTTTTAAGAAAAGAGCTTAACACCACAGTATCTTTTAAGGAATTAGTTCATTTCATCTGGGTTATCACATCTGTGGGTCTGTGGGCAAGGAGTTGTTTATAACATTCCTTTTTTTTTTTTT
>CM052883.1:340002-368268 GCA_028534135.1 Potos flavus
GCGGCGGGGCGCCCTCGGACAACCCCAGGCCGAGCCCGGTGTGCCCTCCCTCTCTCCGCCTGAGAACGGCCCCACGGCCACAGTACAGTGTGTGTTCACATGACCCACCTGACCCCCACCGGGACGGCGAGGGAACCCCAGCCTCACACAGACCCGTCTGCTCCGTGTCTTTCCACATGGCATCCAGATGATGTCCCCAGAGTCCCCGGACCCAGCAGGCTGCCCCCCGCCCCACTCCACCAGCCCCCGCTGACCACGGTCTCGGAGCCTCAGGCTGGGGGAGGAAAGAGGTCCCCGTGCCCCCTCAGCAGCTCCCTCTGGAGAGCCGGCTACAGAGCAGCCCCGACGGGTGACCCGACCCCGGGCTTCCGCCTTCCGCCCCCCGCGGCTGCGGAGAGAGAATGAGCCGTGCGCTGGAGAGAGCGGGGGGTGGGGGCCCCGACCTCAGCGCTCCACGGACCGGAGGCCTGGCTGGGGGTCCGCCTGGAGCAGCAGGGGTTGAGCCCTGCACAGCGGGCGGCCCCGGCACGTCGACTCCGGGGGGGAAGACGCCGCTGAAGCTCGGGGAGAGCGGACGCTCTGAAGGGGGCTATGGGGCAGCAGCTTCCCCTCCCCGCCTGGCCTTTCATCACAAACGTCGTGGTACGGGCCAAGAGCAGAGCTCACCAGAGTCCAGTAGAGGACTCCCGGGCGTTTCCGAAGGTGCGCCGGGCATTCGGCCATTAAGGGAAGTGAAGGCGCCTTTTTAAATCCACAAGCGCAGTCATACGAGAAGGCGCTTTCACTCACTCACTCTCACTGGAACGGCTCACTGCAGGGCCTCCGGGCCCTTGTCCCAGCTGAGCCCGCCGGTGGCTGGCCCCAGGGCTGTCCCGGGTCATCCTGCAGCCACGCGGATGCAGGGCCCAAGAGGGGGGCCTGTGTCAGTGTCCTGGGGCCACGGTAACAAGGCAGGTTCACCGGGAGGTGGGCCAAAGCTCGAGCCCGCGCAGTGGGAGGAGGTGAGGGTCCAGACCTCACGAAGTTCACGCCCCTCCAACTGCGCCGGTGACGGGTACACACAGTTGCCACAGTTGCCGCTAGGAGCCTCAGGGGCCTGGCCCCGTCTCCCCCTCTGGGGGGGTCAAATTCTAGTCCCACCGTGGACGTCGGGCCAGAATAAACACGGACCATCGAGAACCGTGAGCGTGAAGGGGACGCGGTAACAGAATTAGACCGCCGCGAACGGCAGATGCGAGTGGGTTTTGGAACTGAGAGTGGGTCCAACACACCCGGGACAAGTCAAAAATGGAGCTGTCGGCTTCCAGTGCTTGCCGAGGACTTGTTCCTGGTGCAACAAAGTGTCCCGGGAACGCGCGCAGTCGGAACACCAGGGGAGACCCTCGCGGGACAGAAGGCAGACGCGAGCCCGTGGGAACGGCCCGCGCCTTCCTTGTTCCTCCGGGAAAGCTGAGGGGGAAGCACGAATCCGGAGACCTGCGGGCGTCCGTAGCCCTTCGTTGAGCCCGGAAATTTCCTTCTTGCGGGGCTGCCGCAGGTACTTTCTGGAGGTCCCTGGGGCTGGACGACCGTGTGCGGCGCAGTCAGGACCACGAACGCGAATGCGGCAAAGGTTCAGGCCCCCCACGATTGCAGCGGAGCGCGCCCCATCCGCTCCCCGCGGCCCTGCTCCTGGCCCGGCGGCGGCGCCAAGGCTGGCGGGCTTCCCGGCAGCAGCGATGGAGGGCCGGCGGCCTTGCGGAAGGCGGGGCAGGCGGGCTGACCTTCGGGCTGTACCAGCTCCAGTCGTGAGGCCAGCCATCCCGCCGACTTGCCGACCACCCAACTGCCCTTTCAGCTTCCCTCCCACTTTTCAGTCCTCCTGGGTCTGTGTCCATCTTCCTTCTCTCATCTTCACGCTTCGAGTAAAGGCTTGCGGGAAACCGGCAGCTGGCCGAAGGAGTGTGGACTGCGCCTGAGCCTGGAAAGGGTAGTGGGCGGGCGGCGTGCTGCAGCCGGCGGCCGGCCCCGGGGGGTGACAGATGGCGTCCCCGGCCGGCCCGCCTACCTTCAGCGTCCGTGTCCCTCCACTGGGCTCCTGGGAGCGTCCCTCTTGATCTTGGGGTCTTCTCCTCTCCGCCCAGGACGCGTAGGGGCACGGCCGGGGCGCCGAGTCAGGACTCCGTGGGCGCGTGGGGTCCTTCATGGGGCTGCTGGGGCCTGTCCTCTAGCCCACGCCGACGGCGCCCCGGCCTCCATCGCCACGGGCAAATTCCCCTTCCTTTCACCTTCTTGGTGGACCCCCCACATTTTGGAGGGCTTTTGTAAAACGTCAGAAGACTCGCAGGCTAGTCCTGTCCTCTGGACTGTTGTGATCCACCCCGAGACGCTGGAGTCCGTTTTGAGGGAAGAAAAGGGATGTAAGGAGAGGGAACACATCTCAAGACATCGTCCAACATCCCATGTGAGGGGTCCGTGTCGAGGCAACACTCTGATCCCTGAAGCGGGTTTGACGTACCAGCGCCTCCCACGGGACGTCCCCCAGGACCGGCTGCCCAGGACCCGCCAAGCCTCCGCGACACAGGTAGAGCATAGCGCCTGACGTGATGGCCTCCCTCCCGGACACTCCTCGTCCTGAAATCACGAGCCCCTTTGTCTAAAAACACTCTCTTCTCTCCTCACGCCCACCTCCCCTCCCCTGTGTGCACCCGCTAAGTTCTTGGGTCGTTTCTCCACGTTTATTTTTATTCATGCATCATGAAATACTCTGGTTCCGTTAAAAGAAATTACAGTTAGTGGCTTCACACCGACAACCGGTGCTCCCCCAGTGGGCGCCCCTGCACCCCAGTCCGGATGGGACGCAGTCGCCCACCAGCCTCCCTCTCTGCTCTGGACGCCCACGGTGTGCCCGCCCGGCACCTGGTCGGGGCCGAAGGTGCTGGAAGCCGGGGTCTCCTGAGCACTGGGCCCCAGGCCCCCCAGCTGCTCTCGAGGCCCCACGGCCACCCCACCCCAGGAAGCACCTATTTTCTGCCCTCCTGGACTCTCTTCAAACTCTCTGGCCAACACGCACACGGGACATGCGTGTGCAAAATGGAATCAGAGGCCCATTACTTTCCTGGCTGGGGTGGCTGTGCTCCCACGGCCACGATCCACTCCAGGGCACGTCTCCTCCGCCAGAGTCCGCTGCCGGGGGGACGCCGCTCAGTGACCCTGGAGCACGGCGCTGCGGCGGCTCGGTCCGACTCTGCTCCCGGCTCCGAGGCCTTCGCCTTCGCCATCTCGGTTCACGTGCGCCGTCAGCAAAGGCCACCGTGAGCTGGACGGCTGCCTCTCCCGTGTGCTCCCGGCCCGGCAGCACCAGCCCTGCCTGGAAATGTGTCAGAAACACTCATTTTCAGGCCCCAGTCCCGCCCGACAGGACCCGGACCCCGTCTGGGCAGAGCCGTGCTGGGTGGACAGCTCCCAAGTCACCCTGGACTCGTGGACGCCGCTGGGCGCCCCCGCGGACCGTCTGTGACGCGGCCGCCCCCACCACAGCTCAGGCGCTTTCTGATCGCTCCTTACACCACTTCACCCCTGCCCCAGGACTAGCGCCTCAACACAGGCCCTCCGAGAATCTTCTGCGGCTCGTGAGCGTCCCGGGGAGAGGGTGACAAATGCTGACCGCCGCCAGGCACATGCTAACGTATCGCTTGAGAAGCACCTGCGCGCACACCCGCGCGCACACCCGCGCGCACACCCGCGCACACAGGATCGCTTCTGTGTCTCCCTGCAGGAGTCAAAGACCCCGAGGCCACACATGAGGAACCCTCGCGTCTTCCTCCAAAACTACTCCGTGGTGACAATATTGGGACACCAGTGGTGACAGAAGCTCTCTACGGCATCTTCCCGGAAGCGACGGGTCGCACAGGGTGAGAACTCAGCACCAGAATGAGTCAGAAACGCACGGTTGAGCGACAGACCACAGAGCACAGCCTTCTGCGAAAGCGTTCAGGCCACTAACGGCTCCTTGGGGAAGGGAGCGACCGGCGGAGCTCGGAGGGGCCAGGGGGGCAGGGGGAGGGGCCGCGGAGGGAGGGGCGTCCCAGCAGCGACACGGTTTCCTGTGGCGACCACACCCATGCGGACCCAGCCTCTGCGAGGAACAGCTCGTGACAAGGTTTCTAGAGGCAGCACGCACCCTCACGGCAGGCCCAGGGGCACACGAGCACCCCGCCCTCCCCCAGGCACGCTCACCCCAAATCTCCAAATAACGTGCACGTTTCTCGATTTTTCATGCTGCATGCAAAGGCCAGTGTCGGCAGGCCCCCCAGCCAGGGGGTCAGCCCGAGCCCCCAGGAGCTCCTGGAGCAGCCGGGGACAGGCCCTGTCCTCGGCCAACGCCTGCCGGACCCGTCAGCACATCCCTCCCTTGCGTGGTCCACCCCTAAAGCAAGCTAAGCCCAGGCCTCTTCACTCCGGCCAGGCGAGGACGGCTGGAGGCCTGCAGGGCACCCGGCTACCTGCCCCCAGGAAACACAGGCCTTGCCCTTTCTGGACAAGCTGATGGAAAAGGGCCAGTGGATTTCTCCGCCGTCTCGTGTGCAGGGACCCGGACTTTCCACGGCCGGCCTCCAGGCGCGGTGCTGGCGAAGGTGCTGCTGCAAGAGGCCCCCTGAAGCCGCGGACGCGGCCCTGGGCAGGCGGGGGAGAGAGGAGGGAGCCGGCGGGTGGCCGGGAGGCGTGGGAGGGCCGGGCTCAGCGATTCCCCAGGTTAGTAAGGACATACGGAGGGGCTGGGGCTGGGGCCCCGGCCCACAGGCGTAGGCAGTCTGGGAGCCACGGAGTGGCGGGAGCATCCTGACCCTCATGCTGAGGCCTGAGGGCCAAGGGCGGGCAGCGGCCACATCCCAGGCCACGGCGAGCCGGCAGGAGTCCCAGAGCCGGACACCCGAGCGGCCGCCCACCCCACGGAGCCCGCACGCCCTCGCCTCTCCTTCTTCATCTTCACCTGTCACCTGGAAGAGCCCCCGGCCTGCGCCCAGAGGGGTTCCGGCCCCACCACGCCTGTGCCCGGCAGGTTCTGGGCACCAAGGCTCCCCCACCCACCCTGCAGCTGGTCCCGAGCCTGGGCCTCGCCTTCCCCCTCCCGGGCGCTGACGTTCCATGACCATTCCGGGCGCGGGAGACACGGTGTCCGAAGCGGGTGCTGCCTCCTCTGTGTTCTGCCGGGGGGGGCACGAGGCCTTGCTGTCTCCCCATTTGGGCTCCGGCAGCACGGATTAGTGCTGGGACAGAGACACGGCTCCCGCCTTCCCCCGGGGGGCTCTGCTCCGCCACCTCTGGCGCCCGTGGCCCGGGAGCCGTGGGGGAGGCTGCATCACGCGCTGACCTCCGGCCACCGAGCACTGCTAGCCCAGCGCCCCGCGCCGCTCCGGGCGCCCCCGACCGACCCGCCTGCTTTCTCCCGAGAGACTGGCCGTTCCCTGGCGCATCTCCCCCCAGCCCACGGTTCCGCCCCCACTCGGCACCCTCCCCTGCCTGCTTCATCCACGGTCAGCGACGCACAAATGCTCTCCCGTGTCGGCTGCGTTAGCAAACCGAGCAAGCTTGTCTCCTGACCGACCTCCCACGGAAGAGCTGCTCGAATAGCCACGCTCTCAGCCTCCCCGCCCGACGGCGCTGGACGTCCTCCTCTGGCCTCCCTCAGGCCGAATGAGGCTCGTACACGTGGGGCTTCGGGCCCCGTGAACCGGGGAAGCGGCGCACATCGACCCTGCTCCTCGTGCCCAGCGGAGCGCCAGGACACGGAGGACGAGGGTGCCTACCTGCCAGAGGCCGGGGGCGGGACTCAGACCGGGGAAGGAGGACGGCCGCGCAAGGCTGCCAGCGGCTCCAAAGCCGTGCGGCGCGCGTGGGGACTGGAGGAAGGAAGAGCTGGGGGTCGGGTTAGTGCTCCTGGTGTGACGGGTGACCACCCAGGTGACGTGGGGGGGACCCGGCGAGCCGGTCGCTATCAGCAGGTGGTGTCCCCGCCCTCCCTTCTGTCTTCAGTTCTGCGTCTCCGATGTCAATCCACTAGGAACAGACTCACACCAGGCGCCACGTTCCAAACAGGGTGAGGACGTCCCTGCCGGGCTGGCCGGCAAGCACGCTTCCCTCTGGCCGACGATCAGCGCGCGCGGAGGGAACGCCGACGGCGGCAGCGGCAGGGGCTCACGGGGGCGGCGAGGACAGAGCGGAGCTCCCCGAGTCTGGATGAGGAGGGGAGAGCGAGGACAGGGCTGGAGACGGCTCTGCGGCTCGCTGTGTGGCAGGGGTGTGGACGAGGGGCCCCGAGAGGGGAGCGGAAGGTGAGAGGCCACGTCCTGGAGCCGGGGCCCCGCGGGGAGGGTGCCCTGCAGGCAGACAGCGTCCAGAGGCGGATCCCCTCGGCGTCTGCTCTCAGCGACATCAACTCCACGTTCTGGGGGAAACTCGGTCAGCACGAGAGGTAGCTTTCCTTCAATTCGACGCACTTGCTTGAGCGCCCGGCTCTGCCCTCGGGTGCTGGGGGTCCAGCACAGGCACCCCGGAGGCCGCCGGGGTGGGTTCCGCCGGCCGGGCATGGGGGTCACACGCACAGGTCAGAGCGCGCGGCCTGCCCGCGTGTCCTCGCCCGGCGGCGTGGAGGGAAGGGCACTGACGTGCTCTGACTGAGATGAAGAGCACCGGGCCGCATCTCTTCTCCACCGATGCGGCGCAGACGGGACGCCGCCCTCTTCCGCCCCGAGTGCTCGTCACGCGGCCACATCCGCTGTAGTCGCTGCGTCCCAGGCCGCGGTCCCTGGGCTGTAAGGACGCTGGTCCAACCGCTCGGCTCCCGAAGCCCATTGTGGCAGGCCGCTCCACTCACGGCGCCCCTCAGGGAACTCTGTCACGGTCAGATCTCGCAGCCCCGGGTTCTCTGCAATGGGCTGTAGAGGAACCAAAATACACTTTAAAAATCAAAGTGACAACTTAGGTTTGCAAATAGCACGGCACTCCTTCGGTCTCTTAGAGAACGACGTGGCAAGGTACAAATCATCCTAAATTTTGAAAACTGTTAAAGATTAGTTTAACACAAAAATCTAAAAAACAATTCCAATAATTCCAATAAATATCAATTAATTCCTCTGATCATAAATGATCTTTATTAAAGCATGCATATTCTCGTGATTCCAAACAAATATTTTAAAAGAATGACATATGAAAGACAAACTGACATGAGCATTTTATTTAAAATTATTGTAATAAAAACAAATAGACGTTTAGAAGATATTTGTCATTTTAGAAAACGGACAGTAAGGACAAAAGCAACTTCCCAAACTCACCACCAGAATTAAAATCTCACATCACAGAAATGTTTAATAACAAATACTGACCAACAAATTACAACACAAAAGTTTAATAAATAAAAAACCTTTCTGATTTTTTTTAACCAAAAAATCATGAACTGATGAAGTAACAATAGAAAGTGAATGTTAACTTCAGGAAAAAAGGCACATCCAGGCAAAACAGTCCAGGCGACCCGTAAAACGCAGCGTCCTCCGTACACCGTGCCTGACCGACTGGACGCGATGAATTACTCCGGAAGGCCCGAGACCTCCGGGCGGACGGGCAGCCCCTCCCACGGAGTGCTCGGTCCCGAAGCGAAGGGCTCCCAGGGACGTGTGGCCGTACGCGGGTCTCCCTTCCGAAGCCGCGTGTCCCCGTCGCTGCCCTCACAGGCTCGACCGTCTCTCCGGCCGCGGCGCGCACCTGCTGATGGCGGCGTGCCACAGCACCGGGGCCAGCAAGAGGCTGAGTGTGGTCACGCTCAGGATGAGAAGGTACACCTGCAACAGGCGAGGTGACGGTGGTCACACGCAGGACCAGGAGGCGCCCCCGCACGCCCCACAGAGCCAGGGGCGCGTGGACGCGTGGGCGTGAGCTGCAGGGAGCCGTGCGCCCTGACGGAGACCGGAGCCCACGGGTCAGCCCCGGGTGGCGTGAGCACGCGGCCTCCGTGCGGGTCTCGGACGGAGCCTGTGCACAGACGTCACCCTCGGCCATCGCGTCCTATCTTCCTCACGCCCACGGACACGAGGGGCCAAGCGCTGAGCTCCGAATGCTTACAGCACGCCCCACGCACCGAGGAGCCTCTGTATTCCCTTGGCCCAAATCGGGGGGCAGGTGTGCAGAACCGGACACTGGAGGCAGCTCATGGTGGGGGGACAGGGTGCCCACGGGAGGCTGCCTCGCTGTGGGGGCAGCAGGCAAAGCCCCGCCCCGGTTCAAGGACCCACCCGACACGTTCACACGGGCGTGCACGAAAAGGGCAAAACTAAACTCAGATGCAGGAGGGTGCTGGGGGGTCCAGTGAGCTTTGAGTAGCAACCACCGTTGACGAGCTTGTACACCCACGAAGCCCCCATCTGAGAGCGCCCTGACGGTTCCTGAGCTAGAACCACGGGCCTGGTGGGCTGCCCCCACGGTTTCGAGTCCGTGGGGGAGGCGTGTGCGGTATCCCGGCCGCGCCTACACCGCGACCCAACACTTGGCCCTTTCTCCACGGCACAGCCCTTCACTGTCCACCCTGCCTTCACTGGGGCAGCGGTGTCACTGGTCCTCAGATCACTCAGGGCTCACACTGGCCCTGCTCTAAAGGACGTTCGCTCTCACCACAGTGGACCGCAGACTGTGGCCCGTGACCCCAGGGACGGGGGCCAGGCCCATGAGCACAAACGGCCTGCCTGCCAAATTTAAAGTGAGAACCAGGGGTCATCAGTTCTAATTCATGGCCAGTTTTCAAAAGGCAAATGAACGAAACCGGAGAGGAGGACGAGGCAAGGGCACAGCAGCCGGTGGGCGTGCACACGGACCCACACACGGGCGTGCGCCCACCCAGCAGGCGAGAAAGCCAGGCCCGGGATGGACGGACCAGAGACAAAGGGGAAGGAGGCAAATGGAGGGTGGGGGCTCACCTTCCGGCGCCGGAGGGCCCAGTGCCCTGCGCGCTTCAAACTGTGGTGGGGGAAGGAGAGAGCTGATCAAAGAGGCCCCAGGCTTTCGGATATATTGACACGCAGGAAAAACCGCCGTGGATTTTACACAGAGGAAGTCTGCCACCATTTCTATTAAACTTTTCGTTCCGACCCCCCGAAACTGACGCGGTGTCTTCAGAAGCACGTCTCACGGCAACCCCAACTCGCCTTTTGCACGGAGGCAAATGCTACAACGTATTTGTGAAAAAAGCCCAAACCAACCAGGGACTTTGCCTTAACAACCCTCCAGCTCTGCCCTTTCAGTGGTTCCGGGTTTGGACCCGAGCGCGGGGACGCCGCTCACCGACGCGGTCCCAGGACGGCCAGGGCTCCCGGCCGGGCTGACGGCCGAGCGCGAGCTAGCGGGGGACCTCTCAGACTCGGTTCTTCTCTTTCCCCGGAGATGCCGAGGCGCCCGGGCAGCGGCAACGACGGCCTCAGCCCTCCACGCCGGGGCAGAGGCAGAGCGCCGGCCCCGCGCCCGACGCCAGGGTGGGGGTGCGCGGGCCGGGGCTCCGCCCACACACACACAACAGGGGTGCAGACTCACCTCCCGAGAAATGATGCCAGCTCTGCGCGCTCTGCTCCCCAGGACGAACGAGAGCTCGCTGACCTGCGCCAGCCCCGCGGCCACGATCCACTTGACGTACTGGCTGCTCTTTGGCAGCAGGAGAGACAAGACCAGAGCTGCCAGGGCAAACTGCGAGGGCGTCCGCGTTACGGCCGAGCACGCAACAGACGGCAGCCCTTGCCCGACACGCTGGGGACCCGTGCACAAGCGCCCCGGGGACACAGACGGGCGGACACAAAACCACGCCCAACGATGCCGAGGTTGAGGCTCAGCAGCAGACAGTTGGGTCTCCCCCCAAACGCAGTCAACGGTGGCGGGTACCGGGTGGTACTCCAGGACACCTGAGTGTCTGACGAGACCACCGTCTCTGTCACGTGAGCAAAGTCTAGAGGCAAGCGGCCCGGAACCCGTGGGGTGAGTGCCACCCTCGTCTGGGACTCGGGCTCTCCCGGGGGAAGCGCTCCAAGTCAGGGGCACCTGGGCGGCTCTGTCGGTTCAGCGTCTGACTCTTGGCTTCAGCTCAGGTCCTGATCGTGGGGTCGTGAGATCGAGCCCCTCGTGGGGCTCCATGCTGGGCGAGGAGTCTGCTACTAGAGATTCTCTCTCCCTCTCCTTCCGTGCCTCCCCACCCCAATTAAAAGAAAGTACTATTTTAAGGCACCTTCTATAATCTACAAAGCTGGACGGCTACTGAACGGGTAACGGGACCCTGAGATGAATGCTAACACGGGCCACTCCAGAACCTATGGTCAGGGAGGGCAGACCGCAGGGAGGGAGTGCTCAGCGGCTGTTAAACTTCACGTCCGTGAGGCATGTAGACAGGCGCGGGCGCCCCACGGTCCGCCCCACGGCCCCCCGCCCGCGGCCCCTCTCCCATTGGGCTGTCCTCGAGTCAGAGCCTTCCGTAATAAACGACTGACTTAACGGGCAAAAATCTCATAATAATTTCAAAACACAGCAACAACGAGACGTACACGAGCGCGCTGCTAGCGGGGCGTGCGGCTCCGGAGACTCGGGGGGAAGGTCCGAAGGCGGGGGCCTCCCGGGACGGGCAGAAGTCACTTCTGCTGGCCCCGCTTTGTAACTCCCCATTTCAAACACACCCGATTGAGGCCAATGAAGGAAAACAAAGCCCAAGGCCCCGGTCCCCCCCTGCCCGGTCCCCCGACTGCTGGGAGGGGCTCTGGGGGGGCGGCCGCGTTGGAGCTTTGCAGACCCAGTGTCGCTACGGGTCGGAAGTTAGGCTCCGGGCCCCATAAATCAAAACTGACAGGCGCCGAAGCAAGGGTGAAGCACCAAGAGGCAGACTCCGTACCTTCATGACCACGACCGACAGCGTGAGGACCAGCAGGACGGTGAGCTCGTACAGCACGAACGTGGGGAACACGTGCAGGCCTGTTAGGGAAAGGACAGGCACGGTCACGCCCGCAGGCCCAGCCGCCTCGTCCTCACTCACGAGTCCGTGGGGTCCAGGCTTGCTTCTGTCCTCGACCCGCGCGAGCGCACCTCGCGAGCGCGACCCTGCGGGGCCCCGCACGTACGGCTCACGCCGGCACCGGCTGGCCGCGGGGACAACGGCCCAGGTGCCGAGGGCCATCCTCCAGCAGACTTCACCGCCAGCACTTGGCGAAATGGCACAGCAGGCAGCGGCTGAGTGACTTCCCTTTGTGAAAACGTTCCGTGCGAGGCGCGCCACGTCCCGGGGCCTGGACACAAGCCCTGCGTCGGGCTCCCTGCTCGGCGTGAAGCCTGCTTCTCCCTCTCCCTCTGCTCGTGCGCTCAATAAAATCTTTGAAACGATGCAGCACAAGAGAATGGGCACGGGGTGCTTCAGTGACACGGGGTTTACGAACTCGGGTGCCAGCTGGGTCGCGCAGGGTTTTGTCTAGCCAGCACACGCTGCTGCGGCCCCGCAGGCAAGATGCGAGCACACGTGTGTCGGCGCGATGCGGCCCCTGGGGAGAGTGGCCCGGGACCTAGTCAGAGGGAGCTGGCACCTGTCGGCCTCGCGGGCCCTCGCCTGCAGAAGCAGCAGACGGAAGGGGGCGGGCAGGATGGGGGGCCTGGGGGGCAGGAGGGACAGACACACACAGACCCAGACACAAGGACAGAGGACAAGGGACGGCACAGGGATGGACAGGCAAGGGGGCAGAGCGAGGGGCTCGTGTTGGCGAGAAGGTTCTCTCTCGGAACAGCACGGACACCCGTCCCTAAAGCAGCCGCAAAGGCTCTCATCTCGCCTGTGACGGGCGGTCTCCCACTCTGCGCTCCACCCTCACGACCGGCTGCCCCGTGCTTTTCGACGTTCTCGGTCTCACTGGGGTGGCTCCGAGCCCGTCAGCGAGCGCAGGCGCGGCGCAGGAGCGTTCTGGGCGGAAGGCGGCAGGGTCGCAGACGTGCCGGGCGGGCAGACACCCAACAAAGGGGCATTGGCAGAGCAGCGTACCTCGACACGGCAGCTGAATTTTCTGGCATCAGAAACAACCTTTCCTCCCAAGTGTCCCATTAAGCTGCTAACCTGCTGGCACCTGTGCCTTTCCCATGGGGTCGAAGGTGGGGGTCGTCCTCCCCGAGGGCATCTGAGCACCCCCAGAGCATGGCCGCTGATCAACAAGTTAACATCCCCAAGTGCAGATTTCCCCTTTTTAATCCGATTTCTCTGCAGACCCCAACCATTATAGAACTGTTCTTGCTGCATACAAGGAAATATGAAAGCAGGCCACAGAAGTCATGTGCGTCTGTCTCACAAATACCACATGAACGTCCCGATCTGAACAAGAAAGGTTACCTATGGATGCGAAGAAGATGATAACCAGGAAGTCACGGATGGGCTCGATGTAAGACACGACCTCCTCGGTGACCATGTGGCCTTGGGAAGAGATGAGCGCACCGGCCAGGAAGCAGCCCAGCTCCATGGAGATGTCCAGCAGCTCCGTGACCTGGGCGGGGGGGGGGGGGGCACATGTCACTCACAAGTGCCACCGGCGACATCTCTGGCCAGGGGCGGGCTCGTGCCCAAAGGCCCATCTTGAAGTCCCCAGAGGGGCCTCTGTGGGAACGAGCGGAGATACTCACAGGAAGCGAACGTGAGTTGGATTTGCCATATAGGGAGAAAAAAAATTAAAATATTTGAAATAATCACTCAAATTTTTGAATGACAATATTTTCAAAAATTTATTTTAAATATTTGTGACAGATCTTCTTTACCCTGACTCAGTGACTAACCCAACTCTGGCAATAAAACGTGTTCATGTAAAAACCCTTCCCGTCTCCAACTGAGCGCGCGCAGGGAAAGCGGACGGTCTAGCGGGCAACGCCCGAGGGGCCAGGACCCCAGCGGGGACGCCAGGCGTCCCGCGGACGCGGCGCAGGCCAGGACCCGGGCGGTGTCTAACGGCAGCCGTTAAGCACAGAGCTTCGGGGAGGCTCCGGCGCGAGGAGTTACTGACACGGGGCCAGCTGAGAGCAGCCGACGTTTCTTACCCTGAGGAAGTAAAAGCACCCAGAGGGGCCAGCGGCCAACAGAGCACCGGGACAGAAACGCGCTTCCCGACAGCGCCGAAGCACCACGGAGCCCCGCGGAGAGACCCGCACGGGAGCCGGGCCGCGCAGCGCACCCACGGGCTCGCGGCTGCCAACGCCCCAGCCCTCCCTCCACGGGCCCCGGGTCCCTGCAGCAGCGCGCGAAAACCTACAAGCTGACCCCGAAAACTCACGCGGGTGCCGGAAAGACCACGAAGAGAGCCGGACCGCCGGCACTGAGCAGGCTGCTGGGCACAGCGCTACGGCCTGGAAGTGCCCGCAAGCCGGCAGGGGACCAGCGGAGAGTCAGAAACACACAGGCAGACTCGCACACCTGTGCTCACACATTCACACTCGCACCCACACTCACGTACAATCGCACACTCACACGCACACTTGTGCCCACTCATGCACGCGTGCTCACACATTCGCACAAGCACGGGTACCCACACACGCACATTCACACATACACTTGTGCTCGCACACTCACACAAGCACAGGTACACTCACGCACATTCGCACCCACACTCTTGTGCTCACACCCACGCACTCATGCTCACACGGGCACAGGTGCACTCACATGCACACTTACACACACACTCTTGTGCTCACACCCACACTCTCGTGCTCACACACTCACGCACGCTCACGCTTACGCTCACTCATACACCTCTTGTCTTCGGACAAGGTGACCCTGCGCCCCAGTGTGGTGTGGAGAGAAACACGTGGTAACACAGACCCTTGTCCACAGCCCTACGCCATGCCGCCTGCAGACGGACGCAGATCTAATGAGAAAAGCAGAGCAGGACGTCCCGGAGGAAGACGGGTGCCTCCGACCCAGGGAAGGCAATGTCTCCGCGGGACTGAAAAAGTGCTATCCATCCAAAACTTAAAACTTAGAGTATATGAAAATTAAGAACTTCTGTTTATTAAAAAATGCCATGAAGAGAGTGGAAAGGTAAGTCACAGACTGGAAGGTACTAACGAAAATACACGGGACACAGAATTTCCACCACAAAAGGAGCCGAGTACGGAAACCTGGGCCGCCACATCCGAGCGGCAGACACACAGGCAAGGCCGTGCCAACAGAAAGCAGGGGATGGCTACTACGGGACGGGGGGTAGGCGAGACTGGGGGAGTCAGGGCGCTGGGGAGGGCTGACAGCGAGGTTCTGACAGTGGCGACGGTCGCACGGTGCTGTGAACATGCTGAAAACCACTGACTTGTACGCTTCAATTAAAAGGGTTAAAACGGCTCATTTTGTTATAAGAATTTCATTTTAGTAAAAAGACAAAAAATTTCCCATAATATATAAAAAAATCCTACAAATGAGTAAGAGAAATAACCAACGCGACAGGAAAATGACCTGAGGCTTCTGATGGGCCGGCCCCAAGGAGGGTGTCTACAGAGTCAAGGCCACGAGGAGACACCGCACCGCGGGGGTGGGGGGGATGCAGAGACCCCAAGCGCTCCACGGTGCCGGGAGGGGGAGGGGGGGCGCACGCGCACACACACACACACACACACTGGACACCAGCTGCCGCGCGCCCACCTCCGGACCAGAGAGGCCACATCCACGCGCCCACCCAGGAGCACGCGGGGACACGCGAGTGGGAGCCCTGAACGGGAACCAAGCCTGACATCCAACAACAGAGAGGACGAGCTGTGACATACGGGGACTATCTCACGGCAACGAGGGCGCGTGAGCTGTAAGACGATCTCATGAGCAAGATGCCTGGCCCCTGACACGCGTGGGGACCCGAGCAGCGGCTCAGGAAGAAAGCAGAACCCGTGAATGCAGAACCAGCTGAACCTGCGTGGCCACTGGGAAGACAGCACGGAAGTCATCCAGGTAACACAACCTCGCCGGATGTTACTTTCAAAGACACAAATACTCCAGAACAGATAAAGCAATATAAGAAAAACTAAGTAACACACATGAGCAGCTTCGAGCAGAAGCAAATCTTAGACTTCTGTCGAGATTATAAAATACTAGGAGCCAATTAAATCATATACAAGAAAATAGTTCTTGTTAATCTCCTTTAAATTAAAATTAACCTTTTAAAATTAACCTTTTTGTTTTGAGGGAAGTGTAGATTCAGCTGCAGTTGTAAGGAGTTGTAAGGAGATCTCACATACCCGTTGCTCGGCTTCCCCAATGGCGGAATCTTGCCAAATGAGGGCACGAGATCACGGCCAGGATATGGACGCAACACAGTGAAGGCACACGCGACTGTCTGTCACAAGGATCCTCCCCCTCCCCCCAACGCCTGGCAACCAGCAATCTTCCCTCCATTTCTGAAATTTTATCATCATAAACGTCGCATAAATGGAATTACACAGTATGCAACCTTTACGACTGGCTTCTGCTCAGGATAATTCCCCGGAGAGTCACACACCAGGTGTTTTAAACCCAGGCCGTCTTCCTCGGTGCGGACGGGCCACGGCTGGTGGAAGCAGGCACCTGCTGAAGGACACCTGAGGGGCTGGCTGCTACCAACACAGCTGCTGTGGACACGGACACGCGGGCTTCTGCGTGAACCCGAGCCTGCACTGCTCGGGGGCCCGCGGTGAGAAGCGCCGCTGCGGGGCTGCCGGTGACGCTGGTACCGCGGCCTGTCCGCGGGGGTCTCACAGCAGGTCCCCCGTTCTCTCGGAGGAGCACGTCCTTTTATTTTATTTATTTATTTATTTATTTTTTAAAGATTTTATTTATTTATTTGACAGAGGGAGAGATCACAAGTAGGCAGAGAATCAGGCAGAGAGAGAGGGGGAAGCAGGCTCCCTGCTGAGCAGAGAGCCCGATGCGGGACTCGATCCTACGACCCTGAGATCATGACATGAGCCAAAGGCAGAGGCTTGAACCCACGGAGCCACCCAGGCGCCCCGGAGCACGTCCTTTTAATAAGGAGAAGGCTGCTTCTAAAATGAACCTTCTATTTTCGTTGTCAACTTTTCACATTATGGCAAAAGAAGTTACACTGCTGACCAGTGTGTCATCACCGAGTAGAACTGAAAACTGTTTTACACTGTTAATCTGATTTCAGATACAGAGTTGTCCAAAAGTTTAAGACCGCGTAACGCTGGTGATGCTGGCAGTCCAGGTGGCTCCCAAGGCCACGCAGACCTGCAGTGCCACACTCGAGGTGTCCCTGTAGCCAAGCGCTTAGGAGAACGGGAGCAGGGGCGCCGGGGGGGCTCAGGCCGCTGGGCATCTGCCTTCGGCTCAGGTCACGATCTCAGGGTCCTGGGATCGAGTCCCGCATCGGGCTCCCTGCTCAGCGGGGAGTCCGCTTCTCCCTCTGCCCTTTCCACTGCTCATGCTCTCTCTCATTCTCTCTCAAAAATAAAATCTTAAAAAGTATGGGAACAAACAGGTTTAGCTCGTTGTATTAATACTGAGGGGTAGAGTAATGACTGTGCATAAAATAAAAATACGACCATGTGTTTCAAATACTTTAACCACTATTAAAATAAAAAGATAAAGAACTGATCATAAGCTTTCAAGTCACAGTATGGAAATAACAGGTATTTGGAGAATTACCATTAACATTAAAAAGATGAAAGCAGAGATTCCTAAGATAAGGATTTCTTTGTTCCCTTTGCTTCCCGCATGCAGTTTCCGATAATACGGTCCAATGAGGTAAGTCTTCATAACAAGACACAGGAGAAAAGCGGCAGCCAGCGAGAAGAGGATCCGACCGACCAAAGCCAGGATCCGCAGCGTCTCCATGACAACGCTAGGAGAGAAGAAAGGGGTGTCAGTCACCTCCAGAGCACCTCTCCCTAACACCCAATAAAATGGGCTTCCGCTCGTTTTTCTCTGACATGTTAGAAAATAAGTTTCCCAAACCATCTTTATTTCCAACTACTAAAAACCTATCCATCACATTAATTCTAAATAACTCGGTTCAAATTAATTCTCTGAATCAAATATGGAGGCTCGACTGTTTTGCCATCCACTCTGAAGCAAATACGTCTCACGGGGCACAAGGACCCCCGACCGCAGGTCCCACAGCTCAGTGACTGGTGAGAAAAGTCCTTGCCAGGAACTAACCCCCACTCGAATTCCTTCCTGAGGCAACCGTCACCCAACAGGCTCGGCGCTCAGGTCCGGCTGCACAATCCCTGCGCCGCGAAGCAAAACAGCCCCTCGTGGCCAAGCCAGGACTCTGACTTTCATGTCTGTCACTTAGTCTCAGAGAACTGGGTTCTGCACTGAGCTCTTATTAGAATGCACTATTCCCCTCTCAGAATGTGCTCCAGATCTCAGTCAAAAAACTTTCAGAAGAAAGGCATTATCGCATGTTTACAGTCTTTACAATGAGTACACATATTTTTTACTTAATTAAATTTAGTTTTAAAAATTTAGTGCTCCAAAGGGGCACCTGGGTGGCTCAGTGGGTTAAAGCCTCTACCTTCGGCTCAGGTCATGATCTCAGGGTCCTGGGATCGAGCCCCGCATCGGGCTCTCTGCTCAGCGGGGAGCCTGCTTCCCCCTCTCTCTCTGCCTGCCTCTCTGCCTGCTTGTGATCTCTCTCCCTGTGTCAAGTAAGTAAAAAAATAAAAAATAAAAAATCTTAAAAAAAAAAAACAAAACAAAACTTAGTGCTCCATCTTATTCAGGAAACGATTTAGTCTAAAATTCTGGTTTAAAAGTTCTCAGTGGAAGAACACAGATCTGATTACTAGGCGAGAATTCATCACTGCAGTCAAAGCTTAAAGTAGCAGCAGTGGGCACGAACGTCAAGTCGCATGCGACACGTCACGCGGTGGGAGGAGACCCAGCGGGGCTCGAGCGCCCTCCCGGCGGAAGGCTCCACGCGGGTTCAGCATGAGGGAGGCTGGCATGTGGACCCGGGGTCTGCGGCCCTGGCAGGCCTGCACAGAATACGCCTTTTGTTTTCAAGGGACTTGGGAGCACTTACCACAGACCTTATCTGAGGCCACAAGACAAACGTCAACCAATCTAGAAGAGTTGAAATCATACAAAGACTGTTTGTTCTGTGACCACGGTAGACTCAAACTAGAAATCAGTAAGACAAAGAGAACAGGAAAATCTCCAAGAACACTTGGAAATTAAGCATCAGACTTCTAAATAATCCGTAGGTCAAAGAGAAAGCATCAAAGGAAATGTTTTACAATAATGAACTAAATGAAGATAAAAATACAATATATCACAATACAAGAAATTCAGCTAAGACAGTGCTGCAAGGAAAATTTGTAGCACTAAATATAGTAGAAAAGAAAAAAGGTTTCAAATCAATAATCTACGTTCACAGCACAAGAACCTAGAAAAACATAAGAGCAAAATAAACCCAAAGCGAAGGAAAAAAAAAAGGAAAGGAGGAAAGGAAAAAAATATGAAAAAAAAAGGGGGGGTAGAAGCTAGTGAAATTAAAAACAGAAAAACAAAGGGAAAAACCAATGAAACAAAGAGGTGGTAATTTGAAGAGATTAATAAAATTGCCAAACCTCCAGAAAGACTGACAAAGAAAAAGAGAAGATGCAAGATGGGGAGCAAAACAGATTCCACAGACATCAAATGGATGATAAAGGAACACTACGAACAATTCCACACATGCAAACTTGACAAATGGCGTGGAGTGACTAACTCTCTGAAAAACCAATCTGCCACAACTCAACAAAACGTAGTAGATAATCTGAAGAGCCTTAGAACTATTAAGCAAATTGAATTTGTAATTTAAGAAAAATCCCCCAAAAGAAATCTCAAGACCCAGTTTCACTAGAGAATTCTACCAAATATTTAAGGAAGCATTAACAGCAGCTTTATACAATGTTTTCCAGAAAACGGAGAGAGAAGGAACATGTCCCAAATCATTTTATGAACCTAGTATTACCCTAATACCCAAAGCAGAAAAGATTACACACCAATCGCTGTCGTGAACTCAGACATAAAAATCTCAACAAAATACTAGCTAATTGTATAAAATGTATAAAAAGAATTATATACCACAACCCCCACGAGGTGGGATTCATTCTAGGTATTCAAGGCTGGTTTGACTTTCAGAAGCCAATTGACATAATCCACCATATGGACTGGCTAAAGAAGAAAAACCATACGATCGTATCAAGAGATGTGGAAAAAGCATTTGACAAAATCCAACATGCACTAACAATAAACACTCTGAGCAAACTTAGACGGGAACTTCCTTAAATTGATGAAGAACATCTACACAAACCCCACAGTTAACATCACACTTAATGGTGAAAGAGTGGATGCTTCCCCTCTAAGATGAGGAAAAGGCAAGAACATCCACTCACATGATGTTACTTAACAAAGTACTGGAAATTCTAGCCAGTGGAGCAAAGCAAGAAGAAGAAATGAAAAGCATACAGATTAGAAAGGAACAAATAAATTAAATGGCAGATCTCAGCTTTTCAAGGGGCTCCCTACATTTTCCAAGTGATTTATTTTCTGGCTGGTGTTCTTGTAATAGGGTGTATAGACCACATAACCTACAACTTTCTGGATAAATTTCTGTTTCCACTTTTCCATTTGACTTCTCTCTCCACATGAACCTAAGCAAGTACAGTTCAGGTTTGGGGGATTATTTTATTGGCAGAAGGGAAAGAAGGATCAGGTGAAATGGTAACAGTGGAAATACTAATAGTGATAATGCCATGATGATGGCGTGCACGCACACACACGCACATGCGCGATCACATACATGCCCACGCTCAATCACGCACACGGTCACACACACAAATCCTTCATACAGGCAACCCCCCCACACACACACACACTCCACGGTCCAGGTATTGTTCTAAGCGCTTTTCGATTGTAACCCATTTACTCCTAACTACTCTGTTAGGGAGTGACTTCACCCTCACTTTCTGGATGACAAAACTGAGAAGGAGTGTGGTTACGTAGCTTTGCCCGAGGGGGACCGACGCAGGGGGACCGACGCAGCCCGGGCAGTGTGACTCCGCAGTCCGAGCTCTCAGCCTACGCCACACATGCTCTGAGCGTCTCTCTGGAAAAGGCACTAGACGGCATTTGCGCAAGCAGGCGCGGGGGCGCGGGGACGCGAGAAGCGCGGCGCGCTGACCTGGAGTAGGCGCCGGCTCCGGCTTGGATGAGGGTGGGCATGCCGGCTATGAACAACCCCAGCTGCACGTCCTGCACGACCAGCGTCCCGAGCAGCACCGCGCTGTAGTCCACGTCGCCTGCGGGACGGAAAGCCTATCGGTAGCACAGGTTCATAATAAGAAAGGGCCCCAAGGTGAAACACAACTGCTGTGCCTATTTCCAAAATAATTCGACTTTTCATACTTTAACAGAATGTAGACTTTAAAATCTCTTTGGGAGCAAACGCTGAAAACATCTTAAACGTTAAAAAACTTTTTATAAAGAAAATCTCCAGTTTGTTTATACTCTTTTACTTATATAATTATAGAAAAACCGCCATCATAAGAAGAACACACAGACACAAGGGTATGACGGGCCTGGAGAGCCAACTTCACTGTGTCCCCAGGACACAGGAAGCAGCCTTCATGGCCAGCCTTTACTGCTCCCCGAAGCTGTTCGGGAGGCCAGGCCTCGCGCCCTCCCGGTCCACCCCCAGCCCGCTCTCAGCTCCGCACGGAGCGTCTGTCCCTGAGACAAACGCAGATCCGCTGGAGGAAACTGGCTCGCCGGGTGGGCAAACAAAGGCAGCAGCCAGGGCTGCGGGAAGGGACCACGCCGCTCCTCTGCAAAGACGACGGGACGCGGGGAACCATTTTCCCCAACCCAACGCATCCCATGGGCCTCCGACGTCTCCATTTTCAACCAGCAGTTATGGCTTTGGACCAAACTTTCTTTTTTTTTTCTTTTTAAGATTTTATTTGTTTGAGAGAGCGAGTGAGAGAGAAAGCACAAGTGGGGGGGAGCGGCAAGGGCAGAGGGAGAAGCAGGCTCCCTGCTGGACAGGAAGCCTGACGTGGGGCTCGATCCCAGGACTCTGGGACCAAAACCCGAGTGAAAGGAAGATGCTTCACTGGCTGAGCCACCCTGGCGCCCCTGGACCGATCTTTTAAATGTGTTTCTAAAAACTTAATTGTCATGTTCTCCACCCCACCCCCATAAAACAAGCTATTTTTTTTCTTATAAAAAGAATAAAAGCTACTCATAAGAACAGATATTTAAAGGCCAATCTGGTAAGAGTAACCTTATGGAAAAGAAGAATGAACAAACCAAATAAAATAGGAATCCCTTCTCACCAGCAAAAGTCACACTTGATCCTCCCAGGAAGCTTCTTCTATTTCCCACGCAAAGTTAAATTTTTGGTGACTAGAGTATCTTGCCTTAGGATCTTACACCATTCTGAATGGATAATCCCATCAGGTTGTGGTTGCGTCCCTGAGGGTTGCACATCTTAGTAGCAAGGACCCTTCCCTCATGACAAAGAAAGGAGGAGCGGGACGCCTTCAACAAACACCTGGATGGGCTCATGACCGCTGACTCTCCTGACCTCGGGAAATCTGCTAGGTCCTGTGCGCGCAATGACACGGCGTCTTCCTCCCCAAGTCCTCACGCGAGATTAAGGTCGTTCAGCCCCGTGCCCATGATGGTGCTTCTTCTTGACTTTGAGGAAATACAAAATCTCCAGTCATGCCTTATTTTTTAGAAATACCTTTGATGATATACTGCCAGCATCTTCTAAATGTTTTTCTTAATTCTGTTCTTTGCCTTCCACCTGTTCACAGTTCAAGGTCTTAATCCAGTGGGCATGAACTGTCCACCACTAGGGGGCAGGCAACGCGGAACGGGGCGCGGCATCCCGGGCACAGCCCTGTTCTGGGGACGCCCCCGCTCTCTGCAGCTCCCGGACGGGAGAGACGCGCGCCCGCTGCAGTCACTGATGGGAAAGGCAAGCGGTGCGGTCACGACACAGATGCAACTAATTACTCACACTGAACTGTTAAAAATTAGAGATACCACTTTGAATATTTTTTCATGTCTGCATTTTGCATTCATTTTTGTGTTTATCACTACTATAGCATTTAATTTCTTTCCTGTTTTCTACTCCTTTATTAAATACTTTAAGCATAAGAAAAACAAAAACTATGATGAATAGTTACTGATGATAGTTAATGAAAATATGATAGTAATGAAAGTATGTAATGAAAGTATGAAAAATGATAGTAATGAAAGCATTACTGTGCTTTGCTAAACTGTAAGCTTTTGAGACACTGGGTTCAGATTTTTGACCAGAAGTAAGATCCTGGAGACACTGCGGGTACCACCAGTGAGCCCCCCACGCAGCACCCCCCTCCCGCCACACCCCCAATCATTGCCTTAGTTCTCATGCTGATTATTTCCTCGAGGGTTTTAACAGCTACGTATTTGGGAACAACACTGAGTATATTTTGTAATTATAAACTTTATATATAGTCAAAACTTCCGCAACTTGGTTTTTGTTTTTGCTCACCATTATGTCTGAAAATTATCCACTGCTGATGTGTAAAGAGTTCTTTTTAAAACTGCTAGAGAGGGGCGCCTGGGTGGCTCAGTCGTTGAGCGTCTGCATTCAACTCAGGTCATGATCCCGGGGTCCGGCGATGGAGCCCTGCGTAGGGCTCCCTGCTCAGCGGGAAGCCTACTTCTCCCTCTCCCACTCCCCCTGCTTGTGTTCCCTCTCTTGCTGTGTCTCTCTCTGTCCAATAAATAAATAAAATCTTTAAAAAAAATAAAAACATAAAACTGCTAGAGAATACAGCAATTTACCCATTCCCCAATTGATGGGCACTTAGGTTTTCAATCTTCCCACTACTGCAAGCGTGCTATGATGAACATTACCTCATTTACTGGGAACACCGGCCTCCACCCTGGCCTCATGCCCTACACCCTGCCCATACTAATCTGACAGACGAGCGTGGCCCGCCTGGGCAAAGGGACGGCGAGGTCACAGTGTGGGGGTCTCTTGCGGGCCTGTGTTTCCCAGGGGAGGCCTCTGTGGGTCCATGCAGCATGCGGCTGGTAGCAAGTCTCATCCGGGGGATAGGGACCAAATGTCACCATTGCCATACCCTTTGTGTCACCTTTCATCAAAATCCAGCCATGACCTCTGGCTGCCTGACCCTTCATCGCGGGCAGGGAAAGCTGGAGCTATCTACTGACTCCTTGGGGGTCTGGGCCCCACTATCCAATGTACTAGCCTGAACCCTTGAGAAGTGGAAAAGGAGAATCTGGGCAGCACCACACCCACATGTGAAGACACAGAGGCATCTCCTTCAGGTACGCATTTCCTTCTGCTCTCAGGGTGCACCTCTGAGGACACAGCTTTGCACAATTTCAAACTTTCCGTAAATTACATTGGACGAGACGTCTTCTGTATTTTGTATTTCTTCCTTGACAGCATAATGATTAATTCATTTTTACATCTGCAGTACTCCAGTAGATACGAACACACCATAATTTAACTGCTCGTTGTATTACTAAATACACGGATTACTTAAAATTTTTTACTATCAAAAGTCATTGTTTTGGGGGCACCTGAGTGGCTCAGTCGGTTAAGTGCCTGCCTATGGCTCAGGTCATGATCCTGGAGTCCTGGGACTGAGTCCCACATCCTGATCGGGCTCCCCATTCAGCAGGCAGCCTGTTTCTCCCTCTGCCCCCCTCCCTGCTCTCTCTAACGTGCGCGTGTGCGTGCTCTAATAAAATCTTTAAAAAAAAAATAATTGTTTTGAATGTTCTTTCACATTTGAAGAGCTTCCTAGGACATGTCTCTAGAAATGGAAACTTCTGTTTGTGGAAGTGTTCCCCAAAGGGACCGACGCAGCTCACACGCCCACTGACAGCGCGTGAGCACCGCACTCCGGCCAGCCCAGGGCACACGAGGGGACTTCAGGCTGGCACTGTGCGGACTGGCCCGCGCCTGCACTCCCCAACCACTGCTGAGTCCTTCATCACGCTTGCTCATCATGCACACCTTCCCTTCCCTGAGTTCTCCGCTAGGATGTTTTGCCTATTTTCCAACTGGTTTCCTTTAGTTTTGATATTTGTTAAAGTTCTTCATGCGTTCGAAGCATTACTTCCTTGCACCTCTTATATACGTAGCAGATGTCTTCTCCTAGTCTGCAGCTTCTAAAAAATGCCTTTTTAACAGAAGTTTTACAAGGTTCCATGTGTTCAGGTTTGTCAACCTTTTTCCTTTTGGATTCTGCATCTCGATTTCAGCAATCCTCTCCACCCTAAGGTCACCGGGATCCCCTACTTCTCTCCAGCGGGCTCCGAAGCCGCCCGTCACACTGAGGTACTGAACCCACATCCAGCTGGCTCTCGTGTACGGCTCAAGGGAGGACTCTGATTTTCCTCGTCCTTACGGACAACTAATTCCCACCCACCAGCCGCCCACACGCTCCCCGTGCGCAGCTGGCTGCCCATCCCCCTCCTGCCCATCGGTGCTGCCCGAGCCCGGGGACAGGACCTCAGCGCTTGCCATCTGCCACACAAGCCCCGCACTTCAAATTAATACTGGCTATTCTTGGCCTTTGCTCTTAAATAAACTGTAGGCTCAGTTTATCAAGTTTCGTGAAAAAAGCTGCCAGGTTTTTTAGTGAGATAGATGGGAGTTTATAAATTTGGGAGAAACAATGTCTTTATGTATTGAGTCTTTTCATCATCAACACGGGCTCTCTCTTCAGTAACATTCTGTACTTTTGTCCGCAAAGATCACACACACATCTTTTCAGAGATTTAGTCCTAAGATATTTTTTGTGGCCATTATAAATCAAAGCTTTGCTTCCGCCAGATTACATTTTCTAATGGTCCTGCAGGTACCGCATTTTAGCCCGTGAGTTTAATTATAAATTTCCATAAAGCCCAAGACTGTCAGTATGTCCACCCACCTCCCAAACCCGTAACCCTGAAAACACTCCCACCTTCTCACAGTTCAGAGTTCTGGGCCGCCTTCTACAAAATGAAAAGGCCTTCCTCCCAACAGTCCATACGTAAAACGCACGAGGCGCTCCGTGCACGAGGTGGATGACATCTGCGAACCTGGACACGTGCACGTCTGTGCCCCGTGGCCTTCCTGCGTTCCGGCGCTCAGTGCGGGGCAGGACTGACGACGCCTTCCCCTGCACCTGCTCCTCAGTGACAGCTCTGGGGCACGACCGCCCGGCGCGGTGGAGGTGTGTGGGTCACCGGTCCTCTTGGGCAGGAGTCAAGCCCTCCCCTTTGTCCCTGGTCGTCCTGGGTCGTGCTTAGAATCCATTTACTCTCCTGGTTCCTGCTCGGCTCGGCGGTGCTACGTTCACACTAAAGGCTCGCGTCTCTCTCCAAGTCCGAACGTTAACAGCTGTTTCCTCCGCTCTATTCTTCCAGGGCCCCTACGGTATCCATACTGAGCCTCCTAGCCATTCTCCCGTCTCGTGGCACCCCGTCCTAGGCTTCTGTCTACACTGTGTCCTAGCTTGGTGCCTACTCGAACTGAAGAGGCCCGATTCCTTCACTCACTTTGGAGTGCCTCGAGCGTGCTCATCTTCGGGGGTTAGGAGACCTGCCCACATCCTGACACCGGCTTTGTCACGGGTCTCTCCTAGGCGGTGATGGCCTCCCGCACACTGGCCTCCAGTGCGTGGGTCCTTACGGAAGTTGCTTTCATTCTCCTACTTCACTGCGGCTGCCCTCCTCACCTCTGCCACGTGGGTCTTGGGAGGGGTGGTCCTAATCACCAGGCCGCCGGGGCCCCCACAGACGAGACCACCAGCTCGTCCACTTCCGAGCCAGGAGGCTGTGTCCGTAGCCCGCTGGCCCACGACTCAGCAGAAGACACCAGCTATACACGATGTTTCCCAGCCTCCGGTGCAAAACCCCCGGGGTCGGGCAGCGGGGTGCTGCGTGTGTGTGGCCACGGGTGACGCCGGGAGCCGCAGCCCCCAACCAGTTCCGTGGACAGCGAGGCGGGCCTTACCAGAGAAGCCAGCCCCACGGCTCTGCTTTTCCCTCTTCATATTTCCCTCTCGTCGCTGTGTTGGTGCAGGCAAATGTCAGTGTGAAGTTACTACCACAGTCTAACCCTGTTTTACTTTTACAAAATAAAAACAAAACAGTGAACGTCACCACAGCGAGTTCACGTGATGTAAAACACGGCAGTACGGTCGAAGCTGGGCTGTGCCGCCGTGAGGCAAGCTGGAACGTTCGTCCCTTGGCATCTGAGCCACTCTGGCCTCACCACATCCAGTGACCACCAACGGCCAGCGTCTCGCGCACAGACCAAAGCGGGCTCCCTTGGTCACCGCGAGTTACCGAAGCGCGTGAGCTTCCAGCCGCGGCAGGGACAAGCACGCGCGACGGTGTCCATGAGCCGCTGTGTCAGGCCGCACGTCCCAGACACACGCGACGACACGTCCCAGACACACGCGACGACCCCACGCGAGCACAGCGCCGACACGGCGCGGTTTCAGCTCGGGTGCAGCACACACATCTCCTAGGCCACCAGTTTTCATTTTCCAACGGGGGTTTGTTTCTCTCGAGCGTGGTCCCTGAGCTACCCTAAACCGACGAGCATGGAAACGCCGGACGCCGCGACTGCTAGGGAGCCCCGGCGTGGCGCAGAGCTGCGAGCTGTGTAAGAGGCCTCCGGCATGAGTTCGAGCCGACGACGCGCCCAGTTCGCCGACATACTTACAGCGCGGCTCCACCTACCTTCTTTCTCACCCCGGG
Organism: Potos flavus; assembly: GCA_028534135.1. Classification (NCBI taxonomy): domain Eukaryota; kingdom Metazoa; phylum Chordata; class Mammalia; order Carnivora; family Procyonidae; genus Potos; species Potos flavus. Next base: position 366,779 of record CM052883.1, read on the forward strand.
CGCTGCCCATGAGGAATCTGGACACCAACGGTGTGCTCGATAAGGACAAGCAAGTAGAAATAAAGACGCTCTGAGTGGGTCTGATCTGGAGCAGGTGTCCCCATAACAAGCCGAAAGCGATCATTAACAGCGTCATGTAACACGGGCCTTGTAAGGCGATCTTCCACACCTTAAAGAGAACACACTCATTTACGCACGTTTAGTGACAACACGCAGAGCGCACACGCTGCCCAGTCACGGGCCTCAGGCTTTCAGGAAGGAGCCCCGCCCTAAACAGCTCATCGGCCCAGGACCCAAAGTCTCGATGTGAACACAGTAAGAACAGTGGCCGCCCCAGTTGGCTTCCTGAGCGCTCGCTGTTGTCACGGGGACGAACACACGCCTCTCTTCGTGTAACACGGGTCCGTGCACGTGTAACCTCATCCTGTCAGCACATCGCCACGGCAGACAGCTCTACCTCCCCCTCCCTGGATGGAAACACGAGTCCCGTGGAAGCCAGCACAGCTCGATACCCCAGTACTGACGAGGCACCTCAGGGCTGACTTAGCGCTGCGTTAGACGCGATGGAAAATGTGCAAGAAACCAGGTTTGAGTCTAACTCTCCAGGGTTCTCAACTGCATCAAAGAGACACGATAATAAAGACGACCTGACGTTCATACAAACAGGAACAGTATATACTGACAAAAGAAATCACCCTGAAACTCACCCTATCCTACTGGAGAGCACCCGTTCGTTTTCTTCTCGCCCCGCGCCCTCTCGAGAGCTCCCGCGCCCAGGCCCTCTGGCAGGAACGGGAGCGGGCCCGGAGGAGGGGCAGGACGGGCTCAGCACAGAGGCTCGGAGGCCAACGCTCGAGGCCCCGCGGGCTGGCCGGCCTCGTCTGGTGTTAGCACACTATTCGCCTTCCGGGCCTCTCAAGGACGTGGCCTTGTCCTCCCCTGCTCTGCTTCTTGATAAAAAGCTGCACTTCCCCCAACAGCACAGCACTGTCTTCAGGAATCAGGGCGGCCGGGAGGCTCTTCCTTAGGCGGGGCACTGACTTCCTACCAGGGCCGTCCCCACAGCCACAACCAGCGGCCAGCCTGCTTGTCTGCCAGATTCCAACTTCCCCAAACGAATTATAAGAGCCTCCCAACAAATCCCAAATCAAATGGCGGGAGACTGACAGAGGCAACAAACCTGGGGGCTTGGCCCTGAGCACAGAGCCGATCTGTTCTCTGCCACATGGCTCTGGCCACCCCAGAGAGAGCTTAGCCCCTGAGGCTGCCTCTCCAAGGTTCAGATGCCCCACTCCCTACCTCCTGCCCCTGGCAGCGGCGATGGCTGTCTTGGCTAATGGCCTCCCAACAGCTCTCCCTCTTCCTGTCACAGCCAGGAGCGGTAGGAGGGCCCGGGCGCACCTGCAGAGCTAGCCGCAGCTCCTGGGGAGGCTGGCATGCCAGGTTTTAAGATTTCCAAGGTTTTGTTTTATATATATATGTATTTTATT
>CM052883.1:368768-389577 GCA_028534135.1 Potos flavus
CGGGCTCGAGCACTGGCCGATCTTTTTGGAGGGACTCCATTATGCAATCTCAAACACGTCGGTTCCTCAGACTTTTTTTGAAATCAGCCACATGAAAGGTAATTTTATTTATGCATTGAATTTTTACCTCTTCTAGCATTTTTTATCTTTCAAAATAGTATCAAACTAAAACCTATTCTAAAATGTTTAATTTCAGGGGTGCCTGGGTGGCTCAGTGGGTTGTCTGCCTTCAGCTCAGGTCATGATCTCAGGGTCCTGGGATCGAGCCCCACGTTGGGCTCCCTGCTCAGCAGGGAGCCTGCTTCTCCCTCTCCCTTGACTGCTCCCCCTGCTTGTTCTCTCTCTGTCAAAGTGAAATAAAGTCTTTTAAAAAAATAAAATAAAATAAAAAATAAATAAAGTTTTTTAAAAAAATGTTTAATTTGATAGCGCAATCATGAGCACACACTGAAAGTAGACAAACTGAACCCATATGATGATTAAATCGGGGGCCACAACACTGCTTGGTGAAGCCCTTACCTTTCTCAGCCTTTCCGGGGAGAACTCCAGGCCAACGAGGAACAGGGTAAAGAACACACCGACCTCTCCCAAGGTCTCCACCTGCACAACAGACTGCAAACACAATCGCAAAACCACACGATTGAATCTATTTCACATCTGAAGTATACGTCATAGAATAATCTTACACTAACATACCCAGTGGGACCACCCCTAACACAGGATTCTTTTTTTTAAACTAACTCTTTGAATGTCCTCTGTATCTGAGATAATTTGAACTTCCTGATTGCACTTTTCTTTTCCTTTTTCTTGGCTAGATGAAGGACTCTTTGTATCTTTTTTCCTAAGAACTAGCTTATGAATTCACCCGTTTTCAGGCTCGGCAGCTCCTGCTGCTCTCGTCTCTGCCTGCCTTCGCTCTCCCTGGAGGACGGCGCGGCACCGAGCCCCAAGGGCCCGCTCTCACGGGGCTCCACGCACGACCACGTGGGCCCGCTCCCCCTGGGCACCACAGCTGGCCACATCCCATGGGTTTAGAGATACCGCGTTCTTGTGTTCCGTGTTTGCTCTGGTTTTTCATTTGTGATTTACTTTCTATGTCATCATGTGATAATGGAGACTGTTTTCCACACTGTTCTACTTGGTACCGCCTACATCGTTTACACCGCTGGTTTCCAGCGCAGCCATGAACCGAACATCTGAAAGCAAAGCGCAGGCCTCCACGAGTCCACGCGTGCCCTGACCCACCGCACAGGGACACGCACGCAGCCCGCCAGGCACAGACAGGACGGGCCCCACCCTCTTTTTCATTGCCATCTCTCTCCTTTCGCTTACCTTTCTTACTCATCGTATTTTCTTTTTTTTTTTTTAAAGATTTTATTTATTTGACAGAGAGAGAGATCACAAGTAGGCAGAGAGGCAGGCAGAGGGAGAGGGGGAAGCAGGCTCCCCGCTGAGCAGAGAGCCCGATGTGGGGCTCGATACCAGAACCCTGAGATCATGACCTGAGCCGAAGGCAGACGCTTTAACCCACTGAGCCACCCAGGAGCCCCTTACTCATCGTATTTTCACTGAATCTTGCTGATTGTACATTTCTCCTGACACCATTGCAAACCTGTTTCTTTCGATAGGGAAGTTTATTCCACTTCTACTCATCGTGATAATGGATTTCTGCTCCTACTTCTTTGTCTCCTGGCTTTTCCTTCCTGCTTTTACCTTTCTTCCCTTTTTAAAACAAAGCTGTAACCTATGACTTCAAACTAACATACTTAAACCTGTTCTTCTCCCCTTAATGAACACAAGCCTATCAACTTCCTACTGGGAAAAGATAAATATTTGGCACCATCACGCTCCCTCCATGAACCACCTCCCACTTCTGGCTGGTGTGCCCAGGGTTCTCACCTTGGTCTGCCGTAATTACATTATTCTCCAAGGTACAGCACATTCATTAGGAGTTGTAATATTTGTACCTTACAATTGTATTTATTACCTTACTCAGCCTTTACTTAGTATTATTTAGCCTTAACTCTTATAAGCAAACATTACTGCGAAGAAAAAATAAAAAAGGAAAATACATTTGTGTTTGCTATCGTTTATAAATACTCTGGAAAGGGAGGGATGGGACAAGGGCAGGAAGAGATTGTTTATCTACAATTAAAAAAATTTTTTTTTTTACCCACACCATTTTGTTCTCAATCACATGGAGATGACCTATTCAGAAAACGGAATTAAAACCATCCTTCCCAGGCGCGGCTCAGGTCACGGTCTCACAGATCGGGCTCTGCACCCAGCGGGGAGTCAGCTTTTCTCCCTCTGCCTCTCCCCCCACTCTGCGGTGCCCTCTCTAATAAATCTTTAAAAAAAAACAAAACCGAAAAACCATTCTTCCCACAGGCCACCCTGCCACGCTGAGCCCAGACCACCAGAGCACCTGCCACGAAGGTCCCGGGTTTGAGCCTGAGCACAGCCCCCCGTCCCCCCGCCAATCAGACCCACTGTTCAGATGACTGGGGATGAGGACTTTTCTCAGACCTTCTCTGTGTCTGGTCTGAGACGCCACGGCACACCTTTCTGGGAGATGTGTCACTCAGCCGTGGGGGTGAGGCCGCTAGTGGGGCACCCGCACCTCTCCATGCCCGCCCGGCCCTGGTCTCCGCAGCTGGGGAGGGCCAGGGACGTTCCGAGGGCTCTGCTGCTTGTCCCTCGCCACGCCGTACGCTCCTTCTGGGTGGGACTCCTGACACTCCTTCCTGGCATCCTCTTTCATTCTGCCTGAACTGCATGTGTTTAGACGACAGGTTCTGGAGCCCACAAAGTGCCGCCGACACGGGATGAGGCTCACCTCACTCTGTGCGGCAAACAGCCTCAACAACAGCGGCCTCAGCACTCACTACCTCCTGGGGCTTTCACATTACCCCACATTTAGGCTGGATAATGCCTCACTACTTTACCAGCTTCATAATATGGTGCAAATTTTAAAATTATACATTTAATGCAGCATATTGAGTTGCTTTCAGTGTCTGAATAATAGAATTCATACTATTACTGGAAATAGAATTCCTAAACTAATAAAAGTTAAAGACATGAACAGATTTCTAGTCGAGTCATCCATTCACTAATGAATAAAATTACTTCCTCATGGTTTAGAAATTTCTTATGAAACTTTATAGGGCATCTTCTTCCATATGGTTTATAAGAAACTGGTATCTTTATTAATTCAAGTTCAAAACTTCAAAACCCTTTAGTCTTTGTGTTTCTTTAGTATTCTGTTAAAGGATACTGAAAGAGTTCAGTACTGCTCTTACCTTAATGCTGTTTAGTCCCGAAGGCCCCAGAAGTACACCACAAATAATATAACCAAACATCGTAGGCAACCCTATTGCTGTGCACAGCCAGCCACAAGGTAAAGACAGCATTCCTATGGTAACGATGTCCTGGGGGAGAATAAACAAAAAAGAGACACAGACACTTAAGATAACCGCTGGCAAGACAAGAAGACAGAGCTGGTCAGCTGAGAAAGCAGGTGTCCGGCAGAGTGGGCCCTCGCAGTCTCCGTGCTGGGCGTCATGACGGCAGGCAATACGTGGGCTGACTTGCCCGGCCCAGGAGTCAGCCACTCCCAGCACTCCTTGCGGGTCACGTACCTTCCTCTCAGCCTGTGCTGCCATCCTCCTGAAGACCAGCACAAATTCCGGCCCCCGGGACTACGCTGGAGACCCGACAGTGGGTCTCGAACCCACCAGCCTTCCCCGAGCAGGCTGCCCCAGTCACTCCTGTTACCTGTTACCCACTGTGGTCCAAACCCACGCAGCGATCGCCACCCATGACACTCTCAACTGCAGATCTCTCCATAAGCCTGCATCCTCTTTGCTGCACTGGCTTCCCCAGAGGGCACGGACGTGAATGCAGCTCAGTCCGGAACGCCGGTCACCTCTGGAGGAGCCAGACCTCATCCCGCGCCCACCTACACACAGCCACCCACGACGCCGGAGCCGGAGCGTCCCTGCCTCGTCCCATGCTCCATCGCGGTGCCAGAGCTGGAGCCGTCAGACCAGCTCCCGACTTCCAAAAGACTTCCAAATTCTCAAAAGAACAATTACTTTTCATTTTAAATATTAAAATGCCTTACTCCCTTATTCTTTTGGGAAAAAACTAAAGATGAAGAGAAAATGTTTCAAGTCACAGAAAACACGGAATTCTAGTACAATCTCTGTTGGGAGGAAGGTCGTGCACCCTATTATGACGCTCAGAAAATAAAGCTCAATCTTACTTCACACGAACACAAGGAAATGGGAAAGAAGGAGTGGGGACTCTGAGAGTGGAGCGGAAAGACAGACGACCTTTAGAAAGTGGTGATCTGCACGTGGAATGGTGGCATCTCTGGGCTTGGTCAGGATGTACCGGTTGTTCTGGGAGTCAATCAGCATGCTGAGACCCAAATCATCCTCCACTTCCCGCTTCGTGAGGTTTTGCTTGGAATTGGCCTCTTCTTCTTCTACTCTGAGGACTGCCTCGAAATTGACCCCTTTCACCTGTAAGAAGAGCCAACCCCATATAACTGAAAACAAGGAAATGTTCCCGAGTTCAATTTTTAGAGCAAAAATTCTACAGAGAAGTGACAGGAAATGTTTCTAGTATTCTGGCATGTGATGAGAGATTGATAACGCTCGCTAACGTAAATTAGGAAAATTATCTCAAGTACAAAAGTGACGTAAGGATGGAAGTGTCTAGGGTTTCTATTACTTTCGAACACCTGCTCTGCCTGACCCAGGGTACGACCTGTAACGAGAAATACGCGTCTGGTCCTCATCCCCCTTCCCGGCCGACAGCTCCCACAACCCGTGTAATGACCTGCGTGTGAGGAGCAACGGGAGCACCTTCTGCGTCCTCTGCAACCTCACCTGAGCTCACGGCAGTGAGGGGATTTTCAGAACGTCACTAGATACCCACGGGACGGGGCTGGCCACCCAAGGAACCGACCACGTGACCTCCGGGAGGAAAGGGGGCTAGAGGCTGAGTTCATCACAAGCCGTCACAAGGCGGCTCCCGTTAAACCCTGGAGTATGGGGTTCAGAGAGCTCCCAGCTCGCTCCGCACACAGAGGGGCTTAGCGGAGAGGGAAGGAAGCAGCCCCAGCAAGCGGGGCTGCCGTCCACTCTTCCGCCCCTTACACCTGGCTGTTTCTTGGCTGGATCCTTCACAGTGTCACCATAACCTAGCAAATAAGCAGTCTTCCTATGTTCTGAGAGCCCGAGGAGGGGGCTGCGGGGCCCTCCGAGGCAAAAACCCGGAACCCGTGACTGACATCTGAGATGGAGGGAAGCGTTGGGCTGAGCCCTGGTCTGCAGGGTCCACACCGGTGCCGGGGGCAGAAGTGAACTGGAGGGGCGCGGTCGGGCGAGCCCGATGGCCAGACACAGGAGTGCTCGGTGAGCAGCGCATAAAGGGCACGCTCCTTCAAGACACTCTGGCGCCCTCCTCCCTGCCAGCGTCGGCGATGTCGGATTGCAGCCTGCTTGGCGCTCGTCTTCCCTGAGCCGTGTTCCCACTTGCTTTACTACCGCATGCTTTTCGAAGTCCTTCTATGGACTCACCATCAATTTTTGGCATTAATGTCATTTTCCCCAGAGAATCTTGAACATGTCGCAGCAAGTGAGAGGTCTGAAAGCCTGCGTCGGATACGATTCCTGTAAGGACTTTATGGCTCCCCTGGGCAGATCAGCACTGAAACCTGACTGTCCCAGGGCAAGCTTTCTAGAGTCCAGAGTCCCAGTCCCCCTGAAGGCAAAGTGAGACAGAGATGAGCCACTGGCGGGGCACTGACAGAAACACAAGGCGAAGTAAAGGGTATCGAGTGTCCTTCCACGTAACCAAACCGAGTCCCCTTCTGAGACACACAGGTTTTCTCTTGGTTTTCTCTTCGTTTTCCGTCCACACTAAAAACAGACATGCCAGCAAATCCAACCACACATCCTCTCTGCAAGCAGCCCGAGAAAGAGGAAATTGTCCTGGAGTGCTACTTACTGATTTATTGTCATCAAAAGCATGTTCTTCTATTTCTTCCTCTAGACGATCGGCTGCCTTTCTCACGTCTTCGAGAATTTCATCGAGTATGGATAAGCTTCTGTTCTGGTGCTGCGCGTTTCTGAGAGCTTGCACCTGATGCTTCTCTGCTGCCAGAAGTGCCACGTATTCCGTCTCTTCCTGCTCATGGGTGAGAAACAAACCGGGGGCTTTAGTAAGAAAGAGGCCAGGCCTGGCCCCACCAACCAACACGCTCTCGCTGTCAAATATGGTCGTAATCATGTAAGTCTGGCTCCGGGCAACGAGAGGTCAGGTATCCTACATCACTCAAACATAATGGGGCTTAGCAAAATGTTTCGGGAAAGCTATTTGTATGTACACATCAACGAATGTGATGTACTACTGTAAATAGATTCTGAAGGTCATCGATTCATACCAAACCACTCGCTGAGCAGAGTCTATTCCAGACGTCATGCCTACCATGTCCGGACGGCCAGCTGTACTCAGAAACACCTGGGATACTGGATCGTTGAGCTACAAATTTCTAAGCAGGATCCACACAAATTCCAAGTTACCAAGGAGAAATTATTCCAGAAGAAACTGACAGCATTACTCGAGAAGCTGATAGATGGGGCCGACAATACAGGTATCTTATACAATCGTACTTAAGCTCAAGCTATCAATCAGATCTGCACCCTTACTATTAAAACGTGTACTCTTTGTGAAGGGGTGGGGCACAGCTGGACCAAGGAGGAGCGGGACAGCCCCATGGACAAGCACGGCTGTCTGACAGACCTCAACTCAACACCCTCCAACGCCTCTAACACACACACACAGCTACCGACACCTGGACCGTCTCCGACGTGCGGCACAATCCGTGTGCAGGAAGAAAGCACAGCTGGGTCACCATCGCTCCAACTCGTGCTAGTTCTCGATTTTATAGTAAAACCACCTCAAATCAATACCACTACGTGCCTTATCTTTCACACCAAGGAGTTTTAATGTCTCAAGCGTCCAAAGGATCCGGTAAGGCAGTAACATCTCTTCAGATGAACATCAAGGTCTGTTTCCAACATACAATCACACACACTAAAGAGACATGCTACTGAATCGAGGGGGCCGAAAACCCTGACTCAGCTGTCTACCCCATTACCGTATTTCTACCAAATATACTGTACTTTGGTAAAGAAAGTTGAGTAAGTATGTACCCTCTCTACTTTTTAAACTGTGTGTTAATACCATAACTTTTCCATGAAAATGAAATATTTCATGTATCAGTGGTCTCTGACGTACGATGGCCGGACTTAAACTTCCTGACTTCACGATGGTGTGAAAGTAATGCACGTTCAGTAGAAACCACGCTTGGAATTTTGATGTGATCTTTTCCTGGACTAGCCACGGGCAGCAGGGTCCTCTCTCATGGTGCTGGGCAGTGGCATGGGGCCACAGCTCTCCCTCAGCCAGCCATCACATGGTAAAGAACGGACACAATGACGAGCATTCTGTTTTCACTTTCAGTACAGAATTCAATACATCCGTGAGATATTCAGTGCTTTATTATAAAATAGACTTCGTGTTAAATAACATTGCTACAGTGCTGGGCAGGTTAGGTGCCTTAAACGTATTTTTGACTTGCTGTGTTTTCAACTTGTGATGGGCTTACCAGGATAAAACCCCATCATAAGTCAAGGAAGATGAGCATTTAAAGTGCCTGACACATAATAAATGACATAAATGATGGCTAAAAAAAAATCCTATAAATATCACATCTGATCCACTAATAGTTTTGTCTCACCGTTTTAAAAATACATTTCATCAAAATCCTTATTTCAAATGTACATATTTGTGGAAAACGAACTTTAGTATTGAATTTTCAGTGGATGGACATTAAAGACAGCCAACCTTCACACTAAAAAGAACTGTTGTCAGAAACTCGAAATCTTTATTGTGGTTACGATATAGTCATTTCCACGTCAGTTTACGGGGATAACTTGAGTCACTATTCTAACTACCTGGCAGTTTCCACAAGAGAGAAGAGCATCAGAACAACTCCCAGAAGTCATGAAACAGAGCTACGCTAAGATGTCGTGCGCGAGGGAGGGACAGTTCCTGTGCGCGCTCCGCTGTGAGCAGGTGCCCGCCGGCGCACAGCGGCCGGAGCCGCGGAGCCCGCCGCCCTCTCCCCGGAGCCCCGCCGGCCCTGGTCTCGGGCTCAGAGCGGGCCGCACCGACCTTTATCGCGGCCTCTCGCAGGGCCTCCAGGCGCTGCCTGCTGCTCTCCTTCATGTTCACCACGTCCCTGTAGTCGCCCTGCAGGGCTCTCTGGAGGCCATGGATCGCCTGGAACACTGAGTTTTCACTTTCATTCAGCTCTTTTTGGAAAATTTCAAATGTGTGCACCTGAAACAGTTTCTCCTCATCTGACAGGCTACTGTCTTTCTCTACCGCTCTGATTGCACTTTTCAGTTTGTTAAGAACCACAGTCTTTTGGCGAAGAAGCCCAGAGAGCTTTCTGCAACTATCGAGGACCCACTGCTTCCTCTGAGTGATGGCTGCTCCCCTGCCTCGGTGTAACTTGATGGCATGTTTGGCGACCTCTTCATGTTCCGCAGCACTGGCTATCAAACGAAGCAGTGGAAGCAACATCCAGAAGTAATTTTTTCCCAACACCTTCATGATCCAATGTTAAGAGGACAGGGCGACGCTGTCCGAAGGCTTCCACTAACGTGAGCTTGCATTTTAGATACACATTTTCAGCTGAAAAAGAGATTTACTGTCACATATAGCGGAACAATGATTCATTACTATTGAGATCAGAGTTAAAAATATTTAATAATTACATCCAAAAAACTATCACTTTTTTGAAGATGTTATTTTTCCTAGAGAAACATTAATATCTGAACTACTATACCTGGCCTTAAACACCGAATATTAAAGTACAGTGCCTGGGAAAGAATTGAGACTAGAGGTTATGTCGACGGGTGCCTGGGTGGCTCAGTTGTTAAGTGTCTGCCTTCGGCTCAGATCATGATCTCAGGGTCCTGGGATCAAGCCCCACATCGGGATCCCTGCTCAACAGGAAGCCTGCTTCTCCCTCTCCCACTCCCCCTGCTTGTGTTCCCTCTCTCGCTGTGTCTCTCTCTGTCAAATAAACAAACCTTTAAAATCTTTAAAAATTTTTAAATTTTTAAATCTTTAAAATCTTTAGAAAATAAAAAATAAAGGTTATGTCGAATTTAAAGGCAATTTTTCTTTCTAAAGAGAACTTAGCCTCATATACCTATTAAATCTACTGTGTGCAAAAGACAAAAACCAATTCGACTTAAGAGAGTCCACGTATTAAAGGCCAGAAAATACCATCCACTTCCGCTACCTCAGATCAGTGAATCACCTGGAGGAAACACGCTCCACATGATTTCTGAATGAAACCCTTTGAGCTACTATTTGCTTACTCTATCATACTGTTTTCTTTCCAAAATCATTAGATATTTTGCTAAATTTCCAAAGTCACAGATGTCAAACACAGAAAAAGAAAATCATAAAACACAATCACACCTGGATCGATAGGGCTTTACTAAATGTTCAAACTTTTTTTTTAAAGATTTTATTTATTTATTTGACAGACAGAGAGATCACAAGTAGGCAGAGAGGCAGGCAGAGAGAGAGGAGGAAGCAGGCTCCCCGCTGAGCAGAGAGCCTGATGCGGGGCTCGATCCCAGGACCCTGAGATCATGACCTGAGCTGAAGGCAGAGGCTTTAACCCTCTGAGCCACCCAGGCGCCCCCAAACATTTTCTATCGTCCAAACTTAGGCTCCTTCTCTCCCTCTCTTCAGGAAGTGCCCGGGACTGCGAGGGCACTCATCCTGTCAAGGGAAGCACAGGTAGGACCCTGAGCATGCCAGGTGGAAGTTTCACCGCAGGCTGTGCCATGGGCAGCACTGGGTGCCGCAGCTGTGTCCCAGTTACACCAGGAGGGCAGGGCTCTGTCCGCCAAGGGATCGAGTGATCAAGGAGCAGGTACAAGCTGTGTCAGCAAGGTCACCAAGAAGAAATCACATCAGAGGTAGGAAAACGGAGAACAAAGAAGGAAGAAGTAACAAACACAGGACAGGCCAAGCAAGCTACGCCCTAAAAAATAACCATTGAACCTGGCTACTAGATCACCAGACACAAGTGCTTATGCCAAAAAAGAAAACAAAACAAACCTGCCATTTACACAAGACTTGCAGTTTAAAGAAAACAAAATATTAACATATACGAATCATTAATAGCAGCATCCCATGGATTATCATGTCAAATGTGCCAGTTATTTCCCCTCCCGGGGATCTGTTTACTCAAACACGAATCTGTACTTCAGTTTCACTGGTAATCCTAATTCTCACAAGTTTAATCTGGTTTCCCAGGCAAAACAGATCAAGATGCAGCAAAATTAGACTGTGACATTTCTAGAGACAAAATTCTGACCAGACCAAGAAACGACAGCCAAGAGAAAGTGGAGACAAACAGAGCTTCTGAAAAACCAGCACAAGAACTCTGCAAAGACTAGCGGCCCGGGGATCTGGTGACGGCTGAACCGAAAATACCACTACTGAAGGACGGGAGAGACACCTGCTAATCAAAAGTCACCAAGAAAAAATTATATTCTGGCTCAATATTCTGGTTAGAAAGTCAGGAAACTTCTCAATTTCAATACATTTTTTAATCCTTCGGCTCCTGACGTCACATAGAGAATTCACGGACCTACAATAGTTCCCTTTGTTCCAACAAGGTAGAGAACATGCTATCTAAGTTACCCAACTTTATGTTACCGTTTTAATATAACTTTAAGTAAATGTTACCACCTTAAAAATAAATAAATGACTAACCATAGTAATGCCTAGCAACATAGTTAATTTGTCATTTTAATGACTCATTTTATGGCTAAGCTTCTATTTTCCAGGGGACAGAAAGAATTCAATCACTACTTCAGAAGTGGATGCTTTTTTAGTGTTTTTCAGAACCGAGACAGAGATTTCCATAGCTCTGTCAGTGTTTCCCATTTTCCCTAAAAGATCTCAAAAGTGGTTCTTGTATGGATTTCAAACTTGAGACAAATAACCTGCCACACAGTCTGTGAACAACACGCTTCCATTCACCTCTGCTTCCTTCCCCAAACAAGTTCCTAGAATTAAATAGTTCTAACTCTACCCCACGACACATGAGGGACTACTAATTTTTATGAGAAATCATGGAGAATTTTAGTTGCGATCATACAGTATTTCTACCAAAACAAGCTTATCAGGAACATGAAACTGAAGTTATTTATAGACTCCGAAAATATGAATCACTTCTTCATACATTCAATTTCATCTTCCCTTCAAACTCGGCTACCAAATCCTATGCACTACTAAATTGTAACATGCTTTTTCTTGAGTAAATAATAAACATTTTTAGCTCCAGTGTTTTGTTATTATTACCTTCAATTATAAAAAAGGCACTTTGGATTTATTGTGTTTTTACAATGAATTCCTAGAACTTCTATACTTTTTTTTTTAAGATTGTATTTATCTATGTGAGAGAGAGAGAGGGAGAGAGCATGCGCACGCACACGAGCAGGGGGGCAGAGGCAGAGGGAGAAGTAGGCCCCCCACTGAGCACGGTGTGAAGCAGAGGCTCGATCCCGCCTCGACCCTGAGATCATGACCCGAGCCGAAGGCAGACACTTCACCAACTGAGCCACCCAGGCGCCCTAGGATTCCTGTATCTTGATTCACTGATCCAACCTCGGTGGATCTCAAGGGTGTGTGAGGACAGCCTGTGACACGGGCCCCACGACTCCTGTTACACAGCGTCGTGGAATGCCACACTGTGCAGGGGACGGCAGACAGGGGCTGTCAGGGGCCAGGGAAGGGGGCGGAGGGACCCTGTGGATGGAAATGGTCTGTGTCTTGGCAGCGTTGGTGGCTAGGAATCCACGCGTGACAGACTCGCACAGATCTGAGCGCACACGTGAGTGCACGCAGAACAGGCCGTGTGCGTCAGTGGGAGGATCGGACTGATGCCGTCTTCTGCTTATACCATATGTTTTGTCAGGAGCTATCATTGGGGAAATCTGGGTGAAGGACTTATGGGATCTCTCTGCATTAGTTCTTATAACTGTATGAGTCTATAATTATCTCAAAATAAAGTTCTAAAAATTCAATATAAAGGCTTACTGTTTCCCACTAAACCCTTATCATGTTTAATGATCACCATTTACGTTGCAGAACAAGGAAAACATATCCATGACATTTTTTATATTTTAAACTAGGAAACACCCTAAACCAGAGCCAAAGGTTTTCAAGATGTCTCTGCTACAGTAAAACACAAGGTTACTTTTCATTTAGAGTAACACCAAAATCAGTACTTTGAACACAACCCACCCCCAAAGGTTTCATTTATACATATTTCAACATTAATTAAAATATATCTCCAGCTCTGCCAAATTTCTAATGGGTTTTGCTTGCTTGATAAATGCAGAACACGATTCCTAAAACTTACCTTCAAACTGATGAGATTACTTGACCAAGAATAAAAATATTAAATAAATGTCCCAAGTTATTTAGGATAAAAAGGCAAATGGATTCACCATTAAGCCCACTCAAAAAATCAAAAAACAAAAAAAACTTCCAATATTTTTAGGGGCGCCTGGGTGGTTCTGTCAGTTCCAGCTCAGCCGAAACCAAGAGCATCCAACTCTTGGTTTCGGTTCAGGTCATGATCTCATGGAGGGTGGGGTTGAGCCTGGTGTCAGACTCCACGGTCAGCAGGGGGTCTGCTTCGGATTCTCTCTCTCCCTCTCCGTCTTGTCCATCCCCACAGCATGCACATGCTCTCTCTCAAATAAATAAACCTTTTTTAAAAATTCCCAATACCTTTAATTCGCTGTCATATGAAAATCACGTTACTCTTATACACTTGAAAATCTTAAGTAATTCATAAATGTTACGTCACTTATTGGATAGAAAGCTCAAAAGCAAAGCACAATCATGTAGTCTAAAACCAGCCTTTTTCAGAGCAAAGTCACCCAAGCTAGAGATTTCTCCCACATGCCTCTCACTCTGAGCTCTATGGGGACTGCAGGGTATGTAAAGGGACTATTTCCTCTGACATCTGGTATGAGACAGAGCCCCAGAGTCCTGGGGCTGCTGAAGTCCCTTCAGGGAATGGGGCTGGGGAGACGGGAGGCGGAGGGCAGAGGGAGCAGCAGCTCTCTATTTTGCTCAATTCTCTATAATGGGCTAAAATTTGAAAGCCACATGGCTCTGCCTCCCAGCCTTCTGCTTACGTGTAGCCACAGGATCCTCCATCATCTCTCTTCCTCTGGACCTTCCAGACCCGCTTTCTCCAATTCTCCCGATCAAACTGCTGAAAAGAACCTAGTTCATTCACCGCACTAGTACAGCGGGCCACTGCCTGTCCAGCAGAGGTCAACCCAGCCAGGCTCCAACACAACGCTTCCGAGGAACCCAGCCACACCCACTCAGCTGAACCAAGACCCTAAGGGTGGGGCATACTGACCTGGTATCAAATGCGGTGCCTGGTGCCATATGCAGGAGACCCCAAAGCCAGTGGTGTGGGTGGCGCAGGAACACAGTCAACAAGGCCAACACGCTCGTTTAGCTTCTTCTGAAAAAGGAAAACATAAAGATCATTTGTAGGGAATGGTTTAACATTAGAATTTCTTTGTGATACACCAGCAATGCTTCCAGATTCAGCACAACACAGTAAATGAACGGGAAACAAAAGCCGCACTCCTGGAAAGGTCTTAGGGAGCAAACTCCCCAACAGAAATAAGCTACCTCAGTCTAATTCATGGAGAATTTTAAATACCAACAAATTGAATGACAAAAGTATAATTCTTAAAAGATAAAGCACTTATAATCTTATAAATACAACTTCCAGATTCATATCTAATTTATGAAATAAGAAAATGAGTTAATAGAGAGGAAAGAGAATGAAGGAAAATTCTTACCAACACGAAAAGCTTTAAAGTACCTAATGTTAACTAAACTACACAAACCCCGTAGTCCATTAAGTAATCCAACCACTGATATATTACTTTCTAAAAAGTTGATACTGTAAAAAAAAGACTTAGAACCAGTGAGACACTCTGATCCAAAGAACGACCAAAAAGGCGTTTAAATACGAGAAGGCTGAGCTCTCCTACCCCTAGATAACTATCATCTCACGAAAAGTGAGCATCAGAGCCAACCGTGTTCCCTTCGGTTTGGGGTTACCCGGGTGCTATCAGGCAAGCTCCGAAGAGCACGGAGGGCAGAGCCTCCACGAAGGCACCCGTTCTTTCTCTGGAGCCAGGAAAGCAGGCACGGGGGTCGGGGGGGAATGGTCCAGAAGCGTCTGCTGCTCGGCCGGCTTCTGTGGCCGGGACGCTGAGCCGGCCAGCAGGGGGGCTCCCCGCCCTTCCCGGGAGTTGCCGGAGCTGCGGGGACGAACGCGGGGGCCTCCGGAGCCGAGCTGGCGGAACGCGCGATCTTCGGGAGACTCCCGTCCCCCGGATTAGCTGCACCAGTAGGGATGCTAGAGCCGAGGCGAGAACGGAGCCTCCGCCTGGGGAACGTGGGAGCCGACCACGGTGCTTCTCCGCTGACTCGGGCAGCCCGCACAGCTTTCCCCGTGACCCTACGTCCTGGCGTTGCCGGAGGCCGTCCGGACCCCAGCCCCCAGGACGACCATCCCCGGGTGCCCGCGGCCAGGAGGGAGAGCACGCAGCGGCAGACACGGAGAGCGGGACTCGGGAGGGAGGGAACGGGCGCCCCGAGGAGCGGACACGCCGGGCACGCAGCCCGGGGGAGGAGGAGCGGGGAGGTAACCCGGGGAAGGGGAGACCCGCGGGGAAGGGGAGACCCCCGAGGAGGGAGCCTCGAGGCCCCGCGCTCACCTGGAAGCGGCCCGGCAGACGTGCGTCCTGGGCCCCGCTCCCCGATGCCGGAGCCGAGGGTTAGCCGGACCCGCATCCCTTTCCAGGCGGCAGGCCCGCCCCCGAGGCGGGGACCCGGACGCGGCCGTGCGCGGGGAGGGTCCTGCCGGTCCGCCGCTCTGTCCGGAACGCCGTCACCGAAGACGCGGCCCCGAGCGAGGTGCGTCCCCCTTAGGAGGGCGGAGCCTGCGTCCCGTCGGCCCCTGGGCGGCGCAGTGCACGTCGGGATTTGTAGGAGAGAGCGCGCTTGGGTCCCGTCGGCCTCCGGGCGGCGCACGGCACGTCGGGGCGGTGGAGGGAGCGACGTCCGCGAGTCTCATTGTCCTCGGGCGGCGCTGTGCACGTCGGAGCCGGGAGGGAGCGCGGGAGGGAGCGCCGGAGGTGGGGTCCCGTGAGCCCCCGGGAAACGCGGTGCACGCTGGGAGCCGGGAGGCGGGGTCTGAGTGCTGCCCGCCCCCGGGCGGCCCGGAGCACGCCGGGAGTTGGAGTTCAGCGGGTGGAACTGTCGCTGTCCCCGGTGCCCTTCCCCGGGCCGGTGTCCCGAGCGCCGACGCCGAGGACGAGGACCGCGCGGCCGGGCTGGGGCGCCCGCGCAGACGGCCAGAGCCGGCGAGAAGCTGGGGTGCGCCGGGGAGAATGGTAGGTGGCCCGCGGGGTCGCCCCCCCCCCCCCGGCCCGTCCTGCGCGCTGGGGGCCGAGGGAGCGCCGGGGTCGCCGCCGTGGACTGGGGAGCGCGGGGCGCGCGGGGCGCGAAGGTTCACGGGAGCGGCGGGGTCGCCGGGGGATCTGCGGGGAGGCGCGCGGGTGGGGGCGACTCCGAACAAGGCCGGGGCGGCGTCGCGGGGGTCGAGGGGGAGCCCCTCGTGCAGGGATGGGGCGGGGAGAGCCTGTGCGGCGTCCCGGCCAAGGCGGGGCGGCCGGCAGGTGGCCGCGGGGGTCAGGGAGGGCCGCGTGTCCGGTGCGCAGGGCCGCGTGGGTCCGGGAGACCAGCGCTGCGCGGGGGGCTCGTCGGAGGGCGGCGCGGGTGTGGTGCGTCCGGTCAGGAGAGCAGCCCCCCAGGGCCCGGGGTGGCGGGGAAGGCAGGTAGAAGCTGTGCTGATGGTCGGGGCCGGAGAGCTGAGGACGCAGCCGAAGGGGCAAGGGGGAGGAGCAGGTAACTCGTAGGTTCTCTAGGGGTTAGGACAGGGAGCGCAGGGACGCGAAGGACCTTCACCGGCCTGGCCCCCTGAGCAGCCGGTGACATTACTGACCAAAGCAGAAGTACAGAAGGAGGAGCAGGTCTGTGTGGGAAGGCCGTACAGTCGTGCCAAAGACAAGAGACCTAGAAAGGCAGCTCAGAAGAGGGGCTTCAGGAACTAGACCCTTGTTTGAAATGTAGTGGAAATCGTGGTCGTTGGGGGGGGTCACCCTTTATTCAATAAATTCAGAGGTTTCTCTGTGCAAGGAAGGCAGTGACAAGAGGCAGGGTTGACGGTGAGCAGGACAGAGGTGGGTTTGGCCCTTCATGGAGCCGCTGTCCTAGCAGGGGAGACAAGCCCTAACGCACAACCGTTCTGTTACCGTTGGGGTGAGGGCTCGGGAGACCCTCGGGTGCTAGGAGTCTGGGGTGGGCTGGGTGGTGGAGCCCAGGGCTGAGGCAGTGGAGGCCTCGCCAGAGGAACACAGAGTGTAATGCAGTGTGGGCCGAATTCCCCGGAACCAGAGATGTGGGAGGGGCGGCCAGAAGGGTGCGGCACTCCAGGCAGAAGGAACAAAACAGGTGGCGGGAGACAACAGGTCCCAGGGCTCAGAAGATCCATGGGCTGGAGTGCAGAGAGGCAGAGAAGGGGGGCACACGGGAGACCGGAGAGGGGACGGGAATCGGGTGTGCAGAGTCTTCCAGGGCACGGGAAGAAAAGGTTCATGTTTGTCCTCATCGTCGTGGGGAGCTGGTGGGAGGGTTTCAAACAGGAGCGAGATGATCCAGGAGGAATGTGTATGGGAAAGAGTGGAGGCTTGAGGGTTAGGGAAGGAGGAGCAGAGAAAGGGACGGAGGAGAGCCGGTCAGAGAAACAAGAAGACCAGGGAGAGTCAACGTAGAAACGGGAGGGAGCACTGTCCTCAGAGCGGTGGGGAGGCTCTGGATAGCGCAGTGGAGCGGCAGGAGCATAACTCGTGGAAGAGGACAGAGCTGTCACTGGGGAAGTGAAGATCCAAGAGTGTGTCAGGGCACTTGCATTTAGCTCCACCCCAGCCTGCTGTACTGGAGTGACGGAGCTTATGTCATGAATTTGATCAGTAAGGTTGCCTTGGCTGCCCCTAACCAAAGATTTTGTCGTAGTAAAGAGTCCGTGCAAGGGCATTGCAACAATAACTGTTTCTTGGGGCGCCTGGAGGCTCAGTTGGTGAAATGTCTGCCTTCAGCTCAGGTCATGATCTCCAGGTCCTGGGATCGAGTCCCGTGTCAGGCTCCCTGCTGGGTGAGGAGCCTGCTTCACCCGCTGCCTCTGCCTGCTGTTCCCCCCGCTTGTGTGCTTGTTCTCTCTCTCCATCAAATAAATAAAAATCCTAAAAGAAAAAAAAAAACAAACTTTTTTTTTTTCATTTTGTATCTGGGCAATCTTAGTGCCCAGATTATATAGGTGAATTTTTTCACGGTTGAAATGTTTTAGATTTTTTCTATAGTTTAGAGATTTTTTTTAATTTTTATTGGGTTGTCCATATTTTTATTTCAAGAATTTTACATGTTTTAACAAAGTAAAACAATTGAACACCCCCCCCCCCCGCCCACCGAAAAGCCGTTGTTAAGTTAATTTCTTTGATGTGCTGAGCCTTAGTGAGGACTGTGAGCTTGAAGGGTAGTCTCTGGTCCTGCCAAATATGGGCCTTTGTTAATTTTGCATGGATTTAGCCCATCTGCATGGATCCAGAGCTTGCTTCTATCCCTTGCAATTTTTTAGTTTATGAGACGTTGTTTTCTAGAAAGCTTTATTCCAGTTCCTTTTTCTATAGATTGCAACTGGAGTCTCTTAGTTCCTTTTGGACATGAAGCATATATGGTCTTTGTGCTTAGCCAGCGATCATTGTTTCTGTCACCGCTACTTTCTGGAGAAAGTGCTGCTACTTTCTGGAAGCCGTAACATCGCATTGTTGCCTGTTTGAGAATCCCTTTCCTATTCATCCTGGCCGCAGACTTGTCATGGGCTAAGCTTAGACCCATGGCGGCTGCTACTCACGCGGAGCCAACACCTTGTGACCCGCGAGGCACTTGGAATAGACGGAGGAGGGGCAGACGCGTTTGGGTCTCTGCACGGCTACCCGCTTGGTAACTTACACAGTGACGATTCAAGCCACTTGGCCTGGCTTGGTCCATGCACTCCTGTAGCTCTTTTTCTAGAGTTTTCAGTGAGTGTTCTTCTTTACACTGTTGATATAACTATTTTGCCGTGTATTAGAAGACGTTTCAAGAGGTGATGATCAGAAAAAGTCCCTCAAGACCAGACATGAGCTCTTCCAAGTGTCTGCCTACATTTCCTGGGCGCAGATCCATCCGCTCCGTGATGCTGGTGAAATAATCCAGTTACCGAACCGTATGCTACGCTGTTGGTTAATCTTGGAGGTTCTAAGAGTGCTACGTTGAACTTTTTTTTGAAGTAGAATCCACATAACATAAAATCCGGTATTTTCCAGTGTGTAATTCAGTGGTGTTGAGGACATCCACAGTGTTGTGCTACTGCCACCTCCACTGCGTTCCAAACCATTTCATGACCCTCGAGGAAAACCCCGTGCCCGCTGAGCGGTCACCCCGCAACCCCCCTTCCCCACCAGGCCCCGGACCGCCACTGGGCTGCTTTCTGTCTGTGGGTTTGCCTGTCTGGACAGTTCATATAAATGAAATCGTATGACATCTGGCCTTTTGAGTCTGACTTCTTTCACTCGGTATAACATTTTCAAGCTTCATCCACATCGTAGCATTTTTCAGTATTCTGTCCCTTTTTATGACCGAGTTTCATTGTTTAGGTACACCAAATTTTATTTTACAACTGTGACAGAATTTTAAAATCCCGCGCTGACGGCAATTTGCCTACTACAGATGCTACGAGCATTGCTAAGAGACGTGCTAGGGTGGGTGTCGAACATCTCTCTCCACTTTAGTTTCCGAGGGAGCCTTGGCTTTACCCACCCTCCCTCAGGGAGGCCATAGCCTTCAGAAAAGATGCTGCTTTCCCTGTTGTCAGCTTACTCTCAAAGCACATGGGACCTGTCCCAATTTAGCTAAATTCGATCTTACCACAAAATACAACCTTGAGCTCTTTGTCTAGTTCTTTTCAGTGGCTCAATTTCAGGAATTAGCATGCAGAATAGAGACTCTGTATTCTCCTAGAGTCTAGTTAGGAATAGAAACTGTAGCCCACAGGCTCATTGCTCGTGTGTGTAAATGAAGTTTTTTTGGCGCACAGCACACCGGTCATTTACATGTCGCAGAGCTGGGTAGCTGTGACAGAGACCAGAGGCCCCTCCGCTGCCTTACTGGGCCTGACAACCTGAGTCTCACCTCCCTTCCCCTCCAAGGACCAGTAGATGGGCTTCAGTGACCTGTGGAAACCCCCAAATTTTATACAAAACCACGTTTTGCTGGAGAGAGGATGTGTGATTTTCACCAGTTCCCAGAAGGGACCCGAGACCTCAGATGACCAGCAAGCTGTGTCCTAAGTAGCCTTGTGTCCTGCCTCACCGGCGCTTCTGGGGCTCGTTAGAACCGGGTCCTCTAGGCACTTTAAAAAATTGCTGGAGCCCCAAAGAGTTTTTGTTTATGTGAGTTGCAGCCATCGGGATTTACTGTTTTAGAAGTTACAATGAAAGTTTAAAAACATTTGTATATTTAAAAATAACAATAGGGGCGCCTGGGGGGCTCCGTGGGTTAAGGCCTCTGCCTTCGGCTCAGGTCATGATCTCAGGGTCCTGGGATGGAGCCCCGCATCGGGCTCTCTGCTCAGCGGGGAGCCTGCTTCCCCCTCTCTCTCTGCCTGCCTCTCTGCCTACTTGTGATCTCTCTCTCTGTGTCAAATAAATAAATTTTAAAAAAATCTTTAAAAAATAAAAATAACAATAATCAGCCAGTTGCATATTCGTGTTACATTTTTGCAAGGCTCACAAGTCACTTGGCCCCGCCGCGCTCCAGTGAGCGTGAGAAAGGCAGATCCTGGCTTGGGATTGTTGTGAAGGTGGTTTTGTCTTGGTGGCGCCTCCGAGATGCCCAGACCGTACCTGGGGAGCTGTGCTAGGTTCTCCTGCCGCGCAGCAAGGCGCGCTGTCGGAAGCGGCTCCGGAAGCTTGTTCGGCCGGTCGGGGTTGGCATAGGGGGAGGGGCTGCTGTGCTGCAAAGGGCAGGAGGGGCACGGGGCAGTCGCCCTTTCAGGAGGGACGTTAGGGGTCACTCCTTTGGTTTTCAGTGCCAGGAGGAGCTGGGCTACCTCTCAGCCACTGGTAGGTTTTTAAATCTTAGGAAAACAGAAATCTGTTTTCATCTTTGTTTTGGCAACTGGGAAGCTCAGAGCCTAATTTTTTTTTTTTTTTAAAGATTTTATTTATTTATTTGTCGGAGAGAGAGAGAGAGAGCACAAGCAGGGGGAGTGGCAGGTGGAGCAGGTAGAGGGAGAAGCAGGCTCCCCGCTGAGCAAGGAGCCCAATGCGGGGCTCGATCCCAGGACCCTGGGATCATGACCTGAGCCGAAGGCAGTGGCTTAACCGACTGAGCCACCCAGGCGTCCCATCAGAGCCTAATTTTTAGCCTGCGTTCAACTCTCGGATGCGCTGTGTGTGTCTAAGTCTCACCCCTGACTTTCCCG
>CM052883.1:389677-399807 GCA_028534135.1 Potos flavus
GCCCAGACCGTACCTGGGGAGCTGTGCTAGGTTCTCCTGCCGCGCAACAAGGCGCGCTGTCGGAAGCGGCTCCGGAAGCTTGTTCGGCCGGTCGGGGTTGGCATAGGGGGAGGGGCTGCTGTGCTGCAAAGGGCAGGAGGGGCACGGGGCAGTCGCCCTTTCAGGAGGGACCTTAGGGGTCACTCCTTTGGTTTTCAGTGCCAGGAGGAGCTGGGCTACCTCTCGGCCACTGGTAGGTTTTTAAATCTTAGGAAAACAGAAATCTGTTTTCATCTTTGTTTTGGCAACTGGGAAGCTCAGAGCCTAATTTTTTTTTTTTTTTAAAGATTTTATTTATTTATTTGTCAGAGAGAGAGAGAGAGCACAAGCAGGGGGAGTGGCAGGCGGAGCAGGTAGAGGGAGAAGCAGGCTCCCCGCTGAGCAAGGAGCCCAATGCGGGGCTCGATCCCAGGACCCTGGGATCATGACCTGAGCCGAAGGCAGTGGCTTAACCGACTGAGCCACCCAGGCGTCCCATCAGAGCCTAATTTTTAGCCTGCGTTCAGCTCTCGGATGCGCTGTGTGTGTCTAAGTCTCACCCCTGACTTTCCCGCTTCTTCCCTCCTCAGTCTCTCCGTCGGGATGTGTGTTCCATTTACGTAGTTCTGTAAACTGTAGTGTCCTCTGTGTGGGTTTACAAACTGTCGCATCCTCTTTCGAACAAGAGTGACTGTAAATCCTTTCAAGTGAAACTTTCCCTCCTATATTATTCTGTGAAGTGTTTCAGAGCATCGGCATCTAGTAGATTCGAGTCTGTTGATTCACAGGGGCTGGCGAGTCACTTTCATTTCTGATGTCCTTTTCATCAGGTTACCTAGGCTGAGTCCAGACCTAACCTTCCCATATCTGGAAGTCCGGGGCTGTTTTGTTCCCTTACAGACTATATATAGTACAGTTACTTGGCAGTTTCCTTGTTTGCTACCTCCCGCAGCCTCTGCCCTGTTTTTCCATTTATTTCTGTCTCACGTACCCAGATATTTCTGTTATTCATATGATCACATTTAGTCATAACAGGCTTTTTGTGGCTGCTTAGGAACGTTGGTAAGTGGTGTCTAACACTACTCTTAGTTACCTGTCTACGCTCTCATCAGTGCGGCTCTGCTGATTTTAAACAGGGAAAACTCGGAACATTGATTTCACACACTGTGAAGCCCTTCTCCTGCCCACGAGGGCCTGGGCTTACCGGATGCTGAAGAGGACCCTGCAGGTGGGCTGTGGGGACGGGCCGTGCCTCGGGCCAGACACCCGGCCTCGCTGCGTTCCTGCGCTCCGTGTGTGAAGAGGGGTTTTTCTGAGACTTGGAAAAAAATACTGTGTTTTGTGCAAATCGAAGCGGGTAGAGATCAAAATGTATTTTGTGATAGAACACTGATTGTCATAATTGAAGATTCCACCTTGCATATCTGTTCTTAGATTGCTGTCCTTTCGGTGTTCAGAAGCCCACGCGGCCTTGTCGGCTGAGGAAGACGGAGGCGTGCTGTGCCGGCCCGGGGACAGCAGCGAGAGCGGCGGCGGGAGTCATGGCGCGCTGAGACAAAGCCCTGGGCCGGGGTGGTGGCTTTCCGGCTGCGGCCACGCAGGTCCTCTCGGCAGAGCCGGGCCCGGCTGGTGGCAGTTCCTCACCGTGGCCTGCCGCGTAACGCGGGCTGAGTGGAAAGTAGACGTGGCCGTAGACGACTTCTTGCCGAGGCCAGACTCCTTCCTTCCTCCAGGAACCCATGAGAGGCGCGGTGGACAAGAAGAAGCTGGAGCAGCTCTACAGCAGGTACAAAGGTAAGAGGAGGCCGGCGGCTCGCTTCCAGTTCGGGGGGACGGAAGGCGTGTTCTAGCTTCTGCATTGCTTGTGCCGAGTTCACAAGACCTCCAGAAGGCTCGTCCTCCCCTTTGTGGGGCCGGGCTGCAGCGTCCGGTCCATCGGAAGGGAGCCTGGACTGGTGACCGAGAGCGGCTGGGGGGGGGTGACGGGAGAGGGGTCTGCAGACGCGGCGGCGGTGAGCCCGCCCTGGGCAGGGGCCGCGGCGCACACGACCCGCTGGGGCACCGTGTCCTCGCCGTGCGGCGTGCTGTCCCGGCCACACTGCCGTGTGAGCCAGAGGACTGGTGGTGAGAAGGCAGCTGAAGAGGTAAGTCTGGCCCGAGGGCAGAAGTCATCTCTCCGCTCACACGTGTACCCACGTCCTGGGCCGGGAGCCGCGGGGCTGTCGACGGCGCTCGGGGGAAAGGCTCTCAGCAGAGAAACGTTCGTGTTGTACATTGGGGACCGGGGTTGTTTTATTAAAATCAGCACTTAGAATGGAGCTTTCCCTAGCCAAATGTGATCGTGCTGCAGGAGTAAGTCTCCGTGACGGATCCGTACGGATCGGAACCCCTCGGCAGCCTGTCAGGTTCGTGCCGCCTGTACCATCCATGCTGGAAGCCAAGCGGCAGCAGCTGTTCGAGAGTTGGTTCATTTTTTCTTTCTAGCAGTTTCTCAGGTTAACCTTCTATTTCTAAAATTTAAACACAAAAACAAAACCTCATTTAAACAAGTATTAACCCAAATAGAAATCCTGGGCTTTAAATTTCTTGTATGTGTTATTTTCATTTTTTACTTTTGAACATATCAAGTGTGTATTTTAATCTATTTAGATCTGAAACTTAGTCTTTTTTTTTTTTTTTAAGCTTTGGCACAAAAACATACTCTGTGGTAGAAAGACCAGATTTGTATTTGAAAAATGAACATTGGTTTTCAAAATGAAAAATCATTGTTTTTAATAAGCTTTAATGTGCTTTAAGTTTTTTTGGCTAAGTTAATTGTGGAGCTAATTTTGTGAGTCACACGGTATGCAGATTCCTGAAGTGAATCAAATATGTCTAGCAGCTTTAAAAAAAATACTTTGTGAGAGTTAATCTTTATTTTTTAATTTTTTATTTTAAAGATTTTATTTATTTGACAGAGAGAGAGATCACAAGTGGGCAGAGAGGCAGGCAGAGAGAGGGGGAAGCAGGCTCCCCGCTGAGCAGAGATCCCGATGCGGGGCTCGATCCCAGGACACTGAGATCATGACCTGAGCCGAAGGCAGAGGCTCTAACCCACTGAGCCACCCAGGCGCCCCAATTCTTCAGTTTAAACAGCATCTTTTCATCATTTAATTTTATTCATGCGATTCTTGTCATTTAAAGTAGTGTAGACACATTGTGCAATCATCTTGGGGTCTAGAAATGTATTGTTCAAAGACTGCTGACAAATATAATGTTGGTTGTTATATTAATGTATGCAAATGAACGAATACTTCCGCAGTTACTTCAAGCTCATATTCTTGCGTGTGAAATTTATGAGGTGAGGGCATTGAGGGCAATTTTGCCCTTCTCCTGAAGATCTGTAACTTTGGGAGCATTGAATAATAGGAAGGTGGGTAAGAAGCAGAAGCCCGTGGGATAGCTGCTCTCACTATACAGGACAACGGGTTGAGAGGAAGCCTGTGCTTTCATTTCTTTATGGCATACCTTTTATTTTATTTTATTTTATTTTATTTTATTTTTATAACGGCATGTCGATAAAAACGTAGCATATAGTACTAAAGTGACCAAAGTTAAATTTTGTATGATGGAAGAAAAGTGTATCACATTTAATCTTCATTTGAGCAAAGAAGCTACAAATTTTCTATTCGTACCTTCTAAATACAACAGAATTAGCACTTAAGTCATGACGATGTATTAGTGTACACGCATTCTGTTGGAAATTACTAGACCTAGTTTGGTGAGGTCTTGCTGAGATTTTTCTAATGGATTTTACTATTTGATTTTCTGATAAAGAAATGCTAAGTTCCTTAATTTCATTTCTAAACCAAAAATGGGGAGTGAGGGAAGCCTGAATTTTTAAACCATTAAATGTGGATGCGTGAACTAGACGATTTTGCAACCTAAATGTTGTACAGTAGCGTTAAAATTATAGCAAATGAAATCACTTTAAAAAGAAAAATGTCTGTTTATTGTTTTGGCAGGGTTGTAATAAAAACTTATAATATTGTAAACACTTTACAGATGCAGTATTTTTTTTTAAATTACAGATTTTTTTTAATTTTTACGTAATCTCCACACCAATGTGAGGCTCAAACTTACGACCTTGAGATCAAGAGTCACATGTTCCCGACCGGGCCCGCCAGGTGCCCCGCAATGCAGTGGTTTGGTTAGCAGTTTGCCTTTGGTCCAACTAGAATTGTGTAAACTGGAATTTTTATTTTACTTTATGGAAATTAAACATTTTTTAATGGTGAAATTACACATTTTTTTAAATTTCTTTAATGATAAAGAATTAATTAAACTTCTCAAAGAAGTTGCAGTATTCTTTTTTCTTCCCCTAAACTCCCGTACCTAGATTTTTAAAGTAGGGCTTTTTCCTGATTAAATTATTATTTGTTGCTGTTTCATATACAGTAGAAAATTGTGGTCCAGGGGCTCCTGGGTGGCTCAGTGGGTTAAAGTCTCTGCCTTCGGCTCAGGTCATGATCTCAGGGTCCTGGGTCCAGTCTCCGCATCGGGCTCTCTGCTCAGCGGGGAGCCTGCTTCCCCTCTCTCCCTCTGCCTGCCTCTCTGCCTACTTGTGATCCCTCTCCCTTTGTCAAATAAATAAATAAAATCTTAAAACAAAAAAAGTTTAAAAAAAAAAAGAATATTGTGGTCCATTGATTGATGTCTCTAAGACATGCTTGCTCGGGCTGGTATTCTAACCACCCTTGTTAGTGGTACTTTTCAATATAGCAAAATTTCTTTCTTGTTTGATTTTAATTATAGACCCACGAGATGAAAATAAAATTGGAATTGACGGGATTCAGCAGTTTTGTGATGACCTAAGCCTAGATCCCGCCAGTGTCAGCGTTTTGGTCATAGCCTGGAGGTTTGGGGCGGCGACACAGTGCGAATTTAGCAAAAAGGAATTTGTAGCTGGTATGACAGAGCTTGGGTGAGTAAATTGGTCTCGGTTTAAATGTTTTCAAAAAGGATGATGCTTTCAACAACCCATAAACGTTAATTTCAAATTAATTTATTTTCTGTGCATATCTTATAAATTTTTTGTGCCTCTGCTCAATTTAGTCTTTCCAACTAAAGTTTCATTTAATACTTTTATTCAGATTAATCCCTTTTGTAATTTACTTTTTTCTTTTTAATTTTTATCCCTCCAGTTTTGAATTCACAGCAAACCTCAGGGTGTGTTTGTTTTCAGCCAGTCATTTCCTGACCACTGTGCCCTAAATGTACTATTGTGTTGCTATGTTAAACATCAATGAAATATCATTTTGGTTTTTTGCTTGTAACACTTCTCTATTCTACCCACAGGGTGGGAATAAAAGCTTCCTTAATAACTTAAGATGTTTCTCACTTGTCAGATAAGTCAGAGAAGTAAACGAAAGCTTGTAACATGAACGTCTTTTCATCATTAAGCTGACTGAGCTACTTCATAGGGTAGTATAAACGCCAACTTGCGTGACTTGCTGATATTGTGATATTTCAGTGTTGACAGCTTAAACTAGCTTATTTTTAGCTGCTGAAGGAGCTGGAAAGTCTAAGTTAAACATGTTCTAAAGGCATGGACTTGCAGCATCCCAGGAGAAAAAAGAGAACATTTGTTTTTTTCCACTAAACTGATGACTCTGTGATATTTGTCAGCCTTGTGTGTTGAGATGATAAACTCTGCAGGACTTACCCTATGGCTGGTGGTCGTATAACACCCGAGACACGGCGGTGGCACTGGTGTAACAGCACGTTGTGCGGGAAAGCCGAGGTGAATGACAGGGAATTTTAGAATGGAAGCACCAGTTGAACAAGCATTCTCTTGGCGTCGCACTTCTCTTTAGCCCATCTGCTAGAGCCCCCCAGATGGGAGATTTGGGGATTAAGGGCTTCTCTGGGAGCACTTACCGGCATTTCTGAGGCATTATCTAGAAATATGTCGTACAGGTAAATATTAAAAATTCCTGTCTATTACCCTACTAAGTGTTATAAGTTAAAAAACGTATTTTAAAGATTTTGAGTGTGAACCTTCCCAAAATGTGTTAGACAAACTCATGCCTCCTTATATGGAATATACAGAACGTAATTTAAGATTATAAGTTAGCGCTAGTTAATGGTGCTGCTCTTCACATCTCACAGGGCAGTTAAGAGGGAAAGCACTTTGTAAACATTGAAGTACTATATACTAAGTATTATTAATGTGACAGTAGACTATATTGTAGAGATGTCCTCAGTGCTTTTAGGGATGTAAAAGATGGTTGTAGTCTAAACAGCACTAAGCTTTAAAAAATACTTTGGGATTTATGTCAGCTCCATTATTATTTTTCACACTTCTTCCTGGCTACTAACTCTTGACAGTGGTTGGAATATCGGCCTTTAACAGTTAGTCCTACACCCTTTCTTTGGAGGCTTGTGGATTCGTTAGTGAACTGAGTAAATGTTATGAAATTCCTTGACGTCTTTGTGAAAACAAGAAGTTGGCCGACTTGGGGATCTGTTTCTGGACTCCGTCGTAACTGGCGGGTCTGTTTATCCTCAGCCCGCGATGCAGGCCTCATTATTGTAGCACCACCTAAGTCTGAAATGAAGTAGTGAAGTCTTCCTCCTTTCATCTCAAGATTGCTTGTCGGTTTGTATCAGTTCAGTGGGGAAAGAAGAGTTTTCTCAGCAGCTGACACTGAAGTTGCCGGGCGAGCCTGAGACCACGTCACCTCGGTCCCTGCGTCCACGCACGGACCACAGCGAGAGATGGGTGTGGGCTGGCTTGCACTCCTGTACAAGAAACTGAAAACTCTAAACTTCTCGACAAAACTTGGGAGAATATCTTTATTAAAACCCAGATCAAGGGACACAGTTTTAGAGAAGGTATTAAAAGCACTAGCCATGACAGAAAAGATGGCTAAGTTGGACTTCATCACAGTTAAGAGCTCTCCTTGACCAAAGATACTGTTAAAAAGACTGAACACTGGGAGAAAATACTTGCTCTCTTTGTGTATGTTGCAATCGTGATAAAAACGGTAGAGAATGTGCTTTATATATAATTCCTAACGAACAGAGCAAGAATAAAGCGATAAAAAATTCGATCCAAAAGAACGTGCCATAAAGAAAGAACATAAGGAAAATCAGCTTAACGAAGGACAAATAGCAAGCACGTGATAAAATGGAGGATTGAAAGCCAACGTGTCAGCATTTACATAATTGCATTAAATGTAAGTAAACTAAACATTGGATGGATTTTAGAAAATAACTATTGTGGATACTGTTCACAATAGATACGATTAAAGCATAAAGGCACAGAACAATTTGAAGGATAAAGTTGATGTAATTTGCAAACATTTAACCAAAAAATTTGGTGTGACTATGTCAATATTAAAATAAGCTTTAAGGCGAAAACTAATTCTAGAGTTAATGAAGGACATTCCGTAATGAGGAAGGGTTTATTTCACATGGAAGGCAATGGATTATTTAAAGCAAAAATAAACACTACAAGAGAAAAATACAAATCTACAATCGAAGTGAGGAATTCCCACACACATCTTAGCAACTGATAGAATGAGCAGGTGAAAAATTAGTAAGGAAATGAGAAATTTGGACAGCACAAATGGCCTAATGGACGTACTTGGAACATTGGTTTTGATGTCGAAGAACACGTAAGAACTTTTCAGAAGAAGAGACCACTTATAAATATCGACTATAAACTGTGCCATAAAATAAATTGCAACAAGTTTCAAAGGATTGAAATGATACAAGGTATATTTTCTGACCAAAATACAATTAAGGTAGAACAAAAAGATAACTTGATAGGTTGAAATGTGTGTGGCTGTTGTATACTCCTAAATAACCCTTGGGAGTAAGAAGAAGTTACAGTGGAAATTCGAAAATATTTTGAATCATGAAGAAAACACTACACATGAAAACTCGCAGGATTCAACTTCTTAAATGCATATTTTAGAAGGAAGAGTTGAAAATTAGTAAGGAAAGCATCCATCTCAAGAAGTAGAAAAAGAGCAGGAAATTAAACTCAAAGAGGGTAGAGGGAAGGAATTAATTTTTTTTAACAGGCAGTAATTTAAGGAAATAGAAATGAAGTTAATAGAAAGAATCCATAAAGCCAGAAGCTTGCTGTTTGAAAAGATTTATAAAAATATTAAGTAACAGGGGCGCCTGGGTGGCTCAGTGGGTTAAAGCCTCTGGCTTTGGCTCAGGTCATGATCTCAGGGTCCTGGGATCGAGCCCCCGCATCGGGCTCTCTGCTCAGCAGGGAGCCTGCTTCCCCCTCTTTCTCTGCCTGCCTCTCTGCCTACTCGTGATCTCTCTCTCTCTGTCAAATAAATAGATAAAATTTAAAAAAATATTAAGTAACAAATAGCCAACATGGAATGAAAAGGGAGACATCGCTGTAGATCCTATAGATGGTGAAAAATAAGAGTACATTACCAACAACTCTCTGCTGGTAGATGTGAAAACCTGGATGCAAGAGAGGAATTCTCTTAAAAATACGATTTACTGAAATGGACACATAAGTAGTTCTGTAACTCTTAAATTTGAACCCATAATTTAAAATCTTTTCAAAAAGAAAACAATTGGCCCGGATTGGTGCACCAGCACACCCTACAAAACATTTAATGAAGAGAATACCACCACCTTTACACGACTTCTTTAGAGAATCATACAGGAAGATATACATTCTCATTTGTTTTGAGGCCAACACAACCCGGATAATAAAGCCTAGAAAGGATATTCTAGTAAATGTGGTGCCGAAGCAACCACAAAAGGATATTTTGAGAACGGAAAATTATTGGCCACTCCCAGTCATAAGATTCAAAAGTTGCATAAGATGCAAAACTCTTAGATGAATTATTAGCAAACTAAATCCAGCCCCCAAAACAAATCAACCAAAACACCAGGATAACTTATCATGACAAAGTTTGTTATAGCCCAGGATTGTGAGATTTGTTTAACATTACAAAGTCAATCAATGTAATGTATTAACAACAGAAAAGGGGAAATTATCTCAAATCCATAAAATGGGTTTGGTAAAATTCAATTCCATTTGTAATTTTTTGAAAAAGAGAGAATTTGGTACAAACCAGGTATACAAGGGACCGTCCTTAAGCTGACCCTTCCCCCTTCATGCCAGATCCCACAGGATATAGATTTAACTGGAGCACGAATGCCTACTTTTATTCAGCATTGAACAGAGGTGTTAGCTGGTCTGATCCACAGGTAAAATATTTGAATCAGTAAGTGAGTTTAGCCAGACTGCAAACAAAAATCAGTCTTATTTTAGAATACTGAATGTAACAATACAACAAAGCAAAGTGAATTTTAAAAATATGTCACTTTCAGTAGCATCAAAAATGCAAAACACCTAGGATAAATCTAATTAAAGGTGTGTGCTACCTCCAGAGAGTAAATAACTCAATGAGATGCGGGAAACCTGAATAAATAGAGACATAAACTCATTCGTAGATTGGAACAGTCAGTATTTTATCCCTAAATTTGTCTGCGAAGTCAGTGTCATATCAATCAAAATCCCAATAGGTAGTAGTTTATATGTGTAATTTGACAAACGGATTTGAAATGTGTATGAAAATGTAGTCAAGAATAGTTAATGGTTCTTAACAAGGTGGGAAGATTTGCTCTCTCACCTAATTAGGACTTTTCAAGCTGCAGTAATTAAGGCTACATGGCACTACTGTGGAGATAAATAGACCCGTGGGACTGATTGGGGAGCAAGAAGCCAATCCACGTATGTGGGCACCTTAGACGTACCGTCATGGTGGCACTTCAGAGAAGTGAGGAATCTTTTCAATAAATGGTTCTGGGAGCATTGGCTGCTCGCGTGGAGGAAAACTTCCCTTGATCCCTGCCTCACACCATATATAGAGATCAGTTCCCACTGGATTGTAGATGTCTCTGAAAGGCTGCAGGCAAAACCCAGAAGGCTCTGGGAAAATAAAGTAGGAGGATATCTTCTGATGACCATGCTGTAGGGAAAATTCGAACACATCAAGCAAACACTGTGAAGAAGACTGATAGGATATTATACTAAAAATAAGAACTGATCGTCAAGAAACACCAGCAAGGAAGTGAAAAGG
>CM052883.1:400307-424407 GCA_028534135.1 Potos flavus
CAGGCACGGGGGAATAGTGTGACTTTGGTCAAGTTCACCGTAACCGTTGGCTGATTGGAGTGTCGTCTTGCCCCGTGTGGTGCTGTGTGGATGACATCAGCCCCTGCATTTTGCTCTCGCTGTAACACCAGTACGTTCACTTCCTGCCCGCCCGCCCGCCTCGCAGCCAGCTGGAAATACACTCTCCGTGGACCTGGCTGTCTGAGGACACTTTCCACCTCCGCTTTTGTCTGCGAGATCGAGGCTCCGTTCTCAGCGGTGCAGACTTCCACGCATGGAGAATTCCATCTTCACGGCTGTTTCCACCGTGGCAGGGTCAGGGGGCTGCCACGGAAGGCGTTGTGCTGTATAGGGACGGCTTCCTAGGTGTGTGTGGCCCTCGGGGGCCATGTGCAAAAGAGGGGCAGGCCTGTGGGGGGCCGGGGGCCCCACGTCCCTTCCTCAGTCACCCGCCCCGCCATCAGGGCTAACAGGACCTGGACGGCCAGCCTCTGCTTTATCTGACAGGATGAGGAGTGTTTTTATTTTAATTATGTTAGGACAACTCAGAGAAATGGGTAAAACGTTACTGGCTCCGGGACACCCCATAAGGTGGCCGGTCCTCTGCGCGGCGGTGCCTGCGTGTGCCTGGGGCTGCCCCGGGCCGGCGCAGACTCGCCTCCCAGCCATCGGGGGGCTGTAGGCGGTGAGGGTCAGAGCTCGCCTCTGGCCAGCTTTAGTTTGGGACGCCCGCCGCCGCTGCTGCGACTCACTGCCCGCCCCCGTCCACCCGCCGTGGCCGGCTCTGTCATTCTTTCATGTCTCACGGGGAAGACGCTGCCAAGGAGAAGCGAGGCTCCCAGCGGCGCAGCTCATCTGGCGTCGGCGGGATAAACGCCGGCTTCTGTGCCTCTACCCCCTGCCGAGATCGCAGACCGTGTCCCGCATCCTCTGCGAAGGCCGTGCAGCTCCCGCACTCTCTCTACTGGAAGGACCGCCTTCCCCGTCCACCCCGTTCTCTCCGGCCGCTGTCTGCGGGGTCTCTCTGCCAGCCTCTCTGCTGGGTCCTCCTCCTAATTGAGCTGTTTCTGAACAGTTTCTTCCATTTCTGGTTCCGGAGCCTTGTCCTCTCCCGAGTCTCCCCATCGCACGTGTGCCGTTCCCCCCGCGTCTCGTCGTTTCTTGATCTCTTCGCCTGTTTGAAACGGAAGGTCTCGTTTTCCTGGAGGGACAATCTGTTTGCATTATCGTTTTTTCTTAGGAAATGAAGTGTCATGCTTTTGCTCACTCGTTTTTATGTGACATTACTTAGGCTTCTAAGACGTGGTTCAGGGCAGCTTTCGTCATCGAGCTCACGCGTGTGCGGGAACTTGCCTACCAGTGGGTGGCCGCCTGTGTACGTGGGTGTGTCGTGTACAGTAACGTGAAGTCTGCTCCCTAGGGTTTCTTGCCTCTCCACTTTTGTCTTTCCTGTCTCTGGTGTCCTTCGCTGGTGACCTGGCTGCCCACTCCCCACTGCCTGTGCGGAGGTGCCTGGCCGGCGGGTTCTGGGGTGCGTGGGGGCCGGCTTGCGGCAGGTCCCACCTCGTGCCGGTCCCCAGCAGCCCAGTTCAGGGTCTTCCTCCCCTCGTCCTGGCCAGGCTGTGTGGTGAGGGCCTGCTGCTGCCCCAGGCCCCCGGCGTCGCATCCGCCAGACCCCGTGTGCTGCTCTGACCCCCCGCGCCCCGAGCCCATGCAGCTCGCGGGGCCGCCAGGGGGTGATTCGCTCCTGCCCACACGGCTCTGTAAACGCTGCCTTTGGTTTGGGTTATGCCGTCCAAGTGCTTTTTCTGTTTTTATGCGAAGATTCACAGAAATTTAAAAACCACGCTGCCTCTCCCACTGCCTTTCCAGAACCCTTCCAAATGCCCATGAATGTTCCGTGTCATCAGTCGCTTGTTTAAGGAGAGAAAGTAGGGGCACCTGGGCGGCTCAGTGGGTTGAACATCCGACTGTTGATTGTGGCTCAGGTTCTGGTCTCAGGGTCATGGGAACGAGCTGTGTTGGGTGTGGAGCCTGCTTGAGATTCTCTCTCCCTCTCTATAAAAAAAGGCAGGCAGACGGAAAGGAGGGGCTGAAGCACACAGCTGCTCATCCTAAATCTTCGTTAGGGGCCCTTGGGGGCTTCTCCCCCAGACTGTTTTTCCTTTCCTTCCTTTCTCCCTTTTTTCCTTAAGTTGGCAGCTCAGTGGAACTAGCGGCATCCCCACTGTTGTCCAACCGCTGCCCCCACTGTCTCCAGAACCTTCTCACCCTAAGAACTGGACTCTCCCCACCAAACGCGGACACCCCCAGCCGCTGGCACCACCCTGCTCCCCGCGTCTCCGCAGACTTGACTCCCGCGGTAACTTGCAGCATGTGTCCTTTTGTGACTCATTAATTCCTTTGATCACAATTTTGCCAAGACTCATCCCGGTTGTGTCGTGTCCGTGTCCTTCCTTCTTAAGGCTGAGTGACACTCCCCGTACGTGCGGTGCACGCGCCACGTTCTGCTCGCTCACACGTCCCCAGTGGGCACTTGGGTCGCATGCGGCTGTCACCCGTCGTAAGGAATGCTGCCGTGAAGGGGGCTCGTCACGCGTCCGCGCGAGCGCCTGCTGCTCAGCTCCGTGGGCTTGCTGGCACGCGCGCGACCTTGGGGACCGCAGGCCGTGCAGGAGAGCCGCGCCGAGTTTCCCGAGGAGCCACCGTCCTGTCTCCAGGGCGGCCCCTCCTGACCTTGTCGCCAGCAGGGCAGCGGCGCCGTCTCCATGCGTCTGCCCGCACCTGTTACTTTCTGGGGGGTTCGATGTGGGGTTTTCCCTTTTGTAGGAGAGCCCTAATGGGTATGCCCAGGGCTATTGTTTTATGAGCTGACTTTTTACTTGTGAAACTAAAACTTTTGGTTTATCATCTTCTCTGTTCCGTTCTCCTCCTACCTCAGCGACTGAGGCGAAGCGGTCATTAGAAACGACGGCCTGGGACCGGCTGGTGGCACTGCCAGCCCAGCGTCACCGGGCTTCCTGGAGCCCGACCCGCGGCGCCCACGGGGGCTGACCGGGCTGGCGCTGGGCTCGCGGGCCTCTGTAGGGAGACCCCTCCTTTGGGGGGACCAGCGCCCTTTCTGCCGTCGCCTAGTATTTCTTCTTAAGCTGCTTTTTTTCTTCTGACTTCTCTGTTTCCTGCTTTTCCCTAAGTAATAGTCTCCTGAGCAAGAAATGGTGCCTTCCACACTCTCCTGAAATTTGGCTAATTCAGGTCTGAGCTCATTATTATGTTTCAAAAGGAAAGTTTAGGTAATGCTTTGTTTTGAGCAGCTTAATTCTTAGATCTTATTTTACTTCATTTTTCAAAGTGATAGTTTGATCCAGATTCCCGAACAACAGCAGTTACGCTTTACTGTGAAATGGTGGCCCTTTCTGTCTGCTTCGCTCTGACTTTAGAGTCTTCAGTATAATTCAGTTCCTGTTAGAAACGTTTACTTGTATCTGCCGATATTTTGCAACGTTTGGGCGTCTTCCCTTTCGATGTTCAAAGAGTTAGGCTTTGTTCAGCCTTCCCATGGAAGTGGTGTTCGCGACGGCATCTGTCTTACCGCGGTTGCCAAGTCACCTTGCCGGGGGCGGAGACGTAGGAAGGAACCTTCCCAATCAGAACGTGACTCTGATCTCGGGCCCTTGCACAGCGAGGTCCGCAGCCCAGTGGTCGGCATCACCTGGGAGCTGGCCCGGAGTGCGGGTTCCCGGTCGCACCCCAGGCCCACGTTATCACAGAGCTCCTCAGGCCGAAGTGGCGGGATCCTCCAGGTCAGGGATCTAGGCAGAGCTCAGCCCACAGCTCCTCTGTTCCCGCGCTGGCAGAGGGTTGTCCCCCGGCCTGCAGGCCAGCTCCGGGAGGGGGAGGGGATAGGCAGAGGCGGGAGGGAGAGCAGGGGCGAGGCGAGGGGGTGTAGATCTCACTCAACGTCCTTTCAAAGCGACGAGGATACAGACTTAGCGAGGCAGATGCTCCTCTGCCGTTAGAGGGCGGGTGGCAGGCGAGGGTTAGCCAGCCCTCCGGTCCGGCCCGGGGGTCCGTCCTCAGACTTCCTGACCGTCTCTTCTTTCTCATGAAGACTCCAGCGTATTGGCCGCTGAGAGAGCCTGTAATACGCTTTAAACGGGGAGTGTGGGCGTTTTATTTACCGTCGGCGCTACTCGTGCTTTGCTTTGCATACACAGTTTTCCTGGAAACTCAGCGACAGCTCTGCTTTTCTCTTTAAGTTTCACTCAGGTTTTCTCCGCACCCCACATGGGGCTCACACTCACATCCCTGAGATCGAGCGCGGCACGCTCGACGACTGGGCCGGCCAGGCGGTTCTACAGCACTACTGTAATCACTTGTCTAAGTGGGTCCAACCAGGAGCTAGATGAAAATTTTCTGAAAAGTGGTTAGTTGGATATTTTGTATTTAAAAGAATCTGTTGGGGCGCCTGGGTGGCTCAGTGGGTTAAAGCCTCTGCCTTCGGCTCAGGTCATGATCTCAGGGTCCTGGGATCGAGGCCCCGCATCGGGCTCTCTGCTCAGCAGGGAGCCTGCTTCCCCCTCTCTCTCTGCCTCTGCCTGCCTCTCTGCCTACTTGTGATCTCTCTCTGTCAAATAAATAAATAAAATCTTTAAAAATAAATAAATAAAAATAAAAATAAAAGAATCTGTTACCCTAAGTATTTATTTGTCTGTTTTTCACATTAGCCCATCTCGACCTATGTATGGAAACATGTAATTAGAAAGTTGTTTTATCATAACTGTTGTTTTATTGTCTAAAAGTGGTGAGCACTTGGGATTAAAGGTTGTCAATTTTAACAAGCAAACTCGGCCTCTTAATATATTTGCTATGTCAAGGTTACAGAAAGAGATAAACTTACAGTAAGCAGAGAATGACTCAGTATTCCAAAAATTATGGCTCAGGATCGTATTCTCATGCAGCCCTAAAACTCAGCGACCCTCTTCCATACGACACCGTCTTCCCCCCGACCCGAGCGGCGAGGGTCTGTGTTGGGAGGAGGGTGTTGGCTCTGACTAATAACCAGGCTAGATTCTAAGTGTCCGTCAGTGGACGTTCTCTCCCTAGCCGTGGCCTTGAGAAACGTGGAGCCCTTGTAGTGCATGCGTGGCTTACCTTCGAGTCTGACTCCTTTCGCTCCCGTGGTGGCAAATGGCAGGTCCACTCAGGAGGCGCCGATGAGAAACAACGTGTACAAATTGTACCCAGGTTGGCTCAGTCAGGTGAGAGGAAAGCCCGACGTCTCCGACATTGAGTTGATAATCATTGACACGTCTGAATCACAAATGACAGACCCCCCAGTTGTCAGACTACACACGCTCTCAGGACCACCTGTCACGCAAGGGCGGGGCCTCGTCGGACTCTCGGGTGAGAGTGCTGAGTTTTATTGATTGAGTGAATAGCGGTGCGCCACGAAGTGGTCACGTGTTGGGCAGTGGAAAAAGAAACTAGGATTTATTAACTGCTCTTTCTTTTTTGCCAGATTTGGAAATGGCTGTTGCATACTGGAATTTAGTATTGCCCGGAAGGTTTAAATTCCTAGATCTTTGGAACACCTTCTTGTTGGTAAGTGTCCTCCTGCTTCTTGCCGAGTGTGCCCAGCGTGAGGTCAGCCCGTTACGAGGCTGTGTGGTCTGACCGAGGTGACCCGTAAGGCGCTGGGTCGTGGGAGTCCCGAACGGTGGCCACAAGTCCACGCTGCCGTGCAGAGCGCCACAGCACGGAGCTCCAGGCAGGGCTGTCCCGAGGCCGATGTCCGAGCAGCTCAGGGAGCCACACACAGAACCCTCAGGCAGGCTTTCAGACGCCCTACAGACCTGGGCCGTCACCCATCCACCACCTTCTCTGAGGGACTCGAACTAATCCCGTGCTTCCTCTGAGAAACTCGAGTTCACCAGGCACACGCGCCCTGGACACTGACCCGGGCCCCGGACTGTGGATTGTAACCCGGCGTCCAGCGCAGTCGTAGTCTGACACGTTTTTAAACGTGGTTACGATGCTCAGAAGGAAAAAGGAGGGCTGGCTGGCCCTCGGGAGGCGGTCTGTGCCGGAGGCGGGCCTCTGAGCGGCGCTGGGCCTTAGTGCGGCGGCCCCTCCTCACTGGGAGTACGGGAAGCAGGTGTCACGATGGGAAGTGTGTGGAGCCCGGGGTCTCGCTGCAGAATAGTCACACGACGTCACTGTGCACAGACCTACCGTGTTGCTTCCTCCGTGAACGTGTAGGGGGCGGGCCTTCTCACGGCACGGATCCCGGCCTGGCCGAGGCCCGGCCTCCCCCAGGGGGCCCATGTGTTTAGGGGAAAGCCGAGACGCCCACCACATTGACTCTGCTCCACCACTTACTAGTGTGGGGCCGGCGGGCTCCGTGGCAGACGTTCCCAGAGGTGGGGCAGCGGGCAGCATCTCGGGACTGTCCCCAGAGCCCGAAGCAGGAGAGCGGGTAAACACTCGGTCGCACGTCCCCAGAGCACAGGGGCCACAGCTGACGTACAGCATTAGAGAAATGCCCAGACGGGGCGAGCGCGGTGCGTCGTCCCTTGGGGAGGGGAGCGCTGTGCTGTCCGCGGAGGGTGGGAGAGGGCCGTGCCCGCCGGGCCTGCGGGGCGGAACCTTCTGGGGCGCGCTGCACCTCGAGCACTGAGTCACGCGCTTCTAGACCACCGCCCCACCCTGGTACAGAGAGAAATAAATCGTGTCCAGATGCAGTTTGCCCGTTGTCCGGCGCTGGGTCCGAATCGGCGGGGGTGAGGTGGAGCGCTAACGTGCTGCCCTCGTATTTGGCTGAAACATAGTCTTGGGATTGTAAATGTTTATTCTGTTTGTAAATAAGTCTGCTGGTCCGTATTTGCACGCCGGCACCGCGCAGCTGCTAAGAGTTATCCGGAAGCCTCCTACTGTTCCTGCCGTGCAGCAGCGTGTGGTGGTGCTTGGTCCCCATCAGACCGCGGCCGAGCCAGCTGGACAGCGGGACGCCGGGGGGTCAGGTCTGCTTCTCACGTCTGTGGGTTTTTTCTCTTACGTATTAGGAGCATCACAAAAGATCAATCCCAAGGGACACTTGGAACCTTCTGCTAGATTTTGGGAATATGATTGCAGATGATATGTCTAACTATGACGAAGAAGGTACGGGAAGTCCTGGTGCTTCAGATGATGGCCAGAACCGCGGCCGTGCAGGCTGCCTGTCCCTGCCCCCCGGGGCGCAGGCCGGTGCTGTCCCCCCCTCACCCCCGGCTCCGGGCCCGCCGCCTCAGTGCAGTGGGGGTGATGGCGGTAATAATAGTCCCCAGTCTAGTTCGTCTGTCAGCCTCACGGAAGAAAGAGAGGGCTTCAGATGCAGTTTCAATCCAGAGGAGCGTGTCCCCGAAACTACAGCATTTCCAAGGGGGTCATGCAGGGGGGCCTGCGGCCGAGCCGCCACCCCTGGCACGCCATCCTGTCTGACCCTCCGTCACGCAGATCCCAGTGGGTACTTGATGTGCACACGATTCTGTAGCCCGTGGTCCCTCCCCCAGCTGTCCTAGGACAGCCGGTCAGGGAGCATTTGCGGGCCCACCGCCCTGGGCGCCGCGCCACTTGAGGGAGGGAGGCACAGTCTCGGCCCGCCCACCGTGGGCGTCCTCAGCGCCCAGCCTGGAGGCGACCCTCTGGGGCACCTCCGCACCTCCCTGCGCTTGGCGCTGCGAAGCGAAGGCTCACGGCCCTGGCGTGCATGTCCGTGTGTGTCCT
Source organism: Potos flavus (assembly GCA_028534135.1). Taxonomy (NCBI): domain Eukaryota; kingdom Metazoa; phylum Chordata; class Mammalia; order Carnivora; family Procyonidae; genus Potos; species Potos flavus. The sequence goes on from CM052883.1 coordinate 408,072, forward strand.
CCGCACGGCACAGAGCGGGCGCTTGCCGGCCTCGTGCGAGTGCACGGGTGGATGGTTGACCGTGGGCAGAAGCCCGGCTCCCGGGAGCTTAGCTGCGGTGGCGAGACACGGCTCGTGTGCAGAGAAGGAGCCAGCAGCTTACAGTGAGTGCGTGTCTGCCGGCGGAGGGTGGCCCAGAATCGGGGGGGGTCCGGGCCACGGAGGGGCGTGGGGGCGGCCCGGGCTGGGGGGGGAACGGCCCAGGGAGAACAGGGCAGAGCAGGAGAAATGGGTTTCACCGGCCAGTTCCTTCAGAGAACCAGGCTGGGGAGCTGAAGCTCACTTGAGTTCTTCAGATGCAGACACTGTGAGGAGAATGCTCTGAATGCAAAGCTAGTCCTGCAACCTGTTGCTCTTCAAACAGCCTGTGTGCCTGCTTTCCCGTAGGAGCATGGCCCGTTCTCATAGACGACTTCGTGGAGTACGCGCGGCCCGTCGTCGCGGGCGCTAAGCGCAGCCCTTCCTAGGCCGAGGATTGCGACGCGTGTGGATGCCGGGAGGAAGTGCCTCCGCCAGGGGACGCTCGGTCGGTGGCCATGCCCGGGTCGCTGGCCCTGGCAGTCGCTCTCGCCAGCCTTGGCGCCGGAATGACCTCCCCCTGCTGCAGAAAGGCCTGAGCTGGACGCCAGAAGGAGCGCCCGAGAAGCCGCTGCTTTGGGCCGCTGGGGTGGCCCCGTGGCTGTTGGGTTAGGAGCTTTCTGCATGATTTTTATTTTCCTTGAGAAAAAGCACCTGGGAGCCTGTGTGCAGAGCAGCCGAGCCTGCCGCTGAGTCCGTGACGTCCCAGCTGCCGCCGGGCTGCTGTCCCGCCGCTGAAGTGAAGACCGGTGTCTGTGCCCTCGGTGCTGCCGCGCTCCCCCCGAGAGCCGGAGCCGGAGCCCGGGCGCCCAGCCAGCGTCTGGTGGGGTTCCAACATTTTCTGAACTTGGTGCCGGCAAGTCAAGATTTCTATTTTCTGAATTATCAAATATCTAATTTATTAGATCTATTTTTATTTTAATTCCCTGTAGGTGTTCAGGGGATGTCATTCCACGGTTCTGGGTGGGGGACGGTTTGCGCAGCGATGGCCCACGTGGGCTGGGACTCGGGGTGAAACTGTAAACTGTTGACAAGTCGCGGGTCTCTTCCTTCCAACGTCATTTGAATGAGCTTCCTGAAAAATTCTATTAAGTATGTTTTTTTAAAAAATGTATTTTATAACATTTAAAAAGACGTTTTTCCATGAAAAGTATTTCTTTTACCATCAACGGGTCACAGATTTGGAAGTCACGTGAGTTGGTTCCTTCCGTGGCCTGTGAGGCCCCCCGCCCGCACTCTGGCCATGTGCGTGGTTGCAGACATTTCGTTCCCGTCACCCGTCACCCACGCGGAAACCTCCACTTCGTTTCCGTCACTGTCCGAGTCTTCCGGTGTTTGTGGGCAGAGAAGCCTGGCCGGCGAGGCCCACAGCCTGCCCTCCGAACGGGGAAGGCCCGTTGACTGCGTGGCCGCGGCCTCACGCAGGAGCAGCTTTGCGTCACGAGCTGCCGGCTGCTTGCCCGCAGCCCCGTGTAGGGACAGAGGGTCCGCATCACTTCACGGGAGAGAGGACGTTCCCTTTTCTATTTTCCAAACGTGGACAGTGTGCCCGCAGTGCGTGCTTGAGCTGACCTCCACAAATGTGCTTCCGCGTTTCCAGAAGCATCCGTGCCCAGTGGGGGGTTTTGCATACTCGCTGGGTGCGAACTATGTATACTTTGGGAAAGGAGTCTTTCCAAGAGGCGGCAGGCTGTGGAGGGTGGGAAAGGGGGCTCGGGGCCTGGACGCCCCCGTCGAGGCTGGGGTGCCCCTGGCGAGGCTCACGACCGAGTCATGCGGCTTCTGCCGGGCCTGCGCGTCCGCGGCTGCACGAGGACAAACAAGGCCATCTCTGCCTGCGAGCCTGGGTTCTGAGAGAGCACTGATTTCCGGGAATAAAAACCTCCACAGGGTTAGGGCACCCTCAGGGGCTCGTAGCTTCCTGCCGGGTAAGCGTTGCGCTCAGACGAGGCCGCGGGCGTCGGTCATCCCGCACGGGCCGCGGGCTCCGCAGCAGCGGTGCGCTCTCAGGTCTCAGCGTTACGGCGGGGCCCCGCGCAGCCGCTCGTCTGGACGCACCAGACCCGTAGTGCTTGGCCAGAGGCTCTGCAAGAAGCGGGGTTTCTTTTTCTTCTGTATATTTAAGGCATGCGTGTGTGCAAGGGCCAAGAGCTTCGGAAACACAAAAATAAATTATTTTCTCTGGTGTGGTGGTGGCGTCCTTCCAGTTCGGTTCTTGGTGGGTCAGATGCTGGTGCCACGGGACCCCTGGGAACCCAGCCCCTCTAGGGACACACACCCCCTCCGTGTGCAGCCTGCACCCCTGCTTAGACGGTCACGTCCCACCATGGACAGCTTGGCCCGGTGCTCTCCTTTCTGTCACCACAGAGTGCGCCTGCTAAATATGGTTGTTTCCATGTGGAAATTAAGAGACTTTCCTTGAGCTGATGGGCGTCATATACCAGAACCCACGGAAACGCAGACTGTAAGTGTGCTGAGAATACACAGACCACCTAGATGCAATAGGCTTAGCGAGGACACAGGAGAGGGGGGACCCCTTCCTCCCACGCTGGGGACGTAGGCACGTCTGAGCGCAGCACTCTGACTGTGGGGGGGGACGCGTGCCCTCGGCTCCGTGAACACAGCCGCTTGGGGCGGGGAGTGCTCACGTCCGCCGGACAGCGTGGGGCCGCTCCTGGCCGCCTCACGGAAGGTTCCCGCGGCCTCCGAGCCAGCAGACCGCTGCTGCCGTCCAAGTGGCTGCTTCAAGGACGCTCCTCCGCCCGCGTGTCTGGGGTGTCTGTCTGGTGCCGCTGGGCAGGGAGCCACGGGCCTCGCCCCCCAGGACCCTGCTGGCCGGAAGAATATTCCAGAGCCTCCTGGGTAACGAGTGCTGATGGAACATTCCCCGGGCTCAGGCGCCGCTCAGCATCTGGTTATTAGTGAAAGGAACACTAGCTTCTCAGATCCAGGGCTGATGGCTCCCACTTCTGGGCTGATGAGTGACCCGGTCCCAGGGGCCAGCGGCGGGCGGGGACACTGCTTCCGAACCCCTGGTTTCAACCCCAGAGCCTGGTTCGCACGCTTGCACCCCAGCCTCCTCCTCCCGTAGAGCGTCCCCCCACCGCGGACCTGGTCTGCGCGAAGGCTGCGGTCGGGAGCCCGGCGGTGGGAGAGCCCGCCTGCCGCCGCGTGGGAACCGGGAGTGAGCCCCGCACTCGTGGACGCTCGAGGCGCTTCTCTCCTTGGCCTGCACATTTCCTAGGTTTTCTGCCAAACACTGTGTCATCAAAACAGTTTTCCAAAAAGTAAAACCGTGCGTGGGAAGAATGGAACTCGACGTGATGCGATGCCCTGTAAGGCCACAGAGTCCGTGATTCCATTTACTTGAAATGCGAGCAAAGAGCAGGCTGTGGGGGCAGAGCGTGGGAGCAGATGCGGGGAGTGCGCCTGAGGCTCGGCAGTGGGGACTGCACCCCAACCTTCAGAGGCCTGTGCACGTCTTCCCGAACCTGGCTCGGGCCCAGCGCTTAGAGGTCGTTGCTCCGCGGGGAGGCGGCCGCAGCTGTCGCGGACGCTGACTAAGCCCCAGGCTCCGGGCTTGGAGCTGGTGCCCGAGCTGACGCCGGAGGGACGGCGGCCGTCCACGTGGCTCCTCGGCAGGCGCGCAGGGAGCAGCGGGGGGCCAGAGAGGCTCTCATTGGTGCCACCTGCCGAGACAGAAGGGGCGTGCCTGGCCATCCGGAGCCCCTGACAGCGGCACGGTGACGGTGACCGCAACGGGGTGGGGGCGGGGGCGGATCACAAAGGCTGGGAGCGGGCAGCCCGCGGCCAGAGGAGCCGCCTCCCAGATGGAGAAGTTCAAGGCTGCGATGCTGCTGGGGGCCGTGGGGGACGCGCTCGGGCACAGAAACGCCCGCAGGGACAGCAGTGCCCCCGGCAGGAAGGCCCAGGAGGGGCCACAGACGAGCGGGGGCCTGGACCAGCTGCTGCTCTCCCCGGAGACGTGGCCGGTGAGTGACAACACCCTCATGCACCTGACGACGGCGGGAGCCCTGACCACAGGTAAGCCGGCCACCCCGCCCTCAGCCGCCCGTCCCGCCGCAGGCAGCGATTCCGCCGCAGCGGCCCCGACCGCCCACACCGGCTCCCCTTCTCCCGGCCTCTACCGGTCGCGTCACTCTGCCTGTCTGCGGTCGGCCTCCGAAATCTGACCCTTGGTGCGCGTCTGTAAACGTGTGTCAGGAGTTAAACCAGCGGAATGTCTCGCTTCGGGGCTGTTTCGGGGGAGGTCCAACTTCTCACCGCGGGTAGTCAGCCCTCCGATTTTATTTCGAAAGAACAGAAAATAATAAGCCCATTTGACATTTGGACCCATTAACATAATATTGTTTGGGAATTACTTCTAAATCCCAATGAGTTTGAGTCTAACGCCATCTCCGAAAATAGGATTCAGGTATCCGCTTAAACGGAGCGCTTCCCGAGGAGATGCAGTGAATTTGGCCGGTCGGGGGGTGGGGGGCGGGGAGCGGGTGACATGTTCTCGGGGCAGCAGGCCGACGGGGGTCGCGTGTGTGCACGGCTTCCAGGGAAGCAGCGGGGGCGTGATCGCTGCTCCCCGGCCAGGTGCCCGCTAAGGGCCCAAGTGCGCCAAGGAGTGAAAGTCGGGGAGACGGCGAGGCGAGGAGGCCTCGGGGCCCCGCGCCGTGGGCTCGCTCAGCTTAGCTCTGTGCTCACCGGGCAGGAATGCCGTCGCGGCCGGTTCCAAAATAACCCGGGCGAGGCCTGGAGCCGCACAGATAAGATAGCTCAGGGGCCTCGAGCGGGGAGGCGCCTCCCCGGGTGTGCACAGCCCCGGGACACCGAGTATGTCCAGTCTGTCCTGTTCCTGGCTGACCCGAGGCAGGGACGCCCACCCGCCCTAGGAGCCCAGCCCTGAGTGTCCGGGGGGCACACAGCCCGTCCAGCTCCCAAACCCGGCTCCCTCCGCGGTGTCTGCGGCCCCGTGTCCTCTCCGGGCCTGCGCTCATCTCCCGCGGACGGCAGAGTCCACGGCGTGTCTGGAGTCGCCCGCTGCCCGGGACGTGCTCTCTGAGATTAGATTAACCCCTCTTGACAGAAATAGGACATTATCTGCCCCGATGTGAAATGTGGGAGGACGGGGAGGGGCGGTGTTTGTGGCCTTGTTTCTAAGAAGAGACGAGCCCCCCCCCGCCCCGGGCCGTGGGCAGCGGGGGCGGCTGTGCGCCCAGCACCTTCTGGCCTGCCCGTCTTGAGGGGTCACAGGTGAAGACTGCCCCTGACTCTGAGCCTCCACAAACTTAAGCAGGCATCTTTTTTCTTCAAGTCACTAAATATCTAAGCTGAAATTTATTTAAATTTAGTTGTCAAACAGCTCGATCTTTTTTCAATAAATAGCAAACTGTGGGGGCGCCTGGGGGGCTCAGTCCGTGACGTGTCTGCCTTCGGCTCAGGTCATAGTCCCAGGGTCCAGGGATCGAGCCCCACATGCTCACCGGGTAGCCTGCTTCTCCCTCTGCCACTCCCCCTGCTTGTGCCCTCCCTCTCTCTCTGTGAAATAAATAAAATCCTTAGTAAAAAAAAAAATAGCAAATTGTAGCCAAAAAGGGGCCTCTGAGGACCGTCCATGGGGTCCTCCGGCCCTGCCGTGGCGCTCAGTGCTGTCTGGTGTGTTCTGGTCCTGCCTGTCACCCTCTGACCCTCCCATCACCCCAAAGGATGGCGTCATTGTCACTGCTCTACAGACAGAGGGGCGACACAGAGAGGTCAGGGCCCCACAGCCCCATGAGTGTCTCAGCAGGGACGGCACCAGGTAACTCGCTTCCAACACACAAGTCCCTCACGCCGTCCCGACCGCCTGCAGTCAGCAACCACACGGGGACCTCGAGGACCCCGATGGACAGGGGATCTTCACCACTTTCCCCAAAGATCCGCACACCTTCACGAAGTGGGACCACGGGTTGGCATGTTCAAGTGTGTCCCGCTATTCCGTGCTTGAGGCCGTGGGGTCCTGCTGTCGTGAGGGGGGTGCCGGGTCCCAGACAGCCCGTGTGACCTCCTCCTTTGGGCCGTGTCTCTGGAACGTGCACAATTGGACGAGATCAGGTCCTGGCCCCAGAAGCAGCGTCCCGTACCCCACAGACCGGGCGGGCAGTCCCGTCTCCACAGCATGCCCCCGGGCTCACCACACACTTACCACAGGCCGCCTCGTGTGTGTGTGTGTGTGTGTGTGTCTGTGTGTGTGTGTGTCTGTGTGTGGCCCTGGGCCTGTCACCCGAGGCTGGGGAGGGGGCTCTGCCACTTCCCAGCCGCAAAACTCGGTAGACTGCTTTCCCTCCTGCCCTTCGGGACGATGATGCCTCCGTCAGAGGGTTACGTGAGATGAGGTGGGGCAGCGCGGGCACCGGGCACGTCATAAATTATTAAGGGAAGATGGCTTGTGGTGAGGAAGTTAACGTCTGTCTTTCTCAGGGTCCTGGTCTGAGGGTCCGCAGCCCCAGCGGCCATGGCCGCGCAGGAGGAACGGGGGCGTGAGCCCGCCGGGGACCCCGGCAGGTGCCATGGCCGTGTGCGTACCCGCAGGGGAACGTGGGGCCTGGCCCACGCGTGAGCGCACCTGGCCCGTCCCGACCCAGTTCTCTCTCTTCCTCCATCGCTGGCTCCCTGATGGTAACAGCATTTTGAAAAGCTGACATTTTTACTACAAAGCAGGTGGCTGTGGGCACTGTGTGTCCTTGGTGACGCCGGGTGGGAGACGTGCGGGGGTTTCGGGAGCCGGCTTGTCTCCGCAGAGACTGGGTGGGAAGGCAGAGACGAGGGAGCCGAAAAGCCCCATCACAAAGGGGAGAGACTCCGACAAGGCTACCGGAGTATCTGAAAAACCTGCTTCTGGTTCGGATTCTGACCTGAAACAGAAGACTGTTGCCATTTTGTTTTTAAGGAGAATTTTGTTTTCCTTCGGAAGGATGTGATTCCAGAATAGGATGAATTATTTGAAGGATTCTGGAAGGCCGGCTTGCTAACCCCGGATCGGGTTAAGAAAGGCCGTTTGTAAGGGAGGTGCTGGGGACCTCGAGTCAGGACGACCCCAGTGGCCGCGTGCCCTGCAAAGCCCACTCCTCCCCTCCCGGGCTGCCCACACGCTCTCCACCGCCGCCAGACTCGGGCCATGCGTGGCATGTCCCACAGGTCGCCCGCTGCCGTGTGGAGTTGGGGACAGGAGGGCTGAGGACCAAGTCCTGCCTCCGGAGTCACAACCCCAGCGCCCTGATGGCGGCAGGAACCACAGCTTCCGACCCCGAGCAGGGAGGGACTTGGGGAGTGCCCCTGTCTCCCTCACCCCTGGGGTGGCCGGGAGGGGGGCGGGGCTCCCTCCTTCCCTCCCCAGCACCCTAAAGTTGGGGTATGCGCCCAGGAGAGGGGCAGACATGCAGTTTGGGTACAGAATGAGTCTGTCGGTGGCTGTGAAAGTCCCACTGGCGCGCTCCCCCTGCCCGGCTGGCCTGGCACAGCGGCCTCTCCAGCGCCCCATCCTGCTATGCGAGGGAACAGGGCAAACTGGACCCCACACGTGGAGCTATGTGGCCTCTACCCACCGCGCCGCGCATTTGTGTAATGACAGCAATGCTCAGACCTTGCACTCGACCTCCGGTGACGGTCATCCCTGGCCTCGGGCACGTCGCATAACCCACGGAGCCTTCCCCGTAACCTGGGGGGCACCTGCAACGGCCGCCCGCTGGCAGGTGGGCCGCGCGTGAGCTCCCCTGCCCCGCACGTCCGCCATCCTCGAGGGACGCCCTCACACACGGGGGGCGGTTTGGGACACACCGGGTCTGCACTGGGCTGCTTCACGGGAGGGAGAAGGCCCACGGGGTGCAGAGGCTCGGCCGCCTGCGCGGAGACACGGGCTCGCAGAAGCCCAGGGAACGGGCAGAATGCGGGCCGGTCCTCGCGTGGGTACGTCGGTGGGTTCTGTCCGGACTCTCCTGTGTAGCCAGAGCGAACCGTGCGCAGGCGACACGTCTCTAGGGTCGTCAGGACCGCGGGAGGCGGGGCGTCGCGACCCCGGGAGGCGGGGCTTCAGGACCGCGGGAGGCGGGGCTTCAGGACCGCGGGAGGCGGAGCGTCAGGACGGCGGGAGGCGGGGCTTCAGGACCGCGGGAGGCGGGGCTTCAGGACCGCGGGAGGCGGGGCGTCAGGACGGCGGGAGGCGGGGCTTCAGGACCGCGGGAGGCGGGGCGTCGCGACCCCGGGAGGCGGGGCGTCGCGACCCCCCGGGAGGCGGGGCTTCAGGACCGCGGGAGGCGGGGCGTCGCGACCCCGGGAGGCGGGGCGTCGCGACCCCGGGAGGCGGGGCTTCAGAACCGCGGGAGGCGGGGCGTCGCGACCGCGGGAGGCGGGGCTCCAGCAGCTTCCTCCTCCCGCACCCAGGTGGGGACGCGAAGCTTACTGCCGCCGGCCTTGTCCCTGCTGCCCTGGGGCTCACGGGCCGCCCCTCCCGCTCCGTCTGAGCCCGTCCTACCGTTTCCCCCCAGACTACTGGTGCCTGGACGACCTGTACCGGGAGATGGTGAAGCGCTACGTGGAGGTCCTCGAGCAGCTTCCGGAGCCCCGGGCGGACCCGGCCACGCTGGAGGGCTGCTCGCAGCTGAGGCCGGACAACTACCTCCTCGCCTGGCACACGCCTTTCAACGAGAAGGGTCAGGGCGCCTCCTTCCCCGTGCGGCGCATGCGGGGCCGCAGCCTGGCCACTAACCCCTAACCGTGCGCCGTCCACTAACCAGCGACCCCGCAGGAGCCCCCCGGGCGTCTGTCCGCACCAGCCCTGGCTTCTTTGTAAGGGATGCTTTCCGCGGCTTCCCCGGCAGCTTCGCCAGAAAGTCAGGAAGACGTGTACGAGCAGCGTCTCCGGGATGCGCCGTGTTCAGACGTGACGCGTTTCCGTCCGCACATCCCTGCCTCCGCGGCCCTGGCTCCCGGTCCTGGACCCGCCCTCCGGGTTCAGAGAGGACGACCTTGCCCCTCGGGGCTTATACTGAACGGACCCGGTCGGGGTTTATACTGAGGATGGACACGCCCCCCCCCCGGGGTTATGCTGAGGACGGAGACCCCCCCCTTTAGGGTTTATACTGAGGTTGGCATCTAATCATGTTACTGGCATGAAAGCAGGAAAATATAGTCTATAATGGAGACAAAAATCAATAAATCAAAACCGATTAAGCCTGAGGCAGATGTTAGAGTTATCAAACAGGTTTAAAATAGTATGTATTCCATAGGTTGAATAAGGACATAAATGTATAAAAATCACATTTCCATTTACAGACATTTGCAACGTCCGAGTTTCTAAATGCATTGGCTGAAATTATATTTTTCAGAGGAAAATATTTTTCAGAAGAAAAACGTAGTGAGTCTGAAGGCACAGCAATAGAAACAACCCCGAATGGGACACAGAGAAAAAAGAATCCAAAAATATGAAAAGAGCACTAGTGAGCCACAGGTGACTTATAGCGACCTCATGTGCCTGTGACAGGGTCCCTGACAGACCAAAGGGCAACAAAGAAATGATTTGAAGACATAGTGGCCAAAATCTCAGAAGACAGGAACAGACATTTCTCCAAGGAAGACGTCCAAATGGCCAACAGACAGGTGAAAAAGTGCTTAACATCACTCGGCATCAGGGAAATACAAATCCAAACCACAGTGAGATCCCACCTCCCGCCGGTCAGAATGGCTAAAATTAACAAGTCAGGAAACAACGGATGTTGGCGAGGATGCGGAGGAAGGGGAACCCTCCTACACTGTCGGCAGGAATGCCAGCTGGGGCAGCTACTCTGGAGAACAGCGTGGAGGTTCCTTGCACTGTGGAAAATAGAGCTACCCTACGACCCAGCAACTGCACTACTGGGTATTTACTCCAAGATACAAAGGTAGTGATCCAAATGCACACCTGTACCCCAATGTTCATAGCAGCAGCGTCCACAATAGCCAAACTATGGAGAGAGCCCAGATGTCCATCGATAGATGAATGGATAGAGAAGATGTGGGATACACACAAACACACACACACACACACACACACACACACACAGGAATATTATGTGGCCATCAAAAATGAAATCTTGCCATTTGCAACAACGTGGTTGGAGCTAGAGTGTATTATGCTAAGTGAAATAAGTCAATCACAGAGAGACAAATACCATATGATTTCACTCATATGTGGAATTTAAGAAAGAAAAACATGAACAAAGGGGAAAAGAAGGGAAAATAAGATAAAAACAGAAGGATGCAAAGCATAAGGGAGTCTTAACTCTAGGAAACACTGACGATTGCTGGAGGGGAAGGGTGGGGGAGGGGGTAACTGGGGGATGGGCATGAAGGAGAGCATGGGATGCAGTGAGCGCCGGTGTTATATGCAACTGATGAATCACTGATCTGTACCTCCGAAACTAATAATACACTATATGTTAGCTAACTTGAATTTTAATAAACCCCCCCAAAAAAGAAAAAGAAATAGTGGCCAAAAGCTCCCCAAATTTGATGAAAACTGTAAACCTACAGATTGAAGAAACTCAGTAACTTCCAAGTACAAGAAACACGGGAAACACTACACTATGGCATGCAGCAATCAAATTTCTCAAAACTAATAACAAGGAGGAAAGCTTGCTGTGTGCTGACAGCCCAGCGAGGAGCGGGCGGGTCTCTTGTCGGAAGCAGCGTCAAGCAGGCCCAGAACTCCACCCTGGAGTTCTCCTCCCAGAACAGCTCCTACAGAAACAATGGCCAGATAGCCTTTTTCCAGGCACAGAAGCTCAAGGCTTCATCCCCAGCAGTCACGTGTGAGACAGGCTACGGGACAGCCGTCATTCGGGCAGAAGGAACCTAACACAGAATGGAATCCACGTGAGAAGGGCTTCGATGGAAATCGTAATCACATGGGTAAATGTGGAAGAATTTGTAACTTACTCTTAACGTCTCTTTAAAGAATCGCTGGTTTCAAAACCTAGCCATGCGCTGCAGGTTTACAAAGTGCTTGTGAGCAGGTGTCGGACCCAGCCCGGCGGAGGCTGGGGGGCAGGGTGGCGGCGAGCGGCCACCCGGTGCTGGTCTGCGGCGTGAGGCGGCTGCGGGGAGTTACAGGTGAGCACTCAGCCCCACCGCAACTGCTAACATCACAAAACGGTTGTAACTGATAAGGAGGTGGAAGAGAGAGTGGAATCACTTAGAAATATTTGCCGGAGAAGCCGCCACTAGTGACCCATGCGCCAGCCCAGGACGCTCCCGTCCCTCGGATGCTGTCCCTCGGCCTTGGAGTCCTCCCTCTCGCCAGGGGAACTGTTCCCTGTTCTGGTCGTGCAGTGAACTTCCCTGGAGCATCACAGGCCTCACCGACGCCGACACTGGTACAGCTGCCCCGCGGGGAGAAAATGGGTCTCCGCGGCAGCACAAGCCCCCCCCTCGGCTTCAGGACCCACCACCATGGGAGACCAGAGCATGCTACCATCGCAGATCTCCCTGCGCGTCTTCTCTTTCCAAGGAGGGAAGCACCAGCCCTGTGTCCCTGTGTTACGTCCTCCTGGGCAACTCCAGGCCAGAGAAGCCGGCCGAGGTCTGAGGGTCCTCCCTTTGGTGGTGGGCGCTGCCCTCCACATGGTGGGAATCTTCACCATTGGGAGCTGATTTCACTGCTCAGTAATATTCAACCCAAAGTAGCCAGACAAGAAAGAAAAGGAAGCCAAGAACAGGACATCAGACTTGACCCTGCTCATGTCAATAATCACATCAAATGTAAATGGTCTAAAGACTCCAAGTAAATGGCAGGGGCTCAGATGGGAGGAAGAAGCACATCCCAGCTCTAGGCTGCTCACAGGAAATGCACTTTACATATGAAGGCGCAGGTAGGTTAGGGAGAGGAAAGGTTCACCGTGCGAACACCAGTCAGAGGAAAGCTGGCATGGCTCTGCTAATATCACAAAAAGCACGTTTTGGAGCAGAGACTGTTGCCAGGGGAAAAGAAGGCAATTTCATCACGACCATGCACCTGTTCCCCAGGAAGATGCAGCCGAGTCAAGCATTTGTGTGCCAACAATGCTGCATGGTCTGGGAGGCTGAGACCCATTGAACTGCGAGACGAAGAGATGGACATATAATTGTGGGCAGAGAGTCTAAGGCCTTGATATTCACCTTAAAAGACTGGGGAACGAAGGGCAAATTAAACCCTTCAGATCAGAGTGGAAATCAGTGCCACAGAAAAACTGCAAAACAGTAGAGGAAATTGATGAAACCAAATGATGGTTCTTGAAGAAGATGAACAGTTGCTGGACCTGGGGCCAGACTGATCAGGACAAAGGGGGAGACCCAACACACCAGCGCCCAGTGGGAGACGTGACCTCTCTGCACGTTCTACAGGAAATAAAGGAATGTTATTAAACATTTTGTTCCAATAAATTTAGCAACTTAGATGAAATAGACAAGTTCCTCAAAGGACAGAAACTACCAAAGGTCACTCGAGAGGAAATAGATTATCTAAATAGCACTCTATCTATGCGAGAAATTACAAAGAAAACCCCAGGTTCAGACGGCCTCACTGGGGAATTCTACCAAACAGTTAAAGAAGAAAGAAAACCAGTCGTGCACGACTCCTAGGGAACTGAAGGGGACATAGGCTCCCTGAATTCATCCTGCTCTCCAGAAAACTGTTGAAAGAATAAAACAGCAAACCACAGATTGGGAGAAAATATTGGCAAAGCACACATCTGATAAATGCTCAGAATTCTTAAAACTTAATAAGAAAACAAGCAACCCAAAACAAAAGTGAGAGAAATATTTAAGCAAGCAATTCCCCCAGGAAGAGACGGGATCCTCAACAAGCCCATGAGAGCGTGCTCGGCTCCATTAGTTTTCAGGAAACAAGACATCACCGCAGACGCTGAAGTGGAAGGACTGACCGTGAGGACCGTCGGGGGGACACAGGACACGACCACCCAGCGCCTTCCGAGGAGAACACTCATCGGTCAGTTGAGCTAAACGTTCCGTCCGAGGTGTCCTCCCGGAAGGAAGAAAGCGTGTGTCTGGACAAAGGTTTGGTTAGGAGAGTTCACAGTGTTGTTGTCGCCGTCACCCCCCAGCGGAAGTGGCCCAGGCGTGCGTCAGCAGGTGGGAGGACAGCGCAGTGGCCGCTCGTCACAGCCCGGGACCCCAAAACCGCACAGTCGCTCCGCGCCAGGTACCGCTCTGTGGAACTCTCTTCGCAGAGAGCGAGTGTGCCCGGCTCCAGCACGCGGTCTCTGCGGCTCTGTGTGCCACGTTTTCCCAGGAGAGCACGTTAGGAGCACGTCCCAAGCCACCCAAAATTCTGTGTCCAATGCCGGAGCGACATGCTGCCACACGGAAGCTCTGCAGTCTGCTTACTCTTCGTTCTCTGTCGGGCACTTGGGTCGCCTGCCTATTTTCCACTCCCTCAATGACACCGTGACCAACGTTCCATAAGTGTGTTTACGTGTTCGGGTTACTCGCGGGAGCTCGGCTGCCAGAGGCGGGGTTCTGGGAGCAAAGTCTGACGCCGGGTCTTCCGTGTTCCGTGCAGGCTCGGGGTTTGGAGCCGCCACCAAAGCCATGTGCATCGGCATGCGGTACTGGAAGCCGGAGCGCCTGGAGACGCTGGTGGAAGTGAGCGTCGAGTGCGGCAGGATGACCCACAACCACCCCACAGGTGACGCTGCGGCCGGCGCCGCGGAAACCCTGCCCCCCGCGGGTTCGCTTGCCTGTCGGCCGACGCAGCCTCCTCACCCTCTGTCGTCGACCTAAAATCCCGCTTGGCATTGAGCGTGGCGATGCTGGAGAGGGTGAATCCTCGGCAGGTGCGGCGCCATGCGCGCCGGGGGAAAGGGAAGCCCCGAGTTATCGGAAGGAAGCTGGGCTCTGGGCTGACGTCACGGGCATCTGCTTTGTGTCACATGCGCTGGGCAACTTCCGCTGCCAAGTGCCGCGCCCCCTCCCTGCCCGTGCCTCTGTTTCCCCACGTGCCACGGGGATGACTGTGGTGCCCGGAGCCGGGGCTCCTCGTGCGTGAGCACAGAGTGGGTGGAACAGCGGGCCTCTCGGCTCGTCCTCCTGGAGCAGAGACGCCGGCTGCTCCCCGGGGTTTCCCACCGCACGTCCGTCACACAGAGCGAGGGCAGGCGGGGCCCCGGCGCTGACCGTGAGTCATGACCTAGAATGGCTGTCAGCTCCTAAGTTTAAGAAAGAATGACTTGGGCACCTGGGGGGCTCAGCTGGCAAAGCGGCTGCCTTCGGCTCAGGTCATGATCCCGGGGTGCTGGGATCGAGCCCCGCATTGGGCTCCCTGCTCGACGGGAAGCCTGCTGCTCCCTCTCCCACTCTCCCTGCTTGTGTTCCCTCTCTCGTTGTCCCTCTCTCTGTCAAATAAATAAATAAAATCTTAAAAAAAAAAAAAAAAGAATGACTTGAAACTCCCACACCCATAACCAGCCTTGTTCCAGGGTGGGCGACGCTGCCTCCCAGCCCCACGAGTCCACAGACTGCCCGCTGCCGTCCTGAGACTCTTCCCTCTTTCAAGGCCACTTTCCTTTTCTTCCAAAGACTTTATTTATCTGAGAGAGAGCAAGTGTACCCATGAACAGGGAGAGGGGGAAGCAAGCTCTTCCCCGAGCAGGGAGCCCGACGCAGGACTCGGTCCCGGGACCCTGAGGTCATGACCTGAGCTGAAGCCAGACGCTTCACCGACTGAGCCCCACCGGCGTCCCCTCAAGGCCAGTTCAATGTCGCTATAACTGGTGTGGCCACGCCGTGCCCTCCCGGTGACAACCTCGGGGGGGTGCCCTCGGCAGGCGGTGACGGTCCACATCCCTGAGGCCCTCAGGTCCGTGTGGAGGGCAGAGAGTTCGAGCAGCTGGCGGCGTCTCGGCTGGCTGGGGAGGGCTCGGTGCTGAGTGCCCGCCGGCCTGCGGTGCACGTGGCCGCGGACCGAGCCCGGGAAGCCTCCAGCCGCGACAGGGCCGCGCGTCTGCACACGGTCCGGGGGGGACGAGACTCCAGGTCGACAGTCCCGACCTCTCAGACGCTGGCTGTGGGTTGTCCCCTCTTACGAAAGAAATGCGTCCCACGACGTGCTTCTGATGAAAGCCTTGCGGGAACACGGAGGGTCTGGTGGCACGCGGGTGGCACCGGGGAAGGCGCGTTGGCGCCTGTCCAGTGCTCCAGACACTGCTGGCTGCAGCCGCCGCGGTCGTGTCCTCGACGCTGGACACCCGGGGGCGGGGGGGGCGGTGAGGGCAGGGGGTCCGGACGGTGACGGGTCTGAGAACCGCACACTCACTCCCAGCCCGCGGCGGTGCTCCCAGAGCGGCCGGCGAGCCCCCGAGAGCATCTCTGAGACCGCGTGCCTCTCTCTGCGTGGCTGTGGTCTCCGTGAGCCTCGGGCCGGCCTGGCGGGCACCCCGTGTGTCCCCACGACAGCCCTTTGTGCAGGAGACGGAAGGCCAGCGTGCCCAGAGCCCCGGTTGTTCTATGTTCTGCCCCCCGCCCCCGCAGGCTTCCTCGGGTCCCTGTGCACGGCCCTGTTTGCGTCGTACGCTGCGCAAGGCAAGCCGCTGGAGCAGTGGGGCAGGGACATGGTGCGCACGGTCCCGCTGGCCGAGGAGTACTGTAAGAAGACCATCCGGCACCTGGCAGGTGAGCCCGGGCCCCTTCCTGTCGCTCTCCGTCGGGCTGGTCTGACGCGCCCTCAGGGCAGATCCAGAGAGACCAGGTTCCCTGACGGCTCGGGGTCGGCCCGCCCCACAGTGAAACCGAGGCGGACCCCACCAGGGGGCCCGAGGCACCCCCGGCAGAGGGCGACACCTGCCCGGGGGACCCCCGCAGCCAGGAGAGCCGGCGCAGCTGAAGCCCTGCACCCCGACCCGGGGCCTCCTGCTGTCCGACGGCAGCCGGAGAGACGAGAGGGGTGCACGCCGGGCTTGGGTCTTCCGGATGGTCCTGACGTAGCCCATCCCCCAGGGAGGGACGAGGGACGCCCACACCGACGTCCACATGGCTCCTGCAGCTGACGGGTGGCCGTGCCCGCTGGCGACATCCGTGCCCAGAAACGTCTGTCTGTCCCAGTTACCCCAAACCCGCAGTCAAAGGACGCACGTGCTGTGTCCTTGGCCGCCCGTGTGGTGTCCATCGCTTGTCCAGCAGAGGCTCTAGGGATCGCGGTGTC
>CM052883.1:424907-471552 GCA_028534135.1 Potos flavus
GCGCGGGCTCGCCAGCGTGGGGTGGGCACAGCTGCCTGGCGCAGCCTGGACACAGCAGCCGTGTGGCCCGAGCCCCTACTCCCTCCCAGGACGCAGCTCTGGGGCAGGCCCCGGGTGTGCGTGTGCAGCCGCTGCCTGGGGACGCTCCAGTCCCAGGGCCTGGCAGGCAGGTCGGCTTCAGCCTCAGCCAGCAAGGTCCGTAAATCCTCGGAAGGCACAGGTCTTTGCTTAAAAAGGAAAGGTTAAAATAAATCTTCGGCTTCACCTCCTGCTCTGAAAGCTCTGAGCAGAGCGGGAGGCCCCCCCCCCCTGTTGCCCCCACCCTGGAGGAGATTAAGGTGGCCTGTCTTCAGAGGGTGGGGCCACAGGGCTCTGCACAGGGCACAGGGCCTGGCAGTCATTGTCCTCACGGCGTGGGCGGGACACAGTGCCACGGCCGATCAGTCACGACTCCCGTTTCTCCTTCCCGTCGCCCCGCAGACCGGCGGCACCACCAGCTCTCCCAGAAGCCGGGGGCGTGGCAGACGCCTGCCCTCCACCTGTGCCTCTTCGTCGAGACCTCGCAGCAGAGCAGACGGAAGGACGAGGTCCAGACAAAGAAAGAAAGACGTGTTTTATTAGCATCGTTACAGCAATGCGTGCCGTGAAGGGCCCTCAGCGCACAACCACCCGAGCAGCAAGCGGGCAGATCAGAGCGTGGTACCCGGTACTTACACAAGCGCACAACAGGGTCGCCCCGAACCTTGAACAGAAGACTGAAAACCACTTTACAAAAAGGTAAATAAAAATAACACCCATTTGTCTATTTTAAAAAAGTGCCGGCTCTTGAGTGGCAGAGCAGGGAAAGACCAGAGGCGCGGGGGCGCGGGGGGCGCCCGTGCCCGAGACTGAGCCGCGCCGCCTGGGGGCGGGTGGCCAGGCCTGTCCTGGCTTCTACAGCTTAATTTAAGCGGTCCGGGTTTTCATCTTTTGGATACTTCTGTTTTAAGATCTTCTTTCTCTGCTAATTTCTTAAGCATACCAGCCTAACACCTAGCCAGCCCTCCTCAGAGGTCCTAAGGTCAAGACCAGGGGCCCTCCCTTGGCGAGGCTGAAAATCTCAGTCAAGAATGAAGAGGCCAAACACCAGAATCTTAAAAAGCCAAACGATAGTGGAGCCAGTGCCCTCTCAGAAAAGCACTCTTACCCTCCCACCTTAACGTTCTACTTTGGTAAATATTAACGTTGAACCATTAGCAAAATATTTAACCCAGTTAGCAAAATTAACACCATCATTTCAAAGTTACTCTTGTGCATAGTAAATGTTGCAAGATGAACTTCACATTGGATAAAGCAGATTTGAAAATCAGTTTGCAAGAAAGTGTGCCTCCCTCAACACCAATCTAAGCTCAGGGACACGAGCAGCGGCCCCGCGGCGGCAGCTGGTTTGCGCCTCTCGCGGCTGCGCTAAATCGTCTGGTAGCCGGCGTGGCTCCTCTTCCTGCCGATGAGGTAGGCGATGAGGACGATGAGGACCAGCCCCGCCAGGGCACCCCCCACGGCGATGGGGATCAGCATGCTGTTCTCGTCCAGCTGGCACTCCTCCACTGCGGAGACAGGGGGCCCGCCACGCTCACGCCGGCCGCCCCGCCCCCTCTGGCTGCGAGGACGGACCGCCTGGACACGGCGCCCCACGCAGCAGCCTTCCTGCGTCCTGCTTTCACGGGGGGAGACGCGCGCCAGCTCTCAGCGTGACCTCCGTTCCCACGGCACCCCGCGGCACCCCTGAGCTCACAGCTTGCCTTTCGAAGGCAAGGCGATGCGGGAAGGGGAGTCTGCTCTAAGGGACTGAAACATCCTCACCGAACCACAGCCTGCAGACCCCGCACACTGTAGAATGCTGCCCTCGGTGCTACTCACCAGACCCAAACTTGTCTCCCTGCACCTGGAAAGCCTGGACCCACACTTTGAAGATGTTGACGGAAAAGGCCTCTGTGACCTGCACGCGCTCCTCAGCGTTGCACTTGTATGAGTTTCCGATGGAGGCCTCAAGGGCCCTCAGAGAGCTGTTGGCGGCCTTAAACGTGGGCTCTGCAAAGGCAGGGGAGAGTAAGTGCTCCGGGGGGGCCTGGACGGGCCGGGGCGCTGTGGGCGTCTCACCTTTGGCGTCAGGAAGAGTCATATTCAACTGGATTCCTTGCAGGAAATAGCGGCTCGTGCTTGCGTTCTTAAAGAGAAGGAGAGAATCCTTAACCACTCGCCAGACTCACCTGTTTACTGTCAAACCTGAAGGGCCATCTGGTGAGAAACGCGACTCCTGTATTTCTCGCTTCAGCATGACGCTGTGGGGTATGCAGGCTGTAAAAGGCATCACATGAATGTTGAGAACACAAATGTTGATTAATTCCTTCTAGACCTTTTTACAGAATTAGGCTCTGCTAAAATAGGGACTGAAGGAGTCCTATTCTAAAAAAGCAGGCTCTTCCCAATGTTTGCTGAATGTGATCAGGAGAAAGCCAACCGTCAATCAGCTCATTTGCAGTGTGTACGCTAAACGCTCGCCGATGGCACTTGTCTTCTTCCCGTGATTCTGCTAACCGCACAGAGGGTTCATCCCCGACGGGTAGAAGAGCCAGGACGCAGAGACGCTGCCCCTCAGGGAAGTCCCGGGTGACGACTGCGTGGGGGGAGGCAGAGCTGAGCGCAGCCGGGCGCGGAAGGCGGCCGTGGGCAGGCCGCAGGTGCTCCCCCGTCTGCTGCATGAAGAACCAACTGAGGCATTCCTTCATGAAAACAGGACGGCCGGGGCGAGGGTCCAAAACACCAGCAAAAAGAGAAGGCAGAGAAAGCAGACTCCCCCTTCCTGACGAAGGCAGAGCTGTGGGGTTTGGCACCTCACTCCGGGTTTCGGCCTGGCCAGCACACGGGGCCTGCGGCTCCGCCACTGTGTGGCAGCAGGGCACAAGGGGACAGGAGAAAGAGCCACAGTGGGCGGCAGGCCGACGCGGCTCTGACGCCAAAGCCTCCAGGCTACGGAGGAAGGAGCGGGAGGCTCACCATTCCGAACTGGAAGGCCAGGAGGGGGACGCTGTCGCCGCGGAGCTCCAGGGTCACCAGCTGGGGGCTGCAGCTCCCCCCGGCAGTGGTCTTACTTGGGTTGATGCTGAACACTCTCGTCACAGTCTAAGGAAGGAAAGCAAACGTGTTACCCTTCCATTTCCTGCCCTGGGTCCTCCATACTCTGGGAAAAACAAAAGTAATCTTAAAACAAGACCTTCAAGGCCACAATCATTTTAACCAAAATCAGAAGGAAAACATCCCAAGTTCACTCTAGCGCAGATTTCTGGGTTCTAAAACCATTTTTCCTGCTCCTCCTGGTCGCTGTTTCCACAGGGACACACGCGTGCCCCTCCACCCCGTATCCCGAGAGCCGCATGCTTCACACCCATCACAAGCATGTCCCCTGCACAGCCCTGGAGACTCGGGTCACCACTAGGGAGAATGATTATTTCAAAGAAAAGCATAAAAAAACACTGGAGCAGTCGAGTTTAAAGCAAAATGTAACATTCTCTTAGGGATCAATAAACTTGCCCTACGGAATGCCAAACACCACACGTCTTCGGCTTTGGGGACCACCCACCCTACAGCTCCTCGATTCTGTCTCGGGGAAAAGTAGCCCTGGGTGTGGAGAGGCGGGTATGGCCGTGTCCCGAGAGGCTGTGCACGGCTTAGACTTAAGCTCAGACTTACACGCAGAGTCCTGCTGCTCATGTACCAACACTCCAACCACAGAGAAAAGGGCTCTGGGGGCTGAGCCTACCGTGTTGTCCTTCTTCTTGTAGGTGACGTTCAGCTGCAGCCCCATGCTGGCCAGCAGGCAGGTCCCGTTGGCGCCGCTCACGTTGTACTTGTACACGGAGGGGCTCTCGGGCGTCGGGGATGGCGAAGGGTGGGGAGGCGGCGGCGGCGCCGTTGTTGGGAAAGGGCCGTCTTGTTCACAGCGCGTCTCTGGACGGACGGGAGGGAAGAGAGACAGAGTCCCGGTTCCGCAGAACCACCGGGAGCTACGGCATCCCAGTGGATGCTCAGCTAGCCCCATCTGCAGGACGGGATTTCTCCGTCTGCCAGGGATGGCACGTCCCCAACCCCACACTGGAAGTAAAGGACGGATGGGCGCCGCTGTCCCACAGGGCCGTCCCCACTCCTGCCACCGCACCGCGGCTCTGCCTGGACGCTCTTCCAGCTCAGCCTCTGGGCAGCCCTGGCTTCGCAGAGCTGTTCCCCTCTGTGCGACAGACCTCCCTTCATATGGTGAAGTAAAGGAAACCTTAACTGTCACCGGGCACCGGGATGGGCAGCCAGACAGCACCGCAAATGGCACCAGCTGCAAACAATGTGGGCTGGGTGGCTGCAGGCTAGTCACGGTGCCGAAGACCTCCCAGGCCCTGCAGGGACGGAGACGGCCCCAGGAACACACGCCAGGCAAGGCTAGTGCTGTCAGCACAGCGCCCGCGGGAGAGAAGCCCAGGAGGCCCTTAGAGGAATTAGGACTGTGCCTAAGAATCAAAGAAATGAAACTGGCACAAGAGGAGATAAACAAATGGCTCAATTTTAACAGAAACCAAATATTTCTAAAAGCAACGTATGCCGTCGTGATTTACGTGATCAGTTAGATCGAATCTCCTGCTTGTAGGGAAAATACACAGGTCCCCTTTGATTGTACACCACGGTCACAACAGCACAGACAAAAAGCGGCGTGACAGGTGCTGGCTGGCCGGAGGCCTCTCCACAGAGCAGACCCCAAGCTCACAGGGAGCTGAGGAACAGTGGAATATGCTGACCCCTGAATGGCACGGGGCGAGGGGCGCTGATCCCCACAAACTCGAAAATCCACTTTAACTTCTGACTCCCCCAAAAACTTAATCATAAAAGCCTACTGTTGACCAGAAGCCTTATCAATAACACCACCAATTAACACACATTTTGTATGTTATAGACACTGCATACTGTTTTCTTCCAACAAAGGTAAAGGAAAAAAAAAATCCTAAGAATCCATCTCCGGTACTGTACAGCATTTACTGAAACACAGCCACGCGTAAGCGGACCCACGCGGCTCACACCTATGCTGGTCAAGGTCTGCCACAGTAATTCCTGGGCACCGTGCGGCCCTAGTGCATAGAGCAGATACCCACTGTGGAGCTCCTCCCTGACTACACGGCTGCTCCGAGAACTCCCCGAGTCACTAGGCCTGGACCCAGGCCACCGGAGGACCACGTCCCAGAGAACAAGGAAGACATCACAGAGTGGGGGGCGTGGCGGGGGCTGGAGCTCCTGGCACATGTTTGTTGTTTGCTGGTTTCATTTCTTAGCACTCCAGGTAAAGACTGATCAGGGGTGACTATAGAGAATGTGACCCGATAGTGACAGGAGCCCAAAAGCCCAATGGGGACTCCTTCCTGTCCAGTGAAAACCAAGCAGGCGTGCCATATCTCACCAAGCCCTCCGCCTGTCACAGAGGCATGCCAACTTGTAGAGGACGCTCTTGTGCATCTCGGGGATGCCTCTTCCCCTCCTCTTCCCAGCAGATTCACTAAGAAAGCGCTCTAATGTCTTTAAAAAGAAGCGCGTTTCCTTTCTGAAGCAGAGACAGATCAGCAGGGGCAGATTTAACACAGAATGAAAGCAAGCTCTGATGAGCCCTGGGATGCAAGGGGAGGTGGGGACTGAGGCTGAACCTGGTGACCAGGTTTCTGATCAACAACTCTCGAGACAGAGCAGGTAGCCCCAGCCCCGGGTAGGCCTCTGCGGCATGGGAGCAGGCCTACCAAGAGGGGCCAGCGGCAGGGACCCAGGTAGGAGGGACCGTCTCCCTGCGGCAGCTTTTCCACCTGCAATCACACGCATACATCCTCCACTGGGAGTGACACGCAGGATGCCAACGGTGAGGGACTGTGTGCGCTCGGGGACAGGGCTCTGTGGGAAGCCTGTACTTGCTGTTTCACTGTGAGCCTAAAACTGCTCTGAAAAATAAAATCCATTGAAAAAACAAAATAATTAACCTTAAAATAAATTAGCCTTTCACCATTATCACATGTGCTTTTAGCCCAGAAGCCGGAGCCCTGTCCCGGGCTCTGATGCCCTCAGGAACCCCAGCAGCTGGGCACCCCACAAGGGAGGCCAGGTCATCTCTGTGGTCGGAAACTTTCCAAGCAGCAGAAAACAAGCTGTACAGGTGAGGAGCTCTACTCCACAACTGCCTGAGGCCCAGGTAGGAGTGAGCTCGCCGCACGGAGCCAGCAAACCAGGACGCGCTCATCTCCCAAGGCCTCTGGCAGTTTTTACTCTTCCCGTCTGCTCAAGGCTGGAGGGAGAAGACTGTTGGGGACGAAACCCAGCCACCAGCCAGAGACCTGAGGCATCTTGCGTCACGCTAACCCCCGCGTAGTCACTCCTCTGGTGAGCAGCAGGCGTCAGTGTGCACACTCAGGCCTGCTGACTGACGGACACACAGGCAGCTCTCCGGACAAGGGGTGGGTGGAGAGAGGGCCCATCCAGCCGGTCTCCTCGAGAGCTGCTCCAGCTCGCACAGACCTCCCTTTGCTCCCTGTACCCTTGCTGCTGGACGTGTTCTTCCCAGTCGCAGACAGCCAGCATTTTAGACTCTGTGGCTGGCCGGTGGCTGTGCTGTCCCAGCTCTGCCACAGGAGTGTGAAAGCAGCCACAGAAACGGGGGTGTGAACGAACATGGCTCTGCTCCAAGGAAACTAGTTACACGCACTGAAACTTGACTTTCGTGTCATTTTCATGTGCTGCGAAATGTTCTTTTCATTTTTCTTAACCTTGAACTGATCGGCATGACATCCACATTTAGCTTACTGGCCGTAGAGAAACCGGAGGGGAGCCGGACGGCGCCCGCAGGCCAGAGCAGACCGGCCTCGCAGGAGGGCCGCACCCAGCCGCACAGAGCGCTAACTGGTCCAATGAGCCCCTCGGCACCAGGGACTCGGTGCACATCACTCACAGGCCAGCAGGCACCTCTGAGGATCCAGCCACACCACTGGGGACGCTGCAACCGAAGGCTCACAAGACCATGGCTAACCACTGAGGAGGAGGGACGACCACTTCCTCAAGGCGATCACCCCCCTCACCCTTCCGGAAGAAGACAGTGGTCTGGGAGCTGACTGGTAGGACTGAGGAAGAGAGCCTTCTTTGGTCATAGCTGAATGACAACATGCTTTACTGCTAACTCTGAGCTAGGCCCCAGGATAAGCACTTTGCATAAATTTCCTTTTCAGCCTTAAGGACCTGGTAACATAGGCTATTATTACTTCACGAGGGAAGGAAACAAGAGGCTGAGCACCTTACCCAAGACCCCAGAGCTGGGGGGCCCGGAGCCTTGTCTTGTTGGCTCCCAGAGCCCACCGGTGGAGCTGGGCTGACAAGTGCCTCCCTGGCTGGTCATCTGCCCATCCCTCACCCCAAAACGCACTCAAGACCCTTCCACCATCTGCCCCTTGGCCCGCCACGCTGGACAGAGGTCAAGCCTCAGCCTTGGTCAAAAGACACTTGGCTTGAACGGGAAGAGATCCTGTGACCCTGACCTCATCAGCTTCCCAACAAGGGATGCAACTGGTTTGCCCTTTTAAATCAGTATCTGTCCAACCTCACCTGAAGAGATTACCTTTTCTAGAGAAAAAAATGTTCGGTGCGCAATTCTAAGCGCGAGCCGCCAGCTCAGTCCCTGGCTACACGAATCCTCACATACAGGTCTTACTCAGGCATGGCATGTCTGCACGCGCTGGAGCTGGGCCTGGGCGCCCGGGTCAAAGGCAGTGTCCTACCTTCCTTGCTGAAGCTACTGTTGGCAAGGTACGCCTGGATGGTGGCATCACGGAGTGTGACAGTGACATTGTGCATGTGAATCTGGTTGTTGCTCACACATCTGTATTTTTTATTTATGTCTGCCCTGATGTCAGTTGCAGATTCCACAGTCTTGTTATCTGTATTAGAAAAAAAAATTCAATTTTTAACTACTTGAAGTACTTAGTTAAAATTTTAGACACTCTCCAACCCAATTTTCTTAACTTTATAGCTGGTCAGTTTGGTTCTTACCCTTGGAGCTTGCATTGGGGAAAATCTGTGTGTCAGCCAAGTTATAAATAAAAATCATCAGCCGAACACTGTAACGTGTTGCATTTCTTGTGAAATTGAGGGTCAGTCCATGTCCTCTTCCAAAAGCGATCTGGAGACTGGGTTCAGAAGCGTTCTCTTTACCACAAGAGCTGCTATTTAATACTGCTGCATCAGATGGCAGGTCGAAGGTTACATTCTAGAACAAAGGATGACAGACCCAGTCAGAATGCAGGTCACAAAAGGGATTCAGACACGCCAAAGAAAGACTTTCAGGAAGATGGACCTCAACCCAGACCTCAGCTCCTTCTCAGATGCCACCATTAGCACATTCATTATTAACATAAATAAAAACACAAGGAAAATCAGTATTACATGTCAGTACAGACTGAAAAGCAAAGTTTAAGACAAAGCTGACAAGTACTAAAATAATTAAACGTTCTTTGTTAACATAATTTTAATTAATAGCAAAATTAAAACTAAAGTTAATTGTTAAACTGAAATAATTCTTATCAGGCTTCAAGTGAGCTGTGTATTTATATTTGAAAAACCCACTACTACTTGCTTGCTATAAAACTGTTTAAGGAATACGTCTGTTTATAGGACAGACAACAGCTACATGTGTAGCAAACACGGCATAACGGATAGACTTGTCAAACCACTGTTATGTACCTGAGGCTGACGCAACTGTGTGTCAAATGTACTTAAAAAGAAGTCTCTTTAAACAAAGAGAAGAGGGGGGTTGCTGCAGAACTATTTGAATTGACCCCTACAGGCAAAAGGAACCACTACCAAACACCCAGAGACCCCCAAAAAGAAGTGCATCGGCCAACCAAACTGCGGTGATACTGCCCACAAATGCTGCTCCAAGAAATGACAGAATTCCACAAGGTGACAGAGCTACGATGCTAAAGAGGAAGGCACGCCGCGGGACGTGGGGGATCCCATTTGTGGAACATGATATATATCAAAATGACGTTTAAAAAACCTAAACGCAAAAAAGTAGCAACGACCACAAGAGGGGTTTGGACCGCTCTCTGTAACGGGAAGGGCTTCTGTGGGACAGAAGCTGCCCAGGCCCCGTCTGGCTTGGGGGCAAGCACGTTTGCACGGAGACCAGCACACATGAGCTGATGAGGCCTGAGCACCTGGCACAAAGCCCCGAGAGCTCCAAAGGAGCTCTGTCCTTCCCCCCAACGCTGGGCCCCACTCTACTGCCCCCGAGTGGTAGTAAGATGATCCGATGCTGTCAACATGGGGGCTGGGCAGGAAAAACTGTGTTCAGTTCAACAAAGAACTGAAAACATTTGGTTTAGAGATATATTTAAGAGTCGATGTTAGGGGCGCCTGGGTGGCTCAGTGGGTTAAGGCCTCTGTCTTCTGCTCAGGTCATGATCTCAGGGTCCTGGGATCAAGCCCCACATCAGGCTCTCTGCTCGGCAGGGAGCCTGCTTCCCCCTCTCTCTCTGCCTGCCTCTCTACTTGTGATCTCTCTGTCAAATAAATAAATAAAAATCTAAAGAGTCGATGTTAAATAGAAGAAGTGAAATGTCCACCAGAGTAATTAACAAAAAAAGAAATACAGATGCAGCCTATTTGTTAGAAATCTACAGATGCAAAAAACCTTTTTTATCCTGCCGAAGTACAAGCTGTTTTAAGAGGACAACTGAGGGCCATCCTAGAGTAGGGCCGTGCTTGCAGGCGGCTCGGCAAACAGCGGACACAGCTGTGCCCTGAGCCTGAGAGTACGTGAGACGACCAGGGTCC
This sequence comes from Potos flavus, assembly GCA_028534135.1. Classification (NCBI taxonomy): domain Eukaryota; kingdom Metazoa; phylum Chordata; class Mammalia; order Carnivora; family Procyonidae; genus Potos; species Potos flavus. The sequence goes on from CM052883.1 coordinate 434,784, forward strand.
CGGGGGGGCTCTAGCACATCAGGCTGGTCAGCATTGTGACCACAGAGGGGAATCGTGCACAAGTCTGGGACAGTGCTCCTACCGGACAGTGAGAGCGGACAACAGGGTGGCTTACCTGTCACGACTGTGGCTTCAGGGCACACGGAGCACGGGCGATGGCCCAGCGGGGCACATGCACACACCAACTGTGTTACAGTGAGGTCCTTTTCCAAACGCTTACGTAAAAGAATAATAGACACACCTTCACACACACCGCACACACTGCGTGAAAGACCCGGTGTTTCCTACCTTTGGCCCGCTCCTGGTGTCATAGCTGGCCGTGAAGGCAGCGGAGAAGTTGGCCAGGATGCAGGCTGTCCCGCTGGCGTCCTTCACCACAAACACCGCTGCTGCGCCATGGACGAGGCCTGCGAATTCCAGGAAAGATAGAAATATCCAAACTCAGTTTTGAAACTATAACTGGGTGCTTCTGTTGCCTCGAGCCGTGACAGTGGGCTTTACTAGGAAACACCACTGTGCTTCTTAAAAGAAAGAAGTACGTGGATTACCCAGGCTGGCTTCAGCTGGGTCTTCTGTCCTGTCTCTCGTAGATACAAGTCTGGAAACGTTAACTCTAAACCCATCGATCAGTTCGCCAACCTGGTTGACAGCTCTTTAATGCTTGATGTCAGGATGCTGATGGGGAGGTCACCTGTCCATTTCCAGGACGCTCAGTCCTCACAGGGCCTCTGGAAGATGTGCTAGGGTCCTGGAGACACAACTCAGCCTAAACACTGACCTTCTGCAGAAGCCCGTGGGAGAACTGGTGCCATCTTGCGCCATGGTCCTAAACTACTACTTAAAGTCGGGTCTCTCGTTGCCTCTCATGGGCTGCTGGCATGGCAGGAAAAGCCATGGACGCACAGATCTGAGCTTTTTGCCCAATTTCAGAAAGTTTCTCAAAAAACAGCGATTCGATTGAACCCGGACTTGGCTGTGTGATGTTAGGACATCGGTCACCATGTCTAAGTAGGGCTGCCATATCCCAGAAGGAGGGGGCAGAATGAAATTCTCACAGGTCCCTCCAACTTGGCAGCAATGGTGGCTATTTCCTCCTTAAATTCTCAGGGTCAGCGCCACGTCTGGCTTCATGACATGCCACCGCCCTCAGCAGGGTAGCAGCGAATGTAATCTGACCTGTGTGGTAGACCAGCAGGTGATTCTTCCAAGCTACACGTGTTAGTACACTCTTCTTCTACAGATGAGCAAAAATAGGTGTTTCCATTCTTTCTAAAGCCAAACAGCTGTCAGCCAGCACCGTGTACCATAGGGTTCAGCAGTGACGTGCCCTCCCTCCTTGCTGCTGCCAGTTCTTGCACACCCTCTAGCCATGCTCTGGCCACTCTAAGTGTCAATGTGACACGTGCACACTTGGAAGGCATACGCTCAGTAGACACTCAACTAACTTTTCATTCTAAAACTCCTGTCCCTAGCAAAGTAAATGACTCCAACAAACAAAATTTATTTTACCCTTCGAACTTTCACAAAATACAATCTTTAAAGCCAACTACCATTCAAGCACAAAGCAAAAAGTAGCCAGAAACCCCACATACCTTCCCCTAAGCTTCCAGTACAAGAACTACCAAAATCTATGTTCACAAGAAGCTGGTGCACGAGAGTGAAGCAAACTAGGGCAAATAAGAAACTTGTGCAGTTTGTTTTGCTTCAGAAAATTTTAACCTACATCCCAGAATATTCAGGTAAGACTATACTAAAGGCAACTCTGATAAATACAATTCCATTGTAAAACCTAGAGAAAATGTCACAGTTCATTTCTGACTCAGTAAAGGCTTTAAAAAAGGACAAATCATCCCCACCTTCAGAGAAGGACGGGTGAAGTGTACCAGGGGGTCCAGAGAGACGCCAGCAAGGCAGAAGCGTGTTCAAGCATGGGCACTGAAGCCAGGGAGACACTGGACACTGACCCGGATCATGTGCACACGGGCTACTGCCTGCTCCGGTCAAAGGCTCTCTCCGGCCTGACATGCCCTCACACAGCTGCGGCCTTGGCCCAGCTACTGCAGAGTCATACGTGATTGCGCACACGCCACGGACATGGCAGGGCACCGCCTCGCATGGGATCACGCACGTATCACTTTTTACCATGCTGCACTTCCACAAATAAGTTCCCTAAATCGCTAAAACACTTTCTACGGACTCAAAGCCCTTCATTAGAATATATTTCACATTAAATAACTTTTGAAACACAGAATTTTTTCACTTAGTAAATATGCTGAGGATATAAGCCTTCAAAGTAAAACAAAGAAGTATTACAAAAACAAATTTAAAGTAAGTTTTACCAGCACTAGATACCCACAATTATTCTGGAGAGGTCCAGAAATTTTCAATTGTTCAAACAAGAAACTTAGCCCCAGAAGCCAAATTTCAGTCAAGAGATCTACAAGAGGATCAGAACATAAAACTGTAAGAGAAATGTGTATGCTAACGGTCAGAAGTTTTTTTTTTTTTAAGATTTTTAAAAAATGTATTCATTTGAAAGAGATGAGATAGAGCGAGAGTGAGCACGAGCAGGGGGAGGGGCGGAAGGAGAGGAGAAGCAGGCTCCCTGCTGGGAAGGGAGCCCAAGACAGAGGGCTCGATCCTAGGGTTCTGGGATCACAACCTGAGCCGAAGGCAGACGCTTAACCAACTGAGCCACCCAGGCGCCCCTAATGGTCCGAAGTGTTTTAAAAAAAAATATCTGTAACAGTGATAGCTGGTTAAGAAGAAAAAAACTCTTCTTAAATTAATTAAAATGTCGCAGTGATCTGAGGAGTGGGTGTTCCTCTTCAAAGCTAGCTCCCTGGCATGCTGGCAATGGCTAATCTCAAGGAGTCCTTCCCACAGGCATGGACTTGATCGTTTCTCCAGGGATCCTACAAAGGAGTAAGTTTGGCTCATTCCTTCAAAGTACTCCCACTGGTAGAAATTCCATTCTCTGAAACAAGTACAGCGGTGAGAAGCACGTCTATGACAGACTCCTCCATCACTTACTAGTCGTGTGACCTTGGGCCAGTAGCAACTGCTGCCTTCCGTTTATGCGCCTACGAGCTGAACAAGCGTGCTGACCCCTCGGGGTTATCAGAGCATCAGATGAGCCACTGTACAGACAGCAGTCAGTGCAGGGCACCGGCACTGGCTTCCATGCTCACTGACGTTCTTTAAATAAAACTATTCAGATCTTAACCACCAAGTTCACTGAATCCTCAGCACTTGACACAAAACGCCAAATAAGTATTTTATTTAACAAGCACTTGCTATGTGCCAGGCCCTGCTCCAAGCACTTTGCAGTTAATTATCACGACAACCTTAACAGGTAAACGCTGTTACGATTCCCTTGTACAGCTGCGGACACTGAGACGGGGACAGTAACTTGGTCAAGGTCACACAGCTAGTTAGTGGTGCTGAGCAATCTGGAGCTGGGTGACATCCGAATCGTGCTTCCTCTCCAACACTTGCCAAGTGAGCAATAGGTTTCAAATTGTGAAATACTCATTTCTGAAATGAAGACACTGCCATCTGAAGGAACAAGTCAATAAATTTCCACATTAAAATTTTTATAAGAGAGGTTAAGCATCTGACTTTGGCTCAGGTCATAATTCTGGGGTCCTGGGATTAAGTCCTGCATCGGGCTCCCTGCTGGGCAGGGAGTCTGCGTCTCCCTCTCCATCCACGCCTCCCCTCTGCCCATGCAAGCCCTCTCTCAAATAAACAAATCTTTAAAAAAAAAAAAAAAGGATTTTATTTATTTATTTGACAGAGAGAGACACACACACAGAGAGGGAACACAAGCAGGGGGAGTGGGAGAGAGAGAGAGAAGCAGGCCCCCCGCCAAGCAGGTAGCCCGATGTGGGCCTCGATCCCAGGACCCTGGGATCAAGACCTGAGCCAAAGGCAACAACTGAGCCACCCAGGCGCCCTCAAATAAATAAAATCTTTAAAAAAATTTTTTTAAAGAAACACTTCCTAGTTTGTCTTGGCTTGATATTTTTAAATCCAGTATTTTCCTTCTTAATCAGTAATACATAATCATCTATGAAGATTTAAAGGAAGAATAAAAAAAGACCAAGGTTCCATCCCTCACAGGGAATCACAATCCGCAGAGGCAGGGCCCGAGTGCGGACACTTCTGAAGAGCGGACTTATGCACGTCTGGTTAGGGACAGCTATGTAAAACCGGGCGTCTATGTGTAGGCACAGAGAACTTACACAGATGGGATGTAAGATGAGAAAGGGAGACCTGTGTGTACGTAATCACAGCACAACTGAAATGATGTTCTAGGAAAAGCTCATGCTACACATACACATAGTCAAATCCCCTGGGTGCAGAGAGAAGGGAGTGTCTAATAATAGAAATTTAAGACCATGGACCCCGAACACTGCGACTTCAAATACAGTTAGGAATTTGGTCACCAGCCCAAGTAACTGACAAAAGTCCCATTATCAACAATAATACTAATTAGAGTACAACTTTGCAAGCTTCCTAAGTGACAGTTCCTTCATTTGGAAAGGGGAAGGAAGTCATCTAGTTAACACCAGTGGTTTAAAGAGTCTCATTATGCAATGCCACCTAATCCCAAGTACTGGACACTTTCAGTTCACCCTCGATTTTGCTTTCTACCAAGTATTCAAATACTAATGAAGCTTTAAGAATTACCTAATTATGAATGCAGGAAGAATTTGTAGTTTTGAAGTTTGAAATATTTTTTAGAAAAGATGTTTTTTGGTAAAATTATGCATCGAAATAACAGTTTTAAAAACACCTAAATCCTTGGTATGCCTGGGTGGCTCAGTTGGTTAAGCGACTGCCTTCAGCTCTGGTCATGATCCCTGTGTCCTGGGATGGAGCCCCACATCCGGCTCCCTGCTCAGCGGGGAGCCTGCTTCTCCCTCTCCCACTCTCCCTGCTTGCTGTCTCTCCCTGTCAAATAAATAAAATCTTAAAAAAAAAAAAAAAAGGACCTAAATCCAAATGAATATACCTTTTCTAAACATTGGATTTCAACTGAATATGAAACCTAAAAAGACACAATGGAACAAGCATCAGAAAGCTTCTGGCACCTACAGTACTCCCAGCTATCACAAAGCAGGGAACTAAGGCTGTTTCTCTTCATTTTCGAGGTGAGTTTTAAAACATAAAATATGAAATCCTAATGCTTGTGAGCTCCTCTAATAAGGACCAGGGCTGCTGTTCTGACCTGACAGGACGTGTTCCAGCAACTCCTCCTGTAAGTAATTACACCTGCCAGGGAAGGGCAAAGCTCCAGGTCTACTGCCGGAATGAGGCCATCCCTTGTGGTTATTCATGCAGCTCAAAGAACGCATTTTAGACAACAGGCAAAACAAAAACGTGAAACTAGAATCCACCCAGTCACAATAACAGAATTTTAGAGTTTAGAGAGAGAGAGAATCTGTGGGCAGGTAGGTGCCCTACTGTGTACCCACATCCACTTCACTCATGGGAGCTCCCACGAGTTGTCTTCTGTATGGTGTCTCAGATTCTGCTGTTTAGATAATCTTCCCGTATTGACTGGGAGGGGGCTCACAAAGGGTGCCATAAAGAGGCTCATCAACGGCATCTAAACAGACTTAAAATCAAACCACGCACCGATTCCCCCTTAAGAGACAGCACATATTCCCCTTTCTTATTGAGACAAAAAAGTGAGAACGAAATCCCCACTCAGTAACACACTGGGCGCCCCCAGCTGCTTCCGAGGTCCAACGTTTTGACCCCAGAACCAGCGCCCCCCACGGAACAGTAGCAGCGCTCTTTACGACCCCTCGCTAGAGATGAACACGGCCATTGTGAGGCCGAGGCCCTGCCCTGCCGCCGCTCGTTTTACCACCGTGGGCTCTCCTAAACACGTAAGGGTGACTTTCAGTTCACAGTCACACAGGCACACGCTACTAAGCGCTCCGAGCCCGACCAGAAGGGGGAAGAAGCTTAAAGCACAAAAGACGAATTCTAAGAGTGCCGCCCTCCTCTCTCTTCTCGGGGAGATCCGTGTCACCGGGAGGACAGAGGGACCAGGCAGGTCCTGCCTCCCCGGCTGCACAGCTTCGCCTAGCCCCCCGTGGATGAACCACAGCCGTCCCGAAACCAACAAGCCACTTATTTTCCAACTTAACACCCAGAAAACGAGTTCACTGAGCCGCCAGCGGAACCGGCCCTCAGCTGAGCTCTCGGCCCAACTCCTTCAGCAGCGGCCAGAGGGCGCCGCGCCAGACCCCGGGCGCCGACCTCCGCCGGGGCGAACACCACTCCCGCGTCCGCCGCCCTCCTCCCCAGACCCCTCAGGCCGTCGGCCTCCCCCGGGCTCCGGGTGCCCACCCCCCGCCCAGCCCAGCACACCTGGGAACTCCCGCCCCGCCGCCCCCCGGCCCCGGCGTCCCCGGCCCCTCACCGAGCAGCAGCAGGAGCAGAGACCGCCGCCGAGCGCCGCCGAGGGCCGCCATGGGCGCGAGGGCTGCCGAGGCCGGAGCGGGAGCCGAGCGGGTCGGGGGGCGGTTGGACCGCGGGCGGGCGCCGGAGGCGGGCGGGCCGGGGGGCGGCGTGAGGGCGAGGGTCCCGCGGTCCAGAGGCCCAGCCGCTGCGGCGCCCGCGGCAAGCAAGAGACCCTTCGGCCGGCGGCGCCCGTCACGTGAGTCCGCGCCGCGCCCGCGTTGTCACGTGACCCCCCGGGTGTCGCGAGAACACAAGGACGCGGCGTCTTCGCCCCGGTCAGCGCCCGCCTCGCACGTGACGCGCAGGCACGTGACCGTCGACACGTGACCGCGGCTCCACGTGACCCTTGCTACGGGCCGGGGAGGGGCCTGGCGGCTTGAAGCGGCAAGTGGGCGCCGCGGGCGCGCGGGGAGGGGGTGTCCCCGCGGCCCTCCCGGCGCCCGGCGAAAGGGGAGGCGGGTGTGCCCCGAGGGGCGGCTCTCTGCCGAGGCCCGCGGCCCGAGCCGCTGCCCCCGGGGAGGCAGGGAGGCCCGCGCCGCCCGGCCCTGGGCGCTCCGACAGGGGCTCCGCTGGGCCGCCGACTCGCAAGGGCGCCGGACGCGGGGCGAGAAGGGCGGGACGACCTGAACACGCCGACTGAACGCTACAGTTTACGTTTGCGGCAAAACATCAGCGCCTCCCAGGACGGACCTAAGACCGAGTCGTGGTTGAACGGGATTGCGAGGCGGCAGGAATTGCCAGCTGTGACAGCCTTCCAAAGGACGCGTGGGGCCGGGCCGGGGGTTCCCTATCGAGAAAGGTCGGGAACGGCGTCCGCGCGCGGTTCCCTCCACGCCCCAGGAAGGGAAATGGCAGTCTCCCTGCTTCTAGAGCCTCCCTGTTGGCCGAGCCCTTGGTTGCCTAGAGGCTCCCTGGGCTTCTCTCTCCGCTCACCGCCGTCCCGAGCTCTGGCCGCACTGCTCTCCCTCGCCCGCCGCCACCCTTTGCTCGCACAGCTACGCAAACACGGAGTTTCCCGGCTCGGCCTTCCTCCCCGCCCTGCCCGGCTGCCTCGCTGAGGCCTTCCCCTCTCACCTCCTCCGGCAATGTTCCTGGAGCCTCTTCGGCGCAGATTGGTTGATTACTGTCATTCTGCCGAACAGTCCTTGATTCTTGGGGCTTTTTTCCCTTCGTTTTACATTTGCTTGCTTTTAGTAAATTTTGTCTTCCTGTCATTTTTGTCCAGCTTCCCTCCCCTCCCGCGTCTGACATAGAATCAGACTTCCTGTTGGGGCTGCAGTTGAGGACAGTGGCAGGACATGCATGTCCCCCCGCCAGCCCCCAGACTCCATTCTAAACCCGTTTCCCTTTATCAACGTTCACAGGGGCAGGAGTTAGCAGTTGTTGAACTACTTCGTATGTTTACTGGTGTTGGACAAGTAAGTCGATACTTGCAGATAATAGTAATTTGCACGTTTCTCCCTGTGAAGAAAAGTTACAAATAAGGAGAAGGGGGAGTGAGAATGGACCCTGTGATGCTGGAAGGGGCATGTGTTTAAAGACTCAGAAGATGGATAGTCGTGGAAATAAACAATAAAGTTACAAGGTAACAATGTTGTTTAGTACATATTGGCAGTTTATACCCCACCAGCGACTGTTAAAGGGCATGACTCTTTTGCCTGTTCGTTCATCATACAGGCTGGATCATTTGATCGTGTTTCTGTTTCACATAAGGTACCGGTCATTTTTCCTCTGCCCAAGAACTAGCTGGCAGACACCCGCAGAAGGGTGAGGTTTGCCGGCGCTAGGCCCGCGAGGACGCAGGGCGCGCGCCGCTCACGGTCACAGCTGGGTCTGTGCCACGCTCCTGTCGTTTACTACCAGGAGACAAGATTTTTCACTTCTTTCCCAGTTCTCTTGCCTATTTACCTCATAACTATTTATTTTGGTTTATTAATGGTTCAAAAAACAAGTAAATCGTGGCTGGAAACTGAAAGTTTGTTACAGGGTAAGTCAATGAGGAACACGTAGGAAAATAGGAAAACTGTCAACTTGCAAGTGAACCGCATGCTTACGGTGGGGAGAGAAGCGACAGGCCTGTCACACAGCACTTGTGAAGACCAGCCCTCTCCTTTAGGACACTTAGACTGCCTGGAGTTTTTTGCTGTTTAAAATAACGCCACTGAGAACGTCTTCTCTGCACATTTTGTGCACATCTGATGACTTCCTTTTGGTACATTCCTTGAAATACTCCAACCGTGGTAGTCTTCCTTTTAGACTGTTATGAAAAAGGAACTCTCTTGTAAAAAAAGAACCAAAACACTTTCTTGGAAAGCAGACTAACTCACACAGTCCAAGTCATTTGCAGCAGGAGGAACTGCATAGCTTCAATTAAGCTCACATTTCCAGGGACACGCTCACCTGGTCGCGGTCTGGGCCCTGGGGTTGGGCAGCGTTACCTAGGGCCTACGCTTGTTTGAGAAATGAAATGTGGTTAACCAGAGCCCTTTCCTAATAGTGGGAGACGTAATGGGAACTGAAGTCAACACAGATATTTCAACATTTGTAACCCACGGTGGCGCTTGGGGGGGATGGGGCGGGTCCCGCTGCAAGACCATGAGTTCACCTGTGCACCTGCAGGAGGACATTTGGGTTGTTAACAAATAAAGCTGCAACGAACAATCAACACCGCCTCACGCGGTGGATAAGGCTTTCATTTCTCATGGGGTAAATACCTTGGAGTGGAAAAGCTGGGTCATCAGGGAGTGCATATTTAAGAAGAAACTGTCGGACGCTTTTCCATCCATACCAACGTCCTTGTCAACACTTGGTATCACAAGTCTTTCCGATGGCCGTGTAGTTCTCTTGTCATGACTAATTTGCGTTTTCCTGAGGACTAGCGAGATGAAAAGATCCTTTCATGTGCCTTATCACCATTCACATATCTTTTTTGGTTAAGAGTCAGTTCAAACTTTTTCCTAATTTTTAAAAATGATTTATTGCTTTTTGTGAATTCTGTTTTTAAAAATATATTCTGAATGTGCTACTTCCCAGTACTGAAAATATCCTCTCCCACGATGTGGCTTGCTATTTTATTTCTTAGTAGTATCTTTCAAAAAGCGAAACTTAAATTAAAATCCAACTTATCAATATTAGTTTCGTGGTTCATGCTTTTTGTGTCCTAAGAAATCTCTGCATTTCCCAACATTATAACTATTTTCTCTTATGTTTTCTTCTAGAAGTTTTATGGTTTTAGCTTCTACAGTTGGGCCTATGATCAAATTAAATTTTGTGGATGGTGGAGATAAAAATCAATGTCCACCCCTCCACAGACAGAAAGCTCTTTGATACAAAGACTTAGCCTTAGTTCCCTTGGCATCTTTGCTGAAGGCGGCACCCCTGCACACGGGTGGGTGTGCGGTGCTGGATCCAAACTGCTAATGTCTGGTGAAGGGCTACTGGTCTGTCATTTTCTTTTCTTGTAATATTTGTCTGGTTTTTGTGTCAGGGTAATGCTAGACTCATAAAATTGTTACGAGGTATCCTGTGTTTCTGAAAGACTGTAAAACTGGAGTTGCTTCTTCCCTAAAAGTTTAATAGAATTCACCAATACACCCTCCAGTCCTCTTTCTGCTTTCCGTTTTTTTTTTTTTTTTTTTTGGAAAGATTTAAAATGTCAGACTGAACTATTTTGTTTCTTCCTGTGTCCATCTGGACAGCTCGTGAATCTCATGGAATTTGGCCATACCAGCTAAGCTGTAGCATCTACCGGCGGAAACGACTCACAGCCTTCTCCGTAGGACCTGTGACCGTGTCCTTTGAGTCCTGGTATCCATAATTTTTGTTTCCTCTCCTTCAACTAGTCTGGCTATAGGCTCGTCAGTTTTGTGTGTCTTCTCTATCTGTTTTCTAGTTCTTTAATTTCTACTTTTATTATTTCCTCCCATTTACTTTGGTCTTAAGTTGTCCTTGGGTGTTTCTAGTTTTTGAAGGTGATGCTTAGTCAGTGGAGCGTGCGACTCTTGATCTGAGGTTTGTGAGTTTGAGTCCCAAGCCGGGGGTAGAGATTGCTTAAAAATAAAATCTTCAAAAAAAAAAAAAAAGTATATTGCTTAATTTCCAAACATTTAGTATTTAGAGTTATCTTTGTTAGATTTCTAATTTAATTTTGTGGTCGGACGACAATGACAGTTGTTTGATCTCCCACCATAGGCCTCCCTTGATGCACGTCCCCATAACTGGCCCGTCACGTGCCGGGCTTGTCCTGACTCTCTGTCGAGCGCTGACGCCCCTGACAAGCACGGCTTTGTCTGTCTCCCGCCGCTCTCCTCCCCTCCGTCAGGTTTTGCTCCGTGTGTTCTGAAGCTCTGTTACTAGAGGCCTACAGGGTCAGGGTTTGAGGTGACGAGTGTGTCCTTTCTCTTTCTGAAGTCGGCTCTTCGTCCCTGGGAGCACTCCTTGTTCTCAGGGCTGCTTGGTATGAACGAGGCCACTCCAGCCTTCCCGATCATTTTCGGGGTAGACCTATTTTACCCCGCGTGTGGTTTCTATTTACCATGCCTGTCTGGTGGGTGATAGAGATGTTGGTCTTAATTTTCCACCTGGGAATCTTTGTCTCTTAGGGTGTTCGGGTCACTTTATTTCTGCCCTTTATTCCCTTTCCACACTTCCTTGCCCTCCTGTGGGCATGCTTCATCTGTAATGCGCGTTGACCCCACTCACCCTTTTGCGGCAGGCGGTGTGTAGCAGGAGTACCTTCGTACGCGGTAACTCAGGACAACCCCATGAGCCAACTAGCGCCATCCCCTTCAAGATGACGAGAAAACCAGGCTTAGAGAATTTAAGTAATTTCCGCAGGGGCACCCGGGTGGTGACAGAGCCAGGCTCGGACCCCTGGGCCATCTGACTTCAAAGTTGCAGCCTGAAACCATCTCTCTCCACTGACTCTGGCGCCTCGAGAATGTTCCATCACCGACACGCAGCCCCAGAACACTGCGTGCGCAGTAAAATGCAAGGTCTGGGCCTGGGAAGCGGTGGGCCTTGATCTGTACATCACTGGTAGCGGGAACCCTTATAAACCTCCGCTCTCCAGCCTGTTGCTTTGCGTTTATCTGCGCCTACATCTACAGAATGACCTGTCTCAGCAAAAACGCGCGTGTGTGAACACACACGTTGCACATGCACACAAATACACACATGCAAACACGCTCGCACACACACGTCCCTCTCCCCCGGGGCCCCTTCCTCCCAGTCTGTACACACCTGCTCGTGTCCTCACCCAGAAGACAGGCCGCCTCGCCCCTGCCTCCACCTGCCCCTGACTATGCCACCGGCAGGGGCCCTGGTTACCCCAAACGCTGGGCGTTTCCCAGCTCCTGGTGCAGGGCCCTTCTTCCCTCTCACTCCTTCCTTGGTTCCTGGCACCCACACCTGTGTTTATTCCTCGGCTCTATCCTTACTCATGTCTCGTCGCGGCGCCTCGGCGTTCACGTCGGCGTTTACTGAACGTGTACGGACGCCAGACGCTGCACGCGCGGGGCCAACGTGCCCGAAAAACTCTCCCCGAGGAGACGGACACGTGGAGCCCCCAGTGACAGTACGCCAGAGCTGGGAGCCCAGGGAAGCAGCTGTGCGGGGGTCCGGAGGCCAGCCCCACGACCCCAACATGCGCCGAGGTCAGATAAAGGGGGAGACGGCCCCGTGAGCGCGCACGGCCACGGGGCCCGAGCTCCCGGCCACGCGGCCCTTTACCCACCCTGAGAACCTGACCACCTGGAAACCGGGCCTCTGAGGCACAGGACGAGATCCTGTGGCCCTAAGAGGGTCTGCCGGTGAGCTCGGGCACTCAGGAAACTAGACACAACCGTCCGACGCAGAAACACACGCGGAGCAGCGCGTCGTGGGCAAGGGCGAGAGAGGCCGCGGGGCTCGTGGCCCGTCTGCTTAGCCAGTTTCTCTGAGAGCCTGTGGGATGTGGGACGGGAAGATGCGGGGAGGGAGAGCACTTCCCAGAACAGAGCCACCAGTCCTGGCGGGGCGGCATCCAAAACTCGGGAAGGGAAGACTTCAAAATCTTGGGGGAAAAACGCCAAACAACAGGCTGGTTATAAAATGGTAGCAGACTTTGGAGCTGGACGCTTACAAAGCCTTCGCAGTTCTGCGGAAACGACCGGGGCCTAGAGTGTTCTCGGTGGATCAGGAGCAGAGGACAGGCAGGGGTCCGGAACGAGCCTCCCCCGGGTGTGCGCTCCCAGGGTGTCCACCGGGGAAGGGGCGGGTGCTCGGGGACGCGGCCCACCCCAGTGCGTTTTGTCAGCAGAGCACAGAGCCTCCGTCGGCTCGGCCACCCGGGGCGGGGATCCGGAGCGCGGGGAGCGCGGCGGCGGGGGGGGGGGGTGCGGTAAGTCCAGGCTCTGAGCCTCGGCTCCGGGGTGGGGGGGGGTCATGACACCGCCACCACCGGGGAGCATTCGGCGTCCAGACAAAACGTGCCAGGTCTGACTGTTAACACAAACACATAAACGTATAAGTCCGCGGACCAGAGCGCTCAGAAACTGGGAGAAACTGCAAATTCAGGGATCAAGGAAATGGAGGTTCGCACAATGACAGGAAGTAAATGACGCGGCCACCAAGCTGGGACCCGTGCCAGGGCCTGGTGGGGTCACCACTCGGTTTTTCTTAATTTGTCATTAATTTTCCTTATGTTGTTTGGACAGAAATCCAGACAGTACAGAGGGTACGCGGTGCGGAGTCCGCTCTGCCCCGTCCCTCGCCCCCCAGGACGCCGCTCGCACTCCCTCCCTCGCGCGCACATGGCCACGTGCTGGTGGACACCCGAGAATTCTGTGATGCGACTGCACGGGAGTGGGTGGCAGCACGTGGCAAGTAACTGCCTGGAACCGGAAGGCGCTGGGTCGAAGGTGCAGCGTCTCCGAAGTTGAGAGATGCTTGTAGGTTCGCCGAGAGACCGTCCCTGCACATCAGCACCGAGGCCAGGGCCCGCCTGGTCGGCCACACGGGCTTCCCGCCACGGCTGCCAGGACGCCCCAAGCTGCCACCCCTGCCGGCCCGGCGCCCACATCTGCACCTCCCTTCTCTTTCTCTTCTCTCCTGCAGGTGGCGGGGGGAGCGACCGGGGATGTTGGTCAGAGGCCCGTCCTGGTGGCTCTTCCCCCACCTCCACGGCCCCCCGGGTTGTCCCCAGGCCCGGCTTTCCTGCAGCCCAGCACCTCTGGGCTGTCTTATCACAGGGCCCCTCAGCATGGGCCTGGAGACGGGATAGGGGGCTCCCCTTCCACTCGCTGCCTCCTGCAGGCCAGTCTCCCCACTCCGTGAACCCCAGCTTCTCTGAAGCACACACCTTCTGTCTAGGCCTATCATCCCAGCCCTCCCATCTCCAGACACGCACAGTTCCTCACCCGGCGGCCAGCCTTCGTGGAGCCGGCGCCCCCCGACCCTGGGGGGGCAGACCTGGCCGGCCCCCCACTCCTGCCCCCCTGGGCCGCACCCCTCCTGGCTCAGGACGCCTCTCTACACGATGGTGCCCAAACCTCTGCAAAGCTCTGAACCAGTCTCAAAATGACCCCCGGAGTCCCCCCTGCCTCCTTTCTGGAAATCACAGTGGGTGGGCACGCCCACCCTCCACGCATGCACGGGTCGCTGGCCCACGCTCGCCCACTGATCGCTCTCTGCACACGCAGGTAATTAGAACTCGGGAGTCCTATCCGGCACCTCCCAGGCACATGGGTCCCCATGTAAACTTTCAGAAGGCCACTTGTCACTTGGGAAATGAATGTATAACTTAATTCATGGTTAGACTTTTTTCCAATGAGAATTTTAAAAAAACTATCTCATTTTTCTTATATTTATGGCTTCATTTTTTTTTTTAACACCTAAATTTGACCACTGGAACTTATTTCGGTGTCAAGGAGGGTAATCCAACGGTGGTTTTCTCGAGGCGGTGATTCAGCTCCTGCCCGACGATGCGCCCCTCGCACCGCACCCCGCTCCTGTGTCCGGATTATTTAGGGACCGTTTGGCTGCGGGAGGCCGCTGTGTGCCGGGAGCCTGTCACCTCCTGACATATAGTAATGATAACCTGTGGCTGTTTCTGCCCACCTGCTTTGCCGTGTGACCTCAGGGTCCCCTGGTCTGCGTCCTCAGACGCTCCGCTCCTCCCGCGGGCTTTCTCTCTGCTCCCACGTCATGTAAACACGCTTTTCATGTGGCTGTTTCCATTTGCTACTAGAAATTTTGTCATTGTTCTGTGACTATGAAAACATGCCTTCCCGTTATATTTTGGCTTTTCTGCTCGTTTTGTGTCCTGTTAAAAACTTGTTCTTTTTTTGGTCACAGCTTTTTCTCTGCTTCTCTTAGATTTTCCGAGCTCACCGCCTCTCCAGTTTCGCGGCTCCTGCCCCCCTCACTTCCCCTACACCCTCTGTTCGGCCGCATCGGCCTTTCACTGCAACGACGCCCTCCCCAGCCCCCACTGCCGAGGGGGTGGCCCCGTCTCCCCACGTCTGCGCTTCCCTGTCCATGTCCTGCACATGGAGGTCAAGTCGCTGAAGAGTTAGGAGGAATGTGTCGTTTGTATACCACAAGTTTTATTAATGTAATTTTAAGGCCAATTAAACTAATTTTATTCAGAGTTAAGTCTACCTTAAATTACAAGATTAACAATCTCTAGAGACAATGAACGTAGAAATCTATTTGGTCTTTTACAGACCGTGTATTATAACAGACAAATGAAAATTTACAAATATAGAAATAATGACACTCCAAGAGTGAGGATTTTCACATGGAAACCCATAAGATGTCCTATTTTAAACACGCATGTTTCAAAAAGGGGAAATTTTTAATAATTTAGCACAAAATTAAATTATATAAACTTGGTATATCCCAGAAAATATTGCTTTAAACACTTATACCATGATCAAAATTCCTTTGGTAGCTTTTAATCGAAATGAAACATGCTGTTATGTAAAATATAAAGTCCTTCAAATGTTACCAGGAAAGCATCTTAGTTACGGTTACGGTACTGACGTCACCGCCCCCTGCTCGCCCCCACCTACACGCACAACACGAAACCAGGTGCCAACAAAAGCCTTTTAATCTTCTGACAAAATAACCTCTGCTTCACAAGAGCAAGACCCGAAGTCTCCTAGAAAACTTTTTACAGCGGCCCCAGCATAGACAGCAACGGCCGTCCCCGCGCGGGACTGTAAGAACAAACCAAACTTTATTCGAGCAATTAAACAAATCAGACAGCAGTTACCCCGATGCGAAAACAGGGGCTGCTAGACGCAATCTTAGGAGAGTGAACACAAACACACCGTCCCCCAAACCCCTCAACAGAAAACTCACAAACAACTCAGTGAAGTGGAACAAAGACGCGTGTGGGTTCCCGCAGCAGGCACGCCCGACCCGGTGTCGTCCCGGCACACACGAGAGGTCTCACCGAGAAACCGCGCTCGAAGAGTCAGTCATCAGAGCGGAAAACGTATGGTAAATAAAGGAAACAAGCAGATGCCAGTATCGGGCTGCAGAATCGATGAGCCAGTGTCCCACACCGACGGCTTCTTCCTAATGCTCGCCCGCGAAGGGCTCCCGGCGACCACGAGAGCCCGCCCTCAGGAGTCCGCCTGTGCCCGCCGCAGCCCACGAGCGCAGCCCGGAGGGTCTCGGCCGCTGTGCGTTCGTGATCACTCACACACCAAACCAAATCTTCAGCTTTCGGCCATAAGAGCAACATCTTACAAAGGAAACTCTTTTAACCAACATCTTCTCGTCCATTCTCAAAGTCAATCTGCAACCGGGCAACAGGAACGATTTAAACACCAAAGCGAGTAAGAGGAAGAACTGGAGGGAAAGACTCATATGTCATTTGCAAACCCTTGAGCTTTGTGAAGGGTGATCCAAGAATCCTCTCTTTTCCTTCTAACCCCAAAGTCCCCGTGCGGGCTCCATGTCAGAAGTCCCAGAAACAGCACGGGAGAGCTTTGCGGCTCTGCAGGAACGTTCTAGTGTCTCGCTGAGAGAAGACAGCGGGCCGACACGTCAGGCCACATAGTGGTACTGATTCGGATTGTCCTTGTCTCTCTCCATATAGTCTCTGTCTATGAGAGATTCAATTCTCTTTTTCAAATCTCCAGGCTGAAAAAGAAAAACAAAACCCCTCCATTATAGTGGCATTAAATTTACAAACATAGGGGAACAGAACCTATGCAAGAACTATGTGATTATAGTTATGTACGTGATTATGTTAACTATTTATAACTCTAAGCTAATTATAAAATGAACCCAGTGGAAGTTCCTACACTTCAAAGACAATGCTAACATTCTCCCTTGATGGCAGTGCTCCCCTGTGACCCGATGGTTAGAGCCGGCCGCAAGGGGCCAAGGGTGACTGCGCTCTCGGCCAGCACTCACTCACACACCAGCATGGCAGCCCCCACTCCGGGGTCACACGGTCCGCTCGTCTGACGGGAATCTCAGGGCATCTTCATCCTTTGTAAGGACGTGTCTCCCGAAGTCCCGTGTTGTGTTAGTGCGTCCTGACAATCTATGCTCTAGGGGAGAGGGGGACCCCGGACCGCGAGCGCTCCTGTGCTGAAAGCCGACGACGGGCATCGAGACGAGGCTGCCTGGGAAGGGCGCCCCTGGCTCCACTGTGGCAGGAGGCACACTTGTGCCGAGGATGAACCAGCTGCTCCCCGTACAAGGGCACGCGCTCTCTACCCAAGGCCTGATCTTCTGCTCAGCGACAGATGACACGTTCACGAGACACGGGGCCGGGGCTGGGTCACTGCTACGGCCGCCGCACACCTTGCCCACCATTTAGTCCCCTAACTGCTGGATCTGTCATCGGCAAAGGGGAAACGAAGCCCCGCTAGAGGCAGGAGAGGACCCGCAGCAGGGTCTCGGGACCGCGCCGTCTCCGGCGGGCACAGCAGCCCCGCGCCCGCTCGGGGGAGACCGCTCCGGCCGCGCCGTGTCTGCTCACTGAGCCACCTCAACCGGAGAGGACGCGGGGCCGACTTTCGTACGCACAGAAACAAGGAGATGTTATCAAAACAGGAAACACTCTGGAGCCTGTCATTGCTGAGTAAACGAGCTGTTTGTAGGATTTCCTCAGAATCCCTGGGCGTAACCTGAGCAGCCACACTACTCAGAAACAGCGTCCTGAGCTCCGCCTCCCCTCTCCCTCCCAAGAAGTAACAAGCACAACATCCCTGCAAGGGGGAGCGTTAGGGACCTCTCACTCCTACAACGGTGACGAACAGCATTTGGGATAAAGACCCTACTGGGCCGTTCGACACTTGGTGGGCACGCAAAGGCAGAGCTGTGCAGAAATGATCGCCTGTGATGCGGGACAAATGAGTCTACGGAGTTAGAGCTGAGCACGCTTCCTCAGGGTTCAGCACGACACCACACGTTTAATTAAGATAATCTACATTTACCTTCACTGGAAATTTCAGCTGATTATACAACTCAGAAACGAGAAGATTATGACCAAGAGTCTTCCTCATCTTCATGATCCTGACGATAGCAGCATCGATCTGATACTGTCGGTCCTGAAACACGCGCTCCGTGGTGCTGACCTGCTCCTCCACCTGCACACGCGCACCGAACAGGGAAGTTTAAAGACACATTTAGGTGTTACTTCAGAGTGTGGAGTTTGATGAGAAACTTCTAATGCAAAGAAAGGCCAACCTTTGGGTAAATCCCGTTCTGTTAGGCACTTTTATCTGTTCAAGCAAAACCTAGCTTCCCAAGGACAACATGATTCATACCAAACCCTGAAAAATAAAGTTACATTTCCCTCACGAAAAAGCTACAAACACTACATAAACCCTGTACAATCCTGGATTAGATCCAGTAGCGCAGTAAAAACAAAACAAAACAAAGTACAACAGCTATCAGATTTCATTCCAGAAACGTAAGCTTTGCTTATCATCTGGGAACCTACTGATGTAACGAGTATCACGGCAGTCTTACGGTTAGATTGTATGAGCGTCCTCACAGACGCCGCGAAGGCGTAATAAAATGGAACATCTGTTCTTGATCTAGAACAAAGTCCAACACATAAGGAGCAATTAAAAAAAAAAAACCTGAACAGGATAAAAAGCTGTTATCAGAATCGAACAGCAAATACTGGTGGTAACTTCCTGTTAGTTACAGAGCAACCTAAGGGAGGTCTGCAGGGCCCAGGCGGGGCAGGGTGGGGCATGTATGTGATGTAAGTATGTTTCCAAAGGGATCCATGACCCCGGAAGGTTCATGTTCCCTGTACTTAAGGTAAGAAAAAATCAGGAAGTGAAGAAAAAGCCC
The DNA here is from genome assembly GCA_028534135.1 of Potos flavus. Lineage (NCBI taxonomy): Eukaryota > Metazoa > Chordata > Mammalia > Carnivora > Procyonidae > Potos > Potos flavus. Next base: position 453,579 of record CM052883.1, read on the forward strand.
AGTAGGGCTATTATTTCCTAAAACTGTTATTTCAGGGGTGGGGGTGGGGCGCCTGGGGGGCTCAGTGGGTTAAACGTCTGACTCTTGATCTTGATCCACACTGGGTGTGGAGCCTACTTAGGGAAAAAAAAAAGTTATTTCAGAGTTTCTAGCTATGCACTAAGAGAAGTAAAGAGGGTTACTGAAAAGGAGCAGACACACGATAATTCTTTATAGATGAGCTACAAATCCAAAAATCCAAGAAGATCAACTGAAAAACCATTGCAGATCATGAGAACTTTGTAAAGTGGCTGGATACAAGATAAAGACACAAAGACAAACGGTGTTACTGTACACATATGGGCAGTAACTATACACGCCAACAGGCAAGACCCCCTTCACCGGGGGCCAGCGTTGTATTGGCCCTTCTTGCCTGAAGTCTTCAGTGCCTTCCCCGGATCCTTCATGGGTGTGACCTGCCACTCCCGGCCTCACTCAGCTCGGCTTTGCCTTTGGTGGGAAAGCCTTCCCTGACCCACGGGATTAGACCGACTTCCTGGAATCTCCATCATTAACTTTGACCTCAAGTCTAACAAGCTCATCAGTACGTAATCGTCTGGTACCTGTCTGCCCAAAGTTCCCTGAAACAGACACTTGGTAAGAATATGTTAGTGGATGAATTCTCCGTGCTTCACAGAGGACCTGGCCCAGAGAAGGTGGTTGATAAGTATTTGCTGAACTATCTAATAAAGAAATATGCAAGGCTTTTAGTAGGAAACTCCCACGAAAAGATTTATATTCATATATATACAAACACAGATATGAATCAGATTTAGTATGATAAAAATGAAAACTGGAAATTAATGTAATGCACTCTGATTAAAAAAACGTCCATGTTCTTATCTGGAGGGCAAAGACAAAATAAAGTTATTCCCAAGCTCACTGGGAGAATAAGTTTATAGGGAGAATTTGGGTGCTGGCTATGAAACAGATCAATCAACTCTGTAGAACAGAATTGAGAAACTGACCCATGATATGTAAATTTAATAAATAAAGAGGACAATTCAAATAAGTTGTCAGAGAATGGTATTTTCAATTTACAGTTTTAGCACAGAAAAAGTAGTTTAATTGCTTTTTGATATTAAAGTAATTTCTACATTGCTCAAAGAAAAACTTAAATGTAAAAACTACCAGAAAAATACAAGTAATTATTTTTTAAATGTTGGGGTAAAGGAAGGTTTTTTCCCCAGGCATGACCCCCCAAGTCATGAAACCATGAAAGAAAAGAATATACTCAAGAACTTAAAAACTTCGATGTAGGAGCAAAAAAGTCTCAGAACACAAAATTATCTGTCACCAATGATAAATGGTTAGTCTCTTTGGTATATAAAGGACATTTACTAATGAGAGAAAGAATATGCCAACAAACGTGCCAGTGACTTGAACAAGCAATTAATTAGACAAAAATACAAATGGCTCACCGTAAAAGGGCCACGCCAACATTTCTAACGTGGTGACAGGTGCTTGGCCAAGAGGTTTTGTAAACACCTTTCACTTAATTCACACAACCTGCGGTGGTATTAGGTCTACTTTAAAAGACCAAGAACTAAGGATCAGAAAGACTACATAATTTGCATAAGCTACAAAGGGGCATAAAGATGCTCAAAGAAATTCAAGCCAAAACGACAGGCATAACAGGGTGGGCAAAGTGCAGGTGGAGGGAGGGCTGGCCCTCTTGCGAAACTGGGCTCTGAAACCTGGAAAAAACCCTCCAGACTTCCATTTGGCAAAGGGTGGTCACACTAACAAAAGTACACGTTCTTTGACCCTGTAGCTCCACGGCAGTGATTTTATTATTTATTTTCCTAGATTTAAAAAATGTATTTATTTGACAGAGAGAGACACAGCGAGAGAGGGAACACAAGCAAGGGGAGTGGGAGAGGGAGAAGCAGGCTTCCTGCTGAGCAGAGAGCCCGATGTGGGGCTCGATCCCAGGACCCTGGGATCATGACCTGAGCTGAAGGCAGAGGCTTAAAGACTGAGCCACCAGGTGCCCCCCAGGGCAACGATTTTATACTAATGAAACAATCTAACAGGCACACGGGAATCTCTGTGCCAGGACGTTTAATGTAACGTTATTTTCAGTGGAGACGGAGGAGCGTGAATGCCTTTCAACACGGGCTCTGCCAAACTCCCCCAGATTCACACAACCAGCTACTCTGCTCCCATGAAAAACCAAGTCCTGACATGGAAAGAGACCCATAATAAAGAGTAAGAACAGGTTACAAAATGGTACATATGAATGGCATATAGAGTAATCCCGTTAAAAAGAAAATTATCTATTTACATCATAGGACAAAGCTGCACGAATGCAAATAAAAGTGGCAGTAAAGGTTATCTCTAGGGGTGAGAGGGACAGTCCCACTTTGAAATCCTAACTCCAAAATTGTACACCTTTTAATCACTCTATCAGAAATTCCTAATATTAAAAAAGATGGATCAAAGGATATATGCATTTAAATCTTTAACAAGTATGTCAAATTGCCCACTAAAAGCATCTTTTAAAAGATAAAAACATAAAGAGAATGACTGTTTTCTCACATACTTGTCAACTCTGGATATTACCAAACTTTTAAACATTTCCTAAATTGACAGATGGAAAGTGGAATATTATTTTTTTATTATTTTGTTTTAAAGATTTTATTTATTTATGTGACAGAGAGAGAGAGAGATCACAAGTGGGCAGAGAGGCAGGCAGAGAGAGAGAGGGGGAAGCAGGCTCCCCGCTGAGCAGAGAGCCCGATGCGGGGCTCGATCCCAGGACCCTGAGATCACGACCTGAGTCGAAGGCAGAAGCTTTAACCCACCGAGCCACCCAGGCGCCCCGGTCTCTTGCATTTCTTTTTGTGTAATCTCAACTTACTTCCAACCGGGCTACACCTGACCACCTGTAGGTAAGCGAAGCAACCGGTGTCCCCTGCTGGGAGCAGAGAAACAGGGAAAGCACCGAGGTCAACTAAAGCTGTCCCTGCGCTGTCTGAGCTGCCCTCATGCCTTCACAAGGCCGCCCACTCGCATCCACGCCCGGGGGGCCAGCCGGACGCCGCGTTCCAGAGGGGGGTCCAGGGCTGCCACTGGCCCCCCAGCCTGCGTGCGCGACGACAGCCCGGGGGCGCGAGCGCTTCCGCGTCAGGAAGGGCCCGAGGGCAGTGGTGCAGAACGTGCTCTGGGATCGAGACAGCCGGCGTCTCGTTAAAGCTCCAGACGCTCCACCTGCACAGACCGCAGCCACGAAGCCAGCAGGCCTGCGACACCCACGGCCCTCAGCACCTCGGCCCCAGACCCTGGCTGAGGCCAAGGCTGAAATGCGTTGGGCAGAAATAAGAAGGCAAGCGACGGGATTTTGGACACAAGCTCTCGACGCTAACTGAATGCGGCCCAGGAAGATCTCACTCCACTTTTGTGAAGAGGGATGATAACTTACACGCATTTCGGTCTCACGTTCATTCCTACCGTGAATACAAAGGTAGCCAACGCTACGTCAGGGCGCTTGGAAAGGACCGTAAGCACCCGGGGCCCCTCGCGAGGAGGTTCATACGTACGGTTTCCTTCATCTGGATCTGGTTGATCTTTATCCGGAACAACTTGTGCTTGAACTCCCCGTTGAACGTGAACGTGTCCCCATCTTCCACCTCCTTCCCTTTGGGACTTTTAACCAGAACTCGTGCTTTGCCACAGGCCAGGGACTGTAGCGTCCTTCGCAGCTCGCTGTCCTCTGCGTGGGGAGAAAACCAGGCAGCAGCCACCATGAGAGTGAGACTCGGCAAGAACGAAAAGAGCCACGCTCTCAGTGCGGCCAGCAGAGACCGAGTCTGCGTCTTCTCTCAAACCAATACAGGTCTGAACAACAAGGGCACGCAGAAACCACCATTCTCCCAGAGAGTGGGACTCTTACCTATCCCTGTGGCCATCTTTATTTCTTCAAAGCTGAACCCATCCCCTTCGTTGAACATGAGGAGCACCAGCGTCTGGAAGAGGGACACTTGGAACTCCTTTTTTCCCTGAAAGAAAACGGACATGGTGTGTGGGGGCCGTCGGCACAATCTTTGGAAAAGCTGAAAAGGTTTCTTTTTTTCTCTCAAACTATGTGGGGTGTGGGGCTAGGAAATTACTAACCAGCCACCAAACAAAAAGAAGTAATGGACTATACAAGAATGAAGTGAAACTGGGCCTTGGACCTCCCAGCATCTCCCGCTTCTATGCCCCGAGTCCCCACGGCAGAGGCCTGCACACGCCTGCGCGCAGTGAGCTCCGTGCAGAGGAAAGCTGCAGGGATCTGGGGCAGGGTCACCTATGCAGAGGCAGGTAAGGGCATGTGTAACTTATATTCATCGTGTATATATGCTGGCCTCATTTACAGGATACAGTGCATTAGTACATTGTAACAGCAGCAAAATACAAATTTTGTAAGTTTTTTGCTTAGTGTATACAACCAAATTTTATTTATAAAACTGAAGTTAAACGGTAACAGGAAGGCACTGCTTTATGACCTGCTTCTGTTATAAATACACGGTATGCACTTTCCTCTCGTCTCATGTTCCCTTTACTACTTGCCCTGCAACAAACAGGCTTATTCATTACTCTGTGAACACGTCCTGTTAGGAGGAATCGCCACACCTGGCACTAGCGTGACGAGGCCTGTGACTGGAGAGGCTGGAGACGGGCTGCCGAACCGCCCTCCCTGAAGCTCACACGCTCCCTTGCCCACTAGCGAGAGGTGCTGGTCCTTGGAAGTTCTGGCCTTGATCAAGTCCGTAGTTAAAATGTGGTGTTTTACTGCATTTTAATCTGTAACCCTCTGACTAGAAGAGAAGTAGAACACATTTTCATTGGATTCGATTTGTTTAGCCTTGCTGTCACGAGCTAGCGCTACACCCGCTCTGCGCTTTTCAAAGCACGGAGTGCTTCACTGTGCGCGCCGTCTTCGCGCGGAGGCCGTGCTCGTCCTGTCGTCCCGGCTCCGGGCTCTGCGCCGCCCACGCCAGCGCTCCTTTGCTCTTTTTCAGTGAGGTAAATGCTCTTCTATTTTTATTGATTTTTTATTGACTTTTATTGATTGAAATATTAATCCTTCAACTGTTTCATTCTATCGACCCAGAAAAGCCAGTGCTGTTATGCTGAATAATCTTTTCTTTTGTTTGCTACTGAAGTTCAACCACAACTTAAAAAAATGCTAGTAACACGTTTATAAAAAATAAGTGATACAAAGAACTTACTTCCTTAAACTCTGCTTTTAAAACAGCATGTCCCAATGTAGTTTGCCACTGAAGTTTTCGACCACTGTGCTTTCCGAGATAAAACGTCTTAAATACCTCCTGAAGTTTAACCATCTGCCAAGCACAGGAAAACAACACATGTAACTACAGTAAACACGGTTCATCTAAAGACCACGTAGTGCTCAATTTGCAGAGTTTTTACAGGTTTTCACAGCTGAACGGAAAGGTCCGTCCTGTATTTGGAGCGCCGTGATTCCGGACTCATCCACGGCCCGTGAAGCTGTGGGCCCTCTGGCACGCTGGGGTCTCCTCCCGCCTGTAACGCTGCCTGAGGTGGCAGCGGATGGACACACAGACCGTGCTCGGCAGTGTCCACAGCGCACACCGGGCTCCCCCGGCCAGCGGCAGAGACCGCCAGCACCACCGAGGCCAGCCCCAGTCAGAGACCCTGGCCGCCAGCCCCGGGGCCGTGCCAGGTCCCAGTGCTCCGTGCGCGCGCTCCCTGTGGCCCCGGGGCAGGGGCCGTCAGACACCTCGAGCCTGCTGGCGCAGGGGGCACGATGTGTCTGTTTCTGTTGCTACTTTCTGGGAGGATTTCTCGCTCCTTCTAGACCTTCTCCCCCTTCTTTATTGCTGTGACCTCGCTTCCAAGTTCCTGAGCCCCTCCTCCTTCCCCAGGTGTCCACGCCGTCCACACCCCAGCTTCCACTCTTCCTATGTCCCCGACAGCACTGCCGCGTGCGCTTTCTGGGGTGCCAGACGCCCCTCGCCCTCTCTTTGCTCGGCTCCCTGGACGTCCCCACCACTCTGCACCCAGGACAGCGGAGCGCTGCTTCCGGCTCAGAGATGACCCTGCCTAACAGCTCTGTGCACAGCAGCCTCCCCTGCCCTCCGTGACACTCGTCACGGAGAGCTCCGTGTCTCTGTCTCGCGTCCATTCCTTCAGAGCCTTCCTCGGTCGGTCTCCCACCCACCCCGGACACCGAGGCACCTTCGGCTCCCGGTCCTGCGCGCCAGCCACTCGGCTCATTCCCTTGTCAGTGTCCTTGGCTGCTTCCAAGCTCTCAGGAGCAAGAGTGAAACCCTCCCGAGGCTAGCCAAGGTCCCTTCCTTCCGAACGGCTCACCGCGCTGGCCTGGCCTGGCCTCCTCCACGTGACCCAGTGCGCCACGCCGTCCTCCCTCAGGTTTCCGGTGGGAACCCGCCGCCGTGCCCACTCATCTTTCGGAGTGCCTTCCTCACAGAGGTCTTCCCCAGCTGCTCTTGCCTCGGCCAGCATCCACAGCAGCTTGTGGACGTCCCTTGGGACAGGGAGCCCAGGGGCAGGGGAGCCCAGGGGCAGGGCCGCACGGCCGGCGCGAGCAAGTGAGCCCCGCTCTGCCTGCCTGTTGCACCCTTCCCGCACGCTCCCGCCGAGTCACAATGCCCGCCGGCCTCGCACCCGCGTGCCAAACCTGTCCTCACGCTTCACAACTATCACCCACGCCCGTCATCCACTGTCAACGTCAAATCCCAGACGCGACTGTCATTTCGTTTCTTTTAGTATGTATCTGAAAGGCAGTGACTCTGTGAGAACATGATTCTGATACCCTATGACCCCCGAACAAAAAAAGCCAATACTGTGACATACTTCTTAAAAACTTTCCCCCTGAGATTGATTCCTGGCAGTAGTAATAATAGCGAGAGGACAGCAGCTAATTCTGGGTGATTACCATGTGCCAGTTACGACCCCGGGCTCAAATGGATCAGAGACCTACATGTGAGAGCTAAGACTAGAAAACTCTCAGCAGAAAACGTAGGAATACATTTTCACGACCTTGGGTTTGACCATAGTTCTTAGATACGACACCAAAAAGGAACAACAAAAAAAAACAGCTCAGACTTTATTAAAATTATAAAATTCTGTGCAAAGAACACTATTAAAAAAGGAAAAAGACACCTCACAGAATGGGAGACGATAGCTGCAAATCACATACCTGATAAGGATCTAGTGCCCAGAATATGTAAAGAACTAATGATTCAGCACCAGAAAGACAGGTAACACAGTTACAAAATGGGCAATGGACTCACGCAGACGGTTCTTCAAAGAGCGACAGTGGCCAATGAGCACGTGAAATGACACTGAACAATACCATTATTCGTTAGGGAAAAGCAGATCAAACTAAAATGAGACACTGCTTCTCGCCCACTAGGATGGTAAACAACAAATGTGGAGAGGACGTGGAGAGACGGGAAGGCCCGCGGGCCTGCGATGGGGGCGGGGGGGGGGGGGAAGCAGCTGCTGCGCAAAACCAGCTGAATGGGACCGTCACGTGACCCAGCACTTCCACTCCCAGGCGTAGACCCCAAACGAACTGAAAGCGGGGACTCTGGTATTTACATGCCCGTCACAGCTGCGACACCCCAGAGGCCGAAAGGCAAAAGCAGCTCCAGTATCCGTGGACAGACAGACAATATGGTCTGTGCGCAGCCTGGAGTATCACTCAGCCCTAAAAAGGAGGGAGGCTCGGTACAGGCGGCAGCATAGACGGGTCTTGAAAACAGGACGCCGAGAGGAAGAAGTCCGACACAAGAGGCCACAACGTGCGGTTCCAATTATATTATTACCCAGAACAGAAAATCCAGAGACGGAGGGTTAGCGGGTGCTGAGGTCTGGCCGGGGGGGTGGGGGTGGGAGGGCGTGCTCGACGGCCGCAGGGTTCTGTCTGCGATGAACTACAAGAAGGTGCTCCTCAACTGTACAGCTTAAAGCCGTAAATTGTAGGTACACTTCGCCTACAATTGAGTTATTTATATTCATATTGTAGGCACATTTTTTAAAAAGGCACAGTATGGTAAACCTCAAACATCTTTTGCTAGAAAACAAAAAAGTACCAAAAAACTCCCGAGAGCACGTAAGGTGCTCCGCCAGCCAGACGCGGGATGGCGTGACCATGGAGGCAAGCTGCCAGGAGTCCGTGAGTCCGTGCAGATGAAGACAGAGAAAGCCACTGCTCGTCACGGTGAAAGTGGCCTGAGGCAGGGACTGCCCCGCAGGAGAGTCTGATGGGGAGGGTGAGGAGTATCTTCCCACAGATTACTTCAGAATTACAAAAGCAAAAATACTAACCACAGTCGAGAAACCAGCGAACCCCGTAACCCAATAACGTGGGCCGCCACCAACAGGTGGGGCTCCACGGACAGCAGGGGCCTCCCGACGTGGCCGAGCAAACCTGGGCGCGATCCTGGCTGGACAAGCATGGCCTGAATCGCATCACACACGCCAAACGGAGATAATTCATGAAAACGGGAGCCTCAAAAGCGAGCGAGCGTGGTGCAGCTGTGACGGAGGAGGGAGGCCACGGCTAACTGCAGTGTGGGGCCTGGGCGGGGTCTGGACAAAACCAGACCGGGCTCCCCACGGGATAATCATTGTATTAGCGTCGGGGGTCTGACTCAGCAACGTGCTCGGGGAAGCACCCACGAGGTATTAAGGGCCAGGAGACCAGCTCTCGCACGTGGCAGGAACATGCCACCCACCCACACAGAGAGAAGGAGCACTGGCGGCGGGGCTGGAGACACAGAAAATAGCTTCTGGGGACACTTTGACCTATTCTCGCAAAGTCCGTCTAAGTCTCAACTACCTCAAAATAAGCAAACGACCTCGGCAGCACCCCAAGAGGCACAGCCAGGTGCACCTGCCCGGCCGGCGTTGGGAGCGCGGTGAGGGGGTGTGGGAGGTTTTCTGCAGGAGGCCCCATTTCGCAGTGACACACAGAGGGCCTGTAGAATGTGGGAACTGGGGAGGCAGGGGGGTGCGTGGAGCCTGCAGGCAGCTTAGGACAGAGGCTCTGCATCTGCAGACCGCAGTGGCACTCCCCACTGGGCGGGGACTCGGGCAGGGAGGAGAGGACGAGAGCCATGTGCGGTGCTGGGCCCGGGACATGCGTGCGCGCTCAGGCCCAGGGACTCAGAGGCTGGAGTGTGAGGGCCTGTGTGGGCTGAGAAGGGAGCTGCAGGGCTCTGGGAACGTGAGTGTCCAGAGCAGAGGCAGAGGAGACAAAGAAAACAATGTGTGAAACGGTACGCCAGTGGTACTTCAACAGTAAATTAAAAACAAGAACGAAAGAGTAAAACCACAAAGGCAACCAGTGGGGTCAGAAACAAGAAAATCCTGAAAGACATGGTCCTGGAAATGGAACAAGCGGCCTCCAAAGGGACTGTGTCCAAGCTGGGCTCCCGCAACCCCACGCCCTTCTGGGCCCTTTCGAGAAGGTCCTCGTCCCTGCTCTTTTTACCTCCCAGAACCACACCAGAAACAGCCCTCTTCCACCGTCACCTGGTATTATAATTAACGAGGCTGATGAAGTTCCCGAGCCCAGGACCCTCCCTCCTACCTGCAAATCCCCAGCAGGCCCGAACTTGTGGCTAGCCTACAAAGCTCTGAGCAGTGGTGCCCACGAGGCCCGCAGTGTCCATGCTGGGATGGAAGACAACCAGCAAGTAGTGCCTCCTAGCGCCTGTGCCGCTGCTCTCTCCACGGTCAGCCAGGGGACTCGGGGAGGGGGGGCTCAGAAGGAGCTGGACAGGGACACCGGCAGTCACTGAGCATCACTGCTTTCCAGAGACTACAAGGACACTGGATCTTTGACGGTACGATTTAAAAAACCCTCTCATTAAATACTGTGACACAACACGTCTGTGCTTGGCAGGCGTGTAAGGAGCCTATGGCGCTTTGGCAGTGCTGACACATGACACACGAAGGACAAATGCTCTTTCGAACACTTACTTCCGGTGTTAAATGCACTTCCATGGGCGTGTATGTTGGCCAGTATCCCATTGTAAGTATGTTCACTGTCAGGTCTATAGAGCCTGGGTCACTCTGGTTCTGCACATACTGAAAACAGGGAAACCAAGAAAAAATAAGCATTGTAGCATATCACTGAAAATAACTAGCTCCTAAAAGAGTAAACAGTGTGATTTTCAAAGTACAGCTCAACACGTGTTTGTATTTAGTCCTAAGAACACGTCCCACTGAAGCCACGTAACATGTTCCAAAGTCACCTGGGGTATTTTTCCTGCTTCCTTGCTTATGTTACCAACACAGGATACTATTACACTTGTTTAAGTCAAATTTTTGTTACACATTTTTAGGGACTATTTTTCATTTTGAATTTAAGTTACTCAAACGTGTGAGACACGAGGCGTCATTTTGAAGGCCGAGGGCCTGGCATAACTGAAGGGGGATCGCTTACACGCAGCTGTTTTACTTGAACGAAAACACAGCTTGCCTGCTTGAACTGGACCATGATGTCCTTGGAGAGCTCCATGTCCTTGAACATGCCTTCCAGCTTGCTGGTGAAAGCGGCGCCACACTCTGGGACACAAGCAGAGGGCGTGAACGGCGCTAGGGACAAGGTGCGGCACGGCGGACGTACAGGCCCCGGGTCCCACGCACTTACCATGCTTTAGCTTGGACAACATCGACTTCTCAGCATCCACTGAGGCGCTTTTCCCAACAAGGAGTCTTTTTGCCAAATCTTTTTTATAAAACGCTTCAAAGACATCTTTCCCTATTTATGAGCAAATGAGAGAGACACGAGACATTGGACAGTTCATACGCAAACACTCCCTCCGACTGCGCAAAGTCTCAGCGTTGGTTCTGCAGCAAGCAGCTCCAACCCGGAAGCCTCCTGGGACGGCTGCCACAAAAGACCACCTGCACGGCCACCGGCGGGCGGCCACCCCTCTGCTTCCTGCGCTAACACGCAAGTGGAAATGTCTCAGGCAGGTTTTCTCCAGAAAAGACAGGGCCCAAGTACGGCTGTCTGGACGGGGTAACCTTTTCTCCATGCTCAGTGTCAAGGGGAACAGCGTAAAGGGTGTCTCACCGTGAATGAACCTGAATATTATCATGACCTTGTCAAGAATCCTCTCCAGCTCTTCGTCTGTTGCTTCTTTATTACCCGCTCTCAATTTTGAATCGACGTGCTTTGCTGTGAGATCGAGTTTAAATTATTTGAAAAATAAGTATTTGTTATATGATACATTTCCTAATTAGTAAAAAAGAACATCTTTAACTTCTATAAGCAAACAGCAGATGGCAACACTCTGCAACCTTGCCAAAACGACACTATTATATGACAAAAAGCAGATAATCTGATTTTCTAAGATAAATATTTTCAAACCATGTGAGAATAAATACTTGAATCACTTGCCTGGGTTTCACAACACACTACTGCTGCCGAAACTGGAATGGCCTGTCTTTGAGACGCGGCACCCCTGAACCCAGCGGTGACAGCAAGCCACTTGGCCTTCTTGTTGCTGAGACCACATGGACCAACCATGGGGTTTGGCCAAGATGTAAATATCCATCTTTGGAGAAACCACAATCCACAAAGTGGTATAAAGGCCAAACTAAACTGCCTTGTGAATTTTTGTTGCTTTTTTTTTTTAAAAGATTTTATTTTCTTAAGTAATCCCTCTGTTCAATGTGGGGCTCGAACCCACAATCCCGAGATGCAGAGTTGCACACTCCGCTGTCTGAGCCAGCCAGGGGCCCCTCTTGTTGCTGCTTTTATTAGTTTTTTTCCTTCACAATTTTTTATTATCAAATACCCTGAACATACACAAAAGTAGAGAACTGCATGATGAACCCCACATTCCCATCACATACCCTCAACTATAATCAATGAGCCCAATCTTGAATCACTGTATTTACTATTTCTTTCTTTGCCCTTTGCCTAAAAACTTCCACTGACTAGTCTGCGAATCCTGAAACATGTTTTGGTATTATGACAACATAATTGGATAAAGTGATCATTTAAAAAAGGGTTTCATCTTAAACCATGTTATCTTTTAAGACCTCATCCAATTTTATCCTATTTTAGTAGAGAGGATGCAAAGGTAGGGACTGAGTAGTATCTTCATGCTAAATGTGCTCTAGACACCAATCAAGTCATCCTCATAACCCAGAGACATTCGTGTACAACAAATCCTCTTCATCCAGTTTCTGAGCAGAAATTACTTGCTGTAACCAACACAGAACCAGGGCTCATTTTACCAGATACAGCTCTGCAGCTGCTAGTGTAGGAAATGCACACGAAAATATACTCTTGTCTCTTCCTTCTGTGACGTCAAGTTTCATCTTTACAAAATTACTACTATGTTCACCCTTATAGAAACACCACGTGCTCAACACAAACGTAATACACACGTTTTTAAAAACGTGTGTCCTAATAAGGTGTAACACAAATCCTTCCTTACCCTCCCCAAGAGGAGCTTAAACATTTTGGGAAAAAAACATTTGCTTGAGTTCTACCTTATTTTCCCGTATTAAAAAACCGCACGGAAGCCCGTTTTCCTACCTATCAGCTCTGCGGGCTTATTCGGCCTCTTGTTGATAAACGTCTCGAAGGACTCCTTCATCAGGTTGATGAATTTCTCGTTCCTCTGAAAGCACACTTCTATCACGTGGTCCACCCGATCCTTAAAATCCAGCAAATCCTGTACCATATCTTTGTCTTTCTCAGGATTGATCACAATAGTTGTCCCAAAAGTCTACAAGAACACACACACACACCAACTCATCCACAGGCAATGGTACCACACTTCTTCTCCTGCTCTTAATCATGATACTTTCATATAAACTAATTACTGTTGGTGTTAAATACAAAGTAATTTCAAGTTTCACAGATTCAGCCCACATTCAAAAAATTAAACAAACACACAATTAATGCTTCAGTGTTACAATTCTGCTTCTGGGAGAATTCATCAATTAGTGTCCACGGTTTGTATGTATGTATGTATGTATGTATTTAAGAGTTTATTTATTTTCATCTCAGAGAGTGAGAGCATGAGAAGGGGGCAGGGCAGAGGGAGAAGCAGACTCCCTGCCAAGCCTAATGCCAGACTCGATCCTGGGACTCCAGGATCATGACCTGAGCCAAAGGCAGTCGCTTAACCAAGTGAGCCCCCCTGGCGCCCTAGTGTCCACGGTTTAAAAAAAAAAAAAAAAACCTTTTACACACGAATTCCTCAAACAGAAGTTGCCATTAACCCAACACACTCACTTGGACTTGACTACAGTGTTCTTTCCCCCCCACTGCCAGCCAGTGAGAGCGCAGTTGTTAGCCTGTATTTTCAATTCAGACGTGCCCCATCCAACATCACTAATGTGACAGTAACGGCTGCTTGAGATTATGTGCACTCCCAGACGACCTAAACCGCGCTGAGCGCAAGTCCCGCTTCACGTGTTTACAAAGACAGAGACGGCAGGCCCCAAGTGCAGTGCCCGTGCTCAGCCCCAGGCCAGCACACCGAGACGTACTGCCTCCCCCCCAAGGAATGGAGCCCTACAGCCATCGGCGGGCCTGCCAGCACTGAGGGGGTCCTCTGCCAGACAGAGCCCTGCTGTCCGGAGGAAGGTGACCTTGCCACACCAACTGCTCTTCGCTAGAACAACTTCCTGTCCCGCCCCCTCCCTGCCTATAAAAGTCTCCTGGGACGCACTGCTCCCCGGGGCTGCTTTCTCTCTGCTGGACGGTACGCTGCCTGGCTCGTGACTCGTCGAACACAGCCAATAAGATCTTGAAAATGTACTCAGTAAAGTTTTGTTTTTTAATAGAAGAAATATGTATGTTTTGGCAAAGTGGCCTTAGTAGCACAAACATATATACTTGGGTGTCACAGACGTAGTGGAGGGACACCGTATGACCAGCAGGGCTGGGACTTTCTACTCTGTCCCCTTCGGTACGGCCTGCAAGTAAAAATAACATACACACACTGCCCAGGATCAGCTTTCCTGTGATAACCACACTGCCGCTGTGTCACCGTGTGACTGCTTATCCTCGATGGACGCTCAGGAACGGGTTTTTACCACCCAGACCGAAACTTGTCAAGGGGAACGTCCCGTGTTCGGTGCACGTTCCTGCTCCCTGGGGGTTACTCGTCAGCGACACCCTTGTCCTCCATCAGACTTCCTATAACATGAGGCTCGCACGCTGCTGTACACATCTTGGGCGTGTGGCACGTGTGTGCCTGAGCAGTCCACGTGTACGCAGATGTGCACGTTTAGGGCTGACTGTGCCACAAAGCGGCATGCAAGCCTCCCGCTATCCCTTCTATTTACTGAATTTTTTCTTGTGATAATTACAGATTCACGTGCAGCAGAGAGAGCGAGAAGACCCCTCATACGCTTTGCCTACTGCTCCCCGATGCTAACATTTGGGAAAAGAGAGCAGCATCACAGTTGGGGGACGAGCACTGGTACCCTGCACCCACCTCCTCCCGACTGCCCCAGTTCCACCTGTCCCCCCGCCGGGAGTGTACCGTTCTTGGGACTCATCACTGGGGGCAGCCTGGTGCACCCACCACCACCACGGCCAGGCGCTGAGCACTCCAGCACGAGAGCCCTCCTGCCGCCTTCCCATAACCACATGCCAACGTGCCACGAAACGTCAAAGTATCGTGAAAGTCGCAGTCCTGGATGGCTAGGAAATGATGCAGCATACACTCCGAAGGGATACACCAAATTTTGTCATAATTCTCTTGAGCAAAAGCAGGGGATATTTAAAAAGCGGGGTCACAAGATTAGCGACTCTTGGAAAATCGTGGCTGGAACTGGAAGTGGAGCCCAGGGAGCTGACAAAAGGCAGACTTTCATCGCACATGCTTGGAGGTGGGGCTCACGCTGTTGGCAGCGTCTTTAAAGAAAAAGGCCTGCACCAGCGATCTGGAAGGAAATTCAAGACTTCTGTCCACCCAAGCAGCTGCCCCAAGAAAACGACGATGCCTGCAGACCGTCCGGCTCCTCTGCCAGGCGTCGCACACCCCGGAGGCGGGGTGCCTGCCCCACACGGCACGGCCCCGGCCCCGCCCAGACGGCCCCACGCACCTTGATGTAGTCGCTCCAGTGCTGCAGCAGGATCTGCTGGCCGCCCTTCACGCGGCTGAACAGCTGGTACATCTGAGTGAGGTCGGCGACTCTGTTCTCATCAAGCAGGTGGTCCAGCCCTGACACGGCACAGCAAACGGAAGCACGGCCCGTCAGCACAACTGACACCGCGCGCCGTGCACCGTGAACGCGCTAGCGAGCCCCTCCCGGATGCAGGGGCTGCTGCCGGTCTCTGGGCAGGCCAGCTAGTCTCCGGGACTGGCCCCGACCCTGTCGGGCAGGGCCGTGTCCTGAGCACGCGGGCAGGTGTGTTCCTTAATCCCTCAGGTCTCACCAACACCGCGGCCTGACCGGTGCGCCCCGATCGGCCCCTGTGACCTCTGATCTAGTTTACCGCTCAGAGAGCGGATCTGTCACGGGGGGAGTTACTATGTCTCATCTTTCAGCTGATTATTTATTTTTCTTATAATTTCTAATTTATGTTTATAATTCTGGGCCTCCCCATGATTAAGCTTTACGGTCTCCAGTATCTTGACCCAGACCCTTTAGCTCCAACAGGACTTGTGAACGGTAGCACTGAACCCTCGAGAGTACCATACAACGCGCTAGAAGACGTGAGACTGCGCTCGCTCGGACGCCCAGGGACGGAAGCACACTTGGAAGGGCAGGCATTCACCAGGAGAGCAGACAGTGCATCAAGCTGCTGGAATCCCTGTCCCCCGGGGCTCGAGGGCACCGCGCGAGACGTGGTGCGAGGGAGAACACGGCCCGGTCAGCACTGCCACGTGCTCGCTCCTCCCGGGGACTCAGGACGGAGAAGCGCACTCTGGTGCAAGTCCCAGCCCCGTGGCGTTCGGCTGCGTGGAGGGCGTGGGTGGGGAGGGAGCCCCCGCGACAATGTAAGGGGCTGTCCAAGTGGGCCAGCGCCCGTGAGCATGGACCCCGCGACGGAGGATGAGCGCACGGGGACCCAGCCGCAAGCTGTCTGTGGCCGGTCTCTCGGCAGCTGCGGCCAAGGGCACATTCCATGGATTTCTACCAGAGGCCGTTCACTGCTTCTCAGAACTCATTTTCCCTGAGGGCTAACATTCCTTATTCCTAAGGGTTTCTAGTGATTGTCGTATTACAATAAAAAATGTCCTTTACATTGTTACGTTGTTTGCTTTCTTAATATACTAAGGACTCATTCGGTCTGACACGGAGTTAAGAAAACCTACCTTTGTGCAGAATTGCTGTTAAATGTTCTCCTAACAGCTGCTTCTCCACACAAGCTATCAGCGGTTTCCTGCACGAGGCAAAGAGCCAGTGTCAGAGACGAAGGGAACGGAGAGACCTTGGCCCGCCGTCATGAAGTGGGGTCTGCGGGCACAGACATCACGTGGACTCCATCCGAGCCCGGCGGACCCCACGACAGGCACTCCCTCCGGCGGTGAACAGTCTCCCCGCTGTCCCAGCAAACGCCGAAGTCTTTCTAAGAACTCTCTGCCGAGTAACACAAAGAGACTGGGGGTTCAGGGAAAAGGAGGCACCCGCGCCCACACACCCAGCTCGGCCGGCGGTTTTCCGGAGGAGACTTGGCCCTTTGAGCGCGAGGCACCTTAGCTCCCCCGACTCCACCGCACGGCCTGCTCCGCTCCAGGCCCCGTCGCCCTCCACGTGCACAGGCCTGTCCCCTCCCATGACCACTTGTCAAAAGTCCTACTTCTCAAAGCTCCGACACGAGGCTCACGTGGCAGGAGTGTCACACAGAACAGAATGTGAGGCTCTGGAACTTCTGTAAACGTGGCCGCCGCCCTCCAGGGACGCGCGAACCCGCTCTTCCTGGGTCCATCTTCCACAGTTGCTTTAGTTTCGCTTGTTTTTCAAATATCAGAACACGTGCTTTCGTCCCAGGACTGTTAATTGTAGGCATCTTCCTGAGCCTCTGCTTCACAAAGAACTTTCCAACAAAATATCTTACACCTCCCAGCGACTCTCCAGAGAGGCAGGGCCGATGCTGTCTCCAGCCCGCAGCCCCCAGCCCACGAGAGGTCAGAGGTCAGAGACCGGGCCTCCTGAGTAGCAGAGGGAGGGGAGAGGGGCCGCCAGCACCTTCCCAGTCTGCCTCCAAGAGGGGGGGCAGGGCCACGGGCTTTGGGGCTGAGGTCAGAGGTCAGAGGCAGCGCAGGGAGGGCCAGCAGCGTCACCACCACATGACCGGCCGGCAGCGGGTGCGGTCTACCCGCAGGCTAGGAACAGCCGCTGCTGTGACTGATGTGTGCGAGTTTTGCGGGGGACGTGTGTTTGCAGCAGAACGAGTACGTCGGAAAGCCCTGGACCTCTGCAGAGCACTTGGGAGGGCCTACCAAACCGTCCTCCCCGGCAGCTGCCCGCTTTACACGCCTTGCCGCCGGGGCACGGGTTCCATCCCCCGCGGTCTCGACGAGGCTGCACACTGCCTGCCTTTTTCACCGCACTGCCCTTTTTCATCAAGAAGCTGTTCTGGTGGGTGTGGAGTGGAACGGCGCTGCGGTTGCGGTGTGCGTTTCCCTGATGACGAACCACGCTCAGCGACTCGTCCTGTGTCCCCAGAATCCCTGCTCCCAGCCTGCGCGCGGCCTAGACTGTGGTTCTGCAGCGTGGGAAACCCAATCATGGTTCCTCCCCACCGGTCCCTGCGATGCCTGCCCCCGCCCGGGTGCCGTGGCTGGTCCCGAGCTAAGGGCAGATACGACAGACTCCTCGTGACCAAAGGTTCAGTTCTGGGGAACTCACTGCCTTAGCACCCAGGTGCCTGAAGACTGACCTCATAATCCACGGCGACACCTCACCCATTTTGCGAGAATACCTGCCAACCGGCAGGAGA
>CM052883.1:472052-493968 GCA_028534135.1 Potos flavus
GCTCCCCCGGCCCCTCAGATGTCTAAAGGCACCCTTCCTCTCTTGACCCTCTATTTCCTGTATTCTCAAAGGGCCGTAACCCTGCCCCTTTCTTTCATCCCGCCTGTTCCGGGCGAGTCACAAGTTTCGCATGTTGTATCCTTCAGTCTCTTTTCTATCCCGTTTCTGTTCTTACCTCTCCTCACCTGAATAAACTATAAAGTTTATGTGCACAGTGAGAAACAGACATTCATGCAATTTTTCCCTTTTTACTTTTCCCTAGCTACTTTTCGGGGTTAGAGAAACAAAATTAGATGAAGAGAGAAAATAATGTGACTTAGTAACATAAATAAAAATTAGTTTTCTCAGATGTCTAAGCAAGGGTTTACAATCCAAATTTTCCAATATTCAGTGATATCCCATTGACTTAATCGAATCCCTGTCTCTAAACTCCAAGAGGCCTGAGGCGGCTGTTTGGGCAAAATCTCACGACACAGCACTTGTTGGAAGCGCTGAACGGTCACAAGTAATACAAGCAAAACGTGTGAAGAGAAATATCCTCAGAGACTGCGGAGTGCCAGCTGGGGCCGGGGGTGGGGGGGGTGGGTTCTCTGTGCTCAAACTGCAAGAACCAAGTAAAGGAACAGTACTCACTGTGTGCTGTGGTCTAAATACGTGATTACTCGGTCTCCTTCTTCTTCTAAACGCTTACTTACATGGTTAAGATATTCCGGAACCTTCCAAACACAACATTTAAACATGTCAGTAACAAAGATTCTTTTCTCTTTTTTTCTTAAGTAACAAAGATTCTTGGTATTACCCAAGAAGCTAAAACATTGTGGTCCTTATAAAAATTAAGAAAGAAAAGCAAAATACATATTCCAGCCAAATATGAACACCGATGAGTGGGGGAAGTGAAACCGGCCAGGCAGGAGGCACACTGGGGGAAAGGCGGATACACAGAAGCAAGTCCCCTTGAAGTTGATTCTCGAGGGTAAACCGGATGTCTAGAATGAGGGACGGGACAGCACGTCACTGTCGTGCCCCGCTCACAGTGGAGCGTGGGGACAAGCCCCCATGGGCAGGTGAGCAGCCGCACCTGGGTCAGAGGGTGCAGGCGCAGCGCAGCCCCCGGCCCACAGAGAACAGGGTCAGCAAAAGCTAATCGAAAGACTGTGTGTTCGTTCGAGGACACCAAATGGCCCGGCTGCAGAAATCGTACAATGCACTTCATGTTTCCGGGGGCCAAGGGCATTCCTGCTGTCACTGGACGGCACAGGAAAGGCCCCGTGACACAGGTCTCTGGTGCTCCGCCCTACTGGCAGAGTGGGGCTGGGTACGGGGCGTGAAACTCCCTCTCCAAAACCAAGATGAAGAACCGACAGTTGGTCTGTCCTGCACGATGATGAGTGACATTTGGGGGACGGTCCTGAGGAGCCTCCTTCAGTCCATGCTTTTGAAACTGTTACCAAGATTTTGGGTTCATATGACTATTTCATGTTTTTTCCTGTGGTTTTCTGGATAATTTTTTCAGTGTCTCACACAAAGGGAAGATTTGGGGTGTGTCTGACTTATCTTTCCAATTTCAAATTTAACTTTTATCCTCTTGCTTCAGTTTGAGTTACTTTACACATTTCAGAAGCTACTTTACTGGCCTTTTTTACTTGGGGCAGGGGGGACGGAAATAAAAAACTTTCTAAGTTAAAAGAAAGAAGTAAGTCTTTACTGTAGTAAGAAGGAAGCTCGTTACTGAGAATTTCAGCTAGGTTGTGGCTTTCAGAAGATTTCTAATAAAATGTTTACATGGAAAGACAAATCTTTAGAAATTACACTTAGATGCACATCTATGAAACAAAAGAAGGCGATTCAGAAGTACTTCCTCATCTCACCTCTCTTTCTTGCATTAATCTCTGGCCTTCTGCAGCATATAAACAATTAGTTTCTTCCAAAAATTTCAGTTCAAACGAATCTTTATATACCTAAGAAATGAACACAGTTAATGATCAATTAAAGAAATCTACCTTAGGAAGCACTGATATCCCCAAGACTTCCGGGGAGCCCGGCTGCGGCGACCTGCCCTAACATGCTGCCCCCAGAGGCCACAGCAGGGCGGCCGGGCTGGCCCAGGGATCGGGGACCCTGGCAGCCCAGGCCACCTGACACGCTCTCTCCTCTGCAAGTGCTGCAGGCCCTCATCCTTTCTCTGGAGCGCTGGGTCTGTGTCTTAAGGGCTCTGTCCTTTGTGGCTTGTGGTGTGGGGCTAGCCTGAGTTTTGTATTCGGCACCGTGATCTCTCCCGCGTCCACCTGTCTCCGGGTGAGGGGCCGGAGGGGGGCATTACCTGAAGGTCAGACAGCATACTCAGCAGGCTTCTCAGGAGACTGCGATCCACCGCCTCGCCGTTTCTCTCTCGTTCAATCAGTAGCAGAATCCCATCAATACTTTTACTCTGAACCATTTTATCACTAATGATATGGTTTCTAAAAAGTTCCAATCCCATATCCCTGTACAAAGAGTAAAAACAACAG
This sequence comes from Potos flavus, assembly GCA_028534135.1. Lineage (NCBI taxonomy): Eukaryota > Metazoa > Chordata > Mammalia > Carnivora > Procyonidae > Potos > Potos flavus. Next base: position 474,560 of record CM052883.1, read on the forward strand.
TGTATTTTAGTTTCACTTTTTCGAAGTTCGAGGTAAAGCCAGCAGCTACACTGGGACTCTCATCTAACTCTCTAAACCCATGTGTCAAGTGTGCCTTTGTTGTGTTTTCCGGTTTTGGCCAGTCCAGCATGCTTTGTATTTGTTTCCTTATCAAGGCTGTTTCCTGGGGTGTGTCAGGCTTGTCACCGAAAAGTCCATCAATCTTCCGAAGACCGAAGAAGACCGAACACCCGAGGCTCACATCCTTCTTCCCGGGGCAGGATTTAGGAATCTCCACCCACCCAGCCCCTGTCCTTCCCTTTTCCCTCTCTGGTCCCTCTCCAGAGCGAGTCATCCAACTCTTCCTCTCCAGCACTGGGGCCTCTCTTCTCTATTCGTCCTTTCCGCTGGGGAATGCAATGTGACATGGGACTCGAGGAGTCCATCATCCTCCCTCGGCTTGTCACCTGGGAAACTCCCGAGGAAGTCCAGCTGTCACCCACTGTGCACAGAAACCCTGGGATGACAGGTCCTGTGCTCTGTTCAAACCCCTTCACGGGTCCCTTACGTGTCCAGCACCGAGCAGGCAGACAAAACTCAGCTCCCGGGTCCGCGGCTGAGGCGGTGGCGGTGAGCAGGAGCAGCGGCCAGCAGCGCGCCGGGGGCGCGGGCTCCTCGGAGCCCATCTGCGGACCTTCTACAACACGCACCACAGGCGGCCTTTCCTGGTCCCCGCAGGAGCCGCAGGCCTGGCAGTTCTGTGCATGTGCTACACGCAGCAGGCGGCTGCAGGGATGGGCCGTGCGGGCTCAAGCCGGCTACCTGGGTCTGAATCCTGGCCCCACCCTGGCTCGCAGTGCCCCTGGGTCCCCGCCTGTCCTTCCTACGCTGGAAATGGGATCACACGTACGGTCTCCTGCCCGTGAAGCCCTTCCACGCCGGGCCAGGCAGGTGGCCCGTGCGGGACAGATAAAGCACGCACTGCCCACTCTCACCCACTAGCTCTTCTGCTGTGAGACGCCACTTTCGAAAATCCTGATTTCGCCACTCCATGCCGTCGGCGATCAGGACGTCCCGTGGGCCTCGTGTCCCCACCTCCCCACACACCGCTCACCCCGGGCAGCTCCCGTTTCCACACAGGCTTCCTTTCCTCTAGTCCCACCTCCTTCTGCCTCAGCTACCTGAGCACTCCCGCTCACTCTGCAAAACCCAGGCCTGGGAGGAGGCTCGCCCTCCCACCGCATCCTGCCTGGAGCGATTCTCGCCACCTGCACCGGGAGTCTGGTCCACCGTGGCTTTCCCGCCTGCTGCCGTGGCCTGAGACCAGTGTCGTCTATGCCGTAAGTGGTGTTTCTAGTTTCTGTGACACGATTACGTTATGAACTATGTTTATGAACCAAGAGTTCAGACTAGGCAGCCCAAAAGCAAATTAAGGGAACTCTCTGCCTCAGTTTCTCCATGTGTTAAACGGAGAAAACGGCCACCCGTCTAGAGCCGTACTGCAGACTCGCTAGGCTGGCAGGGGCCAGACCTCTCAGAACAGAGCCCGGCAGACGGGCCCCCGTGCTGTTCGCGGCGTCCCCAGTACAGCGCCCTGATCGTCTCTCTGAACAAAGGCCGCCCTCTCTGCCCGGGGCCGGCAGACTGCAGGCGCGCGGAGCGTCCAGCACCACGCGTGTGGGAGCAGAGGCCAGAGAGGGCAGAGCGGCAAGGGGGACAGCGGCACCAAGGGGAGACTTCCAAGGAGTGTCCAGAGCGGCACAGACGTCGGGTAATAGAAAATAAAAAGCATCCGTGGGCTCTGGCCACCAGGGCTCGGCAACACCTTAGGGAGCCTCAGGTCGGAGGGAACGGATGCTAAGGAACCTGCAAAAGGAAGCCGCTTCGTAAAGACCCTGGGCTTAAAGGGAATGTGAGAAGAGCCCAGGAGGAGCCCACAGACGACGTGAGCGACAAGTCCAATCAGATCAGGCAGGGCTCTGCGAGGCGGCAGCGGGCACCCCGGGGACAGGCAGCACGGTGCAGGGCGTGGAAGTGGGTGACAGAGGGGGGCACTCCTAATTCACACCGTCCCTAAAAGATGCCGCACAACGGACAGGCAGACTTAAAGCAGGCCTCTGTGCATGTGGTCGGTCAGCGGGATGGGGAGGCGTCAGGGGGCTTCGGGACCCCGGGTCACGATCTCACCAGCCTCCGCCTTCCTCAGAGCTTCACCAGACCGCCGGCTGGACCAGCTGCCGGACAGTCACGGAGAGCCTGGCCTCTCGCTCCCGGCTGAGGGCCCCGGATGGCGCTGACGCACAGAGCCCAGGGACAGAAACGGGCCTCCCCACAGGGCTGCCGTGCTGGCCTGCCACCTCCACGGTGACGCTCCGTGCACGTTGGCCAGTGTGCCAGAAGGGGCTCCCCCGGTGCGGCCCGGCCCGGCTCTGCCTCCGGGACTAAGGTCCACCTGGTCTGGACGTGTGCGCTCGCGGCTCTGGCGGACATGAAGGGTCAGCCCGAAGGGCAGCCGCAGACGCAGCCCGACGGCCTCAGGCACTCACCAGATGGAAGGAAGCATGGAATTCTGAAGGACGTATGTGCGGTCCAAAAACAGGAAAATACTTCTGATCATGATCTGACAATTAGAAAAGCATTTATTTACATAACCCAAGATCAGGCCTTCTGAATCATGACTATGGTAACTGTCTCAAGTCTAACGATAATTGCTTCTTGATGATGTTCCCCACCAAGACCCTCATGACTGATTTTTCCCCCCATATTCAATTGTTCCTTTGAGGTATAATTTTCACCTCTTTTATCCAGAAAATCTGACTATACAGATTTTAAACTATTTAATCTAAGGGATATCTTTGAAATCTGGTCACCTGACGATGTGGTAAATCTCAGGGACCTAAAGAGAAACTTTAAGCTTCTTAAACAATCAGTCCTTATGACGTTGACACAAGGCTGCTGGCCATGTGTCCAACTCTCCTCTGCAAGCAGAGCATGGAGGGGACAGGACCGTGGGCCGCCTTGGGACTCTATCACAGAAGCCACCAGACTTGTGAGCAAAGCCTTCCCAACAGACATTTATCTCTCCTGACCATCTCCCAGGTGCCTGCACCAGAAAAGAGGCTCATTCATTGTCCCCTGTTTACCTTATCGAGGAAACAAAAGAATTCAACCCACTTAGCAAAACTACTGATACCCTGTGTTCACTTACAAACAGGCCACACGAAAAACTCATATACATAAAATCAAATTAGAATCAACACATGCACGAAGGCTTTCCAGTTACGGTAAAAACCTACAAGGTGGGCTTGATGGTCAGGCACAAACTGGGATTAAGGAAAACTTTAGAGACTCATTCAGGAATGATGAGATGTCAGGCTGGGGTGAGGATCAAGGCAGCAGTCCCCCCACTCCAGAAAAGCAGCAACTCACACCCCGCTTTGCTCTGCCCTGTCGCTCAACTACACGGAGCTGGACGGCGGGGTCTGACCCTGAGCACAACTTGCCTATCTCAGCCCCCGGTCTGGCCTGCACCGTCCTCAGGTGGGTGAGGGAAGGTGGATGAGGCCACGGTTCGATTAGAAAGGAAAAAGGACAGCTGGATTAAAAGGGGCCCACTCTCCCCGCTCCCCGAACTCCCTTCTGTTCGGCTACACCAGAGGGTGCACAGGACCAAGGGGGTGCGTGCAGGGGAGACGAGACACCACGGTAGCAGCGATGAAGGTTCCGGATGGCACGCAGCACCTGAAACTGGGTGACAGAGTCCGTACACTTACCATTTGTCTGCAATGATCCTGCCAGCACGTGTTAATCTTCTTTAAAAATAAAACACTATCTAGCGAGTCTGTGCAGATCTGCTAAGGAAAACGTGACAAATGCTGCCCAATGTAATTACTGCGGTTTTAACCCCCTCACTGTCCCTCCTGACACAGAACGCGGCCCATCACTCGGTTGTCAGAGGACCAGAGATGTGGGTCTCCTCCATCACTGCATCTCGGCCCACACTGGTGATAAACGCGGCTGCACGCCCTGCCTTCCCCGAGTCCCTCGAGGAGCCCTGGTGGCTGAACCACGGCCCCGGTCCCAGGCTTTGCGGGCTTGGGTGGTCAGACAGAGGGCAGGTCATGAGCCGCGCTGCCCCGGCGGAGAGGAAGCAGGCGGACCGGCGGCTGCAGGGAGGTGGCTGATGTCTGACTTTAACTGAGACCCTCGGTGAGAACCGACAGGAAATCCCATTCATGCACCAGACTAGGACCACTCTCAGCCTTTAAGAAAGGCTCAGAAGAAAGAGAGGAAGAGAAGAAAGGGAAGGGAAGAAGGAAGAGAAGAAAGAAAGGCTTGTAGGGAAAAGAAAGCCCATTATGGGCTCTAGAGCAAACCGGCTGAATGCCCGGAGTACGGCCTTCACAGGTTTGTGCGAAGTCGGGGTCCTAAGCGTTTGCCCGATGCCGCGTGGCTTACAAAGCCCCTTTCGCACGTGTGCTCCTTCGGTCTCCCCGGCTGCGCGATGCAGACGGCGCGCCGTCTCTGCAGACCAACGAAGCAGCTACTCAGGGCGGAAGAGCCGCGTCTCCTGGGCTCCCGTCCCTGCAGTCCGAGCTTCCCTTGGCCTCCATTTCCTCGGAACTGGTGTGACGTTGGACGTAAAGCCCACAGCACATGGAGGAGAAAAAGCCCACGGCCAGCATGTGACGTGTAAAATCAGACAGGCGTCGGCGTCTTCAGTCAGCGGGGAGGTGTGCAGAGGGCGGGGCACAGCCAGGACTTTGGGGAGGGGACGGAAGATCAAGAGCCCCACGAGGGACCGACGGGCACACCTGCATCTTGTCACACTAGCGAGGCAAGCGGACCTCAACCACAGTGGTCCTGGCCAAACATCTTTTCTCTTGAAGCTTTCCTAGTAAGTTAAAAATAGTCCTAGCAAAGTACTACTAGTTCGATGGTTAACACATTATTCTCCAAGAAGTATTTTACGATTGCTCACATTTATAGTGGCCTATGATACTAGAATCGTACGCAGACAGTCTGAAAAAACAAAGAATGAGTCACAGCGCCTCCCAGACAGGTGCCACTGCAGCGGGGACCCAGCAGCTCCGGCACCTGGGGCTGGACACGGGCCACTCACCGTGTGGCCCACACGCTGGCCAGTCTCCACGGGCCGTCTATACTAGCCGGGGGAGGCCACCCAAGTGGAGACGCACACCAGCCACCCCGAGCGCCCAGACGGCCCTGGTGCTGGAACTAAGTAAGCAGCACCCCACCGGGCACAGGGTTGCCTTGGGAGGGGAAGGCCCCACGCAGAGCTCGCCAACGAGGGATGCTTCTCCTTAAACAGGTGGCTGAGGTCGGTAACTCCTGGCCACTCGCCAGGGATTACAGTACAAGCGGTCAGCTGGGCCTCCCAGGGCGGCACGCACGGAGCTCCGGCCCCCCACGTGTCAAAGCCTAGAGCCTCACGTGAGCGCCGCCGGACCGCCGTGCGGAGAGCTGGTCCGCGGGTTCGCACTTCACGGGTTCCCGACGCCGTCCCCTCCTGTCTGGAGAGGGGCCGGACTGAGGTGGGGGTTTAAGCAGCCTACGGAGAGGGGCCGGACGAGCCTTCAGACAGCAAACAAATACCCAGCGGCAACAAGCTCACACACCGTGGGAAGAGCTCTATCTACCCGGCACTGCAGAGACTAAATGAAGAGAAGAAAGAAACCAGGAAGACGGCGCTCAGGCCGGAGTAGAAACGTGATCGGTTCTGTCTGGGGCACGTTTCCTAAAGCGGGCTCTCCCGCTCCAAACGCACGGAGGGCGCGGCGGCTGAGCCGGCCCTGCGGCAGCACACACGGCAGGCCGACGGCCCCGCTCCACGCGTTGCCGGTGGCTCCTCGTCACAGCCTTCCCCCAAACCCGGTCCCGCCGTCAGGATGGCAGAGAATGACACTCTCGCCTAACAGTCCCTGAAGTTCACAGTTTGGGCTATTCACTTCGCCCTCATCGGTCCGCGAAGCCCACGGAGGAGACGCACACGGTGTCCGTGCCTGAACCCCAGCACGAACCTGGGGCCGCGCTCCAGCTCCGCACCCTTGCGGCTGACAGAGGGTGCCGTGCGGAGAGCAAGGGCTCTGCACGCGGACGACCCCCTGCAAGCCTGAGCAGAGGGTCTTCAGAAAGAAGCCCCAAGCCTGCTGTCCCCTGTGGGGCAGGAAGCCACGGGGAGTCGTGAAGCTGCTGTCTCCTCGTGCGCCTTTCTGCCCTGCGGACCGCACTGCTTCTGTGCGCGATTCCAGCCCCGACGGCCCACGTGAGGCCGCCGGAGGTTGTGCGGCTAAGCAGAGCCGTGCTGACGTGCCATCAGGGGAGGAGAGTAAACTCTGCGTGCAGCTCCGTGCAGGCTGACTCCGAGCAGAGTCTGGTTTGCCATTTAGGAAGAGGCCCTCGTGAACTGAGCCCGGGCGCACAGCACGTCCCCGCCGCTGCATCGTCCGGCGCCGGGGTCGGCACACGGCTGAGGGGCATGTGCGCGGGGACGGCCTTGGTTTGGGGGAAGGGCCCGTCACCGATAGTGGGGAGCAGGTAGGTGCGGAATTCGTCACACACGTGAGCAAGCACCCGAAGAGGATCGCAGGAGGGGCCTCCAGGTCTCCCCAAGCCCTCCTCCTGCGGGCCGCAGCAGCGGGCCCCCACGCAGAGGAGGGCGCAGTCCTTCCGTCGGAGAGCAGCCCAGCCCCAGGAGACACCCAGACCTCCTGGCCCCTCACTGCCTACCCCTCCCGCAGGCACAGCACCTCCGCTGCACAGACTGTCCACCCTGTCCTCGCCACGCGGTTTCCGAAACGTGTACCCTCTGCTCCCCCAATCCCTCCCCGCCCTGGGGTTTAAGCTCTGTCCTCCTGTTTGTTGCCAGGGCTAGAACGCAGGGACATTGGCCTCCCTTGTCACCGGTCTCATCCCGCTGGATTGCTTCCCCCACCTGCGAGGGCTCTCAGAATCGCAGACTGACGGCCAGAGCCTTTGGAGCATGAAAGCGCGCGCGCGCGCACACGCACCCACGCACACACACACGCACGCACGCACGCACACACACACACACACACTCAAATCCAAGCTGCAGCCCAGAACGCCAGCCTTGCATGCCAGCTGTCCTCCTGGGTTGCAGTCAGCCTAGACTGCTCCGGGTCTCCGCGAGCACCCCTTTCTCGTGGCCCACTCCCTCTCGGGCCGGCTACGCCCCACCCCTCCTCTCCGATGCGACTCCGGAGTCCCCTCCTCTGGGGAGCTCTGCCCCAGGCGGCTGTTCCCTGTGCTGCTGCTCCTGCCCCTGATTCTAGCAACTCAGCATCTCGGAACTCAAGGGGCCTCTTGCTAGCGAAGACAGAAGATGGCAGAGTGTCATTTTAACTTTTCTCTTCGCTGAAATACATGGTAATTTTTATAAGCGTGGTTTGTCACAGCCTCGAGGACATGCGACAAGTCCCCTGCCTCGGTCACAGCGCTGTGACTACCTGGAGGGCAGAGAGCAGGCGTGGCAATCATCTTGTCCCATCCGCTGGCGGGCCAGACAGGAAGAAAGCACTTGCCGAATGAGTGAATTCAGGAACGCACTCGTGTAACCCACAGGTAGGGTTAGCTGGGAGGAGAATTTTATCAAGTAATCCAGAAGTAGTCTCGGCCTAAGTCTTGGTTAGACCAGGCTAGATTAGCAACGATCACACCAGTTCTCCCTCACGTGTGCCCGTCTGGGGACGAGAACTTGGGGATCTGCTGGGGGCCTGCGAGGAGCCTGGCTTCCGGCTACTCTTCAGACGCCAGCCCCCTGGCCGCGGGCTCCGGGACTCCTGAGCTGTGGCCCTGAGGCCAAGGGGCGCCTCTGTGTGCCCTCGGAGGATGCCTCTGAGAAGTGGTGCACGCTGGCCATCTTCCAGAGGTCCAACGGTATGGTCAGCATGCTCCCGAAGGACAGAGCCGTGCCAGAAAATACGGCAGAGCTGTAGTCACAGACGCCAAGATGAGAGGACCAGAATGGACTCTGCTCACCCACTTCTGGGGAGACCCCTTGCTCAAGGTCACAGGGCTTCCCGGCCACGGGCAATCCCGAGCCCCGCCAGCAGGCGGCAGCACTACTGCAGCTGCCCCGAGGGATTTCCACAAGCTCCGAATGCTCCGGTTTCTCAAGGTGAGGGTAGAGGACAGAAGACTGCTTTAGCTAGAAGCCAGAGTCCGAAACGAGCAGGCTCCGGCTGCCTAATTCCACAAGTGAGGAGAGAGACCCAGAACAGAGCAGCCCCGAACAGGTGCCTGCACTATGCAGCCCACCGAGGGGGCACGAGGAAGGCCGCCACGACAGGAAGGCCGCAGAGGCGGGCTGAGGCCGGACTGCAGAGGTCGACAGGGTCCAAGGAGCTCCGTTTGCAGACACCGGCCCTCGGGGGAGCGCGGCCCAAACTCTAGGAAGCCCCCGCCCCCGCGTCCTAGCCTGGAACTCCCTCTCTGGGCCTTGGGGGGACTCTGAACACAAGGGTTACATTATACAGTTCTGTCTCAGCGGACGAGAGAGGGCCACGCTCCTGCTGGTTCAGACGAAGCAGATAACCGTGGTGCCTGGGAAGAGGCCTTGCGGTGAGAAGCCAGGGGCGGCCTCAGGGGGCTGAGAGCGACATCCGTCCTGCGACAGAGGGAGAGGAGCCCTGCCCCCACCGCAGTAAGCCTGCAAGGCGGCTTCAGGCGAGACCCCGACCGGCCGGCCCCATGCTTTCAGCCAGCCAGACCCTGAGCAGAGAACCCACCGAGCCCGGCCGTGAGCCTAGACGGGTGCTGGCTTATGTCGCCAAGTCAGTGGGAATTTGTGACACATCACAGAAAACAAGACAAAACGATGGCAGGGTAAAATTAAGACACTTTCCAGAACTTATCCTAAATACTTCAACCAGACCCAATAAATAGACACTCTATTGCTTTAAGCAGATGAGTAATTTAAGTGGTAAAAATTCCACTTAAAAATAAAATCTTTTCTATTAGACCACATGAAACAAAAGTTAGGTTTTATTCTATAAATGGGAATTTTGAAGGCTGTTGTTTTAACATTAAGGATACTCATTAGTTCTTTATCCTATTAACGTGCAGTCTCAAAGGATTTAGATAACGAATAGAAACTCATGAGCCAAAAAAAGGATATTCTCTAAACTGAAGGATCTGTGCTCGGACATGATCTTCACAGACCTGGCGCAGCTGTTTGTAGAGTGTTGGGGAAACTTTGTGAGAACAGAGATTCTCAACAGCCTAAAGACAAAAGGAACAAGTGAATTATTCACCATGAATAACAAGCCAGGTCTTTAAAAGGGCCTGTGTGTACACACAGCTAACGTCACCACCGTCACAGAGAGGCAGCCCACCCCCTTCACACTTCCATAACCTACACGTACAGTCGGGGGCCAGCGCGAGGCGGTTATCGTCTGAGCCCCGGGGCCCGGTCAGGGTCCGGCAGGAGCGGTGACAACAGTGGACGTGGAACACGGATTTGCAAGCACACCTGTGACAGCCTGATAGCCACGAGGCGTGGCTGCACCACGTCGGAGTCCCCACCACGCAGCAACCTCCCAACCTGGCCACACGCCGCCGTCCCCCGGGGACTTCAAAACAAAGCTGGGCGCTCCCACTTGTTCGTCTGAGGGGAAGGACGCGGGAAAGGTGAGTATAACGTGCAACCGGCCTGACCCTCGGCGGCCACCTTCCCAACGGGGGGCGGAGCAGCAGGGCAGTTCCTGCCCACGAGGAGCCAAGGAGAAATCGCGACTGCCCAGGCGACACAGGCTACGTTGTGTTGTTTCCCATTTACCTTTCTTCAGGGTGCATGTGTAATTTACTTAAATTTGTCTTAATGAACAAACAAACTTTTTAGGCAGAAACATTTTTCTTAAAATACTTTTACCCACATCAAAAAACATTTGTATATTCTCACCAGTTCTAATAAAATTTCTCAAATTTCATGTATGACACCAGCATCTCACTCAATCCAAATGAGATACTAAAAACATAGTTTCTTCTATTGACTACTTTTGAACCATTTAAAAAATATTGGGGATACACTGTCTTGAAACACTTTAGAATCTAAATTTAACTCAAATACTATACTCCTATACTATCTTTATTTCCTGAGGAAATAAAGATAACTTAACTTTTTATAAAGCTATTCATTGTAGTAATACTTAAAACATTAATAGTCCCCAGACTTAACGTTGCAAGAATTACTGCACACTAACCCGAGTTGACTAAACACAGTAACTGCTGCCATGGGGCACACGCGTGTTCACGAAGGCTGGAAGGGGGGGTGGGGGAGGAAAAGGATGACAGTAAAAAGTACAACTTGTTTCTCAGCAGGCTTATGATCAGCATATCACCACAATAGGACAGGCCCTATTTTGTCTTGCTATAGAAATAAAGGCTCATCTACACTCTGTGCTGAAATCCCCCGATTTTTCTCAAACTCTGCGATTCCTTCACTTTGTAGTCCTCTCTTTACAATTCAAAGATCTATCCTTTTCCTTCTTAAAAAATCCAAGATAACTACTGACAAATGCTTTTGCTCCAGTAAGTTAATCATTAGGGGATCCCACAAACATAATTATCATGAAATGTTTTGAATGTAACCACCAAAACATATTTTCTTTGGCAAAAATCCGGATAAGCTTAGCACGTCCTTCATGGAACAACATCTCACTGAAGGGAACCACTCTGAATGTTCTAATTCCTGAAGCAGGAGTCAATGCCCTCAAAACAATCTTTCTTCAGCTGTGACGGGCTGTCTGTTGATTTTCGAACACCGTTTCTCATCCTATTTGGACATACTTACTGTTCACCCAAAGCACACGGGTTTTGTATTTTTGTATTTTGTATTTGTTTTGTATTTAAAACTGAGGCTCTGGGGGCCTCTTTCAACCACCGGGCCAGCCCAGAGGGGCCAGGCTTGCCGGGGTGCTGTCCTTTCTCGAGTCTCTGCTGAGTCACTGCTGGTGTCTTATGTTACAGGGAGCGCAGAGGGCGGCCCCGCTCCCAGGGCCCTGGCAGACTTCTCCGCCCCTTCCAGGAGCACCGCCACACGGGAGCCCCCTCGGGATTTAGGAATGCCTTCTCTGGCCTATAAAGTACTGAATCTGACCTGTACGGGGGGGGGGGGGGGGGAAGGGGAGGAAGGTGCCCTTCACGGTCCCCACTCATATTCTCACCGTCCTCAGAGAGAAGAGGAATTTAACTAATGCAATGATTAGAGGTGGGCAAGCAGCGCCTGTGTCAGGATAAGGCGTTTTCCTTGCTCCCACTTAGCCGTGGCGGAAACCGCTTGCCTGAACCGCCCGCAGCTCGGCTCTCTAATCTAAGTCTGCCAGGCCCCACACCCAAGCCCTGCAGGCGGTTGTCGGTGTTAGGACAGCCAGGCAGGGCAGCATCAAATGCCTGTTTATTTGCAGGGCCAGGCCCTCAGCCGCGAGCGGCACTTGTCCGTCGGGGGTGGAATACAGTGGTAAAGTGAGCTGCGGGGTGGGGAGAAAGCCCGGCGGCCGTGCCATGAGGGCACACGGTTCTGGCTGCTGATCTGCTTCACCGTAAAGGCCTTGAGGACCAAAGCAGAGATTAGAGAGAAAAAGGAGTAAAAGGTGCCATAGCAAGAGAAATCACATAGGCGAAAAGCAGGCAGGCACTAAAAACTATTTATGTAGATGAAGGGAAAACGAGAACTACCCCCCAGCCCTGGAGAAAATCACACCCCGGGCCAACTCCTATAAAGACAGGCGTGCTGGCCGGGGCTCCCGGCAGAGCCCACGGCACGGCGCCCTTGTGACAAACGCGCGCGCAGCTCAGGGTCGAAGGCAGCAGCGACTGCCCCGCGTTAAGCAATCACCAGTCTGGAAGACGGGCCCCACTCAAGGGCAGCCCCGCGGAAAGGTGATGAGCTCACCACGTGGGAAGAAGCCACCGACGGAGCTCTATGCCGCCAGATTTCTACCTATAAGAAATGAGTAGAGACCGTAAAAACTCAATCAGAACTTAGAGCCGAGTGAGGGGAGAAATTAGGAGCAGGAAGTCACACAGAACGAGGGCTTCCGGGAACAGCAGTGCCAGCGCGACTGTCTTTTCCAGCAGACTCCCCGTCCCAGACGTCAGACGTCAGCTACCTCCGGAAACAACCGGCCCTGTCAGGTGCTGAGACTGCTGACTTATGAAATCCTTTCTTTTTTAAAAATTTATTTATTTCACAGAAAGAGAGCGAGCGAGCGAGCGAGCACAAGCGGGGGAGCAGCAGAGGGAGAGGGAGAAGCAGGCTCCCCGCTGAGCAGGGAGCCCGATGCGGGGCTCGATCCCAGGACCCTAAGATCAGGACCCGAGCTGAAGACAGACGCTTAAGCGACTGAGCCACTCAGATGCCCTTATGAAATCCCCTCTATTAAGCCAAATAGACTTGAGTTTGCAGAGTCTCCTGCTTTTGAATAACTTATATATTGAGTTCACTGTTGGTTAATTTGTTACTTTCTCAAATTGGGCCATCAAATAATGTTTATATGTGTCTACTAGCCGGGCGTTTTCACTCTGTCTCATCCGTCTGAGCCATCTTATTAATGCGTTCAATACCTACGTCCACATTTTCCTTGACTTAATTATCACCAGGCAGCGGGATTTCAGAGACCTGACTCAAGACAGCACAGCCTTCCCAAAACAGCAGGTTCCCCGTGATGGCATCGAAACGCCCTGAAATCAACATTAGCCCTTCTCTGAAGCCCTTCTTGAAAATGCAGTCTTCAGTTTTCTGTTATTTCATTATGGCGACGAACAGGACTGAAACGTAGAGGCAGGAGACACACAAGACAAACTTTCTTCCACAGGTAGTGATTAGGAGGTCTAGACCCCAGGTCTTTGGACAAACTGAAAAGATCTATGCATTCAAAACATTCTCCTCCCAGCACTGCAGGAGGGAAGTGACCCCGGAAACGGGTATGTGTGTGTTTGTGAAGACCTTCATCGCCACACTTGGAACCGCCCTCTTCAGTAAACAGAGTGACAAAGGGACAACAGGGGACTATAGCTGACACCCTGGGTTTCCAGATGGGCCTCCTATGGGGTCTGTCTGCATAAGGGATGCCTTGATGGGGAGATAAGAGACCTCACTTTGAGAAAACTAATCAACATCAAACCATCCTGAAAACTTCCTCAAAAAAACCCAAAATAACTTTCACACTTTGGTAAGAATTGTTACTTTCACAGAAAATTCCTTGGCAAAGTATATACCACAGTACCTTAGCAAAACCAGACTTTATTTCGAAACAACTGGTCAAATGCACTGCCGACTTTGTCACAGCCCAGGACAGAGCGAGCGGTCATAACTACACAGTGACATCACCTACTATTTCTGTCCCATTTGCTTCCAAAAGATCTGAGCAGCTCATCCCATAGCCCTGCACCTGAACTCCGCCGGGAGCGTGTCTGTGCGCGACTTCCTCTATCTCCATTTCCAGGCTGCAGAGCAGGTACCAGGAGCTGAGGTTTGAGTCTCCAAGATGAGGGCCCAGAGGGAAGAGACGCAGCCAGAGAGGAGCTTGGAGATGAGCGAGGAGACCTCAAGGGTCCCCTTGAGGATTCAGCAGAGCACTGACCAGGACCTTCGCGTGAGGAAACTGTCAGCTTCAGAGACTACAGTGTCTGGTGCCCAGAGACAACCTGGAATAGTACCTTCCTACAAGCCAGAGTGGAAAACCACAACATACTAGGCACTGAATACTCATTCAGGAAGGGTTTGCCCCAGTTGTGGGGCAATTAGCCTTGGACAAAATACCGCTCTAGTCCTGCCTAGCAAATCTTAGAAGCAGGACTCTAAAAGATCAAACTGCTCCCAAATAATTTAATGGATCTGCAGGGAAGCTCAGAATATTTATAGAAATACAAAAATATCCACCACACGTCTGACAATCAAAGATTATCTGATGTGCAAAGAAGAAAAACACAATCCTTAGTGGGGAGAAAAGCAGTCAAGAGTGGCCTGGACCTGCCACGGAAACAGCTCTTCTAAGCCCATGCCCTAAGCTCAGAAGCCACACAGTGACAGGGAGGGTACAAAAAAGATTCAAACTGAGCACCTGGAGAGAACTCCAATGCACGAGACAAAAAGCTCACCGGACGGCAGTCCTGGCAGATGAGACGTTGCAGAAGATAAGGGACCCCGAAGACATGAGTGACCTAAAGAGTTCTACAGCCGCTAAAGAAATGTGTAGTTTACGAGCTCCCCACTAAGAGAGCCGATGTGAACGATTCACTGGGAGTTCTATCAAACATTTAAGGAAAAAGTAATACCAATTCTATAGAAACTCTTATAGAAAATTAAGAGGGAATATTTGCAACTCTGAAACCAAATGCAAATACAGTACAAGAAAACAACACAGCATTACCTTCTGGGATCACGAAAGCAAAACCTAAGGAAATATTAGCAAAACCAATCCAACGATATATAAAAAAATAATACACCACTACCAAGTCAGATTTATCCGAGGTCTGCAGGACGGTCTTATCATCTGAAAACTCAATCAATGCAATAAACTAAAAAGACAAAAGAGTCATATGATCATCAACAGCCATAGAAGAATTCATCAAAATCCAACAGGTACTTCTGGTAATTTCTCAGCAAATTAGGAAAGGAAAGGAGCTCCCTCAATCTAACAATGGGTATTTTTTAAAAGACCACACCTAACATCATACTCAATGATGAAAGACTGAAGGCTCTTCCCACAGTAGCCAAACAAGGGCGTCTGCTTTTACCACTTCTTCTCACCATCGTTCTGGAGGTTCTGAATAGTGCACAAAGTAAGAGAAGGAAACAGAAGGCATGAAGATTAGAGAGGCAGAAGTGAAACCATCTCTGTCCATAGGTGACATGACTGTCTATGTAAAAAATCTGATGGAACCTACAAAAAGCTACTAGAAGTGGGGTTGGCAAGAGAGCAGCATACTAGAGCAATACATAAATAATCCTGCTTCTATATACTAGCACAAACCAGAAACTGTAACTTACACTACCATCTATAACCACCACCAAAAATATCAAACGTTTATAGGTAAGTATCGCAGACGATATACAAGACTTACACGCTGGAACTAAAAATAACTAGAAATCAAGAAAGACTAAACAGAGCCGTGCCTTAGTATCAGCTGGTAGGCGTGGTACCATCAAGACATCAACATTCCTCACACTGATCGAGAATTTGACACAATCCTAATCAAAATCCTATAGTAGACTTTTTTGTGGAAATGGCGAACGGATTCTAAAATTCATATGGAAATACAGATGACCACTATGCATGCACTCTAGTGGCTAAAATAAAAATCTGAAAATACCAAGTGTCAGCAAGAACACAGAAAAACTGGTGCTCTCACACACCGCTGGTACAGATACAAAATGGTATAGCCACGTGAAAACAGAAAACGTCCTAAAAAGGTAAATATACACTTTCCTTATAACTCTGAGACTACTTCTAGATATTTACCCAGGAGGAGTGGGACACGTGCCCACATGAGACTTCGGCGTTAACGTTCTTAACAGCCTGATTCATGAAAATGTCTGTCACCCTGGTGAAAGGTGGCCCCATTCTCCCCAGCAACAAACCAACAAATTACTGTCGCACAGTAGGCGTGATAGTCCCCAGCACCACCCTGAGCGAAGGACGCCAGGGACAACCAAGTGCAGGACAGGGGTACCACTGAGGGGACTCCAGAAGGGGCGGAATAGACCGACAGAAAGGACATTGGTGTTCTGCAAGGACTGGGGCAGGGGAGGGGAACAGACTTCTTGAAGTGATGTAAATATTCTATATTTTGTTGTGGTGATAGTTATTTATGCCTCAATATAGAATTTATTGAAGTACCTGTTATATATTAAGTTATACCTTAAAAAGTTGATCAAAAAACATAATAAACTCACACAAACTTAACCCAAAGAAGGATGTATGTCCATCCAACTGTCAACAGTGGTCTTCCTTGGGTGGTGGGAGTAGAGATGGTTTTAATTTTCCTCTTTGTACTTTTTTGCAGTCTCCATAATTTTTGTAACACTTTTAGGCAAACAGAAAACATTTTTAACCCAAGTCTCTTTGTAGAAATTGTGGTATCTTAAAAACATAGGCTGAAACATACCTAAAATATAGGCGGATACACTAGTTAACAAAAGTTATTCTTGAAAAATAAGATATTAAGAAAGCCGGTCTGCTGATAAATTGAATATGCAAAGTAATATTTACTTCTGACCATTTATGTTAGAAATGGAACTTCTTTAAATGTAACAAAATCCGTTTGCATGTGTGAATTGCAACAGTCACAAAACAAAATGAAAAGAAAACTGAAGTTAATAAAACCATAATAAGCGTTGTACATAACACAATGGAAATTAAAACAGCAGTCTGTTGCATTATTCGGAAAACGATGAGAGTCGTGAGGCTCTTGGAAGCCTAGCTTTCTCCCGTAGCGAGAGAACTTTCAATACGTTTCTGGGTAGCTTGAGTCGGGGGGAAAAAACCCACAACCCCCAGGAAACAAAAACACTCCAAGACTTGGGGGCGGGCTGTCTAGGACTCGTACTGCTCCTGTTGGGGGCAAATGCTGGTGTTTCCAGGATCTCCTTGTCACCGACTCGGAGACACGGCCCCCGCCGCAGTCGGGGCACTGTCGTCCGCACCCGGGTGAGGGGACAAGACGGCGGCCCCCCCCCCGAGTCCTCCGCGCGCGGGGCCTCACCTGGTAGAGCTCCTCCAGGTTGTATCTGATGGAGGTGCTACTCTGGATGGCTCTCACCGCCTCGTGGAGCTTCTGCCAGGTGTCCCGAGTGTAGTTGTCGGGCAGTTTCGGTCTGTCTGTGGGACAGAGCCTGTTTCAGGAACCGCCGCGCGAGGGGCACTTCCCAGGCTTCCCCAGCGGCAGCGTCCTCTCCGTCACCTGCGTCTGCCAAGTGCGCGAGCGCGGGGAGCGGAGGGACGCGCGCGCGGCCCGGCCCGTGCCCGGGAGCGTCCGGGCGGCCCCGCTCCGGGACCCGACCGCGGGGGACCGACCGCCGCCCCCCCCCCGGGGACGGCACTTCCGGCGGCCGGGACCCCCGCCGCGGCGCCAGGCCCCGCACTTCCGGCGGCCGGGGACCCCCGCTACCGGGACCCCCGCTCTCCCGGACCCGCCCTGGCGGCGGGCGGGCGGGCGGGCGGGCGGCTGGGGACCCTCCCCTCCCCCCGCGGACCCCCGCCGCCCCCCGCCGCCCCCAGGACGGACACTTCCGGCGGCCGCGGCGCGGACCCCGCCCCGGCCGCCCGCCCCGCACCCACCTCGGAAATTCTTGATGACTAGTTTCTTGGAGCCGCCGCCGCCGCCGGGCTTGGAGGAGACGGCGGCCGCGGCGAGGGACGCGGGCTTCGTGAGGCCGTTGGTGTGTCCGACGAGCGCCGACAGGGCGCCCTTCCTGGGGGGCTCGTCGGCCATGGCGGCGGCCGGGAAGCAGCGGGCGCCCCGCCCCGTCCCGCCTCCCCGGCCGCGCGGGCGGGCGGGCCTCGCGTCAGCGCCGCCCCGGCCGCCCAACGGCCGCCCCGCCGGCCCGGCCTGACCCCGACCCCGCTCCGGGCCGCCGCGCTCCGCGTGGAACTGGCAACGGTCGAGGGGGGGCGGCGGGGCGCGAGCCCGGTCAGGGCTCAGGGTTGAGGGGCGAGCCCGAGCACCCGAGAGGCGCGAACGAGGCGTCCTCGCCGACGGACGGCGGCGAAGCGCAGCGCAGGCCCCAGCTTTTCTCAGCCTGGGCGCGCCGCCATGCCGGCCCCGGGCGCACGCTCCGGCGGACTCTTTCCCTCCGGAACCAGCGTGCGGGGAAGGCGGGGCGGGGGGGCGCGCGGGCCGGGACGGACCTCGGGCCGGAAGTGAAGCGGCCACGGCCGGGCGCGCGGGCCCCGCCCACTTCCGGCGGAGGGAGCGGCCATGGCGCACATCACCATCAACCAGTACCTGCAGCAGGTAACGCGCGCCGCAGCGCTGGCGAGGACGCGTGGGCCGGGGCGAATCGGTTCGCCCGCTCTGCCCGAGTCCCTGGCCGCCGGAGGGAAAGCGAGCACGGTTGAGCCGGCGCCCGACGGCGTCTCCCAGAGACCCGGGGGTGCGCGGATGGGCGTTGACCTCGGGAGGGACGCGCGGAGGGTCGGAGCCGGCCCGCCGGGGCCTGGCAGTCGCGCTCGTGGGGCCGACGCTGGGCGGAGGGTGGGCCGGCCGCGAGCGCTGGCGCAGCGCTCAATCGGGACTCGCCTCGCGTTCGTCTCGGGCGCTTGAGAGCGCGGGGGAATTCTGTCCCTGCAGCCTGTGAACGCCGGAGGCATGGTTAAAACATGGGTGTTTATGGGTTCCAGACCGGCATTCTTTCTGCTGAACTGTGCCGATTCCCAGAACTAGGACCGTGCTGATCGAGAAAAGAGGGAGTGCAGTTTTAAAATGTCTGAAGGAAGCGTTTCTTTGGTGATTAAGAATGTCTGGTTGAGGGTCTGGGAGGAGCATGAGTCCCAGGTTTCTAGCCAGGGCAGCGGATGAGCAGAGCACATTTGGAGGGAAAGTTTACAAACTCCGTTTTGGACATGTTGAGTTGGGCGTGTCTGTTGACAACCAGGTAAAGATCTTCAGGAGGCAGCTGGAGGTAGTCCGCCGTGATTGGTGATGAGAGAGCAGAAGGCTCGCTGAGGACAGGCAGAAGCTGACACCCCACAACCGCCTACCCATGGGACGTATGTGACATTCCTCAGGCACTCCTGGCTGCCCTAAAGGAGAAACAAATAGTTAACTTTTAGAGACCACAATCCTGCAAGACGTGAGCCTCCCTCAGGTTACAAATTTCTCAGCAATCTACAAGAACAAAGTATTTCAATTGATTGCTTTCAGAAGGAATGTAGATGCAATTAAATGTCCTTATAATCTGTAGCCTATTGACAGATACTTGAAGCAGGCAGAGTGTAATGTTCCTCCAGGAAGCTCCCAGCTATTTTACTATTAATGCCTTACTGGAAGAAGGGATAACCTTAACTTGACAGTGGCAAGGCCTCCGGTATCCTGTGAATCTTCTTTAACGTACACAAATCCTTTTGAAACCTCCCTTCTCTTTAACTCCCCAACTCCCAAGTATGTAATTAACCACCCTTCCCAACTCTGGGCAGCATCTTTTTCTGCCCACGGGTCCTGTCCCTCTGCTTTAATAAAACCACCATTTCACACCAGAGATGTCTCAAGAATTCTTTCTTGGTCGTTGGCTCCAGACCTTACCCTACTGAACCTCACCTATATTCCAAAACTCCGTCGCTTGGCGCCCGACATGGGGCTTCCGAGTCTTCTCATTGGGATTCTGAGCCTCGGTGTGAACTTGGTGAGCACTTTCTCTCTTCTTCCTTTACTTTCATTCCAGGGCCCTT
>CM052883.1:494068-537940 GCA_028534135.1 Potos flavus
GTCTGGCCGCAGACCCTCCACTGGGAGCCGGCTGAAATCAGTACCCGATGGGGACCGTTTCCTAGGGAAGTCGGCTGTAAAGACCACATGTGTTGGAATGTTGCTTAGACCATGATGGATTTTCATCTCTACTGTTTTCCATCAACGTCCTCTACTAACAAATTATAAAATTGGGAAATGTCCCATTGTAGAACGTTTCTAGTATTTTCCATGGGTTAGCAAGGTGCTAACGGAACTTTCAGGGCATAGGACGGCACGGCACGGGTATTTCTGTCCATCCACCAGGCACCCATCGGCAGCCTAGGATGCGATGGGGAAGGGGGAGGAGGCCAGCATCCCTCCTACGGGCCTTTTATGGCAGGAATGCCTTCACAGGAAGGCAGGATTGTGATCGGTAGCAATGTCTTGCTTGAGGGATGCGCCGTTGCTTTTGACACACAGAACCTCCGACATATACCCTGCGTAGGACGCCTCCCGGAGTCGGGGGGATTTGGTAATGGACCTTCTTTACTCTTCTGGGAGCATGACCTTAGTAGGCTTCTTCGGTTCCCAAGGACTCTACTTTGGGATGCCTTTTTAACCCACTGGAAACAATTTGAATTGCAAAATTTAGGAAAGGACTGATCTGTAATCCTGCATGGGCTCAGTGGGATCTGTCAGATCTCTTCTGCAGGAAACAGGATTGTGGTCTCTATAAGTTAACTCTGTGTGTTTCCTTTAAGGCAGCCAGGAGTGCGAAGAATGTCACATACATCCGATGGTGGGGGGGTTGTGGGGTGTCAGCTTCTGCCTGTCCTCCCCGAGCCTCCTGGTCCCTCATCTCCTGTGCTCTCAGAGGAGTCTTCGTTGACGGAGTAGTTGGGGCGATGGAAGGAGTAACCAGTAGTGCTTAGTGAACTCTTACTAAGAACCAACCGCTGTCATGTACGGTAGCTCGTTATTACCACTTCTCCCAGGAGGTGAGTCTGTTGCAAGCCCCATTTTACAGAGAAGGTTCAGTGGCTTTCCACGGTCCCTGGGCTCGTTAGTAGCACATTCAGACCAGGAGTTCTGGCCTTAGAGTCCATGCCCTTAACATGAAGCTCACTGCCTCTTCTAGCCTAAATTTCAGCCACTGTTTCCTGTTCTCGTCGGAACCTACCTATTTGTCAGGTTCCAAAGTGTACTGTGTTGTGAGTCTCGGTGGCCCTCTCGGTTTGGACACATTCCTTCTTTCATACTTCACCGCGCCCTCAGCCAGCAGCTACCTGTGGACAAGTCGTAGGTCCTTCATTTCCCTTCTCTGTGGTCGCTTCCTAATAGCTGTTAAGCAAGGGGTTTGGTTTTACTGTCCTCATAAGTTTCTGAGTTCTCTTGTTTCTTGGGTGCAGGCAGAACATATGCATTCCTGGGTCAGAGACCAGGGGTCCGTAGCTCAGCTCAGGGCAGCTGGCCGCGCGGGTCAGCCTGCCGGTGCCCTTGGACACAGTGGGCCCAGAAGGGTGCCTCCACCTGCATTCAAGATAGAAACCCTGAATTTGGGGAATCTACCTATCTTGTAGTAAGTGGTGAGCAAACCTGCTTTTTACTTGGGGTTAGGGATGGGGGGAAGACACTGCTTCATTTCTCAAAGTTATAAACAGCCTGAACAGTGGCCCGAGTGAAGGGGCTAGCGGTCAGGGCCTTGTGGGGCCAGCACCAGTTTGAGAGGCCCCCGGAGGCTGTCTTTCCTAACGGCTGGCAGGCGCTGGGATGTCAGTGCTCGGCACTTCAGCACGCCTCTGGTTTCATTCCTGTTTGGAGAGGTTACCTTAACATTTCCCCAAGTATTCTACCTTTAAAAATACTATTTAGAAAAAGATCGCTTTGCATGTACCGTTGACCCTTGAACAGTGTGGTGGTTAGGGGCGCTGACCCCCCATCCAGTTGAAAATACACGTAACTTTTGGCTCACCAAAAACTGAACTGCTAGCGTACTGACCAATAACATAAACAGTTAACTTGCTCTTTGTGTCGCGTTCTATACTACGTTCATACAACTGAGTTAGGTAGAGAAAAGAAAACGTTATGAGAAAATCATGAGGAGGAGAAAATGCATTTACAGCCCTCTGCTGTCGAGGCCAGACCTGCTGGTCAGGGGTCAGCTGTGCTGCTCCCCACAGCTGGAGCTGCTCCAGTCTCCTCGGGTGCTGGGACTCTTCGTGTGGTGTCCTTTACTTCGTTCTTCTGTCCATTCTACAGACTCTTATTCCAAATGGCAAGTTACTTTTTATAAAAACTATCTACATTTAAAATTGTCATTTTTCTCCAACTTTTTATTGTGCAAATTTTCAAACCTACAGAAAAGGTGGAAGGAGAACGTTGAGGACGTGGACCCCCTCGCCTGGCAAACCACGTTTCCGGGTCCTTCCCTCCGGGCTCGCGCTCTTCTCTCCCCTGAGCCTTGTGAAAGGTCGCTGCCCCCGAGGCCCTTCCCGTGGGCCTGAGGCTGTTCCGCCGCCCGGCTGCAGGGCCTTTAGCACAGCTGAGAACTCTTTTTTTTTTTTTTTTTTTAATATTTTATTTATTTATGTGACAGAGAGAGAGAGGGATCACAAGCAGGCAGAGAGGCAGGCAGAGAGAGAGGGGAAAGCAGGCTCCCTGATGAGCAGAGAGCCCGATGCGGGGCTCGATCCCAGGACCCTGCGATCATGACCTGAGCCGAAGGCAGAGGCTTTAACCCGCTGGGCCCCCCAGGCACCCCCCAGCCGAGAACTCTGAACATCAGTGTCCGTGCGCGTTCAGACCCCACATCCACCCGCGGTGCTGTTCGGAGCCTCTGGGTTGTCTGTAGGGTCCACCACACTCCGGGCCTGGGTGGTCTCTCTCTTTAGTCTTTCACCTGGAAGAGTCCTCTTGCCAGTTTCTGGGAGTGGATTTAAATGATGACAACTAACTTTTCTAAAATGTCCAGGGCACTGGACTCGTGGCCGTGTCACCATCTGCCTTTACTTGAGTCTCAGGAGTGGTTTGGGCGAACCTGGCTAGTGTAAACGTCCCGTAGCCTCAGGAGGCTCGCACTGACGCTCCTAACTGCCGCTCCAGCGTCCAGGGACCTTTTCCCATCGTGTCGATTCATAATCGGTTGGACGGACTGTGAGAGCCCGTGAACATCCCGCCCCACGCCCTTTCTGAAGCGCTTGCAGCTTTCATTCGTGGTTTTTCCCACGTGGGTTATTGCCTGAGTGTTTGCCAAGCGGTGACTGTCTCACTCTGTTTGTGAGCTGCTACTTCATCTGCTGAAAACGCTTTTCCCTGTGTTCCTTTTTAAAAAGTACTATAGATCGTTGTTAGTGCCAAGTTATAATCCAGAACCAATACAAGGTTATTCTTAGTCCTTTTGAAGCTCAACTTATCCCAGATTTGGCCACTAAGAGCTCCTTCAGTCTGATTTCGGGGGCTTTTTGACATGTCTGCATCCTTCTTGAGCTCTGCTTTACCTTCTGGCACAGTAATATCCATGCCAAGCTCATAGACTTGTTTTCTTGTCCTAGCTCTGGACCAGTCCTTTCTCCAGGAAGCTGAGTTCCTCTTTGTGGTAGTGGCGTTTAGGAAATGAATCTGAGGGCTGGATGTGCTCATTGCCAGTGCTGGGGGGCGCGGTGGGGGGTCATTACTTCAAGGCCTTGTTAGCAGATGGAGCTAGTGAATGTATTTTTTTAAATATATTTTTTAAAGATTTTATTCATTTGACAGCGAGCATGAGCACGAGCTGAGGGGGGTGCAGAGGGAGAAGGAGAAGCAGACTCCCTGCTGAGCAGGGATTCCCAACACGGGGCTCAATCCCAGGGCACTGGGATCATGACCACAGCTGCAGACAGACACTTAACCAACTGAGCCACCCAGGCATCCCTGTATTTTTAAGAAATTACATGTTCTGGGGGCACCTGGCGGGCTGAGTCGGTGGAGCTTGTGACTTGATCTCGGGGTTGAGTTCAAGCCCCATCGTAGGTTAATTAAAAAAAAAAAAATTACAAGTTCCAAGGGTAGATGACGTCCCCCTCCCCGCGGCCTCCATCTTCCAGCTTAGAGCCAGGAGGCACCGGGGCCTAGCGGTAGCCGGGAAAGAGGACCGGTTCCTGGCTGTGCCCAGAGCCGGCGGGAACGCCGCGGGGGTGTTGTGAGACGGGCTCCCCGGGAGTCCGGCCGCACGGCCCCCTGGGGGCTGCTTAAACGGAAAGGCCACAACGTGCTGACAGCCACGAAGACAGGTGCCTGCGTGGCCGTGGCCCTCGTGTCCCCTGAGCTGCGCACCTGTTCCTTGAGATTCTGCCTGTTTGATAAGTCCCCCGTCTCTTGGCCTCTGGAGGGGCTGGCGTCGGGACATCGCCCCGCCTGCGGCTGCCGAGAGCCGGACTCGCTCCGGGGCACTGCTCTGGCTCCTCCAGAATCGGGAGGGTGGAGTTTCGAGGCGGCCGATGCAGTGTTCTGTGGGGGCCGGGCGGTCTGTTTTCCCCTCCACTTACCTCTTTTCAAACGTTTCAGGTCTACGAAGCCATCGACACGAGAGATGGGGCGTCCTGCGCAGAGCTGGTGTCCTTCAGGCACCCTCATGTCGCCAACCCGCGGCTTCAGGTGGGCGCACGGGCCACGCTCGCGGTGCACCCTAAGAGAGGCTGGGAGCTGGGGTCCGGAGGAGACGAACGCTGCCACTCTTCTGAAAATCGTGAAGTTCACCGGCGGCGTCTGCTCTCCCAGTTCGTTTCCCGGGCGCCGTGTGTTCGCACCGGGCCGCGGCGGCTCGCGCCCTGCAGTCAGCGCCACGTGACCCCCTGAGCCTCAGAGACACGCGGTGTGTGGCGAGGTCGTCCGAGGTCATCCAGCAGACAGGCGGTGGGCTAGGCTCTAGGCCTGTCTGTCCCCAAAGCCCACAGAGGTGCCCTGTTAGAGGTAAAGCCTCGTGGGGCGGAGCCACGTCTGCTCGTCCCTGTGCCGTGTGCGCCGCGTGCGCCCAGCTGGCCGGGTCAGCGGGTCTAGCGCCTGCAAAGCCAGCGGTATTTCCCGTCTGGCCTCTTGCAGAAAGCATTTCCCAAACCCTGCTCTAAACCGTAAGTGTCCTTGGTTTAGCAGAGATGGTAGGCCAGCCCTGTCTTCTGTAGAAAGTATTCTTGGCATTTTGGGAAGTCCCATTTCCTCACTGGTTCCCACTGGGGTATTGGAGTGTGGTCCTGTCGGGGCGCGGTTTGCCTTCTGAAAGAAGCAGGAGCTCTGCACACTGGCTCAGTGCGTAGGCCGCGCTCAGACCCGCTCAAGCCGCTTGTGGAGTAGAAGCAGCTCTTCCTAGAATTGGGGGCTCCCCAGGTGGCCGTCCTGTGCGACAGTGTTGAAAACCATTGCTCTAAGGGGCTCGCTGGCCACACGTCCCTCGGCCAGTGGCCTGTGCTTCCCGTCGCACCACCGGGGGCGGATCTATCATCCCGTTGTAATCCGAGGCCGATCCCCGCTGACCTCCCAGGTGGCGTTCCGCTCACTAGTGGCTGTTGTCTGCCTTAGTTGCTGCACCAGGGACGGTGGAGTAGGGGTGCTTCTGCTGCGGCCTTTCCCTTCCCACACGCACGCACGGGGACATGCCTGTGTATTTACTGCCTCATGGGCCCCTTCAATTCTCTGTGCTCTGAGCCACGAGACCCCCGTGGCTCTCGTCTGATCCAAAATCTGGCCATCAAGAGGGAAGAGGACGCTGGAGATAAGTGTCAGCTAGCCTGGCCCAGGGCGCAAAGCAGGCGGCTCTGTCCCCAGGAGGTGAGGAGGGGGATTCTGCACACGGCCTCCCCTCTCCCTCATGCCACCTTCCGTACTGAGCAGCACACAGTAGCTGCTGCATAAGTGCGTCTTCACTGGCCAGCTGTTAAATACGGAAGTCTCGCGGAAGTGCCCCAAGTATTTCTTAGACTGCGGTAGGCACAGCTGGCGTGTTTGCGGGGTGCCCCGCACCCCGCCACGGGCCGTGGACGACATATGTGTGAGTGCACGAGGGCCGGCGTGGCCGCTGATCCCCTTAACTGTAAAGCCTACGTTCTTTTGACAGCTGCGTCTCAGTCTCTTGGCGCATTGCATTCTTTGGCTGGCTTTTAATTTTATTTTTGTCATTTTTCGTCTTACCATTTAGATGGCCTCCCCGGAAGAGAAGTGTCAGCAGGTTTTGGAACCCCCTTATGACGAGATGTTTGCTGCTCATTTAAGGTAACCCCCTGGGGAGGATAAAAATAAGGCAAATCTGGAAATTGCTGAATCAATGAGGGATTTTATTTAACATCATCTTAGGCTTGATGGGCCCCTGGGTGGCTCAGTCGGTTGAGCCTCTGACTCTTGGTTTTGACTCAGGTCATGATCTCAGGGTCATGAGATTGGGCCCCGTGGGGGGCTCTGCCCTCAGCGGGGAGTCTGCTGGAGATTCACCCCCTCCCCCCTCCCTCCCCTTCTGCCCTTCTCCCCACTCGCACGCATACGCTCTTTCTTTCTCTCTAAAATAAGTAAATAAATAAAATCTTTTTAAAAAAGCACATCATCTTAGATTTAGAACAATGGATAATTTGCAAAGAAAAGTGCGTTTGTTTTTTGGGGGTTTTTTGGTACTTTTTTTTCATTTAAATTCAGTTTAGTTAACATATAGCGTAGTATTAGTTTCAGAGGAAGAGTTCAGTGATTCATCAGTCTTAACACCCAGTGCTCATTCCATCACGTGCCCCCTTGAATGCCCGTCCCCAAGTCACCCCATCCGCCTACCACCCTCCCCTCCAGCAACCTTCAGTTTGTTTCCTAGAGTTAAGAGTCTCTTATGGTTTGTCTCCCTCTCTGATTTCGTCTTGTTTTGAGAAAAGTGTATTTTTAATTTCACTTTGGTAAAGCCTATGAAAATTTTCTGAAGTTTAAAATACTTTACTTTTTTTTCAAGATTTTATTTATTTATTTATTTGACAGAAAGAGAGAATACACGCAGGGGGCAGGGGCAAAGGGAGAAGCAGGCTCCCCGCTGAGCAGGGAGCCCAACACAGGGGATTCCATCCCAGGACCATGACCTGAGCCAAAGGCAGATGCTCAACTGACTGAGCCACCCAGACACCCTTAAAATAAGTTTTTAATAAAATTTCTTTCATTTCAAAGATCACATAGGCTTTTAAAACTTAAAGGCAGATCGTGGTCACGCGTATGTACGTCACGCTCCTCACGGTGGCTGCATAGCGGTCCTGTGTTGGGGGACGTCCGGCTCACCACTGACTGGTGTTTTCCGAGGAAACGTGCCTGTGTTTTCACCTCTTGGCCTTGCCGCGGGTGGAGTGAGAGCACGCCTGCGCGGAGCACGCCGCGGCCCTGCTTCTCGGGGACACCCTGTGTCGGCCGTGCTCCCCGTCGGAGGGCGGGCCGGGCAGAGCCCAGGCGTCGGGTCGCCCTCCTGCCTGCGCGCCTCCAGGGCTTCCTTCTCCGGAGAAGGCGGGGTGCCGCCGGGCTCCTGGGAGAGGGAGGCTCCCCGCTCTTTCCTGGCTCCGCGCGGTGTGTTGGCACTCCAGATGCGGCGAGCGGAAACTGGAGGGCCGTGCCCGGCCGGGACCAGTGCCGGGCGCTGAGAACCCGCGGCAGGGCCCCAGAGCGTCCCGTGGGTTTCCTCTCCCCCAGCCCGTTTCCGTTCAGAAGTCACCGGCGTGCTTCTCGTCGTCCTTCCGGCTCCTGTAGCTTGTGGCAGGACGGGCGGTGCGCTCGGGCTCCCCGGGGGGCAGGAGGGGGGGCAGGGGGGCTGGCTCGCAGCTCCTGCTGCCTGTGTCCTCAGTCCGCGGTGTTTCCTCCGCAGATGCACCTACGCGGTGGGGAACCACGATTTCGTCGAGGCCTACAGATGCCAGACTGTCATCGTCCAATATCTTTGTCGTTTGCGTTAGGGTTCAGTCGTGTTTGAGGTTTAAGATCTGGAGACGTCGGGCCACTTTCACTCGTACCTTTAACTAGAAGGGAACTGAAACTAACTTTGGGAGAGAAAATCATTTCGCTGTTTCATTCAGGTGCTTAAATTTATCCTGGGCCTTAAGACTGTTGTCCGGTTACCAGTACAGTGACAAAGAACGAGGGTGACGATGAAAGGTTTTACTGAGCTTTCTTGTAAATAGTCGTATTTCCTTTAAAGCATTAAGTTTAGCTACAGGGACTAGTTTGGCAAAATATGAGAACTCCAAACTCCAGGCACAGATGGACAACAGTGGACTCCACACATCATCACTGAAGTGTGGTCAGTAAAGACCTTGATGCGCCAGCGTCTGCTTTACGTCGTTTAAGTAGTATCTCCTAGTTATGACCTCAGTCACTGGATGTTGTAGTGTTTATGTTAATCTCTGGATTTAGTCTGCTTATTTTTTAACTTTTTTATTTAAATATACAAAGAGAGAGTTGGTTACTAACTAGGTTAGTCTCCTTTGAATTTAAGAATTCTGTAATCAAGGAAATAAAACTTTATACTACAGAATCTAAAGCCTATTATATATGTGATTATCTGGGTTCAGAAAAACCAAATAAAATGCTTGAAGTTACCACTGAAGAAAATGTTAACAATAGTCTCTTACTTTGGAGAAAGTGTGTATAAAAGTAAATATATTTACTGTATTAACACCTAATGATATTCAGATACTTGTAATTTGTTTATTTTTTCTTCCAGAACTTCCCTCTGTGATATATAATCTTTTAAACTTAAAATTTAGAATACTTCGTATTTCCTATTATCATTTGTAGCGTTGCCTTAGATTTTGTACGTTGTTCCTTAATGTAGTACGTCATTCCTGCGTGCATTTCAAGCCCACAAAGAAGAAAACTGGTAAGTATGAACAGAAATCACTGGAAACTGCCGAATGGCTGGGTTTTGTTTTTTGGGGTTTTTTTCAGCAGAAGCTTTTTAAAACTTCAAATAGATGTGTTGTGTTTTCTGTGTGGATATTTGACGTCATGTGTCAACGTCGGGTAACGCCGACACGGATAGTGGGGTTTCCACAGTCAGTGGAAACGTTAGGTGGCAGGCCAGGAGTTTGCAGTGTGTTCACGTGAACACAAAGCCTTGTTCTTATTTCAGACCTTCTGTACCCCAGAATGTTTGTCAGTTGTCAGTTCTGAATTGACTTTTGATTTTAACTTGGATGAAAGGCCAGACGAGCTGCAGTTGGCGTGGAGTGACGGGAGTGAATATGCGGGAACGGGTTATTTTAAGTTCCTTGACAGACTGTTCATGTTAGGGTTTATTAACTGTAGGTAAATACTGAAATTGTACATATGCTAAAATAACAAGGCTTACAAATACCTTTTACTGAAGAAACAAAAATATCCTCTTTAAGTGAAGATCTCTCTTACACATAAGACCAATTCCACCAGCTAAATTAAAAAAAAAATCCTTTCATGACATTTTATCTATTACGTTTTCTGGGTCCTGTTAGAAGGTCTCAGTAACCCGCACCTTGCGATGATGGAGCTGCTTGGAGCGTGGTTGAAGGGAAGAAGGAGGTCCTCAGCGTGGGGAGGTGCCATCTGGGGCTGAGGGTCCTGCCGCACCGGGATCTCGGCCTCTGGGTGGGGAGTCCGGGGCTGTGGGTGAGGAGCTTCCGTGTCTGTTGGTCCGGAAGCCCCAGGGCCGCAGCCTGCCCTGACGGGAGGCGAGCAAGGCAGCAGGAGCCGCCAGATTCCGGAGGCGTGGTGGCCCCCTGTGGGGGGACAGGGGCCCTGGGTGTCGGCAACGGGCTCTCGGACCTCAGGCCTCCTCCAGTGTGCTTGCTTCTCTGCCCTGCAGGGCTCTGCCCGTCATGTATGCTGTAGCGCTCGACCTCCGAATATTTGCCAATAACGTGAGTTCACTTCTTGTCACTATTCTTTTAAAACTCAAACTCAGTTTCTATCCGTTGCTTAATTTCACGTCATTCTTCCAAAAGTTCCGTGGGTTAGGATGTGGGTTAGCACGTACAGTATAGAGAGTGCAAGGGCGGGAGTAGCCGGGCTACTTCTTCTGTCCGGGTTGGTGGGTTTACACACTGCGGGCGTAGAGGGAGGTTTTCTGTGTGTGTCATAAAGGGCGAGGCAGTAGCACGAGCTGTCCGCGTTCCCCTCCACTGCTCCGATGGGCTGAGCCCCGTCTAGAAGAATCCCGAAGGTAGATGCAGGCGGCAACCAGGGGGCTCTGGTGTGAGGAGGTAAAGACTCTGGATCTTACGGGGTCGGTGTGCCCTTGGGGGTCAGCATAAGGTGGTTTTAGAGCAGCAGTTCTGAACTCACACAGCTTTGTGGTTTTAAAAATGACAACTTCCCGTTCTGAACAAGGGGGAGTAGGTACACTCCTCCTTTCCATCCCGCTGGGGACTCTGAAGCCAGCACGGCTTGCTGAGCAGCAAGGGCTGGGTCTCCTGCATTTCCTTCTTGCCTGCTTTCGTGGACGGGGTCCCAGAGGAGCCTCAGATGCAGGAAGACCGACAGGCAGAGACGAGGAGGCCCCCAGGAGAGCAGGAGGGTGCCAGCAGCCCAGGACAGACCTCTTGAGCGGTCCCTGCCGCAGCCTCTCAAACTGTGCCGGTCCCCAGCCCTTCAGCAAGGCCCTCGGGGAGCTGGACCCAGCCCAGCCAGCGGCAGCTCCCCACCAGCTTGGCGTCCGCTGCTGACGCGAGATAACCAGGGCCCACGTGAGCTCAAGCCCAAGTATCCCTTACGGAGAGTCTCAGCCCAAACACCGGATGGTGGGGTTCCCTGACCGGCTCGCACCCCAGCCACCATGAATGAGCCTCAGGGAGAGTCACGAACACGCTGGGAACATGGAAGACATAGGTGGTCTCAGCAGAGAAATAGAAGATGTAAAGAAGTGTGATGGAAGTGTCTAGAACCAAAAAATACAACCTGAACGCAAATTAGGCTCCACAGAGCTTTGATTATACGTCTGTTTGTATTTACCGTGTTAAAAATTTTTAACCGAGATTTTAAAAAATGTTCATCTAAAATAATAAGCTTTTTATGTCGTAACATGACGTTTTAAGTAAAAAATAGCTATGTTTTCCAGGTGAACAAAAGGTGCTGAGGAGAGTGCCGGATGTTTGCATTTTAGTCTTAGAGAAGCCGCCTGCCCCCGTGTCCTGCAGCACGGTGTGGCGGCGCTCCCGCTCGAGGACAGGAGGATGCTCGGCCTCACGCAGGTGCCCGCGGCAAGGAGAGGAGTGTTTGAATAGCTTTTCAGAGAATTGGGGATACTCTCCGCTGTTCTAAAGCTCCAAGGGTAGTTGTTGAGGGGTAGTTAGGGTGTGGCCTCCAAAGCTTAGCAGGAAGCGTCTTCTGCTGTCGGAGCGGAACCCGCTGGTGTGTCCCGGCCTCTGGATGGGCCGTGTGCTCCCGTGGGAGCTTGTGGCGTCAGACGGTGATCGTTTGGGAAGTTTTGGTTCACCGAGTTATGGAGATGTTCCAAATGTGTACGCGATTCATTGGGTTAAAAAACGCCAAGCTGGAAAAACTCCATTTGTTAATGTCTCCAGTGGCCTTATCTGAAAAGTTTTGGAGTAATGAGATGCTGCCAAGTTCATGGTGATTGATACAAGTTATCCAAAATTCTGAATTTTTTTTTTTTGAGAGCACAGATGTCGTTGGCCCCAAATACTGTCAGTTGTCTGCTTGGGGTTGGTGGGGGTGTTTCACCCACTTTCGAGCGAATCGTCCCTGAGGTACCGTCTCCTGGGCCGCCTTGCTCGTCTGTCGGTCGCTGGTTCCGGCGCTCGCTCCCAGCTCCAGCGGCCTCCCAAGCGTTTTCCTGGAGAGAACCACACTGTCATTTCGTCACAGAGGATGTTAGATGGTTGTATGGTCAAGAACCAAGACTTAGCACTTACTGTGTCGTCAGGACAGTTTGAAGTGAACTCGGTGGTTGACGGCAGGACCGCACGGGGTGACGTCAGGGTCAGTGTTGCCGCTTCACGTCGCTGTCGCTGGAAAGGCCCCCGTGGTTTCACCGACTGCTGTTCTCACGTCATCGGTGCAAATGACAATAAAGAGACAAATAGCAGCTCTGTTGCTGGGGTCATGAAAATAGTTTTGCCTGCGTGGGTCACGTGCACGCGTTTGGACGGTTCCCGAGGGTTCGTAGACCGTGCATTAGAGCCTGGAGCCCGCGGGTCCCAGGAGCAAGGGGGAGCCAGACCTTGGGCGTGTGTTGGGAGTGTGTGTTCTGGGGTTCTGACTGGCCGTGGGCGGGGGCGGGACGTGAGGCCGCGGGGACAGGCTCCGGGAGGGGCGCAGGGCACAGGCTGACCTCCCAGCTTGAAGCGGTTGACGGGAGTTGATGCGGGTAAGAGTCAGGATACGGTATGATTTCTCCTTTTTTCACAACAGTAACATCAGCTAGAAGATTTCACCACAGCCGCCTGGGACTTCGACCCTTGGTTGTAGCCCTTTTCGCTTCTAGCAGGAGCGGAGGTTTCTTTCCCACTAAGGAATCGAGAGGAAATGAAACATGTTTGTGTTCCATCAGGCAGACCAGCAGTTGGTGAAGAAAGGCAAGAGCAAAGTCGGGGACATGCTGGAAAAAGCGGCCGAGCTGCTCATGAGCTGCTTCCGCGTCTGCGCCAGTGACACGTGAGTGCGGCTTCGGGGGCGGCCGCGCCGGCGGGCACGTCCGGGTTCCTCCCGCACGCGTGCGGCCCCCACGGTCGTTCCGATGGGCTTGGCTAGCCGGCTGCTGCGGCCGGGCGGTGAGAGGGAGAGAAGGCCGCGTGTGACATTTGCCAGGCACAGCGTCTGCGGAGCCCCTGGGTCCCACGGCTCCCGGGCCCGAGCCCCGCCCGCCAGGAACGCGCCCCAGCGGCTTGCGCTGCGAGCAGCCCCGCGGATGCTCGGCTCCAGCTGTCTTCACTCGGTCTTCCTTTCTGCGTGCTAGACGGAGAATTCTAGATAGACCGCGTTTTTGGCTAGCGTTCTCGCGGGCCGTTCCTCCAGGTGTCCGTGCTCCCAGTGTGGGGCGAGTTCTCGCCTCTGGCTGCGCCGCCTCTCTGTGTCTCCCGCCGTGGGACCCCGTCCTGCCCTGAACTGGAGCTTCTCCATCTCTGTGCTGCTGTGTTTGTTAGATCTTTCCAGGGGTGGTGGTTACATCCTTCCTTCCCTCCTTTTTGTCCGCATTCTGTCTCTGAGACGCCAGGCACACGTGTGTTAGACTGAGTGTCCCACCACAGACGCTGGGGCCCTGTGTCCCCCTCCCAAGCCGTATGTGTTTATCGTGGGATAACTCGCTTTCTTGATGTGACACCCAAAACACGGTAACCTCGGGAAAAATAAACCAGACTTAAAAAGTTAAAAACTTTTGTGTTTTAAAGGGTGCCGTCAGCAAGGGAAAACAGCCATAGAAGGGGGGAAACTTCTGCAAACAGTGTAACTGCCAGTAACCTGATCCAGAATGCGTGAGGACAAGTCCTCTAGTTACGCGAAGGACCTGGCTAGACATCTCTGCGAAGAAGGCAAATGGCCAGTAAACGCACAGACACCCTTAGCCAGCAAGAGCTGCGAGCGAGAACCGCAGCAGGCCCCCTTCCTGCCCAGCAGCGCGGCCAGCACCGCGCTCAGCGTCCCCGGGACGTGGCGGGCAGGGGCGGGCACCCCGGCTTTGCACAGCAGCCGGGGGGGGGCGGGTCAGAGAGACCGGTCGCCGGGGTTCCAGTGTTTTGTGTGTTTTCTATCGTCTGCGTGTTGATTTGAGGTCACAGCGCTAGTGAGTGAGGAGAGTCCTCGAGGAGCCAGAACAGGACTGTGGTTTTACACGCTGACCCAGTTTGACACTGAGTGTTCCTCCACGGGAGGGACTGAGGGATGGTCTCAGTGGATTTCTGTGTCCCCGGCTTGCGAGCAGCCTGCGGTTCCACACTGGCGTGTGTGTTTCCTGTGCTTCGACCCTGTGCCCTGGGATTTCGTGTGCGGCAACCTGCTGCTGGCCCCCCGCTCCGGTGCCCCGTCTGTGGGGGCGCACGCTGCGCCTGAGAAGAGCCGCGGCCGGCGCGGATACACGGCCAGCTCCGCTGCACGCTGTGCCCTCACGTGTCGTGAGGACCCTCGGGCGTCTGACATGTGGACAGAACTGCACAGGGAGCACCCGCGCACCCACCCCGTGCACCGTTGGCTTTTCCTGTGCGTGCCGCCTGCTGTCCGTTGACGCAGCTTTCCTTCTGCGCGTCCGGCAGTTTTCTGTCTCCTCGGTGCCCCGGAAGGTGCCGCGTCCGGCAGAGACTCCCCTCAGGGCCGCGGCTTCCCCTTTGTAGTTAGACGTAAAATTTATTGGCACCGATTCACACGGATCTTGACTGTTTTGACAAGTGTGTGCCCGTGTGTGACCTGACCCCTCCCGAGGCTGAGGACATTGTCATCAGGCCGTCCCCTTCCCAGGCGGACCCTCAGCACGGTTCCGGTCTCCCGTTGGTGACCACGCGCGCTGGGTCTCGCTCCGCGTTGCCGTGGGTTTCCGTAGTTGGGCTCGAGCACACATCCCGCTGGGAGTGACCGCCATCGGCTGCCCCCGTGCTTTGGGCTGTCGTCTGTCGTCACTGTAGTCAGACCTCTGCTCTCGGCTGGTTTGGGTTCACAGGCGCGGCCTGAGCCGTGGGCTTTTAGCTCACGGTAGTAATTTTGTTTAGGCAGATTTGCGTGTGTGTGATTTACAACTACGCATTTGCCGTGTAACTGAAAAAGCGCTGCTTTCCCGCAGGCGGGCCGGCATCGAGGACTCTAAGAAGTGGGGGATGCTGTTCCTGGTGAACCAGCTCTTCAAGATCTACTTTAAGGTGTGGGTCCGTGGGGGCGCCTCACGCACCCCGTCTCCCCGAACGCCGTCTCCGCACCGGCCTCCACGGCCTCGCCGGGAGGGGGGCCTCACCTGGCTGCATCCAGCCGGGGGCTGAGCGCCTGCCAGGTGTAGGGACTGTCGCAAGGGCTTTGCACGCAGTCCTGTTCGAGCCTTCGGTCGACGAGGGGAGCGCTGCACCTCCCGGGGAGAGCCCGGGCCAGCGTCCCAAGCGGGTGCCCACCGGGGGGCCCTGGGCTGTCCCGTGAGGGGCCCCCCTCTCCCCCGCCAGGGTAACCACGGGCTACGGCGCAGGTGGCGGGGGGCAGGGCGAGAGGTCCTCCCGGTAGTGCGGAGCTGTCCGGGCGAGGGGCCGCCGTGGGGCGCCGGCAGCTGGCCCCGGGGCCCTTGGTGTGTTCCGCACTGTGCAGCCGGTGCTTCAGCGTCCCTGAGGAAGCGGTCGGTTCCGACGGTGGGGCCGACTCTTGCTCGCGCCGGGGGAGCGGGGCGGGCGCGCGGCTCCCACCTGCACCGTGCTGCTGAGTGCCGCGGGGCCCCGGCCGTTGCAGATCAACAAGCTGCACCTGTGCAGGCCGCTCATCCGCGCCATCGACAGCTCGAACCTCAAGGACGACTACAGCACCGCGCAGAGGGTGACGTTCAGGTACTATGTCGGGCGCAAGGCCATGTTCGACAGCGACTTCAAGCAAGGTGGGTTGGTAGCCGCTGCTGCCGGTGGTTTCAAGACCCTGGATCCAGAGCTGCGTCTGAGAGCGCCCACGGCCTCCTAGCGGGACGTGAGGGGGCGAGCGGGGGCCCCGTCCCGCTGTCCCATGTGTGCGCGCGCCCGTTTGTCCGAAGTGCAGGAAGCCCGTGCTGGGTCTCTGGCATCCCAGCCAGAGTCGCGGTTACCGCGGCAACTTGCTCGTGGGAGGCGACTCGGCACCACCGTTCTTCTCTGGAGCGGGAGTGACGGTCCTCGCCCGGTGCTGTGCCTTTGTGGCGGCCCGGGATCCGGGACGGGGAGCCCACGGCTGCGCCACTGGCGTCTGCATCAGACACCCCAGGGGCCGCCGGAGTGGAGGGTCTCTGTGTGGCCCGGGGCTCAGGCACTGCCGGTCCGAGTGACACTTTCCAGAAACCACGGCACTGGGCATGTGTGTGCTGACGTCTCAAGGAGGACACCAAGCCGCGTCGTTTCTTTTCAACTTTGTGATGAGCTGGCGTGCGGTGGTTCTGTGCGGTCTCCCCTGCTGTCCGCGGACCACACTCTGTAAACTCTTGCCCTCCGCAGTCGTGTGCACGTGAGGCCCTGGGCCTGGAACAGCTTCCCTCTCCACATCCTCGGGCCGCGAGCGCTCCGACAGCGGGGGGGTGACCGCTGCCACGGGGCGTGCCCGGGTTTCTCCTCCGCGGGCTCGTGCCGACCAGCCTCGCTTTCCTTCACGGAGGTTCTAATAGACCCACGGCTTTTGAACAAGGGCTGTCCTCCATGATTCTCCTGTCTTTTTTTTTTTTTTCTTAAAATAGAAAGCCTAAGAATAGAAGCTTTTAAATTATATATTTTTGAAGTTTATCAAGGTATGGATAATGTTTTTCCTCCAAAGACTTCTTGGGTAGTAGTTTTGAATACCTAATATAGCAATTCAGCAAAAAATGATTCATAAGTGATCACTATCACGGAGTTGATAGATTATTATTACTAGTAGTGGGAATTGATGGTTCCTGAGACCGCGGGGTGTCGGGGGTGTGATGGGAGGACGCGGTGTGGGCGGGCCCTCGGTGAGCGCGGTGTGCCTTGTCTCTGCAGCAGAGGAGTACCTGTCCTTTGCCTTCGAGCACTGCCACCGCTCGAGTCAGAAGAACAAAAGGATGATTCTCATATATTTGCTTCCAGTAAAAATGCTGCTGGTAAGTGATTCTACTCCACGTCTCCAGATCTCGGGGCTCGCTGAAGAGGTTGCTAGAGATTGAAAAATGTAGCAGGTCATGCGCAGCTGCCATAGTCTGAGCTGCGTGAGCACACCCCAGAAATAGGCGATGAGCCACTTGCCGTGTGGCCTGAGCCATTTAGCTCCACGACTGACACTTTCTCTGAGAAGGATCTGCCTCAGATAAAATGAGTGCATATTCTCTTCCCCCTAAAAATCTGAATTAATAGAAATGGATCAAGCAGGCAAGGAAAACGTCATGCAGCCTGTCCATAGGTCAGGCCCTCTTATTTAGTCACCCAAAGGTGATTTGATACTTGAAATGACAAGTAACTAGTAAGTTAATTGACCAAAACTTTCTTAAAGTGATAGAGCTTCCTTTCCTCCCACTTAAAATTTTTAAAAAATTACTCGAGCAACACACACTCATGGCCCGACCCGAAGAGCTCAGGGTAGCTTGTAATGGAAAAGCAACAAGTTGTACCTGCCTCCCCACGTCCGACCCAGCTTCCCAGAAATGGCTACTTGTAAATGGCTCAGCCGATTCTTCTGGAAGGCGTTTCCGAGTTCCCAGCCCTTACACCAGCCCGTCTTCCGCCATCTCTTCCCCTTTGGATGCGAGCCGCGAGGCCCCTGGGGCTCTGGCTGCCAGACCCACGTTGTTTGTCACCTGTTTCCGAAGAAACAGGTTGCAGGTTTTTAAGACGTGACTCCCCGATAGTGATTTTATCACCGATAATTCTGTTAAAAACGAAAGGCTCTTACGCGGGGAAACGGGCGCTCTGTCTCAGGGTCACATGCCGACCGTCGAGCTGTTGAGGAAGTACCATCTCATGCAGTTTGCCGAGGTGACCAAAGCCGTCAGGTACCGTGGCCTCTTCACCCCAAGTCTCCCACGCGGCGTGCCGGGGCTCGTCCTGGGCTCTAGTCTTCCTGAGTTGTGTGCACGTCTCTCCCACACCCAGCGAAGGCAATCTCCTGCTCCTGAACGAGGCCCTGACGAAGCACGAGACCTTCTTCATTCGCTGTGGCATCTTCCTCATCCTTGAGAAGCTGAAGATCATCACCTACAGGAACCTTTTCAAGAAAGTGTAAGCCGAGCCTTTCCTTCTCACTACGTCTCAGTTCTCGGCAGGACTCAGCTGCCGCGCTGTGACGGTCGATGACCGCCGCGAGACGGGGCGCGTGCCGTGTGGACGAGGCCCCAGCCCTGCCCCGAGCTGGTGCAAATGCAGTCAGACCTCCGGGCCCACCTGAGGCCGTCGGCTCGGTGGCCTCCGCCAGCCTGCAGGCACACGCGCTGGCCTCAGGGGTCCTGCGTTCTGTCCCAGCGAGTGGGACAGGTGCCGTCTCCTTTATTCATAACCGGCGGAGCCGGCCCGCCACTCCTGCTTGTCAGAGTTGAATTCTGCGTCCGTCCCTTTTCCCAGCTGCGGGTAGTATGTCCAGAGTAGCGAGGGCCACGCATCCTCAAATCCATAGGGCGCGGCTCGCGTGGGGGATGCCCTGATCGCAGAGACGTCAGAACGTGGGTCACGTGCCTCTTGGACTCTGAGAGGAGTGTGGGGTGGGTGTGGACACGTAGAGCTGCGCCAGGGTCCTGTTTTCCCTCCTGACTTGGGACACCGTCTCGGCCCCCGGAGTGCCCGCGTCCCGTCGGTAACCCGTGTGGCCCTGTTCTTGCCCCTCCCAGGTACCTGCTGCTCAGAACGCACCAGTTGTCTCTGGACGCCTTCCTGGTCGCCTTGAAGTTCATGCAGGTGGAAGACGTGGACATTGACGAGGTCCAGTGCATCCTGGCCAACCTGATCTACATGGTGAGAGGCCCCTGCCCGGCCGGCCGCGGCTGCCGCTCGAGGCTCTCCTGGAGCGCCGTGGCCATTTGTCGCGGCCTTTCCCGTTGGAGCCGGCGCTGTCCCCGGACGTGACCGTGCCCTCCAAGGGGCCGCGGGCGGGCGGACGTCCGCTGTGTGTCCCTGTTGTGCAGCGTCTCTGCACTTGTCCGTGTGTTTGGAGCAGACCGCTGACGCGCGGGGCTGAGGCGGGCTGCGCCGGCACAGCTGTCGTGACCCCGGCCCCCTCTGTCCCCCCCCCAGGGCCACATCAAAGGCTACATATCCCATCAGCACCAGAAGCTGGTCGTCAGCAAGCAGAACCCGTTCCCTCCGCTGTCGACCGTGTGTTGACGGGTCCCGCAGCCCGAGGACGGGAGAGCTGGCCTCCTGCACCCGCGCACGTGGGCTCGGTCCCGGGCCACGGCGGCGTTGTCTGCGGCCGGACTCCGCGGGGCTCGTCGGCCGGCGCACACGCCGCCTGAACCCTCCGTGCCTGCAGCGGACAGCCGGCTGTCCCCGCCGGGGCTGGGGACGCGTCCGCGAGGGGCTCTGGCTCACCATTCACGAAGGTTATGTAGCATTTCCTATAAAACGTCATCCCGAGTTTATACAGACGGCATGTTCTTTTATCTTCTTAACACGCGGCATTTTTATACGTTGTTAGAACATTGTACAGAATTAAAATGCTTGGTTAACTTAAAGCTTCTCTTTTCAAAATGAATTTATTTTGATAATTTCCACGTTTTGCAGCTGCCCTTTTCCGGAATATGTGCATTTCCCCTGTTTGTGCAGAACTTACTCAAGAAGAAGGCGCCCTGGGCTGTCTCAGCTTATTTTCTCAGCCTTAGCCAGGCTGAGAGCCGCTCCCTCCTTGTGCAGAGAAGCTGCTGCGGGCCGTGGTTCCCGCTCACGCGGGCCGAGCCCCGGACGTCCTCGAGCAGCTCCTGCGCCCGCCCCACACTTCCCGACCGGCCACCCCTGGGCGCGCTGGCAGGGAGCCGGGTTTGCTCGCGCGTCCACACTGTGCCTGGGGCTCGCGGGGAGGTGACCCCTGGAGGCACGTTGGCGCTGGGCTCGGGCTCCCTGCTCCAGTCCAGGAGGGCCTCACCTGCCGCTGCTCCCGCCTCTTTATGGTCTGGAGCGGGTTCCCAGAGCCAGTGTCTCAAAGGGACCAGCCTACCTCCTGAGTCACCGTGTCCCCTCTGCCCCAGGCACATCCAGATTCCAGCTGAGGGACGTCCGCTCTCTGGAGGGCGTGTGTAGAGCATGTGCCGGGCATTTCTGGCCGCCAGGCGCTCGGCCTCTGGGGCACCTCTCCTCGGCCAGCTACCGGAGCAGGACGCTGTGGCCGCCGGGCAGGCCCGGGGTCACTGTGCACCGGGCCCGTGTGGGGGCGGGGACGCTGCCGCCCCGTTCTCCTGGGCGTGAGGAAAGGCGAGCTGGCACTGCTGCCCCGGGACACCCCGCAGCCTAGTGTGGAGCGGGTTCCCCCAGTAGCGGGTGCTCCTTGGAGCCGTGAGCAGTGCCCCCGAGGGTCTGCGGTTGGCTGCTCCTGCCGCGGAGGAGACCTCGGGTTTGGTGGCTCTGTTTGGCCTCGTCCTACGTGCGGTGGCGTGCCTCGGGTGCCTGGACACAGAGCCCTCGCCCCTGCGGCTGGTCCACAAGGCGTCGGGGGAGCAGGCCTCACCTCTGCGCGGTGGCAGGCGGTCTGACCCTTGTGACAGTCCCTCTTCTTGAACTGGGCTCGACTGCTCGCTGGAACCCTGCCAGTAAGTTCCGGGGGAGAGGACAGCGGGGCTTTGGTTCGCGGGCGCCAGGGTCGCAGCTGCGGGCCACGCCGGCGACACGGGAGGTGGCCAGAGCCGGGCTTGCCGTGGGAGCAGTGCTGTGCACGCTCGCAGGCCGTGCCTCCTGACCTTAATGGTAGTACGAAACCGTGCCGCCCTGCCCGGTCGCCTGCGTCGGTTGAGCATGTGTTTTTGCCGGGTCCTTTCTGGGAAACGGGCCGGCACGTCTGCAGATCGACCCCCAAATGTTTCATTCTGGGGTGAGGCAATACTATCAGAAACCGAGAACGTACGTGGTGTGTTTAAGAATCGTGACACTCGGGGCGCCTGGCGGGCTCAGTCGGAGCGTGCGACGCTCCATCTCAGAGTTGTCAGTTCGAGCCCCACGTGGGGCACGGAGATTGCTTAAATAAGTAAGTTTAAAGAAAAAAATGAATCAAAACACTAAAATATCTGAACCGTGTTTGAACTCTCTATTTCACTCAAAAGAATACTTCAGTCAACATTTTTAATCCCTTAAAAAAGCCCTCTCTCCGGCAGGCCGTGGCCCCCCCCCGGCGGTGCGTCTGCGGGTGGAGCGGCGGGCCTGCAGCTGCCCCTGGCTCCCCCGGGACAGGCGTGGTGGGCAGCCGCGGGCGCTGGCGGGGGAGCAGACGTCGGCGATCACTCCGATGTTGTGACGTTTCCCGCCCTTTGCTCTCGTGGGCCCGTGCGGTGCGCCCCGCGGGAAAGCCGCTTTGGGGCCGCACCGCACTCCCGTGTCTGCTCGCCTGAGCCGCAGAGACGGTGGACGGTGCCTGCGGTGCGCTCTCCAGCTTGCCATCCACCCTTCTGGGGAGCAGCTGCCGTTGCTGTTTCGAGACGGAGGCACCGTGATGCCAGCAGCCCGCCGAGGGTCACCGGGCGGCTTCGGGAGCAGAGCAGAGAGGCGCAGCCGTGAACCCGCGGCCTTCCCACCTCGTGCTCCTGAGCCTTTGGGCGGGATTGCCCTCGGGTTTCGTGGCCTGTGGGCCCTGGCCCCGTGCCCTGCGTGGCTGCGGCGTGGCCGCGGGGGCTTGGAGAAGCAGCCCCTCTGGGCAGGAGCTTCCCGGCTGTCCTTGGCTCTGCGGGCCAAGGCCGGGTTCGCGCGCTGCCGCGGAGCTAGTCGGGGACATAGCCAGTTTGGCTAAAGCCTTGGGCACGTGGGGAGGCGGGTGGGACGGGGAGCTGGACCGCTGGCAGGTCCCTGCTGAGCCCCCTCCGCGCGCCGGCGTCTGGCCGGGTGCTGGGAGCTGAGCGGGAAGCCAGACTCGCGGTCCTGGGTGGCCGGCCGTGTGGGGCCAGGACCTCATCAGTCTCCCCTCACGGTGAACCAGGGTTCCAGGCAGAGCGTAAGTCTGGGGGCTGCAGAGAAGCCGTCCGTCAGACACCAGGAGGACCAGACGGCAGGGCCAGCGAGGGCGCGAAGCCACTTCCCCACCGGGGCGGGGAGGGAGGGTCGGCGTCAGCTCGGGAGCCGGAGGGACGGGAAGTGGGAGCATTTCAGACGGAGGCAGAGGACGGCAGGGAGCAGCCTCACGGTTCTGAGACCTGCCCATGGGGGACAAAGGGGGTGGACGAAGGACAGGAGCCCCCAATTTCCAGCTGGGCTCCTGGTGCTGAGGGCAGCCGTGTGGCCGAGTGCTGGTCATCAGGATGCGGACAGAAGGGCAGGCTGCAGCTCCTGGGAAACCTTGAAAGACGACTGGTGTGGCCCTTGCTGTTTCTTTGTCCCTCCCTCCATCCTGCTGCCTGGGACACAGGTGTGATGGCTGGAGCTCTAAGGGCCATTCTGGAACATGAGGATATGAGCTGCTTCGTGGATGACTGAGCAGCGATGGCTGGGCTTGTGCTCACCTTTCTCTCCTTTTATTTTTTGCTCTTCTTGATTTCTTGTCACGATGTCAGCCCCGTGATGCGTTTACCAAAAGTGATATACAATGTGTGTCCACTTCCCGCTTTTATTAAGGGGATTTCTGGCTGCTCCTCTGATCCCAGCCCTTCCAGAACTGAAATCCCACGGACCCCCTTTGGTTGAAGGTCCTGGGACTGGTTTATGTCACATAAGATCGTGTACCTTGCCGCAGACGGTCTAATGTCACGCGTGGGTCTCGTACAAGCCGCACTTTCCCTGTCACGACATGGTAGAGGTGCTGACCGGTGGATGGACGGGACCCACTCGGTGTTCCCCAGTCTGCTATTTGCCGCGTGGAGGGTGCGCTTGACTGGGCCATCCGGGAGAGACGGGCGTGTGCCCCAGGGGTCAGAAGAGTGGCCCGGTACCACATTTAAAACATCAAAAGAGAGAGGTTAAAATCATTTTAATCATGTACGTATCTAACACGATAGACCCAAAATAGTATCATTTTAACATGCAGTTGTTGTTTAAAGATCATAAATTTGGGCTCGTGTTTATTTGTGTGTGTGCAGGAGGCTGGAGCTGCTGAGGGGCCGGGGTGCAGAGCTTGCGGGGGGGTGGCGGGGGTCGGGACCGGCTGTCAGCCGCCACTGGCGGGACCCTGCACACCCGTGGCCATGTGGCCGTGGCTCCAGGAGGGACCCGCATGTGTCACAATGAGACAGACGGGAGGGCCCTTCCAGGCGAGCTCAGGTCTCGCGGGCCGCACTGGAGAAAGCCCCCACCCCCGCCGCCGCAGGATCGGCCGAGTCGGTGGAGCAGAGCCTCCCCGAGGGCTCCGACGGGCAGGACAGGGAGGCCCAGGAGCAGCGCCACGCGGCCCGCCAGGCTGCCGGTCCGCCAGCGCCAAGGTCGGGGCTGCAAACACAGGCCCGAGGACACGGGGCTGCTGAGAACGGCCACCGGCCCTACAGCCGGGTGCAGACAGGGACTTCGTTGGCTCTCAGTGTCTTCACGTCTGCTCCGCCTCCGCGTCTTCCTGTCCAAGGCGAAGAGCTGAGGCGAGGCGTTGAGAGCGCCAGAGCCGGCCGGCCTCCCAGGAGTCAGGTCCCAGGAGCCAGGGGCGGCCGTGCCAAGGCTCAGGCTGCCACATCGGCGGCTCTGGGCGGGGGCCGCAGGCGGAGCACGGCAGTCACCGGAGCTCACCTGCCAGGAACGTGGGGGACACGCCAGAGGGCAGGGAGTCCTGATGAGCCCCACTGCCAGGAGGAGGGCACGCAGGGGAGAAACCCGTGCCGGCGAGCAGCCCGTAGGAGCTCGGGCCCACCCTGTGGGCATAGAAGGCTGAGCCCCGCGGGCACCGAGGGCCGACCCCGCGGGCAGCGGCTGCCTGGAGCCCAGCGCGGAGGTCAGAGTGGCAGGAGGGGTCCCCAAGGCAGCTCAGCAAGCATTTCTGTAAAGAGACCGAGTGGGCCCAGGTGGCGTTTCGTAAGAACCAAGTGTGTCCTCCAACCCGCGCATCGCCCTCAGCACCTCGGGGGCACCTCACCGCCCATCTGGGTCCAGCCATCCCCTCCCCCTGCGCGCCGACTCCCGTGGGTGCTCTGGCTCCAGAGAAAGCCACCTGTCCTGTCTGTGATGAAAAGTCACTTC
The DNA here is from genome assembly GCA_028534135.1 of Potos flavus. Taxonomy (NCBI): domain Eukaryota; kingdom Metazoa; phylum Chordata; class Mammalia; order Carnivora; family Procyonidae; genus Potos; species Potos flavus. The sequence continues at coordinate 517,924 of CM052883.1, forward strand.
TCCGCGATGCTCGGAGACCGAATATTGTGCTTCTCGAGGACGTTCCCACCGGGGTTGGTGTCCTCGGGGACCTGCCTCCACCAGCGGTTCCTGGGGCGGCCCTAGGTGGGGGGCTGCCTCTACCCAGAGCCCCCCCCAAGGAGGCTGCTCTGCCCGCCGCTGAACCCGGGCTCGGCTGCAGAAGCCCCCTCACCCCCACCCCGTGTGTGAGGGCGACTGTGACCCTTCACAGAATGGAGGGGATGGGGCAGGTGGGCTCACTGAGACGGTCCTGCGACCTCTGCCTCTCTCAGGAGCAACACTCACGCCCCCTCTTCCCCTGTGGCCCTGGCCCCACCCCAGCCACCGCTGCCCGTGTCCCCGAGGGGCCCGCCTGGCTAAGGGCTGTGTGCGCCAGGCGGCTCCTTCAGCTCTGTCCCTGGGCGATGGTGACGCTCGGGGCAGGGGGTGGCCCCGGGCACGGGGGCAAGCAGGTGAGCCCCACCGTGTCCCCCCGTCTCCTCCAGAACCTCACTGACCTGCATCTACGTCTGGATAAGCCGACCCAGGGAGACCGTGGGGCTGCCCCTTCTCCCTGTCCTGCCTCGGTCTCCCCCTCTGATGCACACCTGAGCCTGGTCGCCGACGGGCGGCCACCAGCAGAGCCGGGAGCCAAAGCAGGGACAGCGGCTTCCACCTGTGGGTCTTCTGCCCGTTCTCTGGGCCCCAGGCCACCTTTGACCTCCGAGCCCGTGCGGGGCGTGCCGCCGCACCGAGCGGCCTCTGTCCAGGAGGGCCGCCGACCCACGCGGCTCTCGGCTTTCTCAGACCGGCTCTGGGAACCCGCATCACCGGTCACATCGATTTTCTGAACCTTGCAATATCTACTGTGTACAAAACACGCTGCCCAGCTCGTGACATTTGGGGGTCTTTGTACCGGAACTTTGAAACTTTGCTTACCGAAGTTACGCAAAACACAAACCGTGCGGGGGCACTGGGACAGCGCCCTGGCGGGTCCGGGCGGAGGTGACCCATCATGCTGTCTAAAGCGCTTTGCTTCTCGTGACCGCTTAGGCCGGAGGCCCGGAGCGCCGCGGACGGGGACGGGAAGGGCTTGCCGCGTCCCTCCTGTCACCCCAGCCGCACGGCAAGCATGCGCGGGGTCACTGTGGGGCCGCGTCCACACTGATTTAATGCTGGGAGCCCAGGAGCTGCCCAGGGGACGGCGGTGGCCCCAGCTGATTCCAGCCTGAGGCCTGGAGGGAGAAACAACCGCATCCCTGCCCATGAGAGGCTCTCAGAGAGCCGTCCCCCAAGGATGCATTTCCACTCCGTCTCCGTGCTGGGCCCCCCGCCCCGCCCCAGGTCGTGGGCTGCCCGATCCCTGCTCCCAGCACCTCGTTATTCAAGTGTCCTGAGCCACGTGGCGGCCCACGGCAGTCAGACCCGAAAGGACCCAGTGTGCCCGGGAAAGGCCCGCCACAGTTCTGGTCGTCCCCGGGGTCCAGACCCCTGTCCTACAGAGGATAGCATTTCCCGAAGAAGCCCCCCAACCTGGCGAGGGAAAGGCAGGACCCGGTGTTCCCAAGAACATTCTCTTCAGCAGAGCAAGGGGAAACCAGCACAAGGAGTCAACCCAGAGCACGTCTCCCCGGACGGGACACCTGCGGCAGGCGTGGCCCGCGTGGGCACAAACGAGACACCAGCGGCTGCCTGCGGGTCTTGAGGGGGAAAGACTTTAATGGGGGCAAGGTGCAGGGTCCCCCGTGGGCGCCGGGGCCACGGACCTGGCTTTCATGGATCTGTCGATCCACTTGAGGAAGTTGGTGACCTTGGTGTAGATGCCGTACTTCCCTTTCCGCGCACAGCCTTCTCCCCAGCTGACGATGCCGGTGACGAAGTAGGTGTCCCTGAACCGGGTGACGTGGGGGCCCCCGCTGTCCCCCTGGCAGGCGTCCTCGGGCTTCGCGTCGTAGCCGGCGCAGAACATGTTCTGGGTGATGCTGAAGCTGCTGGACAGCTTGCACGTGTTGCGGTCCACGTACGGCACCTCCATCATCTTGAGGGTGCTGGACGGGCGGCCCTTCTCGTGGGTCTTCCCGAAGCCACTGACGATGCCCGTCTTCTGCGTCATGAGCGTGGACTCGGCCCAGTCCTTCTGGGGCAGGCAGGCAGGGGCCACGTTCATGCGGAAGGTGATGGGCGTCTTGAGCCTGATGACGGCGATGTCGAAGTCGTAGGTCTCCCTGACGAAGCGGTTGTGCCTGATGACCATCTCCACCTCGTGCGCGACCTCGTTGCCCTCCTCATGGTCCGTGTCTCGTTCACCTGTGGGGGGGCGCGGATGCGGTGGGGCTCGGCTCGGGGCGGGCCGGGTGCCCCCGTGTGCGGCGCTGCTCAGAGCAGCTCTTACTGTGTCCGTGTGGAAAATGGGACATGGTCACCGGGGGGTCCGAACGACGGCGGGGAGCTTAGAGCAGAGAGGAACGACCTCCAGGCCGCTCCCGGGGGGGCGGCCCCCAGTCACACTCCATAACCAGGGCCAGCGCCTCAGGCACACGTGTCCTGAGACTGGCGGGCGGCGGGGGCGCCGGCTCCGGACCCGCCGTCGTCGGAAGGCGGCCGCTAGGAAGTGGGGCGTGCCGAGTGTCAATTCTCAGGGGAATGAAAACACAAACTCAAAAGGTCTCATCAATACTTTAAAATTGATGACACATTGAAATATTACTGCTGTCTTGGGTATATTGGATGAAGATAGGATCCTAGGATTAAGTTCACCTGTCAGCTTGCGAAGTGTATCGGAGAGCGCTAACGATCGCACGCGGGGTTGCACGTGTGGCTGGCGCAGCTAGAGAAGGACACACGTAACAAAACGCGCCGGCCACGCTCCGGGCTCTGGAAGCCTTCCTGGAGGAAGGGACGCTGAGGGGAGGCCGGCGGCCCCGGGCCCCGGCTGGAGCGCGTCAGGGACCCCCCCCCCCCCCGTGCCCTCAGGGTTCCCTGTGTGAACCGCTGTTTCCAGCTCGGCTGGGGAGGTAAGGAAGCGACGGGGGTCCTGCCGGCAGCGGGGGCCGTGCGTCCACTTACCCACCCTCACTGTGAATTTCTTGGCTTGTTGGAGACAGTGAGCCGCCGTGAGGACATAGTATTCGCTCAGGATGGTGCCTCCGCAGAAGCCCTCGTTCTCCTCGTTGATGAGCAGAGCCTGTGAGGAGCGCCCCCGTCAGGCGGGGTCTGACTTCCAGCTTCCTCTCCACCGGCCCGCGGGGACCAGGGCCTCGCCGTGCCGCCCTCCCCGCCGGACGCGTCCCCCGCCGGGACCTGCACCCCGCCACGGCCTCCCTCCCTGCCGTGCTCGCGGTGGGGGTGCCCCGCAGGGCCCGGACACCCCGGGTTTGGGCAGCTCCTGCGCGCGGAGCGGACGTTCGCTGAGGCCCCACGGAGGGCCCGGCGCGGGCGCCTGGGGAGGGTTCTGCCGTGCTTCCACGGCGTACTGCACCCGGACCGTGGGCTCCCGGGACGGGGAGCAGCCGCGTCCCCTCCAGAGCGCTCGTAGAAACACGATTTTCGGCGTGAAAACCTTTGCTATGTGGCTATGCAATACAACCGAGACCGGGCAGGCGTGGCTTCGGGGAGAAACTTCTGGTGTCTGGGGCGGGTCGTCCCCCAGGGGCTGCAGAGGCCCCCGTTCAAGGGCGATGTCCTTGGAATCCACGGGGCTCCCCCTGGAGGTGACCTTCTCCAGGGCATGAGCACCAGGGGGCGTGGCGGGCACCAACCCTTCCCCCCGGGAGCGGGGCTGGCAAATCTGGAGACGGGGCACCTGCCGCTTCTCCTGGAGAATTCCGCGCCGGACGAGCGGGACTTCCTGGCTGGGGGTGTACACCGGCCAGTGGAATAAGGAACAACCTCAGGTTCCTTGAGAGCCCTTGAAGACCGCCGTGACTAGCGGGCAACGGCACTGCCGCCCCCTGTGTGTGCATGACCGCTCAAGCCCTAAGCCAGCGTGGGCAGCCAGCACAGGACCGTCTCCCCATACCTGGACCCCAGCCCCCTGACACGGAGGGAGGCCACCAGGCTGGGCTGCGGAGCAGGAGTCCCCCGGACAGGACCACGCCGCCCAGGCACATCCCCCCATCCTCTCCGCCTGCGGAATGCCGTCCAAGGCCACCGCCATGCCTCCCGGGCTCGGGGGTGGGGGGAGCTCCGCTGGCGCCCCCCCCATGGGGCTGCGTGTGCTCCCGGGGGTCGCGGGAGCGCGTGCCCCACGCCAACTCCAGCTGGGGGGCTCGGCCGGGCTCGCGGCTCTCTCTGGATCTGGATGTGCCCGCGTCAGGGGGCAGAGCTGGTCTCACGCCCCGCACCCCACGCCCGGGCCGCGTCGGACCCACAGTTCTGCGGAAATGCGTGCTGCAGGCGAGGTGACCGCTCGCCGAATCCCTCCTGATAATTTAGGCAAACGCACCCGCTCGGAGACAGGTAGGGGCAGGCCGAGCTCATCGTTGGGGTTTCGCTTGCAGGAGAAGCCGTGTTGGCTTGGGGTCCGGAACCCTAAAGCCCAAGTTAGGATTGCAGACAAGAGAGGGCCCCTGGCTCAACCTGACTCAGATAAACGGCAAGCAGTTCTTAGTGGAAATGTGTCCCACGTGGTCTCTGGGACACACTCACATTAAAAATCGTTCATCGTTTATCGGAAGCTCCAAGCACAAGTCCTGTGTTGTTCTCTGCCAAAGCAGGCAAACAGTCCAAGTCAACAAGCGAAGAGGGATTTTTACCTTGGCAACACACGATGCACTTTCTCCAAATTACTACCTGCCTTGTCAGCATTGACGTGTTTGGTAAAAAATCTTTTCGCCGCATAGAGAGGAAGTGAGGGGAGTGAGCCTTCCTGCCGGCGGTCAGAAGAGCGAGCCGAGGGCTAGGCCGCACCGGGCAGCCCCCCCACCCCGCCCCCGGCCGACTGCACCTGCAGCCCGAGCTGGTCGAGGTCACGGGACTACCTCTTCTGTCTGTCTGTCCTTCCCGGGCGCACAGTGGGGGGTGGACGGGGCGGGGAGGGGACAGGGTCCGCCCTCGAGCCAGCGGGATGTGCCCACCACCCGCGCCACCCAGGCCCGCAGCACGGTCACCTGCCAGGGACATTCGCCGTCTTTGCAGTCCTGCCCGCCCACGATGCGGACCACGCCGCTCGAGTCCTCCGTGGGGCTGCGGTCTGTGTCGTTGAACGGCAGCAGCAGCACAGCGCTCTGGGTGGCTGGCAGATCCCCGGAGTCGTCCTGCTCCTGCATGTCGGCCTCGGCTTCCGAGGGCCCCTCGTCACTGTGGGTGCTCTCCGCGGACCTCTTCCTGCGCCCCGTCGTGGTTTTCCCGCAGGGGAAAGGCTCTGAAAGGACACGGGCCAGCTTCAGCAGAGCGAGACCCTCCCCGCCCCACACGCGCAGCTCTCCCGACCCGAGCCGGAGGAGGGTGGGGGAGCAGAGGGCACCCCTGAGAGCCCAGGTCACACGACGGAGGCCATCGCCACAGGCGGGGTCGTGCCCACCTTCTGGAAGGCCCGAGACTCGGCCCTCCGACCAGAGCTGTGGGCAAGACGGGCCGCCAGGCTTTGAGGAGTGCGTGGGACCACCGTGAGAAGCGAGAGGTTAAGAGAGAGAGGAGCGTCCTCTCAGAAGCTCTGGCCCAGGTGGGTCCTCGGCGGTGAGGACGTCCTGCTCATGTCCCCTCGCTAGGCCGTGCCCTCTGTGAGCCTCCGGGCCAGACTCAGGGCCCGGCTCTCATCAGAGAAGGAAACCGAAGCCCACCGCTTGGGGCCTGCGCGACCTGCTCATTCTTGGGGGTCCGCGGCTCCCCTTCCAGCTCCCCCCCACCCCCCACCCCCCCACGTCCGCGGCCCCGAGAGTAGGCCCATGCAGCCCTGCACCCGCTCCGGCCCCCAGCCTTCCCGGGCAACGGGGTGTGCCAAGGTCACAGGCACATTCAGGGTTGGCCGCGAGCCAGGCACCCGGGGAGTTAGGCAATCCGCTGGCCCCGTTCCTCAGATGGTTCCCGGAAACCCTGGGTCTGTTCCCACCCCTCGCGGCCCCCCCGGGTCGCTGGCAGGCCCGCCCGCCCCGGCCCACGCGCCTCCTACCTGTGGAGATGCAGGACTTGCCGTTGTCCCCGAGGACGTAGCCGCTGGCGCAGGAGCACACGACGGAGCTCTGCTCCTCCCGGCAGAACTGCTCGCAGTCCCCATTATCCACGCTGCACAGCTTCCGCGTGGCTGCAGGAGAGGAGGCCCAGGGAAACTGAGGCTGCGCCAACCCCGGAGGGCAGACGGCAGCGCCAGCAGCCCAGCCACCCGCCCCACAGTGGCAGCGGGCGCGAAGGGCCAGAACCCTGTGGCTGGTGCCCCTCAGCGGGGCCCATGCCAGCAGGACGGGCGCCCAGAGCAGGCCGGGGGGCCGGGACCCCTCGTCCGCGTCCACGCCGCTCCCGCCCCACCGCTCCCCAGACCACGGGGGGACGGCATGGCCTCCGCAGGGCCCGGGGCGCCAGACTTCCAGAGAGTGCTGCAGAAACCCCAGCATGCCCTGGGGGGGCCCTGGAGGCTGGCGGGTCTCGAGTTCAGCCCCCGGAAGGGCACGCACCCCGCCCCACAGCTGTGAGCCCGGTGCGCACAGGCCGCGGGCACGAGGACGGGCCAGGGACTGGGTGCTCGGGCCGAGCCGAGGGGTGGCTGCGGACCTGTCCGCTGTGGCTGGAGGATCCCCCGTGGTGTAAGGGGGCCGGGACGCGTCTCAGAGCGTGGGGTCCGGGCGGATCCGGCTGGTCAGGGGACGCTCTCGACACGGAGGGCCCGGGGAGCTTCGGGGGCATTGAGGCTGGTCGTGGGCGTCCCCCGCGGTGTGGCCTGCTGTTGCCAGCGCACATGCCACCCCCGGCCCCCAACTCACATCCCCGACGCCACCACGGCCAACTACGTTACATTCTGCCGTTTGGGTTTCGGTGGCGAAGTAATGACCGTGAGAAGATCCACGTTAGCACAACTTTAGAGAACGTGCACGGCGGCTCAGGGCTGCGGGCGGCGTGGACGGGCCCCACGGGGACCAGCCCGCAGCAATCCAAGCTCAGGGCCCATTCTGCAGATCGTGAAGATCTTCTGCTTGGGGGAAACCGGCCCAATACAAGTCTAATGCTTATTCAATTGGTCACCGTATCAGGAAAACACTCAGTGACTTTTCCGTGCAGAATGCATTACACGTCTCACGTCTCAGTACTTGGACGATCCCGGACATTTGGAATTGACATTCGTTCCCACGAAGGGACGTGAGTGGAAGGTGGTGACTCAGAGCCGCTGCCGGGACCGCAAGGAGCCCGTGGCCGGTGAGGGGGAGGCCCCCCCGGGAGAGAGTAGCGCCTGAGTTACGGGCCCCTCGCTCCACGAATGTGCCACAGCCTCTCAGAGGAAGAGACGTGGCTGGTGTGTGTCACCTAAAGCCGAGCGGACTGTGGGCCCCTGGGGCTCTGCTGGCCCCACGAGGGCACACGCGCCAGAGCGCAGACTCGAACCCAGGAGGCTTGGCCCCTGCCCTCGTTCCTGACCCGTCGGGTAAGCCCGAGCTGAAGGGACATCGGGCAGAGAACTCACACAGTTCACAGTTTTTGCCTTCATATCCTTCCGCGCAGGTGCACGTGTACTCGCCGAGGCCGTCTTTGCACCGGCCCTCGTTCTGGCAGGGACTGCTCTCACACTGGTCCCCATCTGCAGAGACAGGGGTTGGGAAGCCGAGGCCAGCAGCTCGCACAGCCGCAGACATGGCTTTGCGCGGCGATGTCGGCACGCGCTGTCCGGGTCGCCTGAATAAACCTGAACTTCTTCCTGTCTCCCTGTGGACGTGTCTCCCATTGGGACCTCATTTCCCCCCACCTCCTGTGGCTCTAGCTACGTGAGGCTCTTATCTAACTGGGCATGGATCAGCTTTTCTACTTCTGCTGGGATGTCCGACAGCGTGCTTTCAACAGAGCTCGGAGCTCGGGGCCGTGACGGTGCGGGACCAGCGGGGAGGTCAGAGGGCGGGGACGGCCGGGGACCTGCTTCTAGGCTCGGCACTGACAAGCCCCGTGTTCGGGACCTCTTCCCAGACGGTCTGGAGGTAAAATCAGAACGAAAGATGACTGTCCAGCACTGTCGCGGGACCTCGCGTTTCTCGGTGTGTTCAGACAACTGAATTTAGCGCCAGGTCTGATGGGCATTTTGAGAAATTGAAAAGTGTCGCCAGAAGGAAACAGGAGTCACGATTTAGACCATTTCACAAGCAGCACACGTGCAGTCTTCTGAGAAGACCCGATCTCTCAGCTTACTCTTTGTTTCTACCTCACACCCGGATTAAGAAAATTACAGAGTTTGGTACTCCTCAGGTGAGAGCGAACTGATTAAATCTACATTTAAGTCAGTAACAAAACTAGAATTAGCATAAAGTTACGAAAAATGATTTCACAATAACTATTATGAAAACACTCAGCCAGGAAAAGGCTCAGGTGAATAAGAAGTAAGCAGAAACAGAAAGGAACTTCAGGAAGAATTTTCAAAACTTAAATACAATCTCTCCCTATTTCAACGTCCAAACGAACCCCACTCGATATTAGAATAGAAGACATCTTACCTTTGTATTTATTCCAGAACTCAGTCTAAAAGGGGAAAGAAGATTTTAAAATGCGTTAGGGAGAACACCGACATTTCCCACGACCGCCGCGCTCAGCCTGAACGGGACCCTTTCCCAAGCGGAGCCCTTTCCTGGTACCTTTGCTCTCGGGCTCCCGGCCCCGGGGGGGGTTTTCAGAGCTGCTGTGTCTGTGCAGATGGGACTCCCGTCACCCTAGAGGCAGCAGCTCTGCTGAATGTCGAAAACCTATTTCCAAGTGAATCCCCGAGGAATGGGTGATACCAGCAACGGTTACTCTATTGGCTACACCCGAGCGGATCAGCGAGTGGTTTTGAGTGACGATATCCCCGTCCAAGATTCGATCAGGGGTCAGATGCTTGGAGAACACTCGTGTTAAATTGAGAAAATGGTAATTGGTCATTAGGTGAAAACAGGGCACCAAAAGCCGATAGGACACTAAAAAATGTTCATAGTCTTAAAAATCATTTTTGCCGTGTTCCGTAGTTTGAACGGTGTACCCCCCCCCAACTTCAGGTGTAACCTCGGAATGTGGTTTTAGTGGAAATAGGCTGTGGGCCGATGAGATTAAGGTTGGAAAGGAGAACCCCGGCTCAGGGCCGACCCTGAGTGCTCTCGGGAGGACGGAGAGGACACGAGGGCCGCACGTGGGGACAGAGCAGAGGGATGAGGGATGAGCCCACGGGGCCAGGGAGGGGCGCCGAGCTCGTCCTCCCGCAGACTCTCACTGCCGGTGGGCCCTGCTCCTGGGCGCCCGGGGAAGCGACGCTTGCGCAGCGACCACGGCCGGGATGACTCGGCAGAACCTCCGGGCACGGGCTCTGTTGCTGCCCTGGGCCTGCGGTGTACTTCGTTAGCGGATAACCGAAAGGAAACATTTCAAACTAAAGAGAAGAGTAAAGGTCTCCCTGGGGCTCCTGGGCGGCTGCGTCGGTCAAGTCTCTGACTCTTGCTCGCAGCTCGGGTCTTGGTCTCAGGGTCCTGAGCTCTAGCCCTGCACTGAGGTCTGCGTTGGAGCCTATTTAAGAAAACATGTATATAGACGTCTGTCTGTAGAGTTAAGAGTGAAGGCCTTCCTAGGTTCCCGTACGTCTGAAGCCTGCGATCTTGCATTCTGGAGGCATCAGATAAAGCCTGGAATTCCTGGAATGTTCTGCATGATGATTCGTAATTCTCGACGTAACCAGAAGCATATGAATCCCGTGATTCCTTCCCTGGAGCTCTGTCTTCTCTGCGGAGGTTGTGTCTCCTGGGCAGCCGTCCAGACTCTATTCCTTTCCATTTTTAAAGAAATTCTACACGGTTTGTTCGTTTGGCGCGACGCCTGCTGACACCTTGATTTGGACTCGCGGCCTCCGGGGCCGAGAGGGACTTCTGGTCGTTCTGCGGTGCCTCCCAGGAGCCTCGGGAAACTCAGACACTGTCTCTTTAGAATTCCACTGAGAAAAGAATCACACAGCAGAAATGGCTATTTTGGTGTACAATCCTGTGAAATCCAGCGCATGCCGGATTTGTGCCACCGGCCCCGTGGTCACGACAGAGCCGCTCCGGCCCCCGACAGCCGCGGCCCGTGGCAGCAGCAGCCCCGGGCCCACAGATGTGCTCTCCGCCCCGGCCGTGCCTTCCGAGCGCCCGCACAACCTGGGGGGACGAGCTCCTTCACCGGGCGCCACGCCCCCGACACATCCCGGCGCCGAGGGCTTGTTGCCTCGCCGAGTGGAAGAACGCCAGTCGGTCCCGCGGCCACCCAGCCAAAGACACCGCGTGGCTGCTCGTCCGGCGACGGTGACCGGAGTCTCGACACACGTTCACACCCAGGCGTCCGTGTGAGCAGGTGCGCGCTCAGGGGTGGGGCTGTGGGGATGGAAGGCGGCAGCGTCCAGGCCGCCACACCCGCCCGGCGCAGGTCCCGTCTGTGGTTTCCAGCCTGGGGGGCAGGGGGGGGGGTCCGAGCGCCCGTGATGGCCCGGGAGGTGGTGATGGCCTGGGAGGTCACAGGTCCGCTGCGCGCGCTCACCAACCGTGCGTCCCTGGGATGTGCCTGCTCACGTCTCTGCTCCGTGGGGCCCGCTGGTCACTGGCGTTCTTCACTGAGCTGGGCGAGTTCCTCGTGTGTTCTGAGTACAGAGCCTTCGTCGGGCGTGTGGTTGGCGAGCATCCTCTTAGTTAATAGCTTGTGTCTTGTGTCTTTATTCTTCAAGGTTTTTCACAGAGCAAGTCTTAAATCTTGAGTAAGTCTAATCACTGGCTTTCTCTTCTATGGGTCGTGGTTTTGGTGTTGGGTCTAAGGAATGTTGCCTAATTCCTCATCAGGGCATCTTTTCCCTGAAGTCTGAGGTTCCACCTTCAGACCTGGGGTCATTTTGAGTTCGTTTCTGTACAGACGTGACGTACAGGTCGGAGCTGACCTTTGTGTGTGGAGATCGGCCATCGTCCCAATACCATCAGTTGAAAAAGACAATTCTTCCTCCTGGGTTGTTTATGAACCTTTGTCAAATATCAATCAGCCAGGTTTTTGTGGGTCCACTGATCCGTGTGTCTGTCCCTTTCCCGAAACACACGCTAACGCCTCGGCAGTTCACGGAGCGTGATTCCTCCTCTTTCCTGAACTCGTCCCAGCCATTCCGATCCCTGCTTCTCCATCTTCCCACGTCTAGAGCCAGCTCGTCTCTCTCTGAGGGGATGCCGACTGACGACGCCTTCTCTCGGCAGGACCAGCTCCTCAGGCGCCCACGTCAGAGGCGGCGGCGGCCGTGGGCTTGGGCAAAGGCCGCTGGGCTCCGCGTCCCCGCGTGCGGCCCTGCCCAGGGAGGCGCGGCCTCTCAATCATTTGTTAAATGAACACCTTACATCGTAGAGTTGGTTTAACAAAACGCGCGGACCCTCCTACCAGACGGGACCACAGCTGGCCCTCGGTCCCCCCACGGCCCCCACGGGACAGCGGGCAGAGAAGGGCTCCCCTCACCCACCCTGCACACACGGGGGGCCTGGGCCGCTCTCGGTCCCCTGCAGGGCTGTGGGCCGGCCTCCCCCCGGGGCGCCGTGGCAGGACGCCCACGCACCCGCCCTTACCGTCTTGGCGGTGTCCTCAAAGACCTCGCGGGCCTCCTCGAAGGAGCACGTCTCCTCCATACACTCTCTTTCCAGGTTCCCTTTCTTCATCTCTTCCAAAAAAGAGTTGGCCCTGCGGACCCGGCCCAGGATGCTGCTGGCACGCTCCGGGCTGAGGAACACTAGGGGACAGGCAGGGACACATCACCCAGAGGGCCTTGGCGGCGGGCCTGCTCGCCCCCGTGCAGCAAGACCCCCTTCCTCGCCCCCCGCTCCCTCGTGACCCCAAAGTGACCGGGCCCCAGGAGCCCTTCTGTGTGGAAGTCCACACACCCCGTCCCGCCTCCCCAGCCCCTGCGTGTCCCCCAGAGCTTTGCGTGGCTGCCCAAGCCCTCCCTCACCTCTCCCTGCTCTGGGGTCCCGGGGCTCTGCCGAACACGCGGGCCCCCCACCTGCACCCAGCCCCCGCCAGGGCTCAGGTCCGGTTAAGGGGAGAGCGGCGGTGCCGTTGTGAGCACAATTATCCAATCCCGGGGCGCGTGCACACACACACGCACGCACACGCACACACACGTGTGCACGCACACACGCGCCCATGTGTGCGTGCACACACACACACATGCACACACACACGCACCAGCACGTTCAAGAAATAGTACTTATTACAACATTTCTACTGGATTTCTGTTCCATTTCACTTAAAAACCCACCGAATTGGTCTGTGACTCTCGGATGAGCCGTGACCCGCCCGCGGACGTGTGTTGGATCCGAGCCTCAGGACGCTTCCTCGCTCGGGCCGCGTCTCAGGCCGTGTCTCTCCCGCTGTCCCACGCTCCACGGAGGCCGCCTGCCCGGGGACCCTTCCTTGCCCCGCACTCCCCTCTCTGCCCTCCTTCCCGCCCTCGCAGAGGCGGTTGCCGTCCTGGTCGGGACCTGCGTGCTGAGCCCTGTCCTCCCCGCTCGGCAGGTCGGGCGGCCTGCCCTCAGCTCAGAACGCCGACTCCCTGAGTGTAGCACCGGACCCCGGACCCGGGAGCTGGGCCCCCGGGCCTCGGGCCTCCACGCGGCTCGCTCGCCCGCTCCTTAAAGCTGGCAAAGCGGGGTCAGCTGCCTGCGTCTCCGAGTTGCGTTAGCTTGAGGCCGGTACACACTTGGTGCTCAATAAACGTTAGCTTCACTCCCACCTCAGGTTGCTTTCCCGCCCAAGGCGACGGGTATTACCCCTGCCCTACGACACCGAGCTCGAACTTGCCCGTGGGCGCCCTCCACCCCAGAGGTCTGCCCCGCTACCGAGCACGCGGGGCTCTCCCCGCTCCGATCTTCTCACTTCCCACCACCTCCTCGTCCCCCACACGCCGGGTCCCCACCGCCTGCCCCTGCTGCCCCCCCATCCAGGGCACGATCAGCCCCCAGCCCCCGCCCGCCCCGGGGCCGCTGCTCCCCTCCCCTCTCCTCTGGCTTGGCTCTGCTTGCCCCCTCTCTGGGCCTCTTCTCTCTGGGCAGCCTGGAACTGGGCACCCCTTCCCCTGGCCAAGCCAGCCTGAGGGGGGACTCCCCGGCTTCTATCTCATTCTTTTCCTGCCACGGAAGCCCCTCTCTGCCGTGACCCCCTGCCCCTCAGCGCGCTCTGGCCGTGGGGAGGGGGGCACGTCGCTCTGTCTCTCTTGGTCTCTCCCTTCTTCTCTGTCTGCGAGCTTCTGTGTGTGACCGCTGGTTTGCCCTCCAAGTCCCCACCTGCGCCTGGCCCCGGGCTACCCTTGGCTGAGGCCACCAGGCCTGGCCGTGTCACACCACGGGAGGGGCACCACGTTCCCCACTGTGGAGTTCGGGGGCGCCAACCTTCCCCCCCGCCGTCCCTCCTCCTCCTCCCCCAGGGCCATCTCTGCAGTGTGCAGGGCGAGGGGACACTTACCGCTGTCCCCGGGGAGCAGAAGGCCAGCCAGAGAGGCGCCGAGCAGGACGAGGCACAGTGGGCCCGCCATGGTGCGGCCAAGGACAGCGCGTCTGTCCTGCGGTGACAGGTCCCTGGGGCAAGGTTCAGTCGCCCTGGCTCCAGGGGGCTGGTCGCCTTCCTCTTATCACTGCCTCCTGATTGGAGCGTGGGCCGCGAGGGGGCCGGGGGCAGGTGACCGCGTAGGCTGTGGCCGCCCTGCCGCTGGGGCCCGGGGAGGTCCCGCGAGCTAGTCCTCGTCACTTACGGCGCCCGGGCGGCACGGGGACTGTTTGGAGATGATGAAAGCGTCATTTCCCAGTTTCCAGACGTTTCGTCTGCTCTTGGTCCGTCCCTACGAGCATGAGGACAGCCGAGCGTCACGGTCTGCCCTCCGGGGGTAGACAGTAAGCCCGCGGCCGCCGGACGCGCACGTGGGCCTCGAACCAGGACCCGCTGGCGGCTTCTGTCTCCAGGTGCTGCCCGCGGTGCGCAGAGCCCCACCCTCATGGGGGTCCTGGTACCCATTTCGCCTGCGCGTCAGCCTGGTACCCCCCCCAAAGTCCAGGGGCTCCAAGAGGCAGGCGTGTCCTTCGGGGCCACAGGCTCCTGCACGCGCTTCTGGGAGGACTGCCCCTGCCCGGCGGGGCCCGTGCCGGCCAGACGAGTGGGCCTGAGACCTCTGCCCCGGCCGTGGAGGCGCCCTGCTCCCGACGGGAGCCTCGCCCACCCTCCGGGGGGCTCACAGTGCGTCTGCTTCTCCCTCACAGCGAGGCCTGTCCAGCCACCGGGAGAGGACGCGAGGACCGGCCACCTCACAGCCTGGCCACAGCCCCTTGCGGGGGGCACCTGGCCAGCCCACTGCCCGCAGAATGTGGGGGCCGCACCTGCTTGGCTTTCACCCCGGGGAGATCCCACACCAGGGGCTGCGTCCCTCGGGACACATGACAGATCTGTGCCCGAGGAAGGCAGCTCAGCCCATGGTGGTCAGGCCGGGGAGGGAGGCATGCGGCCTGCACACTGGGTGCCGGGCCCCTCGGTGGGGTCGGGGCGGGGAGAGACAGGGAGGGAGACAGGGACCGAGACGGGGGCAGAGAGAGACAGAGACAGGGATGGAGAGAGAGTGAGAGAAGGGCAGAGACAGGGACAGAGAGAGACAGGGACAGAGACAGAGAGAGAGAGAGAGGGAGGGAGACAGGGACCGAGACGGGAGCAGAGAGAGAGTGAGAGAGGGACAGAGACAGGGGCAGAGAGAGACAGAGAGAGGGACAGAGACAGGGAGAGAGAGAGACAGGGACAGAGACAGGGAGAGAGAGAGAGAGAGAGGGAGGGGGACAGAGAGAGAGACAGAGACAGGGAGAGAGAGGGAGAGAGACAGGGACAGAGAGAGAGTGAGAGAGGGAGAGACAGGAACAGAGACAGGGGCAGAGAGAGACAGAGACAGGGAGAGAGAGGGAGAGAGACAGGGAGAGACAGGGGCAGAGACAGGCAGAGAGAGACAGGGACAGGGACCGAGAGGGAGAGACAGGGACAGGGAGAGAGAGTGAGAGAGACAGGGACAGAAAGAGAGACAGGGAGAGAGACAGAGACAGGGACCGAGACAGGGACAGAGAGGGTGAGAGACCGCATCGTGCGCCACAGCGCCCGGGACGCCTGATGCATTCTGCACGTGGCAAGGGGCCCCCGATGCCCGCGGTTCCCCGGACATCAGCCCCGCTGTGTCTGCTTGGTCCTGCTCTGTCCCGGCGCCCCCAGCGGTGTCTGGCACACAGTAGGTGCTCAGCAAAGCCGGGCAGACTGAGGGCCCGGGGCCGGGGCTGGTCTGCGGGGCGGAGGCCGGAGCGTGTGCCCTGGGCCTCCCCGCACTGAGCACGGTTGGCCGAACAGCCCGCCGGGTCCCGGAGCGCGAACGTACCGCAGCCGAGCCCCGTCCGCGCTCCTGGCACCGCCCCCCCCAAGGGTGTCCCGAGAGGGGGCGAGGCGCCCGCAGGCTGTGCTCTTACCCAGCTGGCCGCATTCAGGGGGCCCCATTGTTGCGTCAGCTCCCCCCACGGACGGCTCGTTTCTCAGTCCTCTGCAGCCCGAGTGACTTTAGGCCAAGCAGGCCGCGCACTGACCGGCTTGATAAAAATGTCCCTGGGTCCTTCCCCCGATCGCGCTCTTGGGGCTGGACCGAGCAGCCTGGCGTTCCCTGGGCCGCTCTTGGGGGACCGTCCTCGGCCTTGGTGGGAGGCGAACACCCAGCTCTCTAGGGTTCGGGGAACCCGTGCTCTTGGGTTCGAACACCAGCCTTCACGGGGTAGGCGCATCACAGGGGCGCCGTGAGCCCGAGAGCAAGACCGGCCCCGGGACGCGCGCCAGGGTCTCAGCGGGGTGAGCGTGGGCACACGGCGGAGGGCGGACAGCCCCGACGTGCGCGCAGGGCTGTGCCGTTACCATCTTATGGCGGGAGCTACATATGCAGAAAGATCCGGAAGGCTAAGCCACCGAAGCGAACGGGCTTCCAGGGCACGTGAGCCGACACGCTCGTCCGGGAGAGAAAGGCGGCCCTCGGGCAGCAGCCACACGGACGCGCGCACCGCGAGGGCCATCAGGCGAGCGTGGGGCCCTCCGGAAGCAGCACGTCTGTCCCCCCATCTCCCACCCCTCTCCCCCAAGGAGCGCAGGGGTGTTTCCGGATTCGGGGGAGGGCAGGCAGCAGCTTTATTGCGGGTGGCGCTGGGCTGGGGCTAGGGCAGCGGGGCGCGGAGCCGGCCTGTCAGGGTCGTGTTTGTGCTCATGAGCCTGCGTAGCCACTCGATGTACCGGGAGACCCTGGTGTACACCCCAAAGTGCCCTTCGTCCGCACAGCCCTCCCCCCAGCTGACGACGCCCGTCAGGTACCAGGTGCCCTGGAACTTGGTGGCGTGCGGGCCCCCGCTGTCCCCCTGGCAGGCGTCCTTGCTCCCGTCCAGGTAGCCGGCGCAGAACATGTTCTCGGTGACGGCGGGCGAGCCCTCCCGCCGGCGCGACTGCTCCCGGCAGTCCTGGGTCATCACGCGGGGCACGTCGATGGCCATGAGCTGCACGGCCGTGGCGCCCCGGTGCAGCAGCTGGCCCCAGCCACTGACGGTGGAGAAGCGGACGAGGGCCAGCGTCCTCTCGGAGAAGGTCTTCTCGGGCAGACACAGGGGCACCACGTGGTCCGTGAAGACCGCTGGCCTGCTCAGCTGCAGCAGGGCGATGTCGTGGTCCGTCTTGCCGGGGATGTACTTGTCGGGGATGAAGACGCGGGTCACGTGCCGCTCCTGCTCCTCGCCCTCGTGCTCCCGGAGGTTGTGCTCGCCTGCGGGGCGTGGGGCCAGCTCGGCTCACGCCTTGCCCTGCGTCCAGCCCCACGCCGGCGGGAGCAGTGCCCCCAGGCGGCCACCCCCGGGCTGTGCGCGGAGTGTGAAGGGGGGCATTCTGGGCTGCGGAGGGCGCAGGAGGAGGGCCGCCTGATGGCCCCAGTCTTCCCCAGACCCTCCCCGGGGTGCCCAGCATCCCACAGCCCGCCAGGCGGAGGGCGCCCACCATGGCCCATGCGACCCTGGGGACTCTTGGCCCAAGTGAGACGGGACTCGACCATGACCCCCGGGACTTTACGTGGGTGGGACAGAGGCTGGGGCACCGTGGCCACGGTGGGACCCGGGGGCCCCGGGGTCTGCCTGGACATGCTTATCCGGTCGTGGAAGCTGGTCCAGTTCACGAATCCCTTTCCAGGGGGCGCGGGAGGAACCCCAAAACCTACCCAATACCACGGTCAGGTTCCTCCAGTTCTTGAGTGTTTCGAAGCAGTGAGCGGCAGAGACCACCCAGGCAGTGTCGAGCAGGGTTCCCCCGCACAGCAGCGCCCCGCCCACCTTCAAGATAGCCTGGACGGGCACACGGAGGTCACATTCCCGTCACACTTCCCCGGGGACCCGCCTGCCTAGCGAGGGACGGCCACGGAGAGCTCGTGGACTCCAGCCCGACCACGGGACGCAGCTGTTGGTGTCCCCGCGTGCCCAGCATCACCGCCCACGCTGACCCCGCACCGCAGTCTGCGGAGGCCGGCCCAGGGTCGCGCTCCCGGGCACACGGCGGGAGGCCGTGAGCTGAGCCCAAGCCCGGTTCTCGGCACGCAGCTAGCCCTCCGTAAGCGCTTCCGGTTCTTCCTCCTGAAAGCACGGAGGGTGCTGACCGCCCACCATCCCTTCGGGGGCCCCGGGGCCTTACCTGCCAAGGACACTCCCCTTTGGGACACACGTTGCCACCCACAATTCGGCCTTGAGGGTTGCTGACATTTCTCTTCTCCAGAATGGGTATCTTTCCACATGGATATTCCACTGTAGGAAACAAGTCATCGGGCCCAGGGTTCCTGCCTGACGACGAGCGGGTGCGGGCTCCGAGGGCCACCCGGGCCGGGCCACCCGTGTGGGAGCTCCTGCGGGAACAGGGCCCTGCCTCTGGACGCTGGGCCCTGCTCGCTTCCCGGGGGAATGACACGCCGGCGTCCCGACCGCGGAGGCTGACCGGCTTTGCACGCGGCGCCGCCGTCCGGAGCGCGCTCTGAGCTTCCCGTCTCCCCGGTAAGGCCCCGGGGCCAGAGGAGGGACCGTTTAGACGCGGCAGCCCAACTTCAGGCTCTAGCCTGGCCGGGGTCCACCTCGCTCTGGACAGACAGACCTCGGGTGCCCCCAGTGCCGTTGGAACTGGATTAGTCTGAGACCGGTTTGGGGAGATTTCCGTATTCCTAACAGCGCCTGCCTCTCAGGAAGGCCCGGGCTCTGGAGCGAGCGCGGCCATGGGCTCCAGCACGGGGACCCGTGGCGGGGCGGCCAGAGCCTCCCGCTGCTCCCCCCGCCAACAGGCGGGCGGCCCCGGCCGTCCGGGGAGCTGCTTCCGGGGCTCTTCCTGCCCACGGCCGCCGTGGCCTGCTCCGCGGGGCGTGGAGCAGGCAGCACGTAGTAGGTGCGTCTCTCACGAGACGGCCGCGGCCGTGCAGGACTGGGGGGCTGCTCCTCGGCAGTGAGCGGAACGCAGCCCCTGCAGCCGGCGCCTGAGGACCC
The DNA here is from genome assembly GCA_028534135.1 of Potos flavus. NCBI lineage: Eukaryota > Metazoa > Chordata > Mammalia > Carnivora > Procyonidae > Potos > Potos flavus. Next base: position 536,616 of record CM052883.1, read on the forward strand.
GTTACCTGTGGGCGCGCAGGACACGCCGTCGTCTTGGAGAGCGTACCCCTCGTGGCAGCGGCAGGAGCGGCCGCCCTCGGCCCGGTCACTGCAGTACTGTGCACAGCCGCCGTTCTCGTGCACACACAGCAGCAGGTCGTTCTTGTCTGAGCACAGGAAGGGGACAGACTGAGCGGGACCCTGCCGCTCAGGGGGAGGCCGGCCCTCTCTCAACACGGCCGAGGGAGCGGCCAGCCGGGTGCTTTCGTCTGAAGGGTGACCCGGGGTTGGGTGTGGCCCCGCGTCTAAGCAGCTTAGCCAGTTAGCACAAAGGACTGGCACATGGGGCAGCCGCTGGGAGGGCCCAGGGAAAGCAAAAGTCTCCTGGGACAGTGAGAGTATCCACGGAGAGGGGAGACCTGCTGGCAAGAGGCCAGAGGAGATGGTTCGACAGCAGGCCCTGCTGCCCCCATGAACTGGCCGGGGCTGACCACTGGCTCGGACAGAAGCAGATGAGGAATGTTCCTGCTGACTCTGAAGGGCAGGGCTACAGTGTGGGAGATGCGGTTAGCTCACGATGTCTGTCCAGGACCCCAGCAGAAAGGCCTGGTCGGGAAATGAGCTCACACCGGGGCTCCAGAGACTCGTGGTCCTGGGGACTCACACCGGGGCTCCCAGAAGTGGATAGGGGCGACCACGTTTGAGAACCAGCACCTTAGAACCAAGGCTCTCATGCTTGCAGGGGACCAGGCCGTGCCCGTCAGCCTGCTGGGGGCTCTGCCTGCAAACTGTGGGGTTTCTCACTTGTCTCACAGTTCCGGCCCTGGAAGGCGTCGGGGCAGAAGCAGATGTAGGACTGGAGCTGGTCCTCGCAGGAGCCCCCATTCTGGCACGGGTTCGAGGCACATTGGTCCCCGTCTGTGGAGGGCCTCAGAGTTAGTACGCGGGGGTCTAGGGCTGGCGGGCGGGATCCAAATGGGCTGTTTGCCAACTCACCGGTGTAAGAAATCCAGAACCGCCTCTGAGGGAACGAAGAGGAAGCAGTGTGAGCCACGTCCGCCAGAAGCAGACGCGTGTGGTGCGCACAGAATGCACTTGGGAGCTGGGGGGAACGGCGGTGGGCTGGGGGCTTCTGGCCGGGGCCCTTTGAGGTGGGCTCCGGAAGCCAGGCTTTTCCTTTGGGGACGAGATCAGTTTTTCCAAGGGAGGAAAACTTTCCTAATCCTATCCCCTCCGCTCCAGATCGCTAAGGCCACCGGAGGTCACAAATTTCCCTCTCCCAATTCAGAAGTCCTGAGTTTCTGTCCCAACTCCGCCACCTCCAAGATGTGAACTTGGGACAGGAT
>CM052883.1:538440-554977 GCA_028534135.1 Potos flavus
CCCTAACATTCCTCTCTGGGAAAGTGAGAAGAGCAGCGAGCTCACACCCGCTCCGGGGCTCGCGCGTGTGGAGGCCGCAGTGGCTCCCGGAGTGTCGCCTGCTTTCCTGGGGAGGCGCCCGTGGGCGGCTGCGGCCTGAGAGGCTCTCTGAGGCGCCTCCCCAAAGCGCGGACAGTCTGGGGATCGGGGACCGTCCCCGGGAAGGCAAGGGACACGCGGAGCGTGCTTTGCGCACTGTGTTTTCTGATGCGAGGTTGGGGTGCCGGGTGTGGCAGAGAGGGGGCCTCTGGGGGCGTGGCCGGGGCGCTGCAAGAGCGCCACCGACCGGGGTGACGCTGTCCTTCCGAGGGACGGTGACGCGGGCGCGGGGGCCGTGCCTGCGGGGAGGGAGGCCTTCCAGAAGGCCGAAGGGCGCCCCCTGCAGGGCGCACTCACCGTGCGCTCGGGGTCCTGGAAGATCTCCCGGGCCTCCTCGAAGGAGCACAGCTCCTCCCGGCACTCGCGCTCCAGGGAGCCCGGCCGCAGCTCCTCCAGGAACGAGCTGGCGCGCCTCGGCCTGTGCAGGACGCCGTGGGCTTCCTCCTGGGTGAGGAACACTGGGACACGGGCGCCCATGAGCCTGGACGCCCCCGCACGCCGTGTCCCCGGGTCCCCGCCGTCGGCGCTTCCTGGCCGGCACCTGCCCCGGGCACGAGCTCTGGGCTCCGACGTGAGAAATGCCTTCATATGTCCTGGCCCGGGCGCCTCACTCCTAGGAATTTATCCTGAGGCCGGGCTCAGAGGTGGCACACTGACCCCGCCGTAAGGAGAGCCCGGCCACGCAGTCCGGGCCCATCCACGACGGCGTCCCCCCTGCGCCACGAAGCACAACATTTCAGAAGACGTAATAGGAAATGAAATAAGATAATAAAATCATGGGTACTGTCACAAAAATGTAGAAATGCACATATATGTGCAGATGTAACTTACTGAATGTACATAAACAATTAACTTTGGGGAGTATAAGTTATTCTGTTTCAAAATGCACACAATCAGCGTCTATAATGAATATATGTGCCCGCTGCATCCTAGCACTCGGGACAGAGGGTGGTGAGTGGGGGAACCAATGCAGGGGTCCTACTGGGGATTGAGAGAGGTGGGGCGGCGGGGGAGGGCGGCTCAGGGGCAGCGGAGGCTGCTGTGGCCGCGTGGGAAGGGCCAGGAGGCCTGCCGGACACGCGCGGTGTCAGCGACAGGGGTCTCAAGTCCGCATAAAGCCTCGTAGTCCCCTTGCGCCCCTGGGCCGGCCTCCCCAGCTTTCCCGGAGCTCCAGCCTGTCCCTGTGGCTCTGCCCTCACCCAGACCCTCGCTCTGCTTAGCTACAACCTCTCCCTATTGAAGGCATGCCCCTCACCTTCCACGGAGGGGCTAACGCTGACTTCCGTGCCCACGGTAAGCAAAGGCCACCCGGACCCCTGCTTTGGAGTGGTGCAGGCTGCTCGTGGGCCTTTCTTGGCGGCAGGAGGCCTGCTGACGCTGACCGCCCCGACACTCCCTGTCTGGCCGCCCGGTCCCCCCACCTCCACCTCCTCCCTGCTCCTCTGCGGCCAGCCCTCGAGCTTTGGTATCTTTCGGGTTTGGCCCTTCTGCTCCAAAGATACTCCGAGCCAGCCAGCCCTCCCTCCAACCACCAGATACTGCACGTGTCCCCGAGCCCCAGGTCTCTAGGGCCACCTCCCTGCCCACTGAGGGACCCTCATGCACAGCTGCCCTGTGGGCCTGGCCTCCCCATCCCCACCGCACCGGGCCTGCTTTTCCCGTCCTCACCCATCTTGGCGAATGGCTCTGCTGATCTCGAGACTATCTGACCTCTCACTGCCAACTCTGCCCTGAGCTCATGCACCTGCCCCGTCCCGCGCCGGCCCTGTCCTGTGCCCCCGTCCCACGCCGGCCCTGTCCCACGCCTGTCCCGTCCCGTACCCCCATCCTGCGCCTGCCCCTTCCCGCGCCAGCCCCTTCCCGCACGGGCCCCATCCCATGCCTGTCCCGTCCCGCGCCGGCCCTGTCCCGTGCCCCCATCCCACGCCGATCCTGTCCCACGCCCCCGTCCCGCGCCTGCCCCATCCCGTACCCCCGTCCTGCGCCTGCTTCTTCCCGCACCAGCCCCTTCCCGCACGGGCTCCATCCCATGCCTGTCCGATCCCGCGCCCCTGTCCTGCGCCTGCCCCTTCCCGCGCTGGCCCCATCCCACAGGGGCCCCGTCCCACGCTGGCCCCTGCAACTCCAGCTCACGAGCTTATGCGGCCGTGGGGCGGCTCTCCGGGCCCTGGCCTGCTGCCTCTTTCCAGCCTCTCCCAGTGAGCCCAGTAGCTGCTCGCAGGCAGCTCTCCCCCATTTTGCTTATGAGGAACAGGGCGAGTGGGCTTTAGGGCTCACCAAGGCCACTCAGGTGGGGAATGGGACCAGTTTGAACACCAGTTTGGATTTGAGATTTCCTCAGGACGCCTAGGCAGACACGCAGACTGTGTCATCCTAAGAGAGGGCCAGGTGACGGACAGGAGGACACTGAGGTCAGTGACAACCATACGGAGACCGAGGCCGAGGCTGGGAAAGCCCGTGGGGGCCCTGGAGCATGACCGCACCATCGGGGGTAGGCTGTGCGGGAGCAAAGCCAGGACTGAGGGGCAAGAGTGGGAAACTGAGTCCCAGAGGAGAGGTGAGTGCGGCCTAGAGACCCGCAGACTCGGCTTCCGGGAAGGAAGGGCTGCGTGGGTCCCATCAGGCCCTCCAGCAGATGGGAAGGCTCCACAGGAGGGGAGAGGCAGCTCCCAGGCCGCGAGGCTGAGGGGACCACGTCTCTCTTGACAATGACAGTGTTTCGCGCGTGCGTATTCCCGGGGAGCCTGCCTGGTCTGGAAGGACAGGTTGAGGGAAACTCGGACACTCAGGAGTGTGGGGGTCACACCGGCTGGAGGTGCCCAGAGCGGGGTCATCTCCCCTCTCTGCCCGCAGAGGACAGCAAACGTGCCCCAGACAGCCCTGGGGGACCAGAGCCAAGTGTGATAATGGTGGGGAGTCAGTGAAAGCCCGGCGGGGAGGGGGACGACCCTGGCCAGCACTGTCTTCCCGCCCCGAGGATGGACGAAGGCAGCCTTGCCCTCTCCACAGCGGAAGTGCTGTCCTTCGGGCACCTGCAGGAATCCGGCCGGCGCCCTGTCCCACCCAGGCTAGCAGCTGGCATGGGGCAGTGGCCGACCGTGTCACCACCACAGCTGCCCGCCGTCCTGGCAAGTCTCCATGGGACCGCTTATAAAGCACGTCCCTCCGTCTCCATATTTAGCCCCTCAGCACCGTGATGGCGGGAGGGTGTCTGCGGTCACAGCCGTGTCCCCACGCTGTCCCTGGCACCGGCTGAGCGAGGAGCAGGAGGACAGAGTGGGAGGGGTCATCCCATCCTGCACCCCTGAGCCGGGATCCTGCGTGCAGACCCCATGGGAGCCGCGGGAGCAGCAGTGGGGGGCGCAGAGGCCAGCAGCCTGGCAGCCCTTCGCACGGCTTGCAGGGGACCCCCCGCCCTGACGTACCTGCAGCCAGGGACCCCCGCAGGCCCAGGAGAAGGCAGAGGAGGGCCAGCTCGCCCGCCCGGGAAACCATGGTGAGACCTGCGGGGTCACGCGGTCTGTGGACATTCCAGGGGGGGGAGGGGGCGGGCAAAGTCCTGGCCTCCGAGCGCCGCAGCGGGGTGGGGGAGGGAGGACTGGCCTCCCAGGCGCGGGGGCGGGGCTGTGCGAGGTCCCTGGGCACAGCCGTGTCTGCGAAGAGGGGGCTCCCTCCCGCGTGGAGAGGGCGGTGTTGGAAGCGAGTCGGCCACGTGCCCCTCCAGCGCCCTCGGGAGCCCTGAGGCCCCCGGGACTTAGCACGGCAGCTGGACTCGGAATGAATGTGGGTGGAAAGCCGTGCCGTGCTATTAACTCTGGGGAGAGGAGCGAGGATCTGGGTGCGGATGTGAGTATGCCCAGGAGGGCTGCCGCGGACACCGACGCAGGGCCTGCCGGCTCGGGGGCCCTGGCTTCCTGGGTGAGCCAGAGAGCCTCGTGGAACCGGACGGGGGGCATCCGCCATCCTGGGCCCAGGCCCTGGGTGACCTGTCCAAGGTTGGCGGGCGGGGCGGCCTTTCCCAGGATGCCAGGCCTCCTGGGCCGACCTGGACCGTCCCGGCCCCCCCGGCACCGTCGGTTACCCCGAGACGGACGGGGCGTCCAGCCTCCAGGGGGCGTGGGCTCCACCCTCTGCAAAATGGCGGAGGCCGGGGCACCAGCTGGGCTCATCTCTGGGTGGGAGCCCCACGGCCCAGCTCTTCCCGCAGGGCCCCAGCTCGGACCCCCGACGGGCAGCACTAGTCCCCCGGGGAGGACAGGTTCTGTTGGTCACTTCTGGAACTTCTGATTGCTACTTTCAGCAGCTGCTCGGGCATCTGTTCTTGGTGGCGGAGGGACCTGGCCCTTCCAGCCGGCACGGGAGCAGGGCCTTCGGAGGGGGGTCCCCAGCTGCTCTCAGACCCCTGGCCACCGGGCTGTGTTTCTTCCCAGCGTGGGGAGAACCCGCTCATTCCTGAGGCTACGTTGCCGTGCTCGGGGTCACTCATTAGCCGATTAGGGCTGCGAGGGTCCTGCTTCCGAGCGAGGCTGTGCTCCAGGCTTCCGGGCGGGTGCAAACACAGGGAACGCTCTCAGCCGGTGTCCCCCGCCCGGACGCCGCCTGTCTCAGAAGTCGCCCCTCGGACTCTCGTTCCGACACGGTGATTTCTCATGTCCTTTGTTACCTTTACATGGTCGACACGCTACGCGTGCTATGTTATTTCCATCATTTCCTGACAAAATGCAGCATGTGGGTCACCATCCGGGTCACCTGTGGCGTTTTCCGTGGGAGCTCGCGGTGTGAGCACGATAAACACGCAGGCGGGAGGAATTCTGTGCCTTTACAGACGAAGGCAGACTGCGAGAGGGGCTGATATTTATTCAAACTCCATCCATACAATAAAGAACTCTGGTTTTTAAATTTCATTTACATCAGCAGGAAAAAAAAAATAAAATAAAAAGACCTGAAACGAAACAAGAAGCAGTGACGGGAACAGGAGATTTTAAAGTGCCTTCACGAAGAAAGGACCCCAGTGTGGTGACGCGGCCGGGGTGGGGGGGCAGGGGGCTCTGGCCGAGCAGCCCACGGCGGAAACCGTCAGACACGGCCCGCCCCATGCCCGGATGCCGAGGAAGGCTGCGGGGACGCACGGAGGTGGCGGCGGCGGCGGCGGGGACAGCTTCCAGCATCGCGGAGGCCGTGGCGCGTCCGTGACGCGGGACCCCTATGTGCACACACCCACATACGCAAACTGTGACAGTATCGGCCCCCAGCAGATACAGACCGTGTTTCCAAACAACAGAATTTGTTTCTGAAACACAAAAAGGTAAAACAGAAGCGTTTTCTTTCGGGTCCTGCCTCGGGTTCAGTAGCGGACTCCTCATGTTTCTGAGTTCGGGGGTTGACCCAGCGCGGGAAGCGGCCTCGGGGGCCGGCGGAGACTCGCGCTTTCGCCGAGCCCCATGTGGGCACTGCTTCACACGGTACCCGGCAAAACCACACTTGACTGATTCTTTAAAGACAATAAAAAATCCCAATTCGGTGAAGCTAGTTAAAAAAAATCAAGTTCCCCACTTTTTTTTTTGTAGAAAAGAAGCTAAATATTTTAAATTATAGTTTAAATTTTCTTTTGAAAATTAACTTACACAGATAAAGGACTGTCCTTGGTTTCTACTGCTGTTTGTAGAAACCCTGCTGGATTTCACCGGGGGACGTGTGTTCATCGGCCTGCTCCCAGGCGGCCGTGGGGAGGGCTCCCGTCCCGAGAGCCCCCAGACCTCCCAGCAGTACAAACAACACGCTGTCGTGTAAACCCCGATAACAGAAAATAGTTTTATATCAAATACAGTATCAAATTGTCATTTCATGTAAACACAGTGATTCTTGGTAAAGATTAGTGGCCAGAGTACCACAAAAAATGGCCATGGAATTAATCCCTGCTTTAAAAAAAACTCGTAAAAGACCAAACAGTCCCCCCACCAAGCTGCTGGGTCAGTGGACGCGTCTCTCCCACAACATGCTCATTCCTGCGGGAAGCACCGGACCAGGAAGGCCCAGAGCCACGCGGTGCGACTGGGACGGGCTCCTCGCGGCGGCCTGGCCCCCTCCGTCCGTCCGGGTTTTCCCAGGAAGCTCGGGGTACCTCGGTCTTCCCGTGCAACCGGCTTCTGCACCCTCGTCGGGGGTGGTCCTGGCGCGGAGGCCAGAGGGCAGACTCTTCCAGAACCTTCCCTCCGCGGGCCCCCGCGTCTGCACCTCCAAGTTCCGTGGGCGGCAGGCGGCTCCTTGCTGGGGTCTTGTCGGGGTCCTCCTTCCCCAGGGTCTTAGAGCACCGTCCCCTCACCAAACTAAGCAAGCCCAAGCAAAGGAAAACTTAGAGGTTCGCAGGCTGCTGTCCCGCGCGGCCCGGCGCTACCCCTGGAGCTCCGAGAGGGGGGCCCCGCAGCTCTCGCTGCAGCTGGAGGAGGCGCTCAGCAGGGCAGACCCCGCACTGGACTCTGCGGGAAAACCAGGCGAGAACGGCTGCGGCTGTGCGGCTGCACACCGGCGCGCACGGCTGCGGAACCCCGCGGGCTCGGGGCGCGGCCCGCACGGGGCGGGGGGCTTACCTGAGCTGCTCAGGCACTGGGCCGAGCCAGACGTGCCGAGGAGCGTGGCCAGGCTGCTGGCCGGCACCCAGCTCTCCGCGCTGGAGGTCAGGTTCCTGACATACCTGAGACGGCGAGGGCCGGTCAGGGCTCCAGCCGCGGCCCCGCCCCCCGGGGTCTTGGGTCTGAGCCCCTCCCCCCCAGGCGTCTTACCAAAGGCCCTCGTCACCCTCCTGCACCACCTCCACCACGTCCCCACTTCTCACGGCAAGCGCGTCGGGGCTTCCCTTCTCGTCGCCCAGCACGACCGTGTACTTCCCTGGAACCTGGGGGTGGAGGACGCGGCACGTCACCCAGCACAGTCTGCGGCCCCGCGCTGGGCGAGGGTGCGTGGCTGTCCGCTGCAGGCAGGGGCCCAGGTGGGCGTCCAGCGCCGGCACCAGGAGAAGGGACATGAGCGTTTCGTCAGGGCCCTGCTATTTGTGGGGCTTCTGAGGGGACTGTCACCTCAGATGGGGAAGAGCTCCTGGTCGTAGAAGATGCCAAGTCTCTCACTGCGGCCGGGTTAAAGCCCAGCAGCCCACGAAGTGCCCCCGACTCACGCTTGGTGGTCCAGCCTCACGGCAGAACCGCTCGCCCCAGCCGGCCTCAGACGCTCCAGACACGGCCCTCAGCCCCAGGACCTCTGCACGTGCTGCGCCCGCTTCCTTGGCTTCCATGGGAACGGCAGCCGTCCTCACCTAACATGGCCTGTATCTAACCACCCTTTCCTTTGCCTCCCTGTGAGAGTGGACACTTGTGTGTTTGTTCTCTGCTCGGTGTTTGGCGTCTACACCGCCTGGAACCCCGCGTACGCTCAACACGTCCACACGGACAAAGCCCCGCTGTGTGGAGCCCTGGAGCGTGGACCAGGGCAGCGCCAAGCGTGCACTGTCGGTGTGGCCCTCACTCCAAGGACTCACGCGTAAACGGCTTCCCCTTGTCGCTTGTGGGAAGGAAAGGGCCTGCGGAGCACCAGCTCCGCCCTCCATCAGCTGGGCTCCCTACACAGTGAGGGAGAGCTGCGTGCACGGCTCCGAGACGCTCCCCAGAGCACCACCCTTCTCGGGAGGGCAGATCCGGCGTGTGCACCGTCCGCTCTGCGGGGGAGCCCGTCTGCCGGGGTCTGACGGTGCCGGAGGAGGGTGGGCACACACCCGACAGTCCCCCCCACCCCCAGCAGCCACGGGAGCCACGGCACCGCCACGGTGGCGCTCTGGAGCTCTCCCACCCACAGCCCGCGGTGCCGGGCTGACGGCCCGGGGGACCCCAGGTTACCAGCTTCCGGGGGCCCACTCTGCCCTCCTCCTCCGCGTCCGAGGAATTCATCAGCTCTTCGGCGCTGGACCAGCCGCCGTCGTCCTCGGGGGCTTCCGAGGGCTGAGAGGCTTTGCTCCAACCTGAGAGAGAACAGACTCCAGTGAGGACCACCCTCCAACACGAGCCTGCCTGAGGGGGTCTGCACAATCCCCGCGACCCCGTCCTGTGCACCCGGAGGGGCCTGCCCCTCCCCAGGAGCTGGACACGTGGCGCACTCCGGGGATGCCTGCCGACACGTGTGCCTCAGCGGTCCCCATCCGGGGATACGGCCCAGGGCACCTGCTTCCGTCGCCCGGCCAGCCCCTTGGGGAGGGGATCCCAGGCTCTGCCGCGACGCCCCTGCCTGCGGACCCGGGGCGCACAGAGGCCCCGAAGGGCCACCAGCGGGAGAGGCCACCATCCTTGGTGCTGGAGCAAACCCCAGCAAAAGGAAGGAGCCCGCGGTTCGCGCCCGGAGCCTCAGTACCCATCAGATGGCCTGGAGGACCACTCCTCACTCCAGCCGCTGGCCGCGCGGACAGGCCCGTGAGGTCAGGGCGCCGTGACCCTCGGCACGGGCCAGCAGACGCCGCGCACAGACCCGAGTCACACCTCCGCAAGGCTGGGATTCCCGGCCGGGCCGCCGGCGGCGCGAGCTCCGGCCACAGAGCGCGGCTGGGCCAGCACGTGGGCGGGAGCTTCCCAGAGACTTCTGAACCCCGCGCACATCCCCTCATTAGAGTTTCCCCGCCGTGTGGCCCCCGAGACTCACACCCGTACTTCCCACGTGGAGGAAATTTCAGGGAGAAAGCAATCAAGTTGAGGGGAGACGGGTGATGATGGGTTCCTGATCCTGACCACAGTAACCGCCCGCAGTAAAGTGACAGGTGGGAGCCCGCTGCTGGGGCCTGAGGACCACGGGCACCGCCAGGGTCGGTGGCACGGTGGCGAGAGGCAAGACGGCTCGCGGGCGGTGGGCTTGGCGTGCCAGCTGCAGATCCCACGTGGCCTGGCGGGAAGCGTGCTTTCCCCGAGGACCGCGGGCTCGCTCCCCTCTGCGAGGTGGGGGCACAGGCACAAGCGGCGGGACCTGCCCGTCCCCGAGGCCTATGGTGTTTCCGATTGGCCCTGAATCACTTCTGCGAAAGGGACATTAGGAGTCTTCTCTTCATAGGAGGGGAGCTGGGGCCTAGGGCTCCCCGCTCAGCCGGCTGAGCCCGGAAGGAAGAGCGTTGAGAGCCACGGAGGTCCCTGGAGCCCCCGGACCCAACGCCACAGCAGCAGGCCTGGCATCGGGGGGCTCCCGAGCCCGGCCTTCTCAGGGCTGGGCCGCGGGGCAGCTGGCGGGGGGCTGGCGGCTGTGCGGGGCACTGGGGTTTCCCGCCACGAACCAACCAGCCACGAGTGCCCAGCTCGTCTGGGGGTGAGCACAGCGTGCAATGGAGCACGGGCGGGGGGGGCCTGGGGGTCCCGGTGCCAGGCAGCCTGGCTGGGGGGGATCCCCTACTGCAGCCCACCGCCAGACACGGGGCTCCTGGCAACACAGGGCAGACCCGGGTCTGAGGACAGTGAGCACGGAAAGGTGAAGACTGTTCTGGGGGGACTTCTATGGGGGGGATGGCAGGGCCACCAAAGGACTGCATGAGCGATGGGACACACCCCCCACTCTGCCTTCGGGCCCCGCGGAGAACGGAGGGTTTTGTGCGTGCAGAGCCACGGAGGGGCCCGCGGGGCTCCCTTCTTGGCCCCAGAGCCTCTCTACCAGCCTCGAGCCGCAGCCCCACATTAAAACCTTATGACGAGGATGTTAGGAAGGTACCAACGGGTGGACGAAGAGACACACGTGTCTGGGACCTCATCTACGTAGATGTTGGCGAGTTCATGGGACATTACGCCAACAGGACCATGAACGCGGTCCCCTCTGTTCTCTGCAAAATAGCCCCTGACATTGACACTGAGTAAAATGACGGGCAGATGAAGCTTCTCGGGGGGCAAGCGCGTAAGCATTTGCGAGAGCGCCCAGGAGGCCTGCGGCTCGCTGTACGGGGAGCAGAGGGCAGCGGAGGGGAGGGCACTGGCGGCGGGGGTCACATCTCTGGTGACCTTGCAAAGCCGCCTCCTCCTCCTGGCACAGGTGAGGAGACACAGCTTGGCGGAAAAGCGGTAGGAACCACGGGCGAGGGGCCACTGGCGGGGCCAGCTTCCTGCCCGAGGGAAGTCAGCCAGGGCAATGCTCAGAAGACTCCAGGTCTTAAGTAGAAAACGAGGCTGACGACGGCGAAGTGAGCCCTGTCCCAGGCCCCGGGACCTCAGCGGCAGTCCCTGGGCGCTGCCCACCCGTGTGCGGGCTGTGGGACGCCGCCGGCCTCCGAGCCGTGATGCGGGGGCAGCCGGAGAGCTGCCGTCTGGGTCCTGGGCACACAGATTTGTGCTCGAGGCCGAGGGCGCTGGGTGACCCTCGGGGGTCCTGGGGGCGGTTTGGGAACCTTCACAATAGTTGGAAAATTCACTTTGTTAATCTCTGCCTGCAAACTGCAGACCCTCAGCCTGGGCCGGGGGCGGGGCTCTGGGTTTTGGGGGTACGTGCTTTACTCTCATGATACAAGGGAGCAAAAACTAGAAGGCCTGGGGTCTGGTGTGGAGCTCGGCCCCACCTGTGCACAGCCCATCGTCCTCCCACGACAGGGGGGCCGGCAGGAGACCGTAGGAGGCTACGCTTCCACCGAGAAGCTTTGGGACAACTGGGGGCGCAGGGGAGAGGCCGGCGCGGCAGGGGCCCGAGGACGGGGTGCCCCGCCGCCTGCACGGCCGCTGTAACAGCCCAGCCCAACCTGCGCACCGGCCCGGTGTCGGCGGCCTCTCGCCGGGGGCCCCTGGCTGGTTCCATAGGTTCTGGGCAGACCCACTGGAAGTCGGACTGAGAAGGGGGCCGTCATCACAGAACCTGTCGCCGAGCATCACACTCGGAGAAAAGAACGAGTTTGCTCCTGGCGGGAGGACCTATTTTGTTCTGCGTCGCCGGTGGCGAGTGATGGCGAGACAGTGTCCCTAACCGGATGGGCACAGAGAGGTCCGGCGACGTCCGGGAGGTGGGGCCACTCTACCTCGTAAACCAAAAGGCGTGGGGTCGCTCTTCACTTCGTGTCGCTTAGCTTTTTTGTCGGGGCTGGTAGGAGAAGCTGCAGGAGGAGGAAGAGGCAAAAATAGAGGAAAGCGCGTGAGGAGCCGCGGGCGGGGCGCGGGGGGCGCGGGGAGCGGTGCTCGTGCTGGGACGGGACGCGGCCCCCGGCGGGCTCGGCTCCGCGGGACCAGGGTGGTTTCCTGTGAACAGAACGAAGCTGGCGGGCGGGTCCCTCGCGGGGGATGGGAGAGGCCCGGAGAGCCGGGGGAGCCAGACGACCCCGTCGGGGCCGCGCGCAGGGGGGTCTCTGAGCTCTGCAGCAAGTGCACGTGGGAGGCGCGCCGGCCGCGCTCCTCAGCAGCCAGCCCCGAACGTGTCCCTGCCTTTTTTTTTTAAAGTTTGAGATGAACTTAACACTATCTTATAAATTGCAACAAAAACAATAACAAAACCCTCCAATTCTCTGGAGCAGTGAAAACTGGCTTTCGGTTTTGGGCGGGGGGCCGGCACCTTCCCCCGGAGCGGCCTTGGGGCTCCCGGCGGGCGGTTCGCAAGGCCGCCCGCTCCCGGAGTGTCCGCGCGAGGGATCCCCACGCGCCCCATGTGCCGCCAGCGGAGCGCCCTGCAGAGGGCTGAGCCCCGCGGGGACCCGACAGGAGGGAGCAGGAAGGGGCGGGGGCTCCCGTTTCTGAGTGAGACTCCGCTGGAAAAACCCGCTTCCACCTTCCCAAGCGGAGAGAGCCCGGGCTGCGCGCGGCACAGACGCCGGCACCGGCGAGGACGCGCGGGGCACCGGCAGACGCCGCGGCCGCCCACGCGAGGGGCACCCCACGAATGGATGACAGACACGCCACCACGGTGAGCGACACGTCCACAGCATGGCTTTAGGCGGGTGCCGTTTACCTTTCTGACCCTTGAGGTTAGCAAAGCCCTGCAGGGTAAAGCGCTTTCGGGAAAGCGCGGAGCTTTCTGAGGTAGAGCTGGGCACCGCGTCATCTACACAGGAGGAGAGAGGCCGGTGTGGGGGCGCCCGCGGCGCTCGGGGTGCACGTGCGGTCCGCGCGCTCTCGCCGGGGCAGCCGGGCTGCCGGGAAGAGGGCGCCTCCGGAGGTCCCGGCCGTGCGGGCAGCGGGCCCGCGGCCCCCGGCGCAGACACCCACCTCTGTCCTTCTCGGGGGGCTTTGGCAGCGACGTGGGGCTCACGTAGCCTTCCAGGCTCAGGGGGTCGGTTTTCCTTTCTTCCAACTTCTTGATGTTTCTCGTGGTCCCTTTCGAGGGACTAAGACGTCACACATGCGGGAAAAAGAAGTAGAATGCTGCAGGGTGGTTTTCCCAGCACTTCCTGCGGCTCCGAGGCAGAGGCGGCCCCGGGGTCCCAGCGTGCCCTTCAAGCCCTCTGGGTGCCCCCGGAGCGGAACCCCACGTGCCGGGCGTGAGGAGGGGGTAGTTTCTCTGAGTTGGGGAGGGCAGACTTTCGCTTTTCAAACCATCGCTGGACGGATGATTTGCTTGGACCGTATCCTGTCCCGCCAGCGGTCACAGGGGGCTTACAGCAGAAACAGGAGAACTAGAGTCACGAGGCCGCCGCGAACGCACCAGTGACAAAGGAAAGCTAAGGGCAGAGAAGGCATGGCGAGCCAGCGAGGCCAGTGTGTCGGGCATGGCTCTGCACCTCGGTCCCCGACGTCCGGGTCCCTGTCTGAGGCGCTGCCGTCACGGAAACGTGGCGGCTGTCACCTTCCCCAGCAGCACGTCCTGTGCCGACTGTACCGGGAAATAACCCACAGTCGGAAAGCAGAGACGGCAGGAGCTGGCCTGTGCCCGGGGTGGAGACGGACCCCCCAGCACGCAACACCAGAGGACACTCCGGGGCCCACAGGCAAACCCAGAGTGACCCCGAGCCCCAGGGAGGAGGTTGGGGTCGCCGGCCGCGTGGGCGCGTTCCCGGGCGGCCGCCTCACCTGGTGCCGGGCGGTGCGGGCAGAGGCAGGCTCTGGGACTGCTCGAGTGCGCGGTGCTGGCTGGCCTCTGCAGGGAGGGGACACAGAGCCGCGCTGAGCGAACGTGCCTCTCACGCCGCAGCCCCGCGCAGGGCTCCGGTCTGGGGGTGGCTTTGGACGCGCGCAGAAGCGTGCCTGGAGCCACAGCCGGGAGCAGCCGGCGGCTGCGGCGCCTCTCACCTCGGCAGGCTTGCAGCTGGCTGGTCAGCACTTTGCGGATCTCGTTCACCCACGCGGCCTTGATTTCGGGGGTCGGCGCCTGTGCCGGAAGGAAGGCCAGGATGTGAGAACGCACGGTCCCCAAAGACACGGCTTTGCCTTCGACTCTCGGAGCTCCTGCGGCCCACCTTAGGAGCGGGCAGTGGGTCCGCCGCCCGGAGGAAGGAGGGGGCGGTCGGCGGTCCCCTTGCCCTGGGACTGCGGCACGGGAAGGGCACGACGGGAGGGCCCGCGGGCTGCACAGGCAGCGGGCCGACCGCCCGGCCTCCCGCCCTTCACAGCCTCGCTGGCGTCTGACTCGGTGGACACTCGGGGCATGAATCGCCCTCGAGAGCACGTTTCTCGGGGAAGTGGCCCATGGCATCGTTTTATGATGAGGAAGACGGGTGCCTGAATCTCTGAAGGTGGATTTGAAGCGAGAGGAGCGGGCCGCGGTCCTGCCCCAGCACAGCGTGGGGGGCCCGAGTGCCAGCTGCCGTCCCCGCAGCTCCCGCGGCCGGTGTCCCAGCCGGAGTCAGGTGCCATCGCTGCGGGCTGCCGTGCTGCTGCGCATGCCGGGAAGGGGTGCCGCGGCCACCGCCTCCTGCATCTGAGCGTGGGGGACCCCTGGAAGGGGCCTGTCCCACATGCTGGCCGACCCCATCACAGGGCTCAGGGCGCACTCACAGCCCCGGCACCCCCTGCCCTCACCAGTGCAGCGGGGACGGTAAGGACCAGGACAACCTGGTCACGTGTGTGACACGGCCCAGGCTAGCCGCGTTCCCCTCCTGAGCCCATGTTCCTGGCCGTGCCGTTCTCGCACCCTAACTGTGGGTCCCCCGCGCCTCCTCCTGGGTCCCGCTCAGGGGAGCGCCCCTCCACGGCCTCTGGGAGATAAACCCCCGGAAGCTTCCAGATGCCTGCCCTCGCCAGAGTGGCGGGCACGTCCCCGACGCCCGGCCCGGGAGAAGGTGGGGCCCTACCTGGACGATGTACACCTCCTCCCTGGCGTTGTACCAGATCTCAAACTTCCTCGCGTCGCCCTTCACGTTCTCCGTTATGCCGACGGCTGCCATCTGACCGCGCAAGAAGCAGGGGACAGATGTTGCTACGTGCGGGAGAACAGCAGGCACCTCCCGTCTTTGAAAGGGGTCGGTGCGTCGTCCAGATGCAGGAAGCGGTTTGGGGTGGGGGCTGAGGAAGCAGGGGTCCCGGACCCCACCCCCAAAGGTACGGGCGGCGTGGCCGCGTCTGCGGGAGCCTGGACCGGTGGCCGTGTGCCCGCTGTGGGGGCAGCAGCTGCAGGAAAGAGCCTCACTCACGTTCAGGGACTGCTTGTAGCTGTAGGAAGGGGCCTTCTCGTACCCCTCCCCGTTCTCCTCCCTTTTCTTGCAGAAGAGCACGGCCTTCTCGTGCAGGAAGAGGTGCCGCTGCATGGGCTTGAACCTGGCCAGGTCCTTCACCTTGGAGTGGCCCTTCTTGTGATCCGTCCAGACGCTGAAGGAGCCCTGCATCAGCAGCTTCCCCAGGTCGCTCAGGTTCCCCTACGCCCAGAACGAACGTGGGGCCTTACATGCCCGTTGCCGAGGAGACGCGCCTGCCTCGCAGGGCTGCGTCCCGGGGGTCCCCCGCTACTAACACTCGGGAAAAGGCAGAACCGCAGAGACGGGTAAGGGGCCGGGGGAGGGGGAACGGTGGACACGGGGGCTTCCAGCCGCGAAACTCCTCTGTCCGAGCCCGTGCCGGTGGACACAGGGCATTCCGCATCTGTCCTAACCCGCAGGCGGCACGCCCCGGGGCTGGTGCGGATGGCGAGCCAGCGAAGGCTCATCCCTGTGATGAAGGTCCCACCTGCTGGGTGTGGGACACGGGGGGCTGTGCGTGGGGGCACAGGGGCATGTGGGAGGTCCTTGTGCCTTCCCTTATCCTGCTGCAAACCTAACATGGCTCTAAAAATAAAGCTTATTAAATTCAAAAAAACAAGTGAGTGTGAGTGGACAGAGAGGCAACAAAACGAGTGAGCTGACCTGACTCAGGCACACGAGGAAAATACAGAGTCAGCCCTTCATTCCCGCTTGTCCCCTGTCCCCAACCCACAAGTGGCCCTGAGTCCCACCGCCCTCGGGGCTCCCGTGTGGACGTGCAGCTTGGCGGGGTGAATTGCATTTGGGGGCGCGCCCCGAGCAGGGGATCCGTTTGCCCCAGCCCCCCCAGACGCCCGTCGGAAAGGGACTCCTGCCAGATCGCGGGGACACGCATGCATACGGAGGCTCCCGGCCTGGCTCCGACCGTCCCCTGGCTCGGCGGCAGCCCGCAGAGGCCCTTACGTCATAGCCGGTGATGGCGATCAGGTGCATGGAGTCGTTCACGGCCTTGAGGATGCCCAGGATGGAGCTCAGTGCTTCCTGCAGGTCCTGGGCCCCCTCGCAGCTCTTGCTGTATTTTAGCATCTCCTGGGGGGACGCGGATGGCGTCATACACCGCGGGAACACGGGGCCCCCGCTCCGGCCCCGCATGCACCCTCGGGACACGGAGCGCGGCTCCCCGCGTGGTCGAGGAGGCCCAGGAAGCCGCCCCCCCTCCCTGCCTGTCCCAACGGTCCTGTCTGGTGTTGCGGACAGGGACGCTCCGGCCAGATGCATGGCCAGGCCTCCCCAGGACGAGCGCCCCTCGTGCAGCTCACGTCCCCCCACTCCTAGACCTGCTACGCCTTCCTTCGAACCTGACACCCCCAGACCCGTGATGGCTAAAGGCGTCTGGGCGTCCCCTGGTGCGCTCACTCAGACCCGATGAGGCCGCTGGGCACAGGCGGGCCTGCAGGGAGGACCACGTGGACTCGGGTGGGGGTGTGTGGACATGCCCAGAGCACACGCTCCATGGGGCAGGGGTGGCCCGACTTCGCCTCTGGGTCCCGTAGCCCCCCCGACGGCAGCCCGTGAACAGTAGGCAGTCCACAAAGGTCTGCGAAGCGCCAGGGCCCATGCAGGGCAGGGAGGACGGCTGTGCCGGGACTGTGGTGCTCGAGGAGGCCGGGGAGGCTGCAGGCGGGGGAAGGGGCACAAGGCCAGCAGGGCATGGCGGGAGGGGGGTGAGGCCGGCAGGGCGCAGCGGGGGGGTGGGATTGGCAGCGCACAGAGTGGGGGTCAGATCTGCAGGGCACGGGGGTTGGAGGTCGG
>CM052883.1:555477-584382 GCA_028534135.1 Potos flavus
CCACAGCAGGGCGGTCCCATGGCACAGGGGGGTCCCACGGCAAGGGGGGGGTCCCACGGCACAGGCCATCCCTTGGCACGGGTGGTCCCACGGCACGGGGGGGTCCCAGGGCACGGGGGGGGTCCCACAGCACCAGCGAGGTGGGGGAGCCAGGGGGGGGTGGACCACGAGGAGAGCGCGTGGGAAGGCGGCCTGGACAGTGGCCTCACCTTGGCCCTCCTGTAGGGCCCTCTCCGGAGCGCGCTGCTCTCAGAGCTGTTCTCAGAGCTTCTCCGGCTGCCTGGTTCGGGAAGAAATGAAGAAGGAAGGAGCGGCCTGGAGGGGAAAGACCGCACCTGGGAGTCGGGAGCGCTGGGACTGTTGTAGGAGCGGGAGCGAGCGCCCTGCCCCCGCCAGGAGGGGGAGGGAAACCGAGGAACCGCCGAGCAGAGGAGGGCGGGGGGGAGCCCGGGGAAGCCGAGTCTGTGCCCATGCGGGACCAGGACCCCCTGGGCCGGGGTAAGGTCTGCTCCGACGGAGGTCGCACGCTGTGGAGGTGGCGGTGGGAGTCGGCCCATTCGCCAAAGGCCCGACGTGGGCGGCAGGCAGAGGCCGCCGCAGAAGGGGCTCCGGGGAATGGCATGGCCACCCGCTCGGCCTCGGAGGCGACTGCGAGAGGCCCGGGGCTGCTGGGGGCTTGGGGCTGAGGACGGACAGGCCGGGACAGAGACGGAGTCCGGGAGGAGCCCTTGACGGCTAGCAGATGGCACACGCTGGCCGCGTGCCAGTAACACTGCATTTCCAAGGGCCCAGTGCGGCTTGGAAGGACACAACGGCACACACCTGGGGAGGGGCAGGGCGATTTCGTGAGTGCCTCTGGCCGGGGGGCCACGGGCTGCACGGGCCGCGTCTGCTTGGCCGCCAGCTTCTTCAGGCTGGCCTGTCTCCGGTGGAACATCTCCTCCGTGCCCTCTTGCTTCTGGAAGACCTTCTGCACGTGCTCCTGCAGGGACAGGGCAAACGGACTCGTGTCAGAAGTACGCCCTCCTCTGCGCCTGGGACACGGCGCCACGGCTGCCGCACAGCAATCCCGACTCGAGCCCTTGCTGCGGGTGGGAGAGGTGGGACCCCCGTGGACGGCGCGCTTGGGCTGAGAGTCCACAGGAAGGGAGGGACACGAGGCCGCCACGGGTCTGCAGCCGCCTGGAGGAAGGGTGCGGACAGCTGGCTGGGCGGGAGGGGGGCGCTGGGGTCAGTGCAGTATGCAGCAGGGCTCGCAGGAAGCAGGGCCCCGCCGTGGCTGCTTGTCAAGAACACGGTCCTTGCAGGGAAGGACCCCGGGGGCAGGAAGACCGCCCTGGAGGGAGATGCTTCAGGAGGGGAAGCCGAGTCACGCGACTGCCCGGGACGCGCCGAGAGGTCATGTCGGGATTCTTCCGCGCACCACGGAGTGACTCCCCACCGTCGGCGCCAGCCCGGCTCTGCTCACCATCAGGTCTTTGGTGAGGATGGATTCGTAGTCCTGGTAAATTTTACTGAGCTCCTGGATCTTATTTTCTGCGCCGGTCTCCAGAAATTTCTCGATTTCCTGCAGGGCCGCCTCGGCGCCGTCCTGGGACTGGCACTTGTCCACCGGCTGCGAGGCCAGCAGGTAGATGCCCTCGTCGCACCACTTCATGGACTGGACGCGCCGAACGTTGCCGAGGGAGAGAAGGGCAGCGTCAGAGGCCGGGTCCCGGCGTGTCCAGGAGGCGAGCTCTGCCCGGGCCCCGCCACCGCCCTGCTCCGGGGCCGCAGGGCACCCCAACCCGCGCACGGCCCGGGCGGGCCTCATTCCCCCAGAGGACGCGCAGGCTGGCGCGGGCGCTTGGGAAGAACCGCCAGTGGTGGCAGGGAATTCTAGAGAACGGGCCGCCGGGAGCGCGGTCCGCGGGGAAGGAGCGGGCCACACGGGGGCAGGGGTCTCACCGCTTCCAGGAGGCGGTGCAGCTCGAGGGACTGGCTGAGCAGCCCCCTCCGCCGCTCCACGTCGGCCGCGAACTGCTCACACAGGTGCTGGAGCTCGTGGCACTTGGGGCGGATGGAGTCCACGGCGTAGTGCTTGCTGTCGATGAGCTGCTCGCCCTCCAGGGCCAGGCCGCGCGCGCGCTCCACGGGGGCCTGCGGGGACAGCGCCCCGACACGCGGCTCAGCCTCGGTCGGGGAAACCGCGCAGCCTGCGGTTTCCTGGGAGGGGTCGGCAGGCGTGGGGGCCGCGCCGCCCTCCCTCCACTCTGGGACGGCCCCCGCCGGATGGAGAGCGAGCCCCCTGCCCGTTCCTGCCCGAGCACTAGCTCGGTGTCGTGAACACCAGCCCCACACTGTCCGCCGCCCACACCGGCCCCCGTCCTCACGCTCGACTTCTCCTCGAAGCTGGCGAGGTCCTTCAGGAGGTGCTCCGCGTGCGCCAGGCTATTGCCCAGGTCGGTGAAGGTTGCGATCTTCTGGGCCAGTGCGTCTAAGGAGGCTTTGACCTGAGACACAGGAGGGGCGGGAGGCCCGGGCCCCCGTCAGGCTCGGAGGCACTGCCCCAAGCCGGCGGGGAGGGAGGACGGAGGCGCCCGGTCCCTCTCGGGAAACAGGGCAGAGGGACGCGTCCTCGGAAGTCGTACAGCCTACGGGACAGCTGTCACATGGGCGAGAGCAACGCTTTTCCTCTAAGACGGGGAGCGAGGCAAGGACGTCCACTCTCGCTATTTAGCCAGCGCAAGACAGCAAAACACGTACATCCCTCCATAGAGAAATAAAAACACAAGCAACCAGAAGACTTACAGGTGGAAGAGGAAAGAACCAGGCCGCCCCTGTTTGCACAAGACCTCATCGTCTCCATAGAAAATCCCCCAAACTCTACAAAACAACTAACAGAGGGAGCGAGTTCAGCAAGGCCTCAGACCAGAGAAACACACAAGAACCAGCTGTATTTCTCCGTGTGGCGATGGACACGCAAACTCTTAAAACACCACCTACAGTTGCTTAAAAACGAAACACTCGAGTGTAAAATCAAACAAAACACACACTAAACTGGTTCGCTGAAAACTGCAGAACACTGATGAAGAAAACCGAAGTGAGGGGTGCGGCAGACACGTGTTTATGGACAGCAAGACGCAGCGCAGGGAAGATGTCGACTCTCCCCAAAACACGGATTTACTACAGTTCCTGTCCGAACCCCAGCAACACTCTATAGATCTAGAGAGAGCGTTTTAAGCCGTACGTGGAAAGGCAAGGGAACTGGAGGACCTAGAGTGATCTGGGGAGAGAGAGGCGGTGGGAGGAAAGGGCCCCCTGATTTCAAGTCTAGTGCACGGCCAGAACCAGCGCGACGGCGGGTCGACCAGCGGCCGCGACCCCAACGGACGCGCCCTCCGATTTCCGACAACAGGGGAAAGCAGCCCCGTGGAGAACAGACAGCCTTTCTGGGAAATGCTGCCGGACACCCCGAGACCACAGGGAACCGTAGCCGGCCTCTCGCCCCACGCGAGGGTTAACTCATGGGCCTAAATGTCAAAATCTAAGATGTTAAAGAAGAAAAGCCCGGGAGAACATACTTGGGACCCAGGGTTTAGGATGAACGCCAAAACTATGATCCTTAGAAGAAAAAACTGATAAACTGGACTTTATCGAAACAAGAGCCTTTGCCGTTGGAAAGCCCGTCCGAGGATGAAGAGACGAGGGACGGGCTGAAGAGGAGCTTCTCCGGCCGCACGTCTGACCAGAACTAGGACCCAAATCCCAGCCGTGAAACACCCAAACCCAAACCCAAACCAAGACGCTCTGGTCAGAAAACGGGCAACAATGGGAGGAGAGGCATTTCCCCGAGAGGACCAGCTGCGGACCGGCGAGCCGGGAAGGCCGCTCCGTGTCACCGGCCGCTCGGGGGACGCACAGCAGAGCCACAGCGCGAGGGGCGTCAGGCAGCGACAAGGATGCCGCGCCCCTCCCGCTTGCCGCCGGGCGCAGGAGGACGGCCGCTCCGGGACAGGTCGCCGCTTCTCAGCTAAATGCGCGGCAGCCACGACCTGCGCTCCGGGGCTCTTGCCTCAGACAAACGACAACCACGTTCCCACAGAAAGCTGCACGCGGATGTTGGCGACAGCGTCTCTACCAGACGTTCCTCCACGGGGGAAGCTTTGACTGTGGTCTCCCCGCACGGGGAAGGACCCCAGGACCCTGACTAGCCGGCAGGAACGAGAGCGAACTTGCAAGTTCACCTGCACTGATCCTGCTGCGTGCAGAGAGCCAGGCCAAGAGGCTCCGCATGTAGGACCCCGTTTCTAGAACATTCCTGAGATGGCAGCATATGGAAACAGAGTAGGTCAGGGGTTGCCAGGGGCTCGGGAGGAGGTGGAGTGGGAGGGGATGGGGCTTGAAAGGGGGACGAAGGGGAGGGGGAGGGCTGGGGGGGACGAGGGTTCGGGAAGGCAGGGGTGGGTGGGGTGGAAAGGAGGCATGTCTACAGGAGGGACACCCGGGTCCGAGCTGGGATGGGAAGTCTGTGTGCTGACCACGTCACCGTCAGCCCTGAAATCCCGAGTGTGGCTGGGGAGCTGCGTCTCCGGGGGGCAGCTGCTGGAGGGTCCGCGCGCTCGGGCTGGATTATTTCACAACTGCACACACATCTACGGCTGCGGGCAAGTGTGTCATTTGTCGTGGGACGGGTCGCACAGGCTGGCCGGGGTCACCTCTGTGGCCTAACCAGAGCCTCCGTACTAGCTCAGTGAGTGCTCCGGAACCAGTCCCGTGTCCCCGACAGGTGACATTCAGGACCCTGGGGACATCGCCACGCTTGGTTCTGCTCACCTGGCCTCACCCACGGCCTTGTGACAGTGATGGCGCTGGACTCCGTGTCCTTACTTATTTCTCACGCATTTGGGATGCCCCCCCCCACCCCGCTACCTTGGCCAGAGGGACCAGGAGAAGTGTCCTTATGTGGCAGGGCGAGGACACATGGATGGCTCGGCGCACTTGCTCACATAAATAAATGATGCCGGATGCGTGACACCACGGTGGGCGTCCCCCCGCATGTCCCCCCCACCGTGTGTCCCCCCTGCGCCCCCCCCACCACCCCTGCGCTCCGGAGCCCAGGCCAACTGTTGCTCCCCATCTTTCCCCCGGGGGCCAGGCAGGGCGCACAGCAGGCGCGGGACAAAGGCGCGCTGGGCGAGCGAGCACACGGACGGCCCCCGGACCGCGCACTGGGCACGCAGGGGGACGCGCACGCGGGGGGGCGCGCACGCACGGGGACGCGCACGCACGGGGACGCGCACGCCCAGCGCGGAGAGCCGCACCTGCCGGCGGCTACCGCTCACCCGGCACACGCTTCAGGGTCTGGTCCCGCAGGTCTTGCGGCTCGCGTGCGGACAGAGACCGCCGGCCGCCACGGTGGCCTGGGCAGTTCGGCCGGCTGCCCCCGCTCACCTCTCGGAACTCCTGCTCGAAGTGCCGCAGCTGCAGACACTGTTGGAGTTTCTGCTGGTGCTTCGCCCAGAACTCGTCGAAGGCGGCCTCGGTCTCGTTCAGCTGGTCCAAGAGCCTGGGCGCGGAAAGGCCGGCTCAGCGGCCGCGTCTCCACGGCCGGCGCAGCCCCCGCCGCCCCTCTGCGGCACCGCCCTCGGGCCTCGCAGGGCCTCCCCGCACCCACCGGCTGCGCCGGGCCAGTTCCCCGCGGAGCGGCCAGCGGTCTGGGCTCGTCACGTCTAACGTCGGCGGGGGGCGAGGGGAGCAGGGGGCCGCCTCTGGCCCCTGACCCCCGTGTGCTCGCTCCGGCCTCCTGGACTCCACACCCGCCCGGGCCCCTGAGGCCCCACATCCCCGCACAGAGCACCTGCCCGCCGTGCAAACCGCAGCCCAGGGGGGCAGAGGCTAGGAATCCGCCCGGGCCTGGGTGGGCTGGGTGGGCCGGGTGTTGCGGCCGGCGGCTGGGATCCTACATGCGCCTCCCCCGTCCCCGGACAAGGACCCGGGCACCGGGGACATCCACGCGGCACTGTCAGGCGGCTGGAGCCCAAGGAGGACGTGCACATTGTCCCCTCCTAGGGAAGGACAGCAGACCCGGGTCTCGGACGCATAAGCCAGCCCGGTGGGGGGGGAAGGGCGAGGGCTCCACAGGCCTGCAGGACCCTGTCGTCCCCGGCTCCCTTAAACATCCCCCACGCTCGCAGGAAAGACCTGCGCTCTGAGACAGCTTCCTCCCCAGAATAGCGGCTTTCTTTGGGGTTTGGAAGACGAGCGCGTTGGCGGTCAGGACGCGCGGTCCCCTTGCTTCTCGTTAGGGTGAGGAGAGGAGGGCCCCTGTGTCCTCTGTTGCCCAGTCTTCAGCCCAGGGCCCCCTACTCCCGTCCCCAGCCCGGCCCCTCACCTCTGCACGGTGGTCTGGTTGTCCAGCTGGCCCTGGTTGAGGCTCTGCTCCCCGCCCTTGCCCCAAGGCTCCCTGATGTTCTCCAGAATGCTGCGCCCCTCGTCCAGCGCCAGCCTCATGTCCTCCTGCGGGGACAGCACGGCGCCTGGCACCCGGGCTCATGCCCGCATCTCCCTCGGAGCTGCCGAAGGACGGCAGGTGTCCGGAGACTCCTCTGGCCGTGGCCAGGGCACAGCGAGGGCCGCGGGTCACTCGGGGGCAGCGGGAGGAGGTAAGAGACCAACAGGAGACCAGACCTCTACGTGCCCGCTTCGGGGGCGTCCTCACCGCTGGGAGTGAAGGGAGTGCGGGTTCCTGGGGGTAGGTAGCCCTGACCCAAAGCCATAGCCCGCCCCGATCAGGCTCCCGGGGTGCCGTCCCCCAGGTCAGCCCTCTGTCCCCCACCGGCTGCCCGGGAACCACGGGCGGCCACCCGGCCTTGCTTGTGCTAACGAGCAGGAGAAGCTCAGAGCCAGCGGCCCAGCCGCCCGGACAGCCAAGGAGCGGCTCGTGGGAGGCCGCCAGCGCCCGGCTGCTCTCAGAGCCCCGGCACTCAGGCCGCGTTCGAGAGAGAGCACGTTTCAGTCCTCGGAGAGCTCGCCGCGCCTTTCAGGTGGCCGCAGGTCGGTCTTGCCCGATGCCCACGGGGCCCCTCCCCTCCCCCGTCTTGCACAGAAGCCACACGGACCTTCACTTTGTCCTTCTTCTCCGTGTGCGCGCAGAGCACCGAGCTCGTGGACGGCACGTCGTTGGGCAGCTCAGTTTCGGCCAGCTCGGTCCCGAAGGACTGCAGCATCTGAGCCGTCTGCTTAACCATGAGGGCGAACCCTTCGATCGCCTTGGGGAGAGGGGAGACTCCGTCACCACGCCGTGCCCGCGGGCGCCTCCTGCTGCCCGGAGAGCAGGTGTCCTGGGGGGGCGGGGCCCCAGCCAGCCTGCCCCGCGCCAGCACAGCGGTCCCTGAGCCCCCCGACTTGTCCAGAAACCTACAGGGCACTGTCTACACGGGTTCTGATCAGCTAGAGTCGTCCTGCGCTCTGTCTCTCCGCCACCCCAGGGGCTGCCCTTTCTGTTCTGTCTCTGAGCCCAGAGAAAACCACTCCCAAACTTAGGACTCGTGATGTCACGTCAGATGGCTGAGGTCCACAGAGACCATCTCCTCATTCTTGGGGAACACAACTGACGTTGTTGGGAACATGTCTTTGGAAACGGCAGCATCTCATGCAAAAGCTATTCAGCCAATCAGGTTGGGATGAGAGAGACGCACTGCCCACCCCACGTGCGGCAGCCGGGGGGACTCACTGTGCGGTGACACAGCCACCTGGTGTGGCAGTAATCCAGGGTCCCGCCCAGGTCCTCGGTCAGCTGGGACTTGTCGATGTAACCGTGTAATTCTGGTACTGAGCTCAGCATTATGACCTGGACAAGGACAGAAGCCGCCCCGTAAGGAGACCATCCGGTGGACGGGGAGCGATGCTCTCCCGCCGGTCAGTCACTAGTGGAGGCCACGTGGACAGGAGGCATCTGGCTTTGGACCGAGGCTTAACGCCCTCTCTACCCTCCTGGGCTGGTCGACCTGCTCTCTGGGCCGTGAGGACTGAAGTCAGCATGGAGGGCAGGCATTCGAGCCCCGACCAGAGCTGGGCATACAGCCGACGCCAGGCTGGCGCTCTCGGCTCCCCGGGGGGCTCCTGCCGGTAACTGAGCAGGACTCTGCCCTGAAAGGACATCGGTTTGTCCCTGGGCCCATGGAAACCCGGTGGGGTCACCGCAGGCATCCCCGGAGTCCGGGCTGTGCCCTTCCGTGGGACCCAGGACGCTCTTCCCGTGAACTTGTCTCTCTCTTGCCCTTTCTGGGACATTCTGTCCACGAGTTCTGGATCGAGATACAGCCTCTGCTTCGTAAGCTGTAGCACAGACGCTATGAAATAGGTCGAGACGGGTTTAGGCCAAATGGCCTCATTCACCATCTTGTGTGTTCATTGAAAGCTCGGGTCTCGCCCGGGAGGTTCTGTCCTGACAATGTCTGGAGACGTGTCTGACGGTCATGATATGGGGGAACCGCTGAATCCCAGCCCCCGGGACAGCCCCACCACAGAGGCCAACGCAGCCCAGGCTGTCCACGGCGCCGAGACCCTGCGAGCCACGACCTTCACGCAGAAGAGGCTGAAACGTCCGGAGGGGGCTGTGGTCGCCGCAGAGAGAACCCCGCCCCTCCAACAGGAAGCCCGTCTCACGACCGCGTGACCGAAGCCAGGCCACCTTCCCTGTGACTTCCGTGTCTCAGCTGAACCCACACACGCTCTGCATACGTTTAATCATGACAGGGAGGATGCAGGGACCGTTTCCCTTAACATTTGCTGTCCAGCATGAGGTTAGCACGCAGCACCAAAACCGGACATTTTGCTAAAATGAACACATTTTAATAGCGGTGTTCTTGAGAGGATGTTTTCTACTTTTAAAGGGTTATTGGAAATGGGTCAGCAAACGGAAGACCCCGGCAGTGACTTCTGTGAAACCTGTTTTTGAGAACCCGCTGATCCGGCCCACAGTGCCCTGTGCAGGGCAGACCACCGCCCCTGGGGGGACCCCCGTCTGGTGACGTCGGACGCGTCTGTGTCGGGACCTGCTGTTGCCGAGGTCCCCGCGCCTCGTGCAGGGGACACGCGGGGCTCGTGAGGCTGGAGGAGGCTGCGCACTGGCGGCTTCCGGGCTGGGAGGCTACCGTCGGGCGGTGTCTCCGTGGATTTGTCCTGGCCCGTCCCCAGGAAACGGGCCGTAAGAAAGGAAGGCGTCCAGCGCACTGGTGTCCCCAAGACCCCCAGCCTGTGGTCTAGAGCTGCTGAGTGTGACTCGCCCATTAGCGAGTGACGCTTCCCTCGCGGCCCCTGACCGTGCGGAGCGCCCGCCAGCCGCCCACCGAGGACAGGCCCAGACCTCACGGACCAGCACCACCATGTGACTCTCGGGTTGGCAATGCGATCTGGTAGGTACCGTCGGGAGCTTCCGAGGCCTGGGGCCGGTCCTAGACGTTCTCGTCCTCTTTGCAACAGAGAACAAGTGATTTCCTGGAGGACACGTGTGCCCGGGCCCCCACCCCATGCTGCCCCCGGAGGAGCTGGCGAGATCGGGCGGGGTCACGGGAAACAGGCTTCCTGGGGGCACCCGTGTAAGGGACCCTACGCGGCCTTGTGTTCTCAAGGACGGGGGCGGAGGCATGGAGTGCCCTCTCCAGGGCTCCCGGGCCACTGAGCTGGAGAGGAGGCTGGGGCCAAACCCCGCCGGTGGCTCCCTCCGCAGGCGCCCCCGTTCCCTGCCCCCCCACCTTGTCCCCGGCACTGGCAGAGCCCGGCCATTCCCCACTAGGAGGAGACGATGGCTCTCGGCCCACTGGGCTCTCTTGTTCTTCGGCCTGACCCTCGCCCCGTAAGAATGTTCCGGACTCGTGGCTGTCACACAGCGCCGGCACCCCGCAGCATCCGTCCGAGGCACGGTGGGGACGCGCGCCCCAGGGCACGGGAGGGAGGGAGGGACCGTGTGAGCGGACCGGCAGTGCCCGCCAAGCCGTGGTCGGTGCGCCCGCCAGGCCCCGAGCGCAGTGACAGCCCCTCGGTCCGGCCTGCAGAGCAGACGTGGGACATACTCACCGGCACCTTCATCTTGAAGTCATCTCTGTTGAATTTGAACGCGAGGTCAGAGAGAGCCCTTTGGAAGAACCCCGTTGGGCGCAGAACCAGGACGAGCTGCAGGTTTGCCGGGAAGGACGCCTGCGAGAGAACAGAAGGGCCGTGGGCAGACGCGGCGGGGCGCGGGGTCCTCGCGCGCCTGCCGCAGCCGGCGGGGTCCGCACGGGAGGAAGTCCACGGGAGGGCGAGCAGAAGTGGCTGCTGACACCGGGCTCTGGAGAGACAGCCCCCTTCCGAAAGGAAGAGAGAAGGTCCCGCTGCTGGGGCAAACACGCCCTGGGGCGACCAACTGGGAGGGTAACGCTCCTTACACTCGTTCCAGGCTGAAGGGCGTCCCCCAGAGTCACATGTCAAGTCCAAACGCCAGGACCTCGGGACGTGACTTTTGGAGACAAGGTCTTTACAGAGCTGACCGGTTTCCGTGAGGTCATTCCTGCGGCCCCTGAACCAGTGTGCCTGGTCCTCACGGAAGGGAGACGCCTGGGCACGGACAAGCGGGGAGACGCCGTGTGAAGATGGGGGACACGACTACTAGTCAAGGAGCACCAGAGATCGCCAGAACCCTCCGGAAGCTGGAGAGAGGGACCGCTTCTCCCTCGCGGCCCCAGGACCAACCTGCCGGCACCTTCCCCTCGGACGTCCGGCTCTAGACTGCGGTGCAGTGACTCTGCCATTCCCGGCCCCCCACTCTGGGCGCTCTGCGAGGACTGCCCCGGGCAGCCCGACTCTTGTCAAACGAACACAAAGCCATACAGACATGCACGCGTGTTCCTGAAACAGACTCGACTGAGCTCACGCCCCGTGCACACACGCCTCTCGATGCGGTGCCCTGAATACATTCGGACAGCAGCCTTGCCGACGAAGCGCGTGACCTCGGGCAAGTTCCTCGCCTCCCTGTGCCTCTGTTTCCCCGTCTGGAACACAGGGACCGGAAGGGCCTTCCCGACACACACTCCTGGCACACACGCGCGTTCTGTGCTTGCACGAAGCCCCTCAAATGAGGCGTGACAGATTTTTAGTGAAAGCCTGCTCTAGGCACCGATCATCCCAAGACGCTGATTTCCAGGGAGACCTCATTACTAAGAGAAGAGGTTCTGAAGCAACTCGGTTTTGATTTCTGGGTAACTGGGCCGAAAGCAGCTGGAACCTGACACGGAGCAAAGAACGGCACCGCCTGAAATGGAGGGAGCAGCGCCGAGCGGGAGGGAGACCCCGGCTCGCCCAGGGACCCTGCTGCGCCCGCCGCACTCAAACCTCCGTGTGTCCCAGCGTCTTCACCGTCCACCGCCGATGGACGTCCCCCCCGCTGGGGCTCCTCACGCCCTCCCTGCTCCCGGCAGGACCGGCAGACGCGACCCCTGGGCCACCTTCCTCCCTGGGAAGAAGTCACTGCCTGGGTGTGGGCTGCCGCTGAGCCGGTGACACCCCTGGATGGGCCTCGGACCGGGGCCCCCTCGCATGTCCGATCCAGTGGGGGTCACAGGGGCTGGAGCTCCTGGGAGAAGCTGGTGCCGTAGGAGCAGGGGCCCCGGGACAGCTCTGCTGCTGGCCCACGGGCCTCGGGGTCCCCCAGGCCAGAACAGCTGGCGGTGGGGTCCTGCTCCCGCCCCCAAGGCCCCAAGGCCAGACCTGCACTGCGCGGGTCCCTGCGGCCTCTGAGGCCAGGCCTGATCTCCACAGGATGGCAGGTCCCCGGAGCAGAAGAGAAGCCAGGAGAAGGGCCTTGACCAAGGTCTGGACCCACGGGCATCAGGGTGACCCAGGCTGGTGCCTTGCTGCTGCCTCAACCGACTAGTCAGTGCTCAGCCCTCAGCCCGGGCTCTCCCCCTCGTCTCGGGCCCCACGGCCAGTCCCAAAGCCTGTGCACTCTCCCCCCAACGCCGGCCCCCGGGCTCCCCACTCCATCCCCGAGCAAGCTCCACTCCCCCCCACCCACGCTGCCCCGAGCCTATTCCCCACAGAAGGGCCACTGGGACCCGTGAGGGCTCAGCTGTGTCACGACACCCTCCTGAGCAGACCTTCCAGAGACTTCCCCACCCTGCAAACAGACCCGAGTCCAGAGCCCCCGGGCCCGAGGGCCTCACTCCACGGGGAAACGTACCCGCCCCCGCCTCTCTTCAGGTTCGCCCCCAAACACGCGGCTCCAGCCCCGATTCCCTGCTGCACGTGCCCCTGACCCAAGGCCGCCGATGACCGGAGACCGTCCTGGGGGCCCCCACCCCTGCCCCGGCCACTGCTGGTGGGCCACAAGCCACTCCTCGCCTTCTCTAGCAGCCCCTTGCCCCCTCACCCACCTGCACACCAGGCCCCCACGTCTGCGCGTGTCCCTACGCCTCCTCGTTGGGGTTGGAAGCCGCCACCCGCTTACTGGAGACTCTGGGCTGCGTCTCCAGCCTTGAGCCCTGGGTTTCTGTGGGAGGCCCCCCACTCCTGCGGGCACCGTCATCCCCAGAGCCCCCAGGGTGGTGCTCACACTTGGCCACCCGCGGCCTCTGGCTGGGCGGAGGTGCGCACCCTCCCCAGGGTCCCCGACGTGTCTGCGCAGCCGCTGCGGCCCCGGGGGACAAGATGTGGGCAGCAGGGTGCTGAGCTGTGTCCCCACACGGCCGACTGGCCGCAGCCTCCACACTGGGCCGCGTTCACCCGCTGGCCCGCGTCCGGGCCTGGGGCACCTCAAGGGCGCCTGTGTGCCGGCAAACCTGGCGAGGCGCTCATCCTCGCCCCCGTTCCCGCGGACGGCCCCACTCCTCGCCCCCGCTCGCGCAGACGGCCCCACTCCTCGCCCCCGCTCGCGCGGACGGCCCCACTCCTCGCCCCCGTTCGCGCGGACGGCCCCACTCCTCGCCCCCGTTCCCGCGGACGGCCCCACTCCTCGCCCCCGTTCGCGTGGACGGCCCCCACGTGGTTTGGCTCCTTTGAGCAGAAAGGAAACGGCTCAGAGGAGCAGCGGTGCAGGTCAGAGGCCCCGGGGGCGGATTCTGGGTCACCTGTCGACCAGAGGGCTGCACCAACCCGTCACCAGCATCTGTGAAGCTCGCCACCACTATTTAAGGACAGCTCCTTACGAAAGTCGAAAGTCTCCCCCCGGAGGTGACGAGGGCCATCTTTTCTAAATTTCAGTATCGTTTTTATCACCCTTGTTTGGTCGTGGCAGGTGTGCTGTGAGGACAAGACTTAGGACTTAGAGGAGGAAGGTGAGTCTGTCCTCCCGAGACTTCACAGAGATGAGCTCCGCAGGCGACGGGGTCGCTCGCTGGGAAACACACGCTCCCCTGCCTTCCCTCCGCTCCGGGCTTTCCGATTCTTCAACTGCCCGAATCTTCCATGAACGAGAGTAGCTCTAAGATCTTGGCCGCGTGAGAAGGTGTTCATATCTACACACGTATTTTGAACACAAAGAGCAGTAATTAAACTTTCTCTGGGTTGGAATCAACTACATGTATTAAGAGCTGGGAAAATACCAACATTAACGTTTTATCGCACAAATAGGTAACTGAAAAGAGGATTTGGAATCAGGGCTACAAAATTCCTTAGTGATCACAGCAGGGTTGTTTCGTGAGGTCAAACGACGTGTACTTTCCGACTTAGGGACGCGCACGGTGCGATGGCCACACACAGGTCATCTGGAGACAAAGACAGTGAAGCGGTTTCTGGATAAACATCCTGGAGGCTCCTGTGCGTCCAGGGTCACCTCCGCCGGGAGGCCTCGTGGTGCTCACAGCGCCCGTCTTCACCTCCATCGGTGCTCAGTGCTTCGGGCTTAGACTCTAGTGAGTGGCCCATGGCAGGAACTCACTAGCTTGTTTAATGCAAGATTATTTTGTTGCATGCGGCGTATTTACCGGAGGACCTGACGGCCCGGCCCCCCTGGACACTTCACGTTCTAGCTCTCCGGCACACACGGATGGCCCTGGCCTTCTAGGCGGAAACCACAGTCCCGCCGCACGCAGACTACAGCCGCCTTCTGCCGGAACCTTCTTCAGCTGCGTGCTCTGGGACACACATGAGCTTGACTCAGGCCCGCTCACAGTGTATACACGCACACTCCGATAGGAATCCCCAGAGGCTCACTCGCACACCTGCACACGCGTGTGTCCTGCAGGGGGGCTGAAATGGGGAACGCAGCCCCAGAGCAGCACGCTTGGGTATCTTCCAGAAGACGCCTTCGTCCGCGGCCGGTGCAGACCCAGCCAGCCCGTCCTCAGCACTGGTCTGTTTGCTCACCCTTTGTCCTCCAGCCAGGACCGCGACCGTGACAGGCGTGTCAGGCCTGTCACACAGGCCACGACAGGCGAGTGTGCCCCTCGCCCCCGGCAGCCCACGGAGCTGACGCAGGAGGCACGGCCAGCCTGGTTTAGGGACTCTGGACTTGGGCTCCTTTTCTCTTCCAAGCCGAGCTGAAGGCTCCCGAACAGAAACAACACGTCGCGATGGGGAAGGCTCCGCTCAGGAGCTGGCGCACCTGGTGGCTAAAAATAGCCCCCAAATTACAGCCTTACGGACGTGCAGCGGCACACTCGGGCGGCCAGAGCCATCTGGAGACCCGGGGAGCCCCCGGGCCACCGGCTCGCAGCAAACTGGGCCAGGCACTCGGGGATGTCCACGGGGCAGAGCCGGCGCTGGAGCAGGAACCCTCTCGAGGGCGCCGGCCAGGCTGGTGCGGGCTGGTGGCTGCCCCAAAGTCCCCCAGACGGAGCACAGGCCTGCCAAGGCCGGCGGTCTGGTTCACAGGCCCGGCGGACAGCGTCCATGGGTTGACTCTGTCCCCTGCCCTCTCTCCTGTGCGTGGATGCACGTGCCAGCTGTCTGCCACCACTAGTCCCCACCGCACAGCCGCAGTGACAGTGTCAGCCCGCACGCCCGGGCTCGGAGATGGCACACACACACAGGGCAATGGGACCCGGCTGGCAGCCTCCTGACCTCCCAGCACCCCCACGCGAGCTCTGCTCACGACCCGCGGCCCGGCAGTGGTCGGTGGTCTGCACCCCACCAGGCTGCACACTTCTTGCCCCCCCACACACCCCACTCACGTCTCCAGTGCCCCCGTGCCCGCGCAGGCCCGGCACGTAACCGTCTCCACAAACGTGCTAACTACATGCGCCGGTTTGGGGCATTCACGGCGTCAGTAAATTCGTATAATAAAAAGAATTGGAGTTAATGAGAAATTCTGACAAGTTTGTGGAGCTAATGTTAACTCCTGGGGTTTCCACGCCAGCACTGGGGAACCGCAAGACTTACGAGAAAAGAGATTCTAAAAGCTTGTATTTTTATTGTGTACACATACGTGCAAACATTAAAACTCAAACACTAACTTTTCAGTTTTGATTTTCACAAAACAAAGGTTTAAAGATGAGCCAGCTCACTTTAGAATCCGCCTGCTCATGAAGTCAGGACCCAGGGAACCGGGGTGGGCCTCGGCAGGAGGCGGGTTCCACACCCCCGGCGCCCGCAGGTCTGTCCCCGGCCGCGCTCGACGGCAGCGGCACTCACGGGCTACCTCTGTTCTTAAGACTAATTTATCTCTTTCTTAAGAAACTATCCTGTATTTGGGGGCGTGTCTGTGTCTAACCAGGAGCGACCGACGGCCTGTGACATTCACGGAGAACCCGTCTCGCCTGGGGCCCGGGCTGGGTGCCGGCCGCGGGAAGAAGGGCCGGACTGCCAGGAACCGGGACGTGCAGGCGCAGCGGCCGTCCTTGCAGAGCGGGAGGCCGCGAGGCGCTGTGGGGAGACGGGGAGACGGGGAGACGGGGAGACTGGGAGCAGGAGCAAGGGGCCGGGGCTGCCCGCCGCGCCGGGACAAGGGCCCTCCGGGGACAGGCGTGCGTGCAGAGCAGGAGACGCCCATGACCGCCACAAAGGACGTGCCCAAGCGTGTGTTAGGTCAGAGCTAGATAAACGTCGAAGGCCTGGAGAGACTATTTAAATTTGAAAAACATTGTTATTATAACCGTGTTACCTTCTGAAACCAGGACAAACTTGACTGGGAACGTCCCTGTGTTCAAGCCAGGACCGACGTACTGATTTAAGAAATACTTTTGTCAAGTGTCTCGTGCATCTGACCCGGTGGTTCTACAATGTGATTCCTGACTGAGCCTCCGCCACGCGATACCGTGCGCAAGCTGATTGTAAAATTTAAAACAGCGACACGGCCGTGTTGGCTGTTAACGGCCGACGGCATTCTAAATACCTCCTGGCCTCACCGGACTTTAAAGTGAAAGCTAATTCTGTAACACGTCTCCTTCTTTTGAAACATTTTAAAGTGTTTTGATTTGTTTCAGATAAATGATGGCACAGGAAGTGTGTGGGGGTGGGGACGAGGAGTGGGACATGCGGAACAAGACCTGTGTGTGGATGAGGAACGGGACATGTGTGTGGCAGTGAGGACGAGGAACAGGACACGTGTGGGGGTGGGGACAAGGAGCGCAGAAATGTGTGGGGGGTGGGGACGAGGAATGGGACACACGCTGTGGGGGTGGGGACGAGGAGCGGGACACACTTGTGGAGGTGGGTATGAGCATCGGGACATGTGTGGGGGGTGGGGACGAGGAGCGGGACACACGCTGTGGGGGTGGGGACGAGGAGTGGGATACGCGTGTGGGGGGTGGGGACGAGGAGCAGGACATGTGTGTGGGGGTGGGATGAGCGGGACACGTGTGTGGGGGTGAGGACGAGGAGCGGGACACGCACGTGGGGATGGGGACGAGGAGCGGGACACGTGTGTGGGGTGGGATGAGAGGAGCGGGACACGCGTGTGGGGTGGGGACGAGGAGCGGGACACGCGTGTGGGGTGGGATGAGAGGAGCGGGACACGCGTGTGGGGTGGGGATGAGGAGCGGGACACGTGTGTGGGTGGGGACGAGGAGCGGGACGCATAGTGGGTGGTGCCGGGATACCTTTTCTCAGAAAGACAAAGGTGGGACCCGCGAGCCCAGGGACAGGTGTGCACCGAACCCCTGCGGACGTGAGAGAGCAGAGCCGAGCCCCTAACCGCTGTTGCGACGACCGCGAGGCGTCCGCGGGGAGGAAGCTGATCGTCTTCCCGGAGCCGCCTCTCGCGTCAGCAACCAACGACGGTCTGAACGCACGACCCAGAGCAAGAGGTTAGGGGCTTTCACTCCACCGGGGTTAGGGTTAGAGAAACGCGTGGGAGCAGCAGAGCTGTCGCGGCCGACGACCGCGACCACGCGTGCCCCGGGTCCCCTCGCCGCCGGGAGTGAGCGTGGGTGACGCGCTCCAGTGGAGCCTGTGGGCGGGGCAGCCCACGGACTGAGCTCTCCCCTCCCGGATCATCACCGCGGGCTAAAGACCGCCAGCGCGGCCCACGGAGAGCTGCCCCCCTGAGCGGGGTCCCCGGCTGCGGGCCGGCCCGAGGACCGTCGAGGTGTCTGCATTGTTGGGAAACCAAAGGGTAAGCAGCCCTTTGGGAAAGGAAAAGGTCAGTCAGGGAAAGCCGTTCAATACAATTTCAAACTCGTCGCCTGAAGATTCTCTGGACGACCTTCGGGACCTTGTGCGCCGGTTAAGCACACACGTTCGATCCTCGGCATCGCCCAGACTCACCGGTCAGAACAAACCAGCCGGTGGAACTGTTCTTAAATGATAACAAGCCCACTAGGAGGGAACCCATTCGAGAATACACACGTGCACACACGCATGCACACGTGCACGCGTGCACACGCACACACACGCTCCAGCGACTCCAGCAGCCGGGGGGGCCGCGGGGGCTGGTGCGCCGTGCAGCGCGGGCCAGCAGAGCGCAAGCCGCCACCAGGCAGACGGAGGCTAGGACAGGAGCAGTGCTGTCACCGGGCCCAGGGGACGAGCCGCGGCGGGCGTGAGAGCCCGGGTACCCACACTTACTGCTATGCGCAGGATCGATGCCTTCACGGAGGTCCATTTGTCCTGCCTCCGGTCTATGAGCAGGATGAATCCAATGCCAGCATCTTGCAAGCTGAAACGAGGAGAGAGACCTGCAGTCAGCGTGTGCGGCAGGCTCACGGGCATGCGGGCAAGCTCGGAGAAAACCTCGCACGCCGAGAAGCCTGCGGCGGCTTCCGCCCTGCACGGGGAAACGCACGCCAAGTCGGCATCTGAGCAGACGGCTGCATCTCTATGAGCCCTGTCCGGGCACTTTCCAGAACGCACTCTTATCTACAGACAGACAGACACCTCCTGTGTGCTGCTCACAGCCCCAGCCCCGCGCCGGCCATCTCGCGGCGCGAAGACACCGGCAGACCCCTTCCTGGGGCGCCGTCACCTCCGGTTCCACCCAACAGCCAGTCGTGGGCCTCTCCGGATTGACCAGCTGGCTGAGCCTCCCAAACAAGTCTACGATCCGCGCGCCACATCAGGCCTGGCATCTGAGGTCCCCGCATGTGCCCACGTCATAAAATCGCTCTGGATGGCATTGCCACACCCTGGGGAGAAAATCCCCGAGGCGTCCACAGGCTCACGAGCATCTGTTGGCAACGGGAGGCAAGAAATGGCTCCTTGCAGCAGCAGCATCCGGTGGAGAGAGCGCTGAGTCGCCGTGGAATGACAGGTCTGTCCTGCCCCAGCCAGCGCGCGAGCCTGCGTCACCGCGGGGACCGGGGAGGTGCGCTTCCGTCGGATAACCCCACAGCCAAGCCAGCCGGTCCCCGCGGGGGGAGGAAGGGGCGCCTGAGGTGCCGCCGGGAGCTGCTCGTTTCCGAGTCCGTGAACGTATGTGCAGAAGCCACTTCTGGGCTCAGGTGACAATCACGATGACACGCAGCAAGTCTGGAAGGCTCGGCGGGCTGCACGCGTCACGCAACAAAGCCAGGGCTGTCCACGCGTCCTCCCTGCTCCGCTTCCGGGGGGCGACAGCCATGCGCAGAGCAGGGGTGCGGCTGGCTCTGTGCGCTCCCCCGCGCCCAGGAGGAGGCGCTCCAGCCGTTCATCGCGGTTCAGCCTCGGCAAACGCCTCCAGCTGGATGCCGGCACCGGCGACAGCTTCCGTCCAGAGTAGCCCTTCTGCGTGGAGATGGGGCCCCGCACGCAGCCCCGCGTGCACACACAGCCAGAGCCGCGATCGTGCTTCCCCCACGGCACTGTGGTCGGAGCGGGGTCGGCGCTTTGGCAGAGAAGGTCTGTTTGTTGTTTGAGCTTCAGGGCCAGGGGTGGGGTCCACAGCAGCCACGCTCCCCACACGCCGCCGGTAGCCAGCCTGGTCGAGGCGGGGCGGGCCAGCGAGGAAGCTGCCAGGCAGGGGGACCCCCAGTTCCTGCGCTCCGTCCTGGGCCGGCCGTGGGAGCCCGGGCAGCCACGGCAGGAAGGGGAGGAACCAGCAGCTCCGGCGAGCTCTGCCCACAACAGGCGCTCTGCCGAGACGTCCCCTCGGAGGGGTTCGCGCAGCCTCCGAAGCCCCGAGCGGACACCAGCACCTGGGCCGCCCTTCCTGATGCGGGGAGAACCGGGGGCCCAGAGACGCTCGTTTCCCCTGCGCACACCACCAACCACCAGACCGCCGGCACGCACCCCTTTCTCCAGGAGGGGCACCGCCAAGGGGGCCGGCGACGGGCGAGGACTCTGGGCGGCTCCTCTGGGCACAAGGGATCGTCTCAGTTTCCTTTCCTTCACAAATGGGCACCCCAACAGTGTCGCCCTCTTGGGGCTGCTGGGAGGGCGGCCAGGTCGTTCGGAAACCCGCCGACTGCTGGTAACTGTGGATTCTCACTCTCACTGCCTGACCCCGTGTCTCCCCTCTGCAGAGAAAAAGTCCTGACTCTGTGTCTCCCCTTCTCGCTAAAAGGGAGCTTTGACCCTGGGGGGGACTCCCTGTGGTTCACGACGGGGAGGTTCCTTCGCCATTCCACATCATATGCGGGAAAGCCACACCTCGCTGGAGCTTCCGAACCCAGAATGTTCTCTGGCCCGTGGCCCAGACGCACCCATTTTCTGCCGCAGAGCCCCCCGCACTGGGCCCCACGCTGAGCCCAAGGCCCTCAGCCGAGTGTTCGCATTTATGCAAATGCACAGCCACGGGCAGGGCGGGGGGGGGGGGTGCCAGCCACGGGCGGAGGGGGGGTGGCCAGCGCCTCAGGCACACTCGCCCACGTCCCTTCCCCACTGCCATTGTTGTAATCAGAAGACCAGCATCACAAATAGGCAGTGATTGATCAGAATATGGCAAAAAACCCGTCATCAGCAGCCCAAATAAAAAGAATTAATAAAATTACAAGTGAAACCCAAGGAGGGGGCCTGGCTGGCTCAGTTGGTTAAGCCTCCGACTCTTGGTTTCAGCTCAGGTCTTGATCTCAGGGTCGTGAGCTCAAGCCCCGCGTTGGGCTCCATGCTGGGCGCGGAGTCTACTTAAGAAAATACGTATATATGTATATAATATATTACATATATATTTGTATTTGTTATATATGTTACATGTGTATTCGTATTGTATTTGTGCGTGTGGGTATATATATATAAATATACACACACACAAAAGAATTGTACACTAACTTCTCCCCCAGGCCAGCTCTACTTCTTGTAACCCTCGTGACGGCCCCGTGCGGAGGAGCCACTCTCTCTCCAGCCCAGAGTCGAGGAACGGAGGCTCCGAGAGGTTGAGTCCCTTGCCCAAGGTCTCCCAGCAGATGAGCAGAGACGGGCTGCACCCCGGGCTCTGGGTGCTCTCAGTCCCCTGTAAGCTGCCTCCCAGGCCAAGTTCACCTTGTGGACTAGAGCATCCCCTTCTCGCCCCTCCCGCGCCCGGACAGCCTCCGACATGGCGCCGGTCAGGAGCGCTGCTCCTCGGGTTCCCAGCACCACTCCCGGTGTCGGGGCACATGCTGAGGGACAGCTGACCCCAGAGGCAGATGCTGAGACTGCCCACATGCCGGGACCCAGCGGGGGGCCCGGGACGCCCCTCCTGCACACCCATCTGTCTGCCACCACCTCGGGGACTCTGGCCCACAGGGGCACAGACTTAGAAGCGAGGCATCTTCGGGGCGCGGAGACCTTTCTAGCCTCCCACGCACCCTGCAGCCGCTGTCCCCGAGCAAGGCCGTGCGGTCTGCGCCACCAGCAGCCAGGGACAGCAGCACCGCCCTCGCCTCCCAGAGGAGGGTCCCGCTGCATCCCGAGGGGGAAAGGACTCCGAGGGGAGCCCTGCTTCGGGCCCGCAGCCACGGGTCTCTGAGCCCATGCACCCGGCGGTCAGGGCAGCTCATGCTTGGATCCCCGAGAAGCCGCCCCCCGGGGCTCCGGGCCTTGAGCTGCTGGTGCTGAAGGGGGCGGCGGTGCGAGAGGCCGGCAGCCACGCTGAAGGGTTCCTAGGACGCAGGACGCACGGGCCCGGCAGACGCACGGACAGCTGCCTCCAACCCTGAAACGGTTGGCTTGGAGGGGCCCCTGGCCAGCCGCTTGGCTGCCCAGTGAGGCTGATGAGCTCCCTTTTGGCCCCGATGATCAAAAGAGGCACAGAGCTCACGTCAACTCTGTTTCTGGGTCGGCCACACCGGTGCCCTCTCCAACACCCGGGTGGCCTTGGTGGCCCAGGCCCACAGCCCCACCATGTGGTGCCACCTCCCCATCCCCGGGCGGTCCCCTGGCGGTGAGGTCTGCGGTCAGCTGCACCCCTAGGCCCGTGGCGGGCCAAGCTGCCTCTGGTTCCCCAGGCCCGGCAGGGGCGTGGGGGACCCGCCTGTTTACACCAGCTGGTCCCAGAGCCGCGGCGGCTGGAGGGGCAGACAGAAGCCAAGCTTAGGGGCGAGAACGCACGGGCAGAGAGCGGCCTCGCTGGGGACAGCAGAGGGACGGAGCCGGAGCACCCCTGCGGACCAGCGCGGGCTGCTTCTCTAGCCGCAGCGTGCACGCGGACTCCGGGGCCGGGCAACACGCGGCAACACGCGGCCCCGCGCTCCGAGGCCCCAGGGCGGCCACCGTTCCTAGGAACTCCCAGACGCCGTCGCTGCCGGTCCAGGGCCACATGGCCAGTCCCGCAGACGAGCCTAGAGGGTTCCTGTGACGGAGAGAGGCCCCCCTGACCCGAGCTTCCGTCCCAGGACAGCCCAGAGGACGACCCTGGGGGCGGGGGCGGCGGGTAGTGGCTACGGGACCTGGGGCCTGGGCGGGGTCAGCAGGCGAGCGAGACAGACGGACGGGGTGGGGGGCCACCTGAG
Source organism: Potos flavus (assembly GCA_028534135.1). Classification (NCBI taxonomy): domain Eukaryota; kingdom Metazoa; phylum Chordata; class Mammalia; order Carnivora; family Procyonidae; genus Potos; species Potos flavus. The sequence continues at coordinate 577,716 of CM052883.1, forward strand.
AGCCGGCTGCCCCCAGACTCACGATGAGGTGACACGGGGTGGAGTGGAGTGGGGGGGCTCAAGGACATGGCAGAGAGGTGTGGGAGGGGTGTCCTGCTGGCAGGGGGGGTAGAGGGGAGCCCTTGGGGGGGCGGTGGCTGGGGTGCACCCTGGGGGCGTCTGGAGGAGACGCCCTTGGGAAGAAGTCTTGGGGCACCAGGACGGTACCGCCTCTCCAGGTCCGAGGCAGCTGGGACGGCGCGGCTTCTGCGCAGCAGAGGGGCAGGGTCCCCGCCAGCGCCCCTCCCCCCTAGGTGTCCCCTTCCTTGAGGTGGCCTCCGCAGGGCGGCAGGGCTCTTGGGAGACAACTCGGCGGCGGGCAGCTTCCCAGAGCAGCTTGTGACCCACAATGGCCACACGCGTGGTTTGGGGCACGCGGGGTGCCCGTCCCAGGGACCCACAGAAGCCCATCGCCGGGACTAAGAACACGTTCTGACCAACGGTGCCCTCTTGTGGCCAGAAGGGAATGCTGCCTGCGACCCGGGCGGGCCCGGGGTGCCCCACGGGGAATGGGGGGGACAGGCGCGTTCCGGGAGCGCCCCAGCCTCTGTCCTCCCCCCACTCTCTCTCCTCCGGGCCCGGCCAGGGGTCCCAGCGGCCCCCTGGGACGGGGTGTTTGGGAATCCTGCCAGCTGTCTGAGGCCCAGCAGGCTTCGAAAAGCCGGGATGATGGGCCCGGTCCTAAGAAAGGCCTGCTTCACGGCAGAACCGTAGATGCCGGGGGTCTGTCTTCCCGTGCGCTCAGTCCAGATTTCCAAGACAACCCGCGCAGCACACAGTAGGGTGTTTCCAAAGATGAAATCAAAGCTGGGCTTACAAACCGCAGGTTCACGTCTCAGAGAAGCAGGTGGTGTGTGAGCTCTGCGCGTTCGGCTGGCGCCGCCGCGGAAGAGCCCCGGCCGGGCGGTCACCCTGTCCTTCCCCCTGGAGGCCCCGCGGCCCTGCAGCCACGGCCCGGGGGAGGGGCTGCGCCCCGTGTTCAGGAAGGGGCCCCGCCATCTCCCCGCCCTGGCGGATCAGGACCCGTCTGTCCCCACAGGAGAGCCGAGCGATGGCCCCCCTCCCGAGCCGTGGTCTCCCCCCGACGGGCACGGGGCCCCGGCGCTCCCCGCGGGTGCGGCTTCTGCCCCCCGGTGCCGGCGAGCGGGACTGTGCTCTGGAGGGAGATGGCACCGCCCCTTGTCTGCGCTCCGCCCGACCCAGTCCCCCTTTGGGAGCCGGCCTTGCGGCAACACCGCGGTGGGGACTGACGGCCCGCCCGAGGAGGGGCCGCGGGGGCCGCCTCATGCTCGACGGCCACGCAGCCCCTGATTCCTGTTTGTCTGCGGGACCCTCGTGCCCTCGGGGGCCCTTCTCAGATCACCGGCACGCGGGGTCGGGCACTCGCACTCTCCATCACCCCCTCCAGAGACAAGGTAACGTGCGGAAACCACACGCCGACCGACGCCCACGGCGCACCCTCGTCTCCGGCCGGGGCTCCGGGCCTCAGACCTGCAGAGCGTGCCCGTGCTCTTGGAGACTGGGGTTCCGAGAAGGGCTCCTTCCGTGGGGGCAGAAGAGCAGAGGCAGGAGGCCGCTCGGCTAACCCAAGGGGTGAGCACGGGGAGACCTCGAGTCAGGCGGCGAGCCCCGTGATGGACTTCATTCGTCTGCAAATGCACTTCCTTAGCCCAGCACACATTCGCCAGGTGCCTGCTGTCCCCAACCAGCGACCTCGGGCAGGCGTAGACCAAAACCACGCTGTCATCTCCACATTTCAGATAAGGTCCGGGAAGCCTGGGGGGCGAGGGGCCCTGAGGGTAGACGGCCTGCTTCTTTCTCTAGGTGGGTGTGATGGAGGGCCTCCCTGAGGAGGTGGCCTGAAGCATGAAAGGGACCGTCTGACATGGTCCACCGAGGGGCAACAAGCGCAAAGGCCCTGAGGCCAGAAGGTCTGCCCAGGCTGGTGAGGGTGGGGCTCCCTGGCGAGGAGACGTGCAAGCCTGGAAGGCCGGAGAGTGTGCTGGGGGCCCGGCTGTGCCCGCCCAGCATCATGCCTGCCGTGGCCTGGGGACGGGGCTCACCTCTGCATCAGACCTGGATCACTGGCTGTTGACATTTCCAGATACAACACGATTCCTTGACTTTTAAAACTCTAAGAATGACCGGAAACAGAGTGCCCACCACTGCCCACTCCGGGCACCGAGTCCTGGGCGGGCCACTGTGTCCCGGACGCAGGACGGCCCCCACCCGGAAGACCAGGGACTGTGCAGGCGTCCACGGTCAGCTGGCAGCCCCCGCCGTCCCCCGTTTTCTCTCTAAACCCCTTGAACTCTTTTTCCCTAAAACCACTGTGAGTTCTGTCATCTCACACTCGGGCTGCCCGTCCCGCATGCCCGCCACCATGCATACGGGGGGACCGGAGCTACCATCCTGGGTCCCTGCCGTGTCTTCGGGCCCCGGTGTCCTGGCGTCCCTTCCCCAAGGACCCCCCTTGGAGCCTCTTCCCAGGGAGCTCGCATCTTGCCACCACCTCCCGGGGCGAACTCCCGCTCCTGCCCAGTGGCCTCGGGGGCAGAGCGGGCCTGAGGCCGCTGTCCTCTCTCTGATCCCGAGGCCCAGGGACAACGAAGGGAGATGCTCTGAGGTATCACGGCCCCACCAGGAAGCCCCTCAAGGGCGCACGGCTCACCCAGGGGCCCTGAGCAAGGCCGCTGACTCCCGGGCCGCCCACCGTCCCTGTTCCCAGGCTCTGGAGCCCAGAGCCCGGTGCTCAGAAAGAAAGGACAGCAGACCCCACGTGACCCTGGCCGTGACCCCACCTTTCTCCTGCCAGGTGACTACTCAGCACCCACGTCCCTGAGGAGGGCTCCCCACCCTCCAGGTTGCTAGAAGGATCTAGGACTCCCCCAGCACTGACTGGTGACGGGTCGTCCCTGGTTGGCAGTTTTCATGGGACAGGAGCTGGCCGACCGAACTTGCTGTTTGGGTCTGTTTTCTGGCTTAGACTAATTCACGGAGCTCTAAATTGCACGAATTCAGAAACTTGTCCTTACGGACGCGGAGGAATGAGAGCGGAGTCCCTGGGGACCCGGGAGACTGGGCTCCTGCCCTGCAGCTGGCCGCCTCCTCTCCCCGATGTCCCCGGAGGAACGAGGTCAGTGCGAGGACGTGCTGACCCAACGCGCCATGGCGTTTGCTCATCAGGGTGTGAGGTCCCCATCCGCACCGCTTCTCGGGGGGCCGTGGGTGCCCTGGGCCGGCCCCAGGCAGTGGGGCGTCCACCCGGTGCGGCCGGGGGGCCATGGACAGTTTCCCTGCCTTCCTGAAAGAGGGGATTCAGCTCTGCTCATAACAAAACAGAACCACCGCTGGGGGAGTCGCCTCTGGGGTCGGTTCTCCCCCCGCGAGGGCGCGAGGGGGACTGTGGGGCTGGCAGAGCCCCAGAGGGTCTCGGAGCCACTGTGCACTGTGGGCTCCTTCCCGTGGGATGAAAGCCCCTGCCACTCACGGTGGCCCTGGTGTCTGAGGGAGCGGGGGAGGGTCCCCGGGCTCTGTCAGACCCCAGGCGCTGGCGCTGGAGCCCACGTCTCCCAAGGGGAGGGCCCAGGACCCGCCGGCTGCGCGTGGCCGTGACCCCCCAGCACCACCTCCCTCTCTGACCGCCGCGGGGCTGAGCGACACGCACCTGGGGATGCTGGTGAGGTAGGTCATGACATCCTGGAAGTCCTTGTCGGGGACGTCGCCGAAGGCCGGGTAGTCCGGGAAGGTGATGACGGGGCTGCCGTCCTGCCCGCGTCCACCTGGGGAGAGAGCGAGGCAGCACTTCGCGCGGGCGCGTCCCGGAGCGCCAGCCTCCGCTTCGAGCGGACGGCGCTTTGTCGAGGCCACGCTTGCTGATTTGGAGACACGTGTGTGCTTTTCAAGGACCCTCGGTGCGGACGAGAGCGACACGCAGTCTCACGGTCCCCCGTTATTCTGCCTCCACGGGGCCGCCGCCAGAACGCGCGGCACGTTTCCCCTGGAGCGCTCCCCGTACCTCTGCACACGGCGGGGCTGCTTCCTGTGCTGCTCGCTGGCCGAGGCCGGGGTCCGGTTCTCCGTGCCGAGAGCTGCTCCGAGCCCCGCACGACGCCCGGTCTCCCACCCCGACCGGCCTGCTAAGGCTTCGGATGGCTCGGGTCCTGGGACAGCGGTGGGGGGAGGGCACCGGGCGGCGGGGGGACCAGAGGGACTTTGGTGGAGTCGGGCGTGCGGCTCGGGACCCGGGAACAGCACCCCGAAGGGAGGCTGGGTTTGGTCTGGGGCTCCAGACCTCCCTGAACGATCCAGGGAGGGCTGCCGACCCGTAGGAGCGCCGGGGCGGGGGCGGCTGGAGACCGCCCCCCTCGAGGGATGGGTCTGCCTCGCCTGCCCCGCCCCGGCCCGGCCCGTCGCATGCAGCCTGAGCGACGCTGCGCAGCTCTCCAGGCCGGGCCGCGAGACACGGCAGCGTCCGCCCTCCCCGCTCAGAGCTCCTCCCGGACGCTCACTGCCCGGAGCAGCAGCCCCGTGCCCAGCACGCGGGAGCCCACTCGCCGGGGGGGGAGCGGCCGGCTTCCTGCAGGGGCCCCGAAACGCCACGTGTGTGAGCTGGGGCCCCGGACGTTCCCGCCGGCCAGCGCCACACGGGAGAGAGAACCCCGCGGCCGGCCGGCCCGAATCCCGCCTGGGGAGTTAACCATAAACCAGTAGAAGGGGTTGTTTCGAGCTCCCTAGGCTTCGGGGCAGCCTGAGCAGCGAGCGTGGGCGCCCACACCCTGGATCTCACTGGACGGCACACGGGCAGCCCCCCGCCACAGCCCGGGCCCTGGGCACCTCCTGGGGTCTCCCCGGCGTGTCCTGCACTATCCTGCAGAATGATGACAACGTCCAAAGGCAACAAGTGTGACGGAATGACGCTGAGAGCGTGACTGTCTCGGGGATCCGGGGAGCACGACGGGAGCTCCCCCTGACGGGAGCAGGGCACACCGCGCAGGTGCTGGGGGACAGGGCCGGGCGCGCCAGCACCGACGTTCACTGTGGGAGGCACGACGTGGGACGGGTCCCCCGTCAGGGTCACTCAGCCAAATCCCCGGACTCACACTCCTTTGTGCGGGAGGAGCCCGGCCCTTGTGAGGCCCAGCCGGCCAGGTCAGGCCCACGGAGGACGACCTCACAGCCACTGAGGGGGGACCTTCGTCACGTCCGCACAGCCCCCTCCCAAGCCGCCGGCTGGTGCTTGAATACTGGAGAAAGGGTGTGTCTGGAGGGACCTTGGGGCCGGGGCTCTGCCTCCTCCCTGGGTAATGCCAAGAGCGGTGGGATTATGACCTGGAGGAAGGTCCAGGTCATGAGTCTGGGTCACCAGCGCACTAGAGCCGTGAGCCTTTGGGGTCCTGAAGGGGTGAGAACAGGTTGGGGAGATGCGGAAGCCGGCAGAGGGCCCGCAGCCTCCTGGCTAGGCCTCGCCGCCGGGCACCACGACCCCCGTGCTGTCGGGGGTTCTCATTTCTCTGAAGGACACCCCCCTCCTCCCGGCTCGCAGTGACCGAGGCATCACAAGAAGCAACACCGCCTTACTGCTGACGAGTCCCCCCAGAAACCTGTGTCCCACTGACAACCTTCAGTTCCCACCAGGGCCCCTGAGCTCCGGGACCGCCCGTCAGGGCCACACGTCAGGGCCCGGCCGGGAGAGCGGCTCCCAGCCCAAGGCGGCCCCGGGGGTGCGGGGATGGCCTGGGGGCTCTGGAGGGGAGAGGCCCGTCTCCACGGAGGGCCGCGCGCCCGAGGATGGGAGGCCCTGACTGACAGCACGAGGAACCGTGGCAGGCAGTCTTGTCCAGACGGGGACCCCACGCGGCTGTGAGGGTCCGCACAGGTGCAGTCACGCCCTCAGCACCCACAATGTGTCAGCGCTGTCCAGCGGCGGGGGTCGCGTACCCCGGCCAGCCAGCCAGGACGGCAGGTCGTCCCACGGCGGGGAGGCACAACCCGGCCCTGCAGGGAGGGCAGCTGCCACGCAGGGTCTGGGGGGACCGGGGACCCCAGGACAGGCCGCTGGGGCAGAGTCAGCCGCTAACATGTCAGCCGCGCTCCACGGCCTTCTCCGCGAAGCTAGGTGTGCTCGGCCAGGCCCCAGCCGCTGGACGCTTCAAGAGTGAGGTCAGCTGTGCCCTGTTCCTAGGAATGTTCCGGAGTCTGCAGGCAGGAGTGCTCGGGCCGCGTCCCTCTCAGGACCGCGAGCTGCCCTCCCCCGGGCACCGCACAGCATCTCCCCGCCCTCGGTGAAACCCGAACCAGGCCGTGTCGTCCGCCGTGTCCCCGGTTCCCACGCTCGGACGGGGCCCGCGGAGCCCCAGGAAAGCACGGGTGCCCCAGCCGGGGGCGCGGACCCTCCCTCCGGTCTGCCCGGCGCTCACCAGACAGATAGGCGAAGCGCTTCTTCAGCTGGTCCTGGATGTCCGCAGCGCAGAGCGGGCTGATGTCGCGGTGCATGATGTCATCTGCGGGGAGAGCAGACACACGGCACTGTCACTCCATGGAAATGGCCTCCCACGACCGCGCACGGCCGCGCACACCCAGGGGCCAGCGGTCACGTGCTCGGAAAAAGGGACTTTGGTTTCTGATG
>CM052883.1:584882-605753 GCA_028534135.1 Potos flavus
CCCCGGCTGGTGTGGTGGAAGGCCATTGATTCTGGGTTTGTGTGTGGGGGTGGCGTAGACGCTGCTGGTTTCCTGGGACGTTTGCATCTGAGCCGGCACCCCGTATGCTGGTCTGTCCCCCCAACAGGGAGCCGTCGAGAGAACTAGGGAGCCTGAGGGTGGAGAGAGTGTGGCACAAGGCTGCTTCTGTGTGCGCGGTTCCCTTCACCCTCAGGAGCTCCTGGGCGCCCTCTGGGTCTGCCGAGACTGGGCAGTGCGTCCTCCGTGCTCGGGGCCGTCATGGGGGGGAGGGGAAGCCAGGGACCACGGCGGCCACGTCCACGGGGATGAGTGCGGGAGGGCAGCCTGTGTACACGGCGCAGGCGGGGAGGGGAGGGACGTGAGCGCAGACGTGGGTCGTGAAGAGACGCCAGCCCTGCGGCTTGCAGACTGGCTGTGGCCAGGCCCCGCGTGCCGGCACTGCGTTGCTGCTGAAGGTCTGCGCGGTTGGGGAAGCAGAAGTGGGAAGTAAGTACTGGAAAGTGGGGAAGACGGGCCCTGCCGCGGAGCCTGCGTGTGGAAGGCGGCCTCCCCTGCGTCCTCTCTCCCCGTGGTGTCCGGTGCAGCCACAATCACCCCCGGCTCGGGTCCGGGTTTCTGCTTGAGGAAATTAATGAGGAAGTGCAGGCAGAGATGTTCAGACCATACAAACGTAATTGCCTTTTAAATGGAAAACACACATTTCTACCAAACAAAATTCCCGAATGTACTGAACAGCCCGGAAAAGCAGAGTGCCAGCGATTGACTTTCCATCACCCAAACCGCAGTGCGTCTTTGCTGAGCTCAGCTCGCCGAGAAGGTGTGGTCGTCCCCGGGGTGACGTCAGGAATTTCCAGGAACCGCTGGCACTGCGCTGGCGGTCGGCCGTTTCCTTGGGAGCGGACTGGGAGGCCTGAGGCAGCGTGCGCTTCCGCGGCTCACTGGCTCGTGGGCGAGGCCAGGGCCGGTCAGCTGCCCGCCGGGGTCTGTGTTTGCCTCCAGGCGGTGTTGGGACACGGGACCTGTGTGGTAGGCGTGGAAAGTGTCTTCGGGGCCGCGGCTCGTTGGAGGCGTACAGTCTGACCGGAACTGGGGATTTAACACCACCGGCCCTTTATCTTCACCGCGAACTCACGTGGTAGACCATGTTCGGAGGAAGGCAGTGACCGCACGGTGAGCTTGCGGGAGGAGCGTGGAGGGCGTCTGCAGTGTGAGCAGCTCCGGGCGGTGGGAGCAGACAGAGAAACCGTGCCAGGAAAACTGCTGCAGACCCGGGAGCCCCATCTGCAGACCCGGGCGTGAGCCTGTCTTCGCCAGCGACCCCCACCGTCCTCCCAGTGCCCGGAGTCCTCCCAGCACACGGCCCGCGGTCCTCCCAGCGCACGGCCCGCCATGGGGCGGCGCAGGGCGCGGGCGCTCCTGTTTCTGGAGAACTGCGATACAAAAACCCTGTTCTCCGTGACGGTCGTTTTGATTCTCGTGACTTGTCGCGTCTGTTACCACAAGCGCAGGTAGATTTAAGAACAGCAGGTGGTACGGGAATCGTAGGGAGATCTTACTTCACGTTCTTGGGAACTTTACCGGGACCGGTTACCGATTTGGGCGATGGCACGCGCGGTGGTGGCACCGCATGTGGTGTCAGGCCCCAGGGAGGGCAGGCATGTCCGGCGCGGCGGTGCCGGAGCCCGGGGGTCACTCTGCATTCCTGGGTCCAGCGCTGTGCAGGTGACGTGCAGGTTGGGGGTCTCCCCACCCTCCTTTAGAAGCAGCTTCGTGGTGGCGTGTTCCCCATGAAGCGCCCGGCGAGGGGGACGTTAACAACTGTGAGCAGAAGGGAGCCTGCGTCTGACTCTCCCGCCCCCACAGACCCCTTGACTCGGCTCTTCGCCGATAACGCGCCGCAGGGACGGGCGCGGAAGGCGAGCAACACCCTTAGCCCCCGGCCGAGTGACTTCAGTCACTGTAATCGGGGGCAGCTCCGTGTCCCCCCGATACCCGTGTCCGCCTGTTTGGCGGTGGGGAGGTGGGGGCAGGCGTGGGTGGGTGTGAGAAGTGCACATGCGCGTCGGAAGGCTGCCGGCCGTTTCCCGAGCACCGTCCCTGCAGTGTCTCACCGCTGCTGCTGCCCCTGGAAGAGCAGTCGTTGGGTCACACCTTCTGACAGGCCCACCTGCGTCCTCGGGGTCAGGGACACCATCAGCGAGTGTCCATGACCCTCCCCGCGGCGGGTTAGGGGCTCTGGGCTGCGCGGGGTTCCGCGTTGGACCCCGACGTGGCTGCCGTGTGGGAGCACAGGGGTCCCTCCGGGACCCGCGGGACCTGACCTCTTACAGCCGGGACCGTGACCGGAGGCTGCCGGGGGGTGTGGGTCGCCGCCCGCGGGCTCTGCCCTGGGGTCTGGCCGCAGTGACGGCATCACGGAGACCGGAGGAGGCACGGCGGCTCTGAGCACGCCCCACGCTGCTCTTGGAGCGCCGAGAGCAGAGCCGGGCTGCAGACGGCCCGGCGGGTGGAGGAGGAGCCGGGTCAGTGTGCCCCCCCTTCCCTCCGCGCCCCGCCTTCCGCAGCCAGCCCGCCCTGGTCCCTTAGCCGGCTTCCCTCCCCACAGCGTGCGGCACCTCGCCTTCCGGAGAGCGCAGCCTGGCCGAGGCTTGGAGCGGTGGGTGGGTGGGCAGGTGCTCCGAGGGGACCCCCCCACGGCCGCACCCCGAGGGCAGTCCTGGCTGTGTGCTGGGCTCCCCCCCATCGCTGACCCCCCCACAGCATCACCGAAGTCCTCGTTCACCCGGCAGCCTTGTCTTTGGTCTGAATGCAGACTCGCCCCCCACCCCCCCAGCTGAGAGTCTCACTGTGGGGGTGCTCGGGAACCCTCACGTCCCTCCTGCTGCTGGGGGTCCTGGGGGGGCCTGGACGGCTGCGCTCCCGGATCATCCCACGGGGCAGGTTGTCGCTGCGTGCCACCGGGGAGGGGGGCTCCCGGCCTGCTGTCACCTGTGCCTGGGGCCTGCAGGCGATAGCGCTCACCTCCCACAGAGGCCCGGACACCACTCACGGTCCCTCCTTCCGGCCCGCGGCTCCGGCGTCGGGAAGCTTCTCTCGCTGACCCTCTGGCCTCCTGCTGCAGGCCGGCTCGGCCTAACGGGGACAGAGCCCTGGGGGCTGCCCTCTGGCCCTCCCCTTGGCCCAGCTCGCTGGCCCCAGCCCCGGGCCCTCGTCCACCCACGGCCCCCCTGCAGTGTGTGTGACACGCGGCGATTAGGAAACAGCCTGAAGAAGGAAGAAGAAAGTACCGACGTTGCCTGGGGAGCCTCCGTCCCAGAGGAAGCCGTCACACTTCCCCGCGGAGGACAAGGCAGCTCTCGCCATGAGTCACCAGCTCCTAAAGTGAAAGACTGTTGGTGTCAGGCCGCTGTCGGGAGGTGAGGGGACGTGCTGGGCAGCGGTCAGCCACCAGGGGCCCGTGCCACAGTCCAGCCAGGCCTGACCTCTGGTCCCCTCCATGGGCTTGTGGAGGATGGTGGGCGGGCTGCCCCCTTCCAGCGGGGCCTTACGTGCGCCCCCCGCAGCCTCCACTCCGGGCGATGGGGCAGCGGACCCCACGTCCCCTGCAGGGTGGGGACTGCTCAGCCCACGGATGTGCCACGTGTGGCATCTGGAGACTGTAGACACACGGTCACAGAAATTCCCGAAGTGAATTTCGGGAGTAGGTTCATTTCACCCAACACCATACAGGACGTTGACATGAGATCCACGTGAAGGTTGTGAGCGGCTGCTGTGAGTTCTTAGTTTCATTCGGAGTCTTCAGACCCGGTGTCTGCCTCGGCTTCGGGGCCTCTCCCTGGGGAACAGCCACAGCTCGGGGTCAGGAGCCTCGTGCCGTGAGAGGGCACCCCGTGCCGGTCACCGCTGCGCACGCCACGGACCCGAGCAGGTTCCCTGACCTTCCCCGACCTCTGGGCTTAGATCGCTTAACTGCGGTTATTTTCCCCAAACAGAATGTATACTTTGGGGTCCCAGAGACTCCCGCCAGACTCGGGCGGCCCGCGTGCGGACGGTGGGTGCTGGCTGGGCCCGGATCCCGCACCCAGCGCTGTGTTTCCACACCCAGTCCTGCACGTGCCGTCAGCACACGTGGACTCGGGGTTTAGAAAACACGTCTACACTGCAGCGGGAGGTGTGTGATTTCGGCCATTAAAAGCCTCCATGTATCCCAACACGTTCTCGTTTGTGAATCTGGTACGTTTGCTTCGTCTTCTGGCTAGTTCGTCTCTAGAAGGAGAGAACCCGTAGTGGGACGTAAGTACAGAAATTGCGTGGTTTTCACGCCGGCCTCCTGGGTGGCGGTTGTTACGGCGCTTGGCGGAGAGCTGGAGGTCGGCACTGGACTCTAACCCACTGTCCTCGGTGGGGGTTTTGCCCTCGTCCTGCCCGTCTCCTCAGCTCCTGGCCGCGGCGTCCCCTTCCGCTGCCCTTGACGGGCCCTGGTGCCCGTGCCCCCGGAGCTCTGTGTCCTTACCACCGTGAGCCGTCGGAGCCCGGCGAGGCCGGGGCAGGCTGGACGTCATTCGTGGTTACAGTTGTTTTTTTTTAAAGATTTTATTTATTTATTTGACAGAGAGAGACACAGCGAGAGAGGGAACACAAGCAGGGGGAGTGGAAGAGGGAGAAGCAGGCTCCCCGCTGAGCAGGGAGCCCGACACGGGGCTCGATCCCAGGACCCCGGGATCATGACCTGAGCCGAGGCAGACGCTTCATGACTGAGCCCCCCAGGCGCCTCTGTGGTTAGAATTTTTATTTGGATTTTGGACCCAGTAAATTTCAGCTTCGGTCAGCTGACGTTTACTGGTTTCCAGATGGTCAGTGTTTTCAGATGGTGTGGAGCTCCCTGGGGCTTTTGGGATCCAGCTGATTTGTGTTTGGAGACGTGTTCCTAGCAGGAAGGTGCCCCCCGTTCGCGGGGGAAGGAAAGCCGGGTGTTCCCACTGATTCTGGCCGACTTGCCGGGCTCGGGTCTGCTGGAGAGAGAGCCATGCGCCCTGCGGTCCAGGCCCTGCCCCCCGGCTGCTGGGCGGCTGGTGGTTCACGGCAGGAAACGCCGATCCTGTGGATGCGGCTGGGGCGTGATTTTCATTCCTGTAGGTGTGCGAGGCTCTCAGAGCAGGAGGGAAACCACGAGGTGCGGCCGTGGGGCTGAGCGCGCTGCGGTGGGCGCGGGGGCCGGGGGCTGGGAGGGCAGGCCTCAGCCGTGCGCCGTCTCCGTCGGCGGCCCTTGTGGAGGACGAGCCAGAGGAGGGCCTATTTTTAGAAACACCTAAGCTCTGTCTTAGCTTCTTACCCATCACACAGGGAATGGAGCCTTCGAAAGCTATAAGCAGACGCGAGAACTGGGACCTGCTTTGTCACGGGGTCCCTGCAGCCCGCGCGGTGGTTGTCGGCCGGGCCCCCGAGGGACTGTGCTCGGGTTACGCGCTTGTGTTCCAGCCCCACCGCGCATCCCGCTAATCGCTTTGGCTTGTCTCAGCGGACATTCGAAACTCCCATCAGGCGACTGACAGGCTACAGTGGACCTTTGGCGCATTCCCGACAGTCCCTGTGTCCCGCGCGCTCTCCGACCGCGGCACCAGGCCTCCTGACGGGGCGCCGGCCGCGTTGGCGAGGGTCTGAGCGCCGCCGCGTGCCGGTGGATTCTGAATTCACAGGTCTCCTGCCGTCCCCAGGGCGGCCGAGGGCGTCTGCACGGGCGCGCGGGGAGCCCCTCTCCCTTCTGGGAAGAGCAGCCACGGCAGCCGCCACGGTCAGTGGCCCCGTGTGCCCTGGGCTGGGGCGTGGCCTGCGTCCCGAGTGTGAGCGCCTGTGCTGTCTGAGTCCCGCTGTCAGACACGCTCCTTCGGAAGCACCTTCAACTCGGGTTTATCCGCTGGAAAATGCGTCTTGTTAAAAATGGACCCTTGAAAACAATGTCCGGTTTCCCCAAACTGGAGTGAATCTGGTAGAATCCACGTCTGTGCCAGGAGAGGGAAGTGGGGGCGGCTCTGGCAGGTGCGGGGGCGCGGACCCGGCGCAGGGGTGAGCACGCCCGCGACCCTGCAGATTTGGGGCATTTGGAGCCACCAGCGGCTTCAGCGGGAAATGGCTCACGTGTCCCCAAACCCAGCTCTTTAAAGGGGACGGTTCAGTGCTTTGTAGCACATTCACCAAGGTACGGGACCACCACCGCCATGGGGTTTGAAAACATTTTCATCACCCGGCCCCATTAGCACCCACTCCCCTGCCTGCCCCGGCCGCCGAGGTCTGCCTCTGTGTCTGTGCACTTGCCCTCCGGGCGCGCCGTGTAGACGGGGTCGTGGTGTCGGGGACTCTGAGACAGGCGTCTCTCGCGCGTGGGGAGGGTGTGGTTTCATTTCTCGGATGACTGCTGGGCGCCTTTCTGTGGGCCGTTGGCCATTTGTACATCTTTGGAGAAATGTCTCTTCAAATCCTTGTCACTGGTCTTTCCATGACTGAGTTGGGTGGTCCTTCCTGCATCCCGGGTGCAAGTCTGTTAGCCACAGCTTGAGAGTGTGTTCGTAGGGGAGCCACGGGGACCTTTTGCGCGCCCCTGGGCTCGACCTGCATCACCTGTGTCCTGTGGGCCCCCCGGAGCCTGGAGGTCTGTGAGGCACTCCCGGTCATCGCCACCCCCCTCCCGGCCCCCGAGCGGGTGTCGGGCACTTTCTCGCCGTCCCACAGGCGGTGGGGCGGGGGCTGCCTCGATCCCACCCCACAGTAGCGCTGCCGCCGCGGGAACGGGTGCTCAGGGGGAGGGCGTGCTGACCGCGGCTGTGCGGTCTCCCAGCCGCTGAGGCTGAGGGCGTAGACAGACGGCGCTCCGGCTTTGAACTTTGCACTGTTCTGTGGCTGAGCCCGCGCTGCACTGCCCTGGACTCCCCCCAGAGCCCCGTGGGGTCCCCAGCTCCACGCCCAGCGAGGTCCGGCCCCGCTCCCTTCTCTTCCGAGCAGCCAAGCCGGGGGCCTTTCCAGCTTCGCGGGGTTGGCTCTGTGCCGACCTGCTGGCCACCGCGGGTCCTGGGTCGGACCTGGGAAGACAGCACGGGGGGCAGGGAGGCCGTCCTTCTTGTGCACTAAGGTCTGCGGGGCCCTCACATTCAGCCCCTGTGACTACGTGCGTCCACACCTGCAGAACCCTGCGGGTGACCCGGGCCCGCGTTAGGGGCCCCCGCGCGTTCCGGAGCCCCCTCCCCGTCTACCCTGCGGCCCGGGCGCGAGGGAGCAACTGCGCAGCTCTGGGGAAGCAGGGACCCTGTCCGCAGAGGCTCGGGGTGGCTGGCACGTACCCGTTCAAAGGCAGAGTCAGGAAAGCACTGTCTCTGGGGGAAGGGCAGCCTGAAGGCAGCGCCGCGGCCTTGGAGCGGGTGTTTGGCCCGGGAGCGAGGTCGGGAGCGCGGGTGGCGGGACCGTCATGCCCGTGTGCAGAGCGGCCGGGCGCCCGGAGACGGGCGGGCGTGGCAGACAGACGGCGCACCCCAGCCCTGCAGGGGCTGCTGGACTCCCTCCCCTCCGCTGCCTGACCACAGACATGCCCTGGGGGGCATGGCGGAAGGGGCGCCAACGGCCCGAGCCCACGCCTGGTTGGCAGAGCCTGAGGGCTTCCGGGTCCCCGGGGGCCTGCCCCTGCAGCCAGGTCCCTATACGAGACTTCTCTCCCTCCTTCACTGTCCAAAATCTTAAGGAGGAGGTGCAGGTGAGTATTTTCAAATGCTTATTAAAAATCTGTATTTCTAATTTCTGAAAAAAATTCCATCTGGTACAAATACGGCAAAAATGTTAACCCTCCTTAAATCTGGTGGTTTCTTTCTCTGTTCTGTAGTTCTGTTCTGTGTTTCAGTTCCTCACGTGGGGGCACCCCCAGGAGTGAGAGTGAAGCATAGGACGGTCCTCAGTGAGCGCACAAGGGTCAGCCCCGCCCGGACCCTGCGGCTCTGACCCACGCCCGTGCAGCCCCCGGCCCACAAGGACCAGCATCAGCCCCTGACCACCGATGCTGGGGCCCCACTTCCCACAGGGGCCGGCCCGAGAGCCAGGTGGGCCCCCAACCCCCAGGGAGCCCTGGTCAGCTTCGGGCTAAGGTCCTGCCCCCCAGCCTCCGACACTGCGGGGCCCGCCCTCCCGGCTCCGGGCAAACGCTCCTTTCCTCCTTTGTGCGCAGGGTTCATCCTGAAATCTGCGTGTCTGTGTAAAGGCAGGCCTCCCTGGCTCCTTGTCATCCCTCCTTGTCCGTCCCCTGTCCATCCCCGTGGCACAGCCCGTGGAAGGACGTCCTGGAGGCAGGATCGTGCACGGAATTGCAGGAGGGCCCTCGGTGCCCCGGCTCTGCCTGACCTCAGACCACTGCTCCGTCCTTGGTCCTGTACTGTCCGTGCTGGGTGAGGCCACACGGTCATAGTCTTGTGCCTCATTTCCAAGAAGCCGGTGAACGCCGAACCCTGTTTGCTGCCCATCGTGGCGTCTTCCTGTCGGGGTCCAGGCCCCCAGCGGTGGAGGCTCGTGGTTTGGGATCGCTCCCCGTCGAGCGGCACATCCTCCCGACGTCCGTGAAGAACAGCCCAGACGTCCGGGAGAGCAGGATCAGCATCTGAGTGACTCGAGCCTATGCCCTAAATCTCGTGGAACCGCGAGGGACACCGGCGGTCACAGAGAACGTGGCCCGTGGTCGGCTTGTCCCCGAGGCCGTCGGCCGCCAAGCACCGGCGCCGTACTCTAGGAAGAATGGGCTGCCATGCCCACGCGCACAGGACTGGGCTGCTCAGTGGCGATGGAGCGGCCCTTGCTGAAACTGTCTTAGAAAAGAAGGGTGGAGGGAAGGAGCCCTGCGGAGTATTTGGAGGGCCGCGTCCATGTGTCACCGTGGCTCCTGGCAGCGGCCCTTTCTCAGAACGGCTGCCTTCTCCGGGGAGGGTGGCGCCCCTGGCCCCACAGAGGTCCTGAGGTGAGGTGGTCCAGCTCAACTTCCAAAGCCCTTGCCCCTGGAGCCGCGTGAGGTCCCCCCGCCGAGCCGCGTTGGCCAGTCCCTGTCTGAGCCCGCTGTTCGCAGAGGTGCAGCAGAGACCCATGGAGCCCGCCAGCCGCACGTCCTGCTCCCGCTGGGATGACCGCTCGTCTGCCCGCAGATGAATGCAGAGCGACCGTGTCCGTGAGGCACGAGGTGCTGCCCGGTCACGGCCCCCTCTGGATCGTCCGCTTCCTGAAAGGGTTACACGAGAGCTGTCCATCTCCGTTCCTGGAGTCCCCACGGGAGACGCGGAAGGGGATGCAGTTCAGACACAGGAATGGCTTCTCCGTCCAAGAAAGTGAAGAGGGGCAAGCTGGAGCCAAGGACTGATGGAGGGTCGTGTCCATCGTGTCCATTCGACATGTCCCTGGAGTGAGGAGAGATCCCGTGTGCACGCGGACTGCACACTCACGAAGTGGGAGCGGCTGTCGTATTGCTGCTGAGGTGTGACTCGCCTACCACAGGGCCTTTGCACGTGTGCGACGCGTCCTTGTCGGTTGGAACGTGTTCACGGTGCTGTGCACCCACCACGCCCCCAGTCAGAACATCTTCCTCACGCCAGAAGGGACCATTAGCGGTTACTCGCCCAGCCCTTGGCAAACGCGGTCTCTGCGGATTTGCCCGTCCTGGACATGTCACGTGCGTGGAACCCAGCACACATGGCCTCTTGTCTCTGCTTCTGTCCCTGTCCGTGTATTTTCCCGGTTCCCTGTGCTGTAGCGTGCGTCCCTCTCGTGGCCGCGTAGTGACTCCGTGGTGCGGGTAGACCGGCCTTGTCTGTCAGCCCATTGATGTGCTGGTTGCTCCCACGTCCCGGCTGTTCCAAGCGACGCTGCCATGGACACGCGTGTGCGTGCAGTTACGTGGACGTGCGCTTCCACAGCGCACAGGATCCGCAGGTGGGTTTGTCGGGTTAAGAGAGCGGAGTCCACGGCGCATGTGGGGTCTTCTGTGTGCCGATCTCGCTCGCTGCCTCAACTGCCTCTTTATTTGTGGTTCTTCCTGGAAAATGGTGCCCGGCTGGCCCACCGTGCGCGCCGACAGGCTCGCCGAGGCCGCGCCTTCCCCCACCAGCCGCCGTCTTTTTTGTGTCTGTGTCTTTGTTTCTGTAGTGACAGTTTCACTCGGGGGACAATAAGAAGGAAGACTCCTTCCTCCTCCTCTGTGTGAGTCCGGCGGTTTGGGAACACGCCCGCCGCGGGTGCCCCCCCCTCGTGGGCCGCTGGGCGCTCTGGCCGCTCTATGCTCTTCTTTCCTTTGCTGGTTCCTTTATCATGTGTTCTTTTTCAACGTAAGTTTGCAAAGCGGCGGGGATGAGAAGCTGTGGCTGTGTCCTGAGAAAGGGGCATCAGGGGCTCCGTGCTTTCTTGACCCCCGCCCCCAGAGACTGACACACAGACGTGACAAGTGTGATGCCGTTGCGAGGCGTTTTCGTGAGCACCCCTGAAATGGGAGGGCAGCAGGAAGGGCGCGGGCGGGGAGGAGGGCGCGCACGGGCCCAGGCGCAGGCGGGTCCTCGGGGCGCCGGGTTCCTGTAGGGCAGCGGGCTCCGGGAGGGCACGTCCCCAGATCCTGCCAGCGAGGGGCCGGCCCGTTCTCTCCCCGGGATCCCCGCTGAGCGTGTCCGCAGACTCGGGTGGAGTTACGGAGACCGGCTCGGTCTCTGCCCCTCGTCTGCACAGGCGTCTCGCAAAGCCCGGCCCTGACGGGAGGCCCGCCGGCGGCGTGGGCGGAGGGAATGCGCACGCGTGTGCTGGGGGCACAGCTGGAGGCACAGCTGGAGGGTCTTGCCCCCGAGAACGCGGTGACGGAAAACCCTTGGTGTGTGAGCCGGAAGACAAAACCAGGCGAGGCTGCCCTGAGCTCAGCCCGCAGAGACGCTGCTCGTTCACGTTAGGAGCGAGGGCGCCCTGACCCCGGGGGGCGGGCACGGCAAGAGGAGGGGGCGGAAGACCCCGGGCTCCCACATTTCGTGCTGTTCATCCCCGACAGCTGGGCCCCGGCGCTGTCCTCGGGCCCCGTGGGGCTGCGTGGGGCCTGCGTTCAGGGACGGTCGAGCCCGAGCTTTCATCTGACCACCTTCTTCCTGTGCCGACACTGACCTGCGTCTCTCCACCGCTTCCCGGAGCCCAGCAGGCTGCCTGGACGTGAGGCCAGGACCCCGAGCGGGACCACCAGCCTGGGGGGGTTGTCCAGGACCCTGAATAGGGCCGCCGGCTGGGGAGGGGGGGTCGCCCAGGACCCCGAGTGGGGCCGCCGGCTGGGGAGGGGGGGTCGCCCAGGACCCCGAGCGGGGCCGCCGGCTGGGGAGGGGGGGTCGCCCAGGACCCCGAGCGGGGCCGCCGGCCGGGGAGGGGGAGGGTTGTCCAGGACCCTGAACAGGGCTGCTGGCCAGGGGAGGGGGGATGTCCAGGACCCTGCGCTGGGCCGCTGTGCAGGGCATTGTTCTAGCTTTCATCTGCAGCTGTGATGTCTCGGACCCTCCGTGTTGACAGCACAGGGTTGGATGAATGTTGTAAAGATTTTTCGGGTCAGAAGACGTTTACTGCGTGCCTCGTGGGCACGACGCTTGGGATGATACGAAGCGGGGTCAGGGCACAGCCGCCTCTCTCCCCAGGAGCGCCCTTGAGCGGGGGGAGCCCACAGCGCCGTCCGCTCTCACCGTCTTACCCTCTCGTGAGAGACCGGCTCCCACGGGTCTCACGGCCGCTGTCCTCTGCCGGGAGCCTGGGATCATGCCGAGCGCTCTGCCGGGAGCCCCGCCGCGTCCTTTTCCCTGACGACTGGCTTGGGACGGCTTCCCCGCCGGCTCCCCGGGGGTGCAGACCGCCCGCTCAGCCCGGCCCCTTGGGGAGGTAGCCCGTGGAGGGTGGGTGAGATCAGGGCAGCCCTGGCCTGGGCAGGCCGTGTGGGAGAGGCCGCACACTGCAGCCGGCGCTCTGGGGGGGCGCGCGCTCCCCACTGACACCGCTCTGTTCCCTACAGTGTGCTGGAGAAGAGAACTGGGTGGACAGTCGGACCATCTACGTGGGGCACAGGGAGCCCCCCCCCGGTGCTGAGGCCTACATCCCGCAGAGGCACCCCGACAACAGAATCGTCTCCTCCAAGGTGAGCTTCCGTCTGGGTCCTTGTTTCCCATGGGCCTTCTGGGGACGGCGGCTACCCGCCCTGCTCCTGGGCCGTCGCCGCGGCCGCTGCCCCCCTCCCCCAAGCGCTGGAGTTGGCGTCTCCCTGGGGCTGGCCCTCTTGTCCCACGGCTTGTCCCCACAGCTGGTGAGACGTGCGGCCTGTGCGCTAGACCACCTGTCCTTCACGTCTCGTTAATCATGTCACGGACACGGGAGGCCTCCTTCTGCCACTGATGTATTTGCCATCAGGCCACGTGCCCGTCCCAAGCCACCCCAGGCCAGGGTCTCCTCCTCTGTAGAGACAACACGGAATGTCCCTGGTTGCAGCAGGTGCATGTAGGCCCCTTGTAAGCGGGAACACTGGGCACAGGACCGTCGGTGTCGTAAGTGCCACAGGAAGGCCGTGACAGGAATGTGGTCACTCACGTGCAGCGCATGTCCTCCTTGACCAAGCACGGGAGCACGGAGACACGGTGCACACCCTTGCAGTCACTGGCCAGTGGCTCTCCAGGGTGGGCGCGGAGTTTAGTGGGTGCCAGCTCTGAACAAAAGTAGACGATGGCTTCCGGATTTGGGAGAACTTTCCCTTTAGGCGGACACACGCCTGTGTCCACAAAGGCACGCACACATAGCTGCGTGTCCGGGCCGTGCAGTGTGCACGGACCCCACGTGGGGGCCCCGGACGCGCACCCCTGTGTGGCGGGCCCACATGTCTAGATGTGTGCGGTAGATCGACTCAGGTCCTCTGTCAACTATCAAAGATGGTGTAAGAATCCTGAGAAAAGCTTTGCTCGTCAAGGCTGTTTGTTTAAATGGAGAGATTTTATTTAAAACTGCGACG
This sequence comes from Potos flavus, assembly GCA_028534135.1. Lineage (NCBI taxonomy): Eukaryota > Metazoa > Chordata > Mammalia > Carnivora > Procyonidae > Potos > Potos flavus. The sequence continues at coordinate 597,919 of CM052883.1, forward strand.
GAAAATCAGTGACATGAAGAAGATACCGGCTTCAGTCACCAGAGTCACCATGTGGACAAGCAGGCTGCTCACTGGGAAAATCCCACACGATGCGTGTGGTACGTGGTCGCCCACAGGGGTCCGTGCCGGGAATCGTGGCCGAGCAGGACCTTCCCGGGGGAGGGGGGTCCTTTGCCGCGGTGATCTGTGTGAACCTGACACGGTCTCGTGTGGGGCCGTGTCCCCGGTGTGCCCGACACAGACAAGGAATCCCAGACACATTTCTTAGAAATCAGCTCGTGTGACGTTCAGATGCGTCAGGAATCATGGAAGTGCGCCGGACGCCGCGGCCGCCGCGTGAGCTGGGGGGACAGGCGGCCGGTGACGGGGCTCGAGGCTGCCCACACTGCCCCGTGTCCAGCCGGCAGGACACTTGGCCGCTCTGGCCACCCGTGGCTTCCCGCCGCGGCTGGCTTCTCCCTCCAGGGACAAAGCCCCCAGTGCCTTTGGGTTGAGGTGGGAAGTTCCGCCCAGCGCGGTGCAGAGGAACCTTCTGGAAGACAGAGCCCCTCGGTCCGAGGGCCTTCTTGATGCGTTTGGTGGGCTACAGCCGGACGCCGGAGGATGCTTTATTTAGGATGGAAAGCCCCGTCGGCATTTTAGGGGAGACAGCCAAAAGCAGTGATTTCTAAGTCAGATTCCCAACTCTGTGCTCTGGTTGAAGTTACAGAGCAAGCTCGTTTTCACGTTTTCCTTTCAAATACTCCTGCTATGATTTTAAGGTGCCGGGTTGTCATCCCATCTTTTCTGTCCCTGGGGTGGCCCCCACCGTCCCCAGCTGCCCTACCCGCCCTGGGGCCCCCGGCGCCACCTTGGTTTCTGACAGAGGGGTGGGGGAAGGAGCGGTCGAGACAGACGAGCTGCATCCCGGGGCTTTCCCAGTGGGTCCTTCCCACGAAAGCTCCTTCAGAGCAGGAGGACCTGAGTCAACGTCCTTGCAAGGGGCAGGTCAGGCTGAGCCACACAGACGCTCGGGGCCTGTGTCTCCGCTCAGAGCGGGAGGGACCCTGCGTCCTCTTTGTTCCGAGAGGACCTGCCCTTCCTTGGAGAGGCGGGGTCGGTGGCTCGGCGAGCTGTCCAGGGGAGGCGGTGGTGTGTAATTTAAGGAGAAATCACGTACATACGTACGGCACAGCGTCAGTGGCTAATCAGAGTCTGCAGGGAGGAGGCTCTCAGAAGGCCATGGAGTGCACGCCGAGCCCTGTTAGCGGGCTGGACGGTAGCCGTGACGTCTGTTAGCACCTAGAGCCCACAGTCGCTTTCATTTAGCAGGGGCTCCAAGTGTATGGAAAAAACAACTTATTTAGTACAACCTAAGTCCACAATGGGCCTGGAGGACGCGTGTTGTAATGTAGCTACATTTTCTTGGGAAGAACACGAAAACTGCCAGTTACGGCTTCGTCCACATGCAGAAGCCTCACGCCGCAAGCTCGAGAGAGCTCTCCCCCGGGGGGAGAAGCAGCCAGGCTCACCGTGCTCGACTTCGGGCCTGTCCCGCAGAAGGGCCGACACTGGCGGTCGGTGATGAGTGAGACTTCGGTTTCCTTTCTGGGGAAGACGCCCCAGGATGAAGGAGAAACAAGAACCCACACCCCAGGGCATCCCTTTCCCTGCGCCGGTGACACCACGCGGAGCCCCGCGCCCAGCGCCCGCTCCAGCTCGCGGGTGAGCAGATTCCGGATCCGAGAGAAGGAGTGGGTACTGCCTCCTCAGTTCAGGAACTTGGATTAGGCTCCGGATCCACGGGGCTCCCAGCTGTGGCCTCCGGACACAGTTCACCATCAGACCCAGGCTGCCCGGTCGGTCCGTGCCTCCGAGAAAGCTGCGTCACGTCTGATCACTGGCGGGAGGATCCCCTTTCCTCAGATGTGGTTGGACAGCGTTGGTGCGGACGTCCGAGTGTCTCCTGCGCCCAGACAACCGTGTGAGGCCACTGCTCCTTACAAAGCCCGGCCTCCTGGGGGAGGAACAGCCTCAGGATAAAGCCCGTAGCCTGACTTTCAGCTGCGTGTCTGCCCCTGAGTCCGCACCTTCCCCGTGGCCCCAGCCTTGCCTCTCACCGGCCCATCGTGACGCTCACTCATTTTTCTAACATCGGATCCGGAATGGGGTGTAGTTCTCTATTCTCGAAGTCGCGGCCTCCCAGTCGTATGTGCACGACGAAGCTCAGCTGCGGGTGCGCGGCGTGCTCCCGGGGCCGGTCGGGGCTCCGTGCGCGGCTGGGGCGCGGGGCCCGTGTCCGGTCCAGCGGAGCCAACGCTGCATCCCGCACGCTCTCATTTGACCTTCTGGCGGTCGGCGGAGAGCGGTGTCCAGCGCTTACCTCTGGTTTCCTTCCCCTGCGGTTCTGGGGCAGGACAGTGGCCACGCTCTTTGTCCTGACGCCCGCTCCCGGCGACTCTCTGAACCACGGTGACGGCCGCGGAAGCAAGCCGGGTGCTCGCGGAGGCTCTGCGGGAAGTGTTCGCAGTGCGAGAGAGAGAGAGAGAGAGAGAGGCGAGGAACAGCGACTGCCCCGTGCCGGTCCGTGTCCAGATGAGGGACAGCGCTCCGGCCGAGCCCAGGGACCCCCGGGACTACGTGCTGCCTGCTGCCCGGACGGCCGTGGGGGCTGGGACCTGATACAGGGTCCGTGGAGCGCGTGACATCATGGCCGCGTGTCCGCACAGACGCTCAGCTCCCCGGACGTCGGGAGGAGGAAGCGTGTGCGGGGTCCCTCTGTCCTCTGCCGCCGGCTCTCCCGTGTCACCCGGTGTCCTGCCTGCGTGGTGCTCATGTGCCACGCCCACGCGGGTTCAGATTAGCTCACTGGGTTTCCGCCTTTCTTGTCACACACCATCCGGAATTAGTGACCCTCTTCTGACCGCGTTAATCATCAGCAGTAATGATTTATTACGGTGACTTATCCTAGGAAATAACGGGATTACGAAGGGGTAACGGTTAGTCTGGCCCGAGTAGCAGGAAGCGATCCCTGAGATGGCTTCCAGTCCCAAATCCCAGCTGGCTCGGGCCCACAAGACTCGGGGCTGACGGGTCCAGAACGGCGCGTTCACACAGGACAAGACCTGAGGCTCCCGTGGTGTCCGAGCATTGGTTCTCCCGTTCAGAAGCAGGTGACTTACACGTGCAAGACGGGCACTTTCTAACGGGGGAGCGTTCGGGAGCACGTCAAGGGTCAGAGAGGGCTGTAGGGTGTCGTGGGGCGGCTGACTCGTGCTCGTCTGGGACGGTGTTCTGCGTCAGCGGCTCCTTGGGCTCAGCAAACGGGTGAACTATGTGGAGAACCCTCTGAATGTTGACTCGGGAGTTCTGTACCGAAAACGAAACATTTCGTGCTTTGAAATCCGTGCCGCGATCATGGATTAAACACTGTAAACAAGCAAAACGCCTTCAGACTAACAGGCTCTCGTTTTTCTTTCCTACAGTACACGTTCTGGAACTTCATACCCAAGAACTTATTTGAACAATTCAGAAGAATAGCCAACTTTTATTTTCTTATCATATTTCTGGTACAGGTAAGGCTAGCTGTCTTGTTTACCACCTCAAGTGTAAGGTCTAAGCGGGTGGCCCTTTCTTCTCAGGGGTTCCCCGGGGTTTGCTAATGAGCGAGGGCAGGGCCCCGGATCCCTCGTCTGGGTCCGTCACGGGCAGCTGTGAGGGTTCAGAGGGGCATCGAAGCTGAGCAGACACGCGCCCAGTCTGCCCTGGGCTTGGTTCTGGCCGCCGTCCAGTCCTCGAGGGGAAATCAGGAGCCCCCCCCGCCCCGGCAGCCCGGCGAGGCGTTGTTGGGTGACCCTCCCCGTATGTGCGCACGGGGTGTGCGAGAAGAACCGTAGTGGGGTTTGGACGCGGGAGCGGCATCCTCCGTGTTCTCAGTCAGGCAGACCAGAGGAGGACATTAACTTACACAAATAATTGAAGTTTGGGACCAAAAGCAGAGCAGTAAAATAAACTCAGACGCACTCTGCACTCAGGCTTGCGTCTCTGCCACCGTTCGCCTGGGTTCCTTAGCAGGTGCCCGTCTGGGGCGGACCGCCCTCAGGTTCATGGGGACTAGGCTGACTAACCCCTCACCTGATTTCTCTCTAGTGGGGGGTGAGTGGGTGTGCCGTGGGCCGACACAGGTGTTGGCGGCATTGCCCGCCCACCGGCCGGTCTCCGGTCCCCGGGGCGCGCGGGAGTCAGCTCTGTAATTCTGCTCTTGTCCCAGTTGATCATCGACACCCCCACGAGTCCCGTGACCAGCGGGCTCCCGCTCTTCTTTGTCATCACCGTCACGGCCATCAAACAGGTAAGACGTCTGCGGAGAAAGGGGAGGACGGCACCTTCTTGTTACGTGATGTCGCCTTTCATCTAGAGCAAGGCGATCTGACAGGAAACCAGCTAAGTTCTAGAAGTTCATGTCGGGAACTGTGTTAGTTGACACTTGAGCTAAAATAGGGGACATTAGGTGACGGAGCTGCTGGTGGTGTCCTGGGAGTCTGGGGAGGAAACCACAGTTTTCAAGTTCAAAACCAAGCAGAGATGGAATCTATTTTTAGAAGAGTTTCTTAGCCCGTCTGCACTGTGGACCGTCTGGGCCGCAGGGACCCGCCGTGTGCGGCGTCCGGGCTGCGGTTTCCTAAGCGAGCCTGCGGACTCCGGACTCACCACGTGCCTGGGCTCTTCTCCCCGGGCCCCGCCACGGACGGTGAGAAGAATGCGTCTCGGCTGTGCCCACTGGCCACCTGGCCGTCTCAGGGCTGCAGCCATCACCTCTTTCTGGTTCCAGAAAATCCCATCCCCCGGAAGGAGGCCCTGTGAGCGGCCCCTGCCGTCCCCACCCGAGCCCCCGGCAGCCCCCGGTCTGCGTCTGTCAGGGCGGCGTCTCCCGTGGTGTGGGTGCCCACCAGCTCTGTGTGCTTGGGGTTTGCATTTCCTGGGTGACTTTGGGATCTTTTCCCGTGCTTACTGGCCGTTCGTGTGTCTCTTCAGAGACATGTCATCAGATCCTTCGTCCATCTTAAAATGGGGTTTTTTGTCTTTTTATTGATGAGTTACTAGAACTCATCCTATATTCCAGAAACAAGTGCCGTATGTGCTGCAGACTTGAGCCTAATGACGTTTGTGTTTCAGGGCTGATAGGTCGACCTTTGATTTGGGACATTGGATAATCGGTAAAATGACAGCGTCTACTGAAATTAGACAGTCCAGTTGCTGACAGAGCCGTGCTTTTCTGATGTTAGTCTTTAAATAGAAATAAAGGAAACAAAACATGTATCTTACGTGAGAACGGCCGCTGGATGCTGGTGGTGTGTCGGAGCGCGGAGTGACCGTCTCTGGACTGAGGAGGAGTGCGGCAGGGAGTCGGGTGACCGTGTAGTGTATGCAGAGCGCGCCCACTTTCAGTACGAGAGTCTGCGCCAGTGTCGCGGTGCGGAGCGGTCCGTAGCGTTTAGGGGTGTCTTCGTTTCAGTGAGGGCTTTCTGTCTCCCTCACCGCTAATCTGGAAAGACAGGTCTGAACGGAATGACTTTACTTCATACCATCAGCTCGGCTTTTAAATGTAAAAGCCTGAAGGGCGACCAGGCGCCCGCACCTGCTGCGGGTGGGAGCGCGGTGCCGCCAACTTGGAAAACCATTGGCGGCAACCGATGGAGCGGAGGCCGCGGCCGCAGTTGGTGCGTATGGCGCGCATCCCCGAATAGACCGCGGCGGCCCAGGCGCAGGGACACGGACGCTCAGCGCAGGCCCATCTGGGGCAGGCTGTCCTGCAGCGAGGCGACGGGCGGCACATCGTTGTGCATGGGGGGGCACGGTGCAGTGACTGGAGGGAGTGAGCCCCGCTGTGTGGATGCGGCCCGCCGAGGGACAGGAAACAGCCAGGGAGTTGTCCTCACACGTTTGTAGACACGTAGAGCAACGCTGGGCTTGCCGGCGACACGCGTGTCATGAACGTGGGAAACCATGAACAGGACGGAGCCTTTTGAGGAGGACGAGCGAGAACGGGGACGGGAAGCAGACGGAGGGGCTGAGGGTGGGGTCACCCTAAGGGTCTCGGAGTGGCCGGCACAGTGGGGTTTGGTGCTTCCGTTTTCTCTCTGTATTTTTGGAAGGATGACCCTCCTGCTCCCCAAGAGGCAGGTGTAGAGCGCCGCGGGCGGCCTCAGGAGCGTGGGGGCGGAGACGGCGGCAGTGTGGGCGACAGGAGCAGGGGGAGGGAGCCCCGAGGTCCTGAGCCGCCTCACCCCACTCCTGGGGGTACCTGGCTTCCCAGCCCTCCACCTGCCCCCCGTCCGTCTCCTCCTCACCTTCCCCGACCCCAGGACACCTCTTGCCCCAGATGACGCGGGGGCCCTCAGCCCTGGTTCCCTGGTGACCGCTGCCCACGCATCCAGGGCTCCGATGCCCTTCCTGGCAGCTCCGGAAGCCCCGCTGGGGAGCCCGGCCCCTGCGAGTCCCAGAGGGGCCTCCTCCCACCTGGGCGCCGAACGGCCTCTGACCCTCTCTTCGCATCTCCTGGCGTCAGTGAGGCGGGCAATCGCCCAGAGCCCTCCCGCGCTGCCCACCCGCCTTTCCTGCCCGGCTTTCTGCAGGCCCCACGCCGTCTTCACCCCTCCGGGCCGGCCTGGCCCCCGTCCCCCCACGTCTGATCCTGCCCCCTCATGCCGTTCCCCCGTGGTACCACCTCCTCCCTTCCGGGTGGGTGCCGGGCATCCCCTGGGGGGCGGCTCAGACCCTCCTCCCCGAGCCCCCCGCACACACATTGGCACACGTGCACTGGGGGGCCTGTGACACGCTCAGTGGATCGGGGAACCAGGTGAGACCCAGGTCTGGGCCTGCAGGAGGGGGAATGGGAGACCCTCACCCCGGTCCTCCCGCCTGAGTGAGCCCCGGCCAGGCCACTGACGGGGAGCAGCTGGGCGTGGTCACATGCCGTGGACTTGGGCCCGGACAGGACACACGTGTCCCACAGGAGAACGTTCAGAAGTTCCGCAGCGAATGGGGGGAAGTGGGGCTCCCAGGGGCCTCGGGGCACTCGCGTCCCCATCACTGCAGGCATGAGACACAGGGGCCAACCGTCTAGGGGATGGATGAGCCGGCACGGTGGCCGGGGCCCCGAAAAAGTGGGGAGATTGGGGCCCATTTAAGGTAGAAACGCAGGACTTGTGGGTGGGTGGGTGTTGGGTGTGGGAAAGGCCCCTTCTGGTTTTACCGCAGCCTTGCCCGTCCCCCGGCCGAGGCTGGAGGCGTGGTACCGCGGTCACGGCTCCCCCGGCATGTCCCGAGCGGCGAGCTCAGGGCCCAGGCCCCTGCGCGGCCTTCGCCCCCCCCGACGGGCTCTTCTCCCCCTCCCCCCCCAGGGCTACGAGGACTGGCTTCGCCACAAGGCCGACAACGCCATGAACCAGTGCCCCGCGCACTTCATCCAGCACGGCAAGCTGGTGCGCAAGCAGAGCCGGAAGCTGAGGGTAAGCCGCGCAGACTGGGAACCAGTCTAGACTGTCCCCGCCGGTCCCGACAGAGGGAGCTCAGGACGCCGTCAGAAACCTTGTTCTAGAACGCAGCGCGTTCCACAAGGTGGAAACTGAGACTGGGAACGGAAAGCTCACTTTCTGGAGGTGGTTTTCATTCCCGGTCTGGGTGAGCCGTGAGCGGAACAGACCAGCAGTATCCACACAGACGTTTGTTTACGTCGCTCACGTGGATGGTTTCACATGCGCACTCGCCGGCGGGGCACCCTAGGGCTTGTTCCTGAGGAGTTAGGGTGAGCCCAGGGATGGAGCCCTGCTGGGCCCTCCCGCCGCCGCCTCATG